>CM076570.1:542707083-543343566 GCA_034641835.2 Pinus albicaulis
TCTATAACTAGCCTAAAACCTTCTAAGAACAAAGATAAATTATAAAGAGAGAGCCCTCTCTGGATGTAGATTGGCTAGATTCTGCATCTGAAGGTTGGTTTGTGGTTACCTCGGGTATACTTTCCTCTTCCACAACTTCAAGGAAAACCTGAGTGATAACAGAACCTTTGATGGGTAAAAAGAACACTTTGATAGTTTTCCATACAACTAGTTTTCTTTAAGACATTGAAGAAATATCCCCAAGTTTTCATCATGATCTTCTAGGGTCCTTGAGTAGATCAAAATTTCATCGATAAATACTTGTACAAACTTGTCCAAGTAATCCTAGAATATCCCATTCATCAAACTCAAGAAAACACTCGGGGCATTTGTCAGTCCGAAGGGTAAAACTACAAATTCATAATGCCCAAAACTTTTCTTAAAGGCTGTCTTAGGAATATCTTCTTCCTTGATTATTAATTGATGATATATTGACCTCAAATATATTTTTGAAAACACAACTGCCCCCTTCATTTGATCAAACAAGTCATCTATCCTAGGTAAAGGATATTGATTCTTTATTTTCACTTTGTTCAATTGGCGATAGTCAATGCACAGTCGCCAAGACCCATCCTTATTCTTAACGAAAATCATGGGAGCTCCCCATGGAGATATGCTGGGTTGTATGAACCTCAAGTCCAACAATTCCTTTAATTTTGTTTGCAATTCCTTTAGTTTTGGAGCTGACATACGATAAGGTATCTTTGCAATAGGCTCAGTGCCTGGTTTAAGGTCGATGGTGAAATTAATTTCCCTTTTTGGGGTAGGCCAGGTAATTACCTTAGGGACACCCCTCGTTTCTTTCCCCTCAATGAATTATTTTGTCCATCATCATCTGTGAAATATAGTACCTTGTATTTTCAATCTAGGAGTGCCTCATGTCGCTCCAACCAATCCAAATGCCTTTTAAGTAATGCGCTGACCATGGCTGAGTTTGAGGAGGCATGTGAGCTACATGGCCTCCCTTTTTCTGATACTGGATTTTCAATTTAAGAAGGTTACTGGTCATCATTACGATCTGAAACAAATTATGATGAGAATCCTGAAATAGCATGCCAGCTTGCTATTGACAATAAAGATATTACATACGTGGGCAATCAGCCAACAAAATGTTTAATCATGTTTAGTGGTACATTTGCATGCAATTGTTATTGGTTTGTTAAAGAACCACACATTAAGATTGAAGATACACGAGTCTTTTGCTCAGTTGTCTCCCACCTATGTTTATGACTATGACCTCCCCATTCGCAATGCAAGAGCTCTCTTGAATAGGTTATGATTTTTTTTTTTTTTTGGAGTTTATATATTCTATGAGTTGGGCTATAAAAATTAGCTTGAACTAGAAACACATGTAAAGACATGCATATTATAATCCGAATTTGATTAGAGTCCAACTTCCAATTTCAATTATTTTCTAAATATATTGAAATCTTATATTATTATGCAACCTCTAGTATGATACTTAACTGAGCACACAGACACAAAGTGTTAACCACTGAACTTTGGCATTCCATGAGAGGTTTTGGATGGCCAAAAATCATTCGTGTGAAGGATGCACCATGAATAACTTAAGGATGACACACCCCTAAGTCTAACAAGGAGTACACTGCAAACTAACTCCACTTCGTGTACAAATGCCAGTCTTTATTCAAAACCAAGTCACCAATATAATTACGTAAATCATAAATAAAAGTAGATATTGCATTTACGGAGTCTCTCAATCATGAAAAAAATGATCTGCGTGAGATTTCTTAATGTTGTACCATTATTTACATTAACATCGGGTCTATGCGTTGGACTCTAGAAGTTGAGCATGAAATTTGGGTTGTCCAAGGCAATATTTATAATATAACAAGGCAAATGGGAACCTACAAATTTCCATACAGTGGTGTATGAAATCCAATGGTGTTTTCCATCTGCCTCCACGTGCTCTTAATCGAAGCCTCGTCAAATGTCAATTTTTTTTTTTTTGCACAGACCATCATTGATTTAAATATGTATTAAATTTATTAAAGTAAAATGACAAGTACTTGAAATTTGTATCTTAGATGGGATCTTCCCGTCAAGATCCCATGCATCCCATGCAAGAGATGTATTACAATATTCCTAGCATTGATTGGACGTCAAGAGAATGTATTCCACCAAGCGGATAAGAAAAAAATATTCCATGTCCCTTAACTTCCTCGAGCTCACTCAACATGGCCAGCCAAAGCATCAGGCACACTTTGAACTATAGATGGGCACTTACTGTTTTCCTGAACCCAAATTGCAGTTAAGGGGTCTGTGTGCTTAAATTAGAGTGCCATTAGGAGAAAACACGTGCCTTGCATATTGTATTGCATTGTAACCATAGGACATGGATGTGAAGCCTTACACGTTTGTTGAGAAATAGAAACAAAGAAAGAAACAACAAGTGAGACTTTGTGTAAAGAGAAACCTCACTAATGAGAGCAACTTCCTAGAAGCGAGACTATTTGAGACCTAGTCCGTTCATTTTAGGTTGGTAAATTCTCAACTTAAAAATACATTCTTGAAGTAACTACGCCTAGCAGCATATGTTCGAATCTCTTCGCCCTCGACTTTATTGCAGCAAGTTAACCGCAATAAGGTAAATTTGAGATTGGAGTGCCATGAAATTATAAACAACGTATTGTTCAGTCCTTTCCTAAAATCCTTGTTGATATTGGGAAAATGTTCGAACGCATTAGCAGTATCTTAATTCAATAAAAATTACATTTCTCTCAAAGCGAATGCATAAATCACGACACTGACTGGTTATCAGTCAAAATTTTGGGATAGTTTTAACACGGATCTGAGGTAAAATCTGAGTAAAAGCATGAAAAAGTTATTCAATACTTGTTTTTAATTTCTACATGCAGTAACATTCGGCGAACGTTAACTACTTGGACATAATTCTTGTCATTGGTTTAATCCAGTCACTCTCCAAAAATATGATGCTTAAAGGCGGAAAAATGAATGACATTTCTGTCTACTTCGTTCACCATAATATATGTATTAGATATGCCAGGAGATCTAGAGTGTAAAATTGAAATCAGGAATGAAATTTGATGAATCGTAGGATTTAGCCGTTGTCTTTGAGAAGACAATGTAGCATCCCGAATATCTCATGGAAGCCTCTGTCAAAAAAATTCAGAAACAGAGAAACTCTGAGTGGAGGAAAAGGATGCAGAGAGTTTCATAAGTCTGGAGGTCAGTGCCCAATGAATCGCTAAGAGATGGTGATGAGAAGCAGGGAATATGAGTTTTTAGTAGTTCAGAAAACTATTAGTAAGGCTTGAATGTGCGGAACACATGATTGAACAACGACGTCTGTTCCTACTAATGTGAGATTTGTTTGATTTTAGTAGTCCTAAATTTATATGTTGTGGATCTAAAAATCAGAGAGTGGTTTCTCTTTGTTACAAGTAGTTTCGTTTCTCTTTATAGCTGATTTGTTGGGACAATAGGGCTGAAATGTTGTGTGTTAGCATGCCTAGATGAAACTAAATATCATATTTAGTGTTGCTACCAATCTGTTGCTATACAGTAATTTCAAATCTCTGTGTTGGTTGAGATTGTGCCTTACGAACTGTGATATTCATCTCTCCATCAAGTATACATTTGGTGTCTATCTCCTTCAGTTTCCCTAATGAAAAGATTGGAAAGAATTGGAGCATATGTTGCTATAATATATATTTCATATTTAGCCATAAGGATGAAACTCAATGAAATAAATCCAAAGAACCTCAAATAAATTCTTGGAAATTTATGGAGCATGTTTTAAAGTTCAGACTTAAGAAATTTTGGAAGCAATGTGAAAGTGAGGTCAATTATTGATCTTGTGGAGAGTTCAATTCACTGGTTTATGAGCCGACTACAATTCTCTGCTTTGAATCGAGCCCAAGTGCAAATTCAATAACGATAAGGGGTGAATATACAGAGGACAATGGGCATATTAGTTGCAAAATTGAAAAAATGTTGCTCTCTGCCTATTATTTATTTTATGAAATTTGGCAAACTTGGGAGAGATTTTTTTTTGGGGGGGCTCTGAAAGGAATTTTGGAACTTCTTGCGTGAAATCTAAAAGAAATGCATGCGATTGGAGGAAAAATGCTAAGTGGGTCGTGGGTAAAATGCCAAATGAGCTACTATATTACTTTCATTATGAAAAATCTTGAATATTTGAACCACTTTTGGTTTTATATGATGGTTTTTGAGGGGCTTGACATTCATAATCATTTCATTTGACATAAGGCAATGCAGATGGCCCTTTGCGAGGTTGGGATGATTCCAGATGATAAGTTGGTAGACTTACTTGATTTAGCTTTGTCTGCAGATACTGTAAATATAGTGAAGAGTTTAAGGGAACTCATAGAAGAAGGGGTGGAACCATTAGGCTCGATGTCATAGTTAGTGGCATTAATAACTGATATTCTTGTAGGAAGTTACAAGCTGCATCGAGAAAGACACAAAAGATTTTTTTTTTCATAAACATACATTATCTAAAGGAGAGATGAATTGGTTGCGTCAAGCTCTCAGAACTCTTTCTGAGGATGAGAAACAACTTCTATTATCAAATGACAGAACGACATGGCTGACATTTGCCATGCTTTAGCTTGCTCCAAATCCATTGCATACATTTCATAATTCTTCTTCAGGTACTAGTGTCATTCAGAGTCCCGTAGCACATGCAAGGGGAAAGGAAAGCATAGACCAAGAAACAATGGGTATGAAATGCAACAATCTGGATAAGCATTCTGAGCCTATGCAATGTGCAAAAACGCTCTCCTATTCAAGTGGAATTCTTTTTAATTTATTTTTCTTTTAAGGGGAATTCTTTTTAATTTCTTTTAATTTCTCTTCTCGTGTTTTAAGCACTTGGGACACACCCCACGTGCCCGACACATCAGATGCCTTGCTTCAAATATTTTGGTACATTTTAAATTATTTAAAGAACAATGAAATGGACCATTCTTTTCTTATTTTAAATAGGGAAGCCAATGGTACCTACACCCTATGGCTATAACACCAGTCCAATAGAAATAAAGTTGACTAGTTGTGAGCTGCTCTTTATATTTATAAATTCCTTATAACCTCTCTAATCCCTTGAGTATTCGGATTGTGTCTATTGGATTCACATGGGACCATGTGGTGTGTGATACGAATGCTATGCTGGCTTACACATATTTCAATTAGTGCTTCAATATAAATATATGCCTTATGAAGCATCTCAATTGTCATATTGAGCAGCTTGGGTTGAGCATCATATAAACCGATGGGTTCTAAGTCCACAAATACTACAAACTCATGGCTCACAAAAATAATACAAGTAAAACCTTAAAAATTATGGGCCTATAGGTCCTAGAGGTTGAACCTTTTCTCTGATACGAAGTGTAGAGACCGACCCTGTAATTTACTAGATCAGCGCAAGGCTTTAAATATATATTTTTTTTTTACATATTAACTAGGAAATGAAACCACAATCACCCAACTTTGAACTTAGAAAAATTAATTCACTTATCTCAAAGTACATAAATTAACTTCATAACACATACATATATTTAACTTGTTGATTATAGTACAATGAAATCATCATAATTAAAAACAATATAACTAACACATGTATCGCTCACCCTTGGGCGAGAACCAAACTTGACTTGCCACTACTTCAGCTTCTTTGTTGTCATCTACCTCCAAGCCTGCATATTTTCATGCTTAATCCAAATGTAATGACCCACAGGTTCACCTCCCATCCTACTCCTTGGGTACTCTCCTTCCCCACAAACCCCCGAGCTGCAATGGGGTTGTATAACGAAGGAATGTGCTAGCTAATAGAGGTGAGCCCTTCTTGGCTCAAGAGTCCCCTCTCTATAATCCTCTATCCCAAAAAAATCAACTATAGCTCGTAACCACTCAAAATGACATAATCTCCTCCATCCAACAATAGGGTAAAAAAAAATTCCTTTTCCCTTCAATTTCCTTTTTTTTATAGAAGGCTTCATAAGTGACACTTGGAATTTCATGCATAAATAATTAATTTTTTTTAAAGAAAAAATTTGATTATTCACCCACCCATGTGTCACCCTCTCATCAAGACTCTCCAAAAATAATTTACTTAAATATTCATTTAAAATAGTATTTCCCTCAACCCAACAAGACTTCCTATTTCTTCTCCTAGTTGTCTCTTGATTCCCCCTTTTCTACTCCTTAATTTGTGTTTATTACTGAAGTTAATTGATAAGTCTCAGATTTGGTGCTCCAACTACCTCAATTTTCCTTTTAGATGAATATCCTTATGTTGGCTCTTTCCACATGGAAGTTCTCTAAATTTCTCATATTTTAATTTATTAATCTTATTTTAATTCACCAACCTCTTCTCTTAATGAAGTTTTTAATAAATCTTTATACTTAACTCTATGTCCCTCTTTCCCTTTTTTTCCTAATTAAGTTACTTATGTACATTATCGATTTAATTTTTTTTTCTAATCATGGAAAAGGTAGAGTTATCATGGTAAAATATTTTATCTCTTCCTATTTCTCCTTTACCCTAAGTTTTATTCTTGATTTAATTCCTTTGGTTCCAACATTCTATATCACTTGATATGAATTGGTTGGATTTTCATATATTGATTATATTTATTAGTTTCTTAAATGATGTCGAGGGTGTCAAGTTGGTCATGCCCTTCAAGAACTTCCATTTGAATTTCCAAGGGTGCCATGCCTAATAATTTATTTTTGATGCCAAGGGTGCCAAGTCGGTTGTGCCCTTCAAGAATTTCTCTTGAAATCCCAAGGGTGCCACACCACTTGCCCTTCAAGTATCCAGTGGTTGCGAGGGGAAATTATATGTGCAATGCCAGAGACCCCTATCATCTCGTATGTTGCTTGTTATAGTGAGACTAATGGTGCTGGGGATCAAGGAATCTTCCTTGATCCACGCCCCCCAGAAATCCTCGTGAGTGAACCAAATTTGGGACCTGCCCCCATGACATCGCGATCTTCAAGGTGAAGATATTTCGACCTTTCCAGCCTATGTCACAGTGGGAGTGCTAGCAGGTGAGATCAGGAACACTGTTCCACCCCTCCCATGCTGTTCCATCGAATTGTACAACCCCATCACCCATATGTGAGTCATTCGGCCAAGAAACTAACATGTTCCTGAAACCACTGATATACATACATACATACACACATACATACATATATATATATCAAGTTTCAAACTGAACTTAGAATTTCACAAATAAAATATTAATTTCTATCAAACCAGATGTTATCCACTTCATCATATGCGAGTGCCTCTGGTGGTTTCCTGTCATACTCAATAATCATCAGTAACAAAGTTCTTAGTGTTAGAAACATCAACATGTCCTAGTCATTCACATCATTGTTTATTTTGAATCAGAACTAATGTAAGTAGTTAACATATGGGACACATCCATCATGTTTATCATAATCATAACATCAATGGTAAATTAAGATATCCATCAAAGGCATTATCATCGTAACATCAATAGAAACCATATCTATCCATAAAATCTATCATCATCATGATATCAATAGAGAATATGCATATCCATTAATGCTATAATCATATCAATAGAGAACATGCATATCCATAAATGCTATCATCATGATAGTATCAATAAAAACATACATAACCATCACATCCACTAATAATAGAGTCATGTGTCTGGATCCTGAACCTGAGGTCCTCAAAGAATAAAGTGCGGGTCTTAGGGCTAAATAATGTTAAAATTGATATCACTGTCAGTTAACTAGAGTAGGGCACTACATCTTCAATCTCTTTTATTTCAGGCTTCCAGTATTCTCTTGCCATTACCTGATTCCTCTCTCATACTTTTTTTGATCCCCGCAACGTGTTATCACCTGATTTGACCTCAGGCTGAAGGAAGGGAAGCCAGGGTAACCAAAAACCATGCTTAACCTCATAGCTAGCCCTAAAATTCAGGAAAAGGGCTCTCTCCGTAAGATTATCTCAATGAAGTATGATTGCAAAATGATTTTAGGCTAGGTATAGTAGCTCAAAATATTTTTATAAATTTTTTGGGTTTTTGTTGGATCAGATGAAGTTGGGCAGTTTAAATCTCAGGAATTAAATCATAAATACAGGGTATTCTATGGGCTGAGTTAGGCATGAATTTTAACAACTTTGATTTAATGATTATGAAATGTTTAAGACTGGTGAGGAGCTGAGGAGGGCATATGAGATGGGTCCTTCTCAAACAGTAGAAAACATAAAATATTGAATTATTTTCCTAAGGAAAAGCACTATAACAATGGATTATACCTATCTAACATGAAAAAATTCAATAGAAAGAATGGAATGAATGAAATGGCATACATAACTGTAATGTTCCAAAAATGGATTTCTCAGCAAAACATGCCTGAAAAATGAATTTTTTAGGAATTTGTACTTACAATATCATAAAAAATGTTATAAACACTCATAAAACAATTAAAAATGCTGCAGCAACCTTTACTTAGCTTTTATGGGCAGAAACGTGGGGAAAAGTGAGGATTTTTTCCCTAAAATAGGTGTATAAGAAAATATGCGTAAAATGAAGGGTCAAGGTTCTGGAATATGTTATATTAGGTCAATATGGATTTAAATGTTGAATTTTAGAAGAAAAAAAAATGTGTTTTACTAAGTTAAACAGTTCCTCCTTCCCGACTAGTCAAGAAAAACCCTGATTTCCCATGACTTGGAAGATGCAGAAATTTAATGAAGAAAGGGCAGCGTATTTTCTAAGGGTATATGATATAAAAAATATGGAAAATCAGATAATGATTTTAGGAACATGGAATAGGCATTAAGAAAGGTTAAACAGTAATTTTACATAGAAAATCCCTCAAGATTAAGGTGCTACAAGACAAGGCAATGACCCATAAACACTTCAGCATTATTTTCAAGAGGCTGAAGCTTCTTTTCATTATATTAAAGATCTAAAACTGATAAATAGATGAAAACAAATATCTATAATGAAACAAAATTTCCAAAGGGCTCTTTATTACATTCCCCTTGGTGATTTCAGCAATACATGAATATGATGGAGCAGATCTGAATTTTACTGCAACATGATTCAGAAATTCTAAAGAAAAAACTTTAGTGAGTGTTTCAGATCTGAAATAGAAATTTATTGGTTGGCCAATCCATGGATCACCCTTGATGCAAGGAGGAGTTCTTCACATCAGAGATCCAGCTCCAAAATGATGCCAAAAACCCTGCAACACTTCTCCTTCAGCAATAATGTAGATTTGGGGAAGGAACTATGCAGCATAACATGAGAAACATATTATCCTAATGCCAACATCTGAAATCAAGCTCCAATCTTCCAATACATCCTCTCAATGGATTAGAACCCTCCTCCACTAAAAAGAAGTACTGAAATGATCTAGATCTGAAATGATGTAGACTCCACTTTCTGCAGCTTACAAAAGCAATCAAACCCTCAATAGGATCTACATTGTAGTTGGAAGTAGAAGCTTGGCCAAATGCTAGATATTGGATCAATGCAACACATCCTCCTCCAAAGAGCTACTCCATGGAAGGAGAGAGGATTCCTAAACAGGAAATTCTCTACCCTTTGGCTAACCAGCCAAGAGAACTTGAGTTGCTCAAGTGACCACAAATCATCAATGACCCTTTCTTGAGTCCTCTCCCTCCCTTTTATAAAATGAGAAAGTGAAAAACCCTAAACCACTTCACTTGAATTATCCCCTTTCACATTTATAAGCACCTTCTAGAACTGCACCAACCCTGGGTCAACAGGACCAAATCACAAGATAGTCCAAGTGCATGTATTTATTTTTATATCTAAGGGGTGTTGCATGTCCTCCATTAGTCTATTATTCATAAACATGAAAAATAAAACAAAATTCTAGTGTGCCAATTTGCTTAGCTAATTTAGGAACATTACAGTCCTCCCCTCCCAAATGTTGCTTGTCCTCAAGCAACTGCAAGGATAGAACTGAAAGATGTATCCTCCTCCTACTGTAGCATCCCCATATGATTAACTTGTCCAAATAATGAGATGATGTGTCAACAATGAATCTCCATTTTTCCCCTCCCAAGCATGCAAGTTAGCTAAATAGCTATCAACATGAAATAGTCAAATACTCAAGAGGGAAATAAAATGTTGCCTAGAGGCTCCCTTGAGGCATGGAATCTAAAGTGTATTGGGAAATATCATCCCCCATGTCAGTTCTCCACCCTCAAGAAATCATCCACCAAAAATGAGTCACTCCATGACATGGCAACTCAATGAAATTGTTCCTCCACCTTGAGCTCCTGCAAAATAGGTGGGCTGAAATTCTGCACATGGTAGACAAGATAGCCTACCCCACACTGTTCTCCTCTCCACTTAAGATAAGTGTAGAGTGCAAACTGATCTTGGGTTGCAAGGACATTTCCCTCAAGTGGCATCATGAGGATCAGATCTGCAAAGTTCCTCCCTCCAATGTTGTAAAACCAATCAACCCAAAATGCCTCATATGTGATGGATATAAGAGTATCACCATGAGGTACTCCATCACACCCATGGATCACCTCCAAAATAAACAAGTGTCTGGCTATGGTGGCCACAATTTTTCCCATGTTCCCATTAGAGCATGTGTTGTAGAAAATGTGGGAATCTCCTTCCGAAAGGGCACTTCCAACCATGTGCCTTACTCAACATCATGTGTCCCATCAAGATATAAACAACATCAGCAACTGAAAACATGATCATCACCATAATGAAGGAAATACTGAAGGTTTTTTGTAATGCAAGAGAGTACCAACCGTCTTCCAAGTCCTCACAGCGCAGTCTTCTCAACTGCTGCTTGAGAAGAGTATATGGAAAATTGCCTCCTGTGACATGGATAATCATATGAATAAATAATCCACATGTAAGGAAAAAATATTTGCCCAAGGACACATAATAGATGGTTGTCTCCATCATGCAATTTGGCCCAATGAAGTTCATGGAGCTCAATAAATAGCTTGCCTTATTTTGGAGCAATGCACTGCCAAGAGATGGTACGAGAATGCAAGAAAAAGTCGTCACCATATGTTGCAAGCAAGAAGATACATGGATTCATGAGTGAACCCTCAAGTGTAGTTTGGCATACTTCCATGAAGAGAAATGAACCAAGCTCTGCATGCAAATCCTCTTCTCCATGCTTGGAAACCCAAGGCAAGAAGAATACATCATCTTCCTCACCTCCTCTTTGCTCACCAAGTGCATTGAATGAGAAGTGATCCTAGGAATACTCCATCAATAAATCCCAGCTCCACAGTGATAGCACTGTTGGCCTATGTAAATAGGCTCCCATCAACAAACAGCTCCAATATTTGACATGCAAAATGTCAAAGGCATCTCCCATAATGCTGAAAAAAAATGAGAATTCCTTCCAATGAAGAAGTTATTCTTGAACATCTAAGGTCAAGGAGTAACTCCTTTTCACTATGACAGTGCCATCTTCTACTCCTGCAACATCATGAAAACTGTGAGAGAAAATTTGCCCTTGCTCTCTCAAGAACATCCCAAGCAACAAAATATCTTTCTGCCTCTCTATACTCCCATCATCAAGATCATGTAGTGAAAACACGGTGGTTGAAATGAAGAATATTATGCCAACAAAATGTGTCCATACTCCTTGCTGCTCCATGATGTAAGTATCCAGCCACATACCCTTTATCCTAGTACTCCTCCCATGAGGGATACCATCATCCCAAATCAAATCCCTTCATTTCATGGGATCTTGAAATGCAATCTTCGAGAGGATAAATTTGACCCTATGAGGATCCAAATAGGTTGTAGGCAAAAACCTCCCATCATGATGTGCATGGCTCAAGAATTTTCCAACACTGTCATGAGCATGGAAAATTTTAGGGGCTAATATTCGTAGGTGGGCTAATTTTCCATGGTTTTTCCAAAAAAAGGATTCGCCAATTTCCATTTATTTCTAAAAGTGATTCGCCAAAATTTTATATTATAAAATTATATTATCTTAAAAATCACCAAAAAATTATAAAGACTATATAAATTCATTAGAAATTTGGATATATTTCAAAAAATATAGCCAGAATTTTTAGAATCTGCATATCATGTACTTGTAAGATTCGCCAAGGTTTCTAAACTTTAATATAGATTTCCATCCTTAAAATTTTCCCTGGTCATGAGAGATGTTATCCATATGAAGATGTCCTCCATCTACTATATGCTCTTATGGGAAGGGAGTATCCTCCTCAAACTATTGAAGAACCTTGCACTCCATGATATACTGATGTGCACCTCCAGTGAATTCTTCCCATGAGGTCTCCGCCCCATGCATGAACTTCCAAAACCAAAGGGGCCTTGGATTTGCTGCAAGTAGAAGTCTCCCTTTTAGCAAGGGTGTGCTCATTGAGAAAGAGTCATCTGGAAGAGAGAAAGGGTTTCTCACTCCAAGATGTCTACCATCCATCATTCCATCTTTTATTGCTTCATGAATGAAGCTTCCATGTGAATTATCCAATGAGGAATGGTTCCTCTCTTCTTCCTCACTGCTTTGGCATAGCGCAGTGCAACTCTATTGCTCAAAATTAGCAGCATGCAAAGATGTAGATCTCTCCATACAATGTGATGAAATGAAAATAGATGGATTTTTAATCATACTTCGATGAGATGTAGAAAAAAGAGCTTCTTCTACAACTATGTAGTCTTCGTTCATTATTGAACATGAAGTCTGCTCTTCCAAGGTTGTGCTAGCGCTGGTACAAGTCTCCACCTTCTCAATCTCCTTGAGATCTTCCTCAATACCCTTGAGGGCCTAGAAAAGGAGAAAAGAGATCTCCTCTTCTGTTATTCTTCCAAGTGGTGGAGCCATGCTATTGTTTATTTTTTCAATATATCTCTCTTTCTTTACGAGGATAGGAAGTGCATGGATCTTTCCCTCCCTCTTGAAACCTTCTGTAGGTCTCACTGCAACTTTATTCTTCTTGAAACCCTCTAGGAGTTTCATTTTATTCGTCCTTCTTTCTTCTGTCTAACCTCTTTGAAGAGGCTCTTCCTGGATCTGAAATATGATGAGGTATAACTCATATCCTTCAGCTTTCTGATCTCTATCTCTTCTCTTCTCTTATACTTCTGTAAATTTCCCTCTTCAGGAGTATCAAGATTCTATTCCAGAGATTGACTGCAGGGGCATTTACTGGATATGTCACCTTCACAAGGAAGAATGTGATCTAGAGGTTACCTGACCATATAAATACTTTTTCCGTAGAGCTTTAAATATTCCTTCTTCAGGGATTCATCACTTTGGCTTGAAGCCATAGGCTGAGCCAAAGATCATGCTCTGATACCATTGTAATGTTCCAAAAATGGATTTCTCAACAAAACATGCCTGAAAAAAGATTTTTTCACAAATTTTTGCTTCCTCTATGATAAAAAGTGTTTATAAACACTTAGAAAACAATTAAAAATGCTGTAGAAACCTTTACTCATCTTTTATGGGAAGAAAGGTGGGGAAAAGTGAGGATTTTGGCCCTAAAATAGGGGTATAAGAAAATATGTGTACAATGAAGGGTAAAGGTTATGGAATATTCTATATTAGGTCAATATAGATCTATATGTCAAATTTCAGCAAAAAAAATTAGTTTTTCTAAGTTAAACAATTCCTCCCTCCCGCTAGTCAAGAAAAACCCTGATTTCCCATGACTTGGAAGATGCAGAAATTTACTGAGGAAAGGGTAGAAAATTTTATGAAGGTATATGATATAAAATAGTATTCAAAATCATATAATGAGTTTAGGAACATGTAATACGCATTAAGCAAGGTTAAACAACAGTTTCACATAGAAAATCCCTCAAGATTGAGGTGATACAAGACAAGAGAATGACCCAGAAACCCTTCAGCGTTATTTTCAGGAGGGTGAAGCTTATTTTTATTATATTACAGATATAAAACTAATAAATACATTAAATTAGAGATCTATAATGAAACATAATTCCCAAAGGACTCTTTATTACATTCCCCTTGGGGATTTTAGCAATACATGAAAATGCCAGAGCAGATCTGAATTTTACTTGCATGATTCAGAAATTCTGAAGAAAAAAATTCAGTGAGTGTTTCAGATCTGAAATAGACATGGATTGGTTGGCCAATCCATGGATCACCCTTGACGCAAGGAGGCTTCCTTCACATCAGAGATCCAACTCCAAAATGATGCCAAAAACCCTGCATCGCTGCTCCTTCAACAATAACATAGATCCGGGGAAGGAACTGCAAAATATAACATGAGAAACATATTGGCCTGATTCCAATATCTGAAATGAAGCTACAATATTCCAATAAAACCTCTCAATGGATTAGAACCCTCCTCCACTGAAAATAAGTACTAAAATTCTCTAGATCTGAAAAGATCTAGACTCTACTTGTTGCAGCTTACAAAAGTAATCAAACCCTAAACAAGATCTGCATTGCAGTTGGAAGTAGAAGCTTGTAAAAATTCTGGATAGTGGATCAATTCAGCACATCCTCCTACAGAAAGCTACTCCATGGAAGGAGAGAGGATTCCTAAACAGGAAACCCTCTTCCCTTTGCCTAACCAGCCAAGAGAACTCAAGTTGCTCAAGCAACCACAAATCATCAGCAACCCTTTCTTGAGTCCTCTCCCTCCCTTTTATAAAATGAGGAAGTGAAAAACCCTAAACC
The DNA here is from genome assembly GCA_034641835.2 of Pinus albicaulis. NCBI lineage: Eukaryota > Viridiplantae > Streptophyta > Pinopsida > Pinales > Pinaceae > Pinus > Pinus albicaulis. The sequence continues at coordinate 542,721,823 of CM076570.1, forward strand.
ATTTCACTTGAATTAGCCCCTTTCACATTTAGAAGCACATTCTAGAACTGCGCAGATCACTTAGGAGGTTCAATGCACCTGGACTATCTTGTGATTTGGTCCTGTTGACCCAGTTGAATAGCTTAGCCCTATTCACACACAAGTGGTTTTTATGCAACCAGCTCATATTTAACCTTGTTCACATTGAGAATGTATTTATTTTTAGATCTAAGGGGTGTTGCATGTCCTCCATTAGTCTATTATTCATAAACATGAAAAATAAAACAAAATTATAATGTTCCAATTAACTTAGCTCATTTAGGAACATTACAATAACATTTAATAGATGATTACAAAAGAAGAGATTGTGCTTTCCCATAAAAAATTGTTGCAAGTTTTTATTAATTCCCTGCCAACAGGTTATAAAGATATACAATGAAGTTCAGTGCGTCCCTGTGATTCTGATCTTTTTCCACTTACAAATGACTCAAAAATTACATTAAATATACAAGTTTCAAGGGGGCGAATCCATAGAAGGAGGAGATGTTTCACCTGCCCCGAAACCAAAATATGAAGATAGAAAAGAAACCAACAGTATGCCTCTGAAAAATAGGACACAGTGTATTTCAACCATCTGGAAGATTTTCTGTTACATTTACTCCAACAGATGGGAAGAAAGACGAATCTGGAACCGACCCCCTCATTTATCGTTGCTATCGATGCCGGAATGATATCTGTGTTCATAATTGGCTCATGGTCTTAAAAAAATATATTTTTCCTTTAACTTGAAGAAAAACCCCTTTTAAACCAATAAAAATCGAATTGCCTTTTTTAAATGGAGAAAAATCCCTTTTTATTGTTAAAAGGAGCGAAGGATTTGTGGTGGGCCAAAATCGCAATCGAAAAATCGGAAGTGGAAGGGGTGGGACTAGTGGGCAGAAGAAATTGCGATGAGAAATGAGTGAGGTCGATGGGAGGAAGGCCGATGGATGAAAGGGAGCGATGGAATAAGGGTGATGGAAGGTGGAGCAAGGATAAGTCGATGTGATGGGAACGACAGATGGGTTGATGGAGGGAAGGCCGATGAAGAAACGAGGGAGCGAAGGTGATGGAGGATATGGAGCAATCATCGCATTGGAGAAATGGAGTGGGTGGGAGTCAAAGCACTGGCAGGACATCGTATCAGCAAAAGATAGGAGTGCAGGCTCGAATGCTAGCGGGATTTGCCGATTGCACAATGTGTGATTTATCGCATTGGTGGAAAGGATGACATAGTTAGCGCTGGAGGGATCGTTGCGATAATGAGATGCGATGTTATGAATTATCGAATCAACGAAAACAAATGTGTGGGGTTTGGCGCTGATGAATGAGATTTTTGTGATGTGATGGTGTATAAGTGATGCAATCACATCGGCAATGTCAGGGAGGCGGAGTAATGCAATGTCAGGGAGGCGATGTCGCGATGTAATGGTGTGATGGCATCGCTTCGGCAATTGGCCATTGCATTGGCGATTTGTAGGAGATGACAACGAAAAGAAAAGGGACTTTTGCAATAAAGGAAAAATACTTATAAAAAGGGAAAAAATATAAAGTTAAAAGGTCAAATGAGAAAAAGGGGTGGAGTTGTGCTTTCGAGGCCTTAATTCATTTCGGCATATTTTCCAATCCAGGAAGTGATTTTGGGAGTGTGATATACCATTGGAAAGATCTTTCCCAACTCCTTTTGATGAACATACTTAGAATATGATTTACACTAAAAATCCTATGGAGAATACCTTTGAAACCTATGTAGAGAAAAATCCCCTTTGGCTCTTTGGAGATAGAAGCTTTCTGAAGTTCAACTTATTACATATGGAGACATAAAATTACATAAAAAATTATAATAAAAACAAAGTACCCTGTTTTCACCTCAAAACATGTTTTGAGGTGAAAATTACATTTAGCTGAAAGAGAAACTCTTTGACTTATCCATATACTGTGCTTTGATTTTATTACGCATCCTCATGTCCTTGTTGATATTTATTGACACTTTGATGATAAATTTGACCATGGTGGAACCCTAAGACCTAATGAGACCAACCCTGTGATCTAACAAAGTGAAATTTAGAGTGAAAGTGAATCATGACTGAAGACCATGGAGAAGAGACCAGCAAGTATGTTCATGAGGGAAACTAATGAGGTGACCACTACCATCAGTGAATCCATGACCTAATGGAATGATAAAAATTTATAGTATGGGAATCCTACTATGAAAATGAAAAATAGCAGATTTTGATCACTGATGGCAGTATGAAAAGACTGACACTAACACAACGGAACCATTTTTTGGCTCGAGGGGTCCTGAACCAGGTTCGGTAAGCAAGGTTTTCCAACAAACCCCTATACTACTGGCCCTTTCGGCAGTGACCTGCTTTCACAGGTCAAAGTCTCACCCGAAGTAGTATGGGTGGGTGCTGGAACCAGGTTTTTGCACCTTGATAAAGGATGGTTAAAGCAAGCAGAGCAGTGCTACGTCCTTTAATCCCCAATTACCTTATTCTACGCAGATTTAATTAAGTCTCTATTCGCATCCACGTGCACTAGATCTATGGTTATATTCTTGTTATAACATCAACACAGTAGTACATAAACAGAACATAACAGATCTAGATCCAAGAACGCAGTATATAGATCTTTCGCAGCTTAAGGACAGAAACACATAATACATAAATTATCAGTAATTCACATAAAAGTACTCAGAGATTCAATTCTCTAACAACCTTTCGCATTAATTCATTCATCAATTCTTCCTGACAATTCCAATTCCAATTCCCTTCCCAAACTGTGCACACAGTAGAAAGGTCTGCACACAACTGGACTTGTATCTCCACGCACACAGCTAGTAGGAGTCCATTCCCCAAAACCAAAACAGAGATCTTAAATTGCAATTTGCATTAATAGTCCATCATATCCTATCCTTTACAATTCAAAATGCATCTCTATTTATAACAATCTAGCCTCGACTTTCCTATGGTCTAAAACCCATGGTTTTTGGACCCCTAGTTTACCCTTTGACCTATTACAATGCGTTCGGGGCTTTGAACCACCCCAAAACCCCTCTGCTGGGCTAAATATAATAAAAAATATTCAAAATGGACTAGTTTTGTAGCTTCTCAGGGGACCCCATTCCAACACGTGCTGACTAAAAGTGATGGGACATAATGCATGCATTGCATTGTTCTATCTCCTGGGACCAAAACAGAGAATCCCTCAAAAGTATCAGTGGGTATTACCCTCCTTTACACAAGATGGGAATCAATGAAATTGCGGGTAGCCCCACTGTGAATCAATACAAAAACCCTCTGATTCATAATTGAACCTTGAACTATTAAGGTCAAGTACTTAGGTACTCCTCTCAAAGATACAAGAGTTCCTCTAATAGGAGAAAATGCTCCATTCCCATCTCCTGATGGTGCTGGATCTCCTTCAACATTATTAGCAATGTGACCCCCTATTGGTTCATCATCTTCATCTTCTTCAAGATCTAAGAGGACCTCTATATAATGTGCTTTACCAGTAGCACATCTATGGCCAGGTACCCATGGTTCTTGGCAAGTGAAGCATAGTTTCTTGTTTCTTAAATCTCTCTGGACTTTAATGTCAAGAGGCTTCTTGTATGAGCCCTATGTTACACCATTTTTTGGTCATCTAACCTACTGTCATTAGATGGACCCAAGTACACCATGTAAGACCAATTTTACCCTAAGTAAAATTTCTTTCACTATGTAAAATATCCAAGATGAAATCTCTTAGGAGATTCCCTGACTCTATCCATTCTCATCTCTTTGATCTCTCTATCAAGATATTGAATGGCTTTCAAAAGAGTTTTTTCAAACTCCTTTCCGTCTTCATCACTTCTAGATTCAGGGGATTTTCCCTTGTCTTTATTATCATTGGTGTAATCAAATTTCTTCTGTATTATTTTTAGATACCTCTTCTCTCTGTCAGTCAAAGGCTCATCTTCTTCTGAAGACATATTGGCTCTTTAAGGAAGAAAATCACAGGCTATGCCAAGTTGATTGCTCTGATACCACTGTAATATCCCCAAAAGGGAAGATTCAGCAATACCTGCTAGAATAACACATTTTTCAGAAGTATGTGCATTGAAATGAATTTGTAGCTCATGGATCCCTTATATATGGATATCTAGCATCTAAATCCAAGAGGAGAGAAAAAACAAATCCAAATAGGTGAGGTAAACAAACCTCCCACATGTACTATGGCTAGAAAATACACAAGAATGGGGCTGCAGCAATATGCAACAATACTGCAAGAAAATAATGTAGTTTTTCTAAGAAACAATAGGAGACCAATAATAAGGATCAAAATTCATATATAAAGAAATAGATCAGATCCATAATGAGGCCCATACAATGTACAACAGGATACAAAAGACAAGAATAGAAGAAATTCGTCAAAAAAGGGGTTGCAACACATGTATTGACTAAAAAATGGCTTGAAAATGTTACTTTAAAGAGTTGCAGCAGATGTATATTAAAATCTAGATCTAGAGTAGATCTGCATACAAAATATTAGATCTATATCAGATCTGTACACTATATGGGCTCCTTTACAAATTCTCCTTGGGGTTTTGAGCAAAACATGAAACACAAAGAGTAGATCTAAGATCTAATGTTGCAGATCTACAGTAATATTCAAAAATTCCTAAAGATAAATACAATAGAAGTAGATTAGATCTGAACAAAACATGGATCAGAAGTATAATCCATGGATCACCATAGTGAAGGGAAGAACCCCAACACCATAGATCTCTCCTCCAAATGTGTGTCAAAACACCCTGCAACTGTACACTTGAAAATAACGCAGTCCTGGAAGGTAAACTACACTATAGGCTCTAGCACTAGTTTGGCCTGATGCCAAGATCTGACAATGTAGCTCCAAAGGTCTAATACTCTCTTCTCAAGGGGATAGAAGGCTTTCCCATTGAAAAGAGACACTATATTGGCCTAGATCTAAGTAGATCTAGCCTCCACTTGCTGCAACTTACAAGGACAACCAAAACATCAATAAGATTTGTGTTGTAGTTAGAAGATGAGCTTGGAAAAATGCCTAATAGTGGACAAGATTAGCAAGACTCCTCCAAGAGCTACTCAATGGAAGAGGTGGGATTCCCGATTAGGAACACCCTAGTGCTAAACAACACTATTCTCAGCTAAAAAATAAGAGAATTTTATATGTCTAAACAGACAATATACTTAGAAACATACTCAATCAACAACATTTTTCTATTCTCCTCCTCTTTCTTTTATAAGATGAAAGTTCTACCAAACCCTAAACCATCTCAATGATTTAGCTAATTTCACATGTGGAGCCTCCAACTAAAACTGCATTGTGCATCTAGGAGATTCACTGTATCTAGACAACGCTGTTGATTTTGTCCTGGTTGACTTGGTCAAATGATCCAGCCTCTTTCTCACCTAAGTGTGCTTATGTAAATAGCCGAGATTTAACTTTTTTCACATGTGGCATTGATTTATTTTGCTAATTTGGAGTTTTATTGATCCTCCTTTACAGTTGTATTCATGAAGCAGAAAAATGAAACAAAATTGTATATTCCCATTAGCTTGGGCTAATTGGGAATATTACACCAAACCTAAATGAACAGAATGGTCTCGTCGCTGTGATTCAGGCACCCTGAACGGTTTTCAAAACCGAGGTCGTATGCAGAAGTTATTGAGGTTTGAAAATTCCCAATAAACTCAAAAAATTGACCTTTGACTGAGTTTGACTTTTTATAAAATTTTTGTAAAAGAAAATATATTTTGAAAAATTATTTTTATATTAAGGTTTGAAGGACCAATTACAGGTTGCCACGTGGCAGGCTCGGAGGCTGCCATGTGGCCCCAGGCCGGTGGAAATTTGGTTTTCAAAATATTTTGGATTCCGCAGGATTCGAACTCGGGCATCCTGCACACAAGCGCACAGGCCTGGCCAACCCGCCTATAAAGTGGTTCTTAACTATTAACGATCACATTTTCTATTTGAAGTTTGAAATATTCGTAGGTAGAAAAATAAAGGGGCTAGCCCGTTACCCCATACTTCATATGACCGAGACGCCTACAACCAGGGGTTAGAGCCGACAGTTAAAATTTCTGCCCACAAAACGGTTTCATGTGGCCACGTCTTCAAACAATTAAATGCTATCGTGATGGCTAGAGGTTTCCACGATGGTTAGAGCAGGGGCAGTAAAATTCCCACCACCTAAAATTAAACTTGACCATTAATAAATTTGGAGCGGAACTCACCATTTTTGGCCTGTTTCCATTTTTGGCGCTTTTAACTAGCAGTCCTCCACATTTAGTGGGGTTTTTGGGGGACATTGGGCAGTTTTCTTGGAGTAGCCATAAATTCGTCATTATTGAACCAAATTGAGTGCAAAAATAGTCAATTTTGGGTCTCTTCGACATTTTGATAAGTTTGGCATAGGTTTCAGGTCGAACATAGGTCATATTCAATAGTTTTTTCTTCAAGGAAGATGAAGGAGCCATCAGGGCCATCATGGAGAAGGCAATGTAATGGGATTTATTTATCTGTTTTAGGTAAATGAATGGTCATATATGGATAATTCATACCTTCTGAATCTGATGATATGGTTTTCAGAGCCTGTAGATAACTTTAGAAAGCCGAAAAACTTCAGTAAAGTTCCAGGGGCCATTAGTGCCATCTTTTTCCAGCAATAGTGCAGGGATTAGCCAGGGGAGCTAGAGGCCATATGCAGTGAAATAGTGGTAATTATTAAATTTAAACATAATTATGAATCTAATTACAGAGGTTTCAGAAATTTTTGAGGAATTATAGAGGTTGAAAACCCAATAGAGAAGTTTTCAGTGACCCTAGTGCCAGGGGGTGCCGACAGGACCTGGAGGCGAAACCAGAGTAGCCAGAGGCCATTTTTTAGGAATGAATAGTATATATTGACTAATTTAGAAATTTGGGAACTAATTAAAGTGGTTTTATAACATTTTGATAACTTAGATAGGTCAAGAAGCTGATGTGAAGTTTTGGGCAGCCTTGGGAAAACTGTGGAGGATAACCTAGTTTGGGGATGCAGTGCTCATTTTGAGAAATTTATCAGTCGATATTTGGTGTTTGATGTGTGTTGGATATATAAGGAGTGGTTTCAATGATAGAAACAAAATTATGAATGATTTTGTGCCATTTAGAAGCTCAAATTAGCGTAGAGCACCGACAAAAGGAATCGTGTCAACGACAACCTAATAAAGCTATTTGCAGAGTTTGGACAGCCATTATAGGGATATATATGGTATTTTCAGCCCTTTGGATCATTTTATTATTCATTGGAGTTAAGTTTGGAACTTGAAAAAAAAAACATACCATAATCCCAAAGAGCCGAGTCATGATGACAAAGCTCAAAGGAGACGTAGCCCACGATATTTGGGTGAACTCATAGATTAATTTTGTTGTTGTGTTTAAATTTTTTATTGCTGTATTATGTTTCTATTATACATGTTAGATTTCAGCAAGAAAAAATGAACTTAAGACACAGAAACAGTAAAAAAAACTCATACACCACTTTCAAGCATAAATTCTACAAAATTGTCAAGTTCAAGCTAGATCATTTAATTTAAACTGAGTGGGAGGTTCTTGAAATAAATACAAGTTATCCAGATAGTTTTCAGATTAGGTTGGTATCAGAGAACTTATTTTCTTGATTGACACAGCAAGCTATTGCTTAATATTTTTCTTGTCTAGCTTGAAAGGTGTTTAAACAGTGTAAAATATTGATTGTTTTACTGTTTGAAAACTGACTGTTGTTTGAGTTTGCTGAAGGTGAAGGGATAGCTATTGTTAGCTAATTCCTATAGAGGAAAAAAAGGAAGAAAGGGCTGAAGGCATCTTCCTTACCCCAAAGAACCTTAAGGTCACCCTTGGAACACAAACCCTCTTGACGATTATTTGTTAAGAAGCTCTTGGAGTTTGTTTGTTGTTTGGATGTTTGAATAAGAATTTGTCTCTCCAGCCATTTTGTTCAAAAGATTTGTCTATAGATTTTGAAAGCTTTATGAACTTTGTTGAAGTTAATTTTTTTCATTGAAATCATAATGACAACTTCTACAAGTAAGGTTTCCTCCTTCATAATATTCTTCAATGAAGATATCAAGCATGACTTTATTATATTGAAGGACATGGTGCAGATTCTGTTTGAGCATAGAAGAGAAAGCACTGAAATTCATGAATAATTGTTTTCCATGAAGCAAGAGAAGAAATAAATTCTTCAAATATTTCATGATATGGAGATGCAGATCCATCAAGCCCAAGAGGCTTTTACCAAGAACATGTGTGTGGAAGAGGTAATCCACTCAAATTTGTCTTCAGTTTCCTCTTTAGAAAGATGTGTTGGTTCTTTCGAAAAGCATGTGAGTTTAGACAGTTTTCAAGACAAGAAAAATGATGTTATTTTGCAAATGAAAGTTGAAGCCTCTACTAGTTCATCTCCTCACGAAGGAAAAAAGGATGAACATGAAAAGCAGCACAAGAGGTATAAATCTCCCCATGATCAATTTGATTGTGTTTCTGCAAGGCATGATAATTTTGCATGCTTAAATGGAAGAAATATTTGTTGTAAATATTGTGGTCAATTTAACCATGATGTTTTGAGATGCTGGATGAGGAAGAAATCATACAGGAAACAAATAAGGCAAAGGAAACTTTCAAAGAAGGTGCATAAGATTTGCACATATTACCAGAAGAGGGGACATGTTGTTTCCCATTGTTGGACTTTGCATCCAACTAGTCATCCCAAGCACATGCAACAAGAGGATAGAAATATTGGTGAAGGTGGAACCAAGGAATCCATTATTGATGTGAAAATGGAAGTTTCACATGAAGAACAGTTGCAGCAACAAAATTCTCCATGGAAGTGGCTTGGTAAGAAGTGGATGGAATTCTTAATACAGTAAGACATACTCCTTTGTACATATGAAAATTTTGGTTGTATGCATGTATTTTATGCTATAATCTCTTGTTTGTTTGAGCCACCTTGGATCATTGATCAAGGTAGCAATGTTTAGTTTCCTTTTGCAAATTTATCCCTAGAAATTTCTGAGTGAGTGCAAGAAAGACAGTTCTAGACAGGAGGACAAGCGCATCCAAGAAGGAAAGTGTCAATTTATTTCTAGTTGTGGTTCAAAGTCACTATCCATGAAAGGAAAGTGTTTGGAGGCTGAAGAGAAGAGGGTGATGTAGTCTCATTTACTTCACAGATTAGTATATCAGTCTTTTTGGGTCCAAAATATCCCCAGTGGGGAGGTGTGATCAAAACTGGATCATGGACCAGAATGATAGCTCAAAATTCAAAGTGCTTGGAAGAGTGTTGAACCTGAACTAATAGAAAGGTCTCGTCACTAAGATTCGGGCACCATGAATGGTTCACAAAAATGAGGTCATATGCAGAAGTTATTGAGGTTTGAAAATGCCCAATAAACTCAAAAAACTGACCTTTGACTGAGTTTGAATTTTTATAAATTTTTTATAAAAAAATATATATTTTGAAAAATTATTTTTATATTAAGGTTTGAAGGAAAAATTAAGGTTTAAAGGACCAATTAGTTGGATTCCTCAGGATTCGAACTCGAGCATCCTGCCTGCAAGTGCACAGGCCTGGCCAGCTTGCCTGTAAAGTGGTTCTTGACTATTATGGATCACATTTTCTATTTGAAGTTTGAAATATTCATAGGTGGAAAAATAAAGGGGCGAGCCCCTTAGGGCTATCCTAACCACATACTTCATATGAACCAGGTGCCTACGATAAGGGGTTAGAGATGGCGGTTAAAACTTCCACCCATGAAATAGTTTCATGTGGCCACATCTTCAAACAATTAAATACTACGGTGATGGATGGACGTTTCCATGATGATTAGAGTGGGGGAGGTCACATTCCCACCGCATAAAATTAAAATTGACCGTTAATAATCCGATAAATTTGGAGTAGAACCTGCCATTTTCGGCCTGTTTCCATTTTTGGCGCTTTTAACTAGAAGTCCTCCACATTTAGTGCGGTTTTTGGGGGACATTGGGTGGTTTTCTTGGAGAAGCCATAAATTCCTTATTATTGAAGCAAATTGAGTGCAAAAATAGTCAATTTTGGGTTTCTTAAACATTTTGAGCAGTTTGGCATAGGTTTCAGGTTGAACAGAGGTCATATTCAACATTTTTTTCTTCAAGGAAGATGAAGGAGCCATCGGGGCCATCATGGAGAAGGCAGTGTAATGGGATTTATTTATTTGTTTAAGGTAAATTAATAGTCATATTGTTGGCAATATGATGCAGAGTGTTGTCCTTGATGGCAACCCATTTTGAAGAAGATGATGACAACGTACTTGATGAAGTTGTGCTTGATAGAATATGTTCTTAATGAAGTAAATCTGATGTATCTACAGAGAGTACAAAAGACAGTAAAGAAAGGAATTCAGATTGTGCTAAGTCTATGGTGAAAGAGTATGTCTCAAGGAATACGCGGATCTGTCTAAGGGAAGTCGCGTATGCACGCGGAAAAGAACGTGCCAAGTCGCGTATGGGCTAAAGCACTCTAAAAGTGCAAAACCACGGGTCATCACCATGGTATTGACCCATTGTATTGGGTAATGATCCGCCTAATTGACCCTGTCCAGGAATACCATCGGATGTAATATGGTTTTGGGCTCATGGTATTGAAAAAGGGGCTCATGGTATTGACAAAGGGTAAACCTATATAAGGAGAAGAAATTCATTGTGCAAATCATGAACATGGGTGCAAGATCTCTGAGCTTGAATGAATACTTCTCTCTGAAGTAGATCTGAATGGAAAGGGTTACACATGAATGATAAATCTGAGTGTATGATGCACCAATGATGAAGAAGGGGATCTAGATCTGAAATGTGCTTGTATTTGCTAGATCTATTTATGGAATGATTAGATCCAAGAAGAGGCGAACATCTGTCTGAAGTGAAGGGTTAAATCTGTGTGAAGTATCTATTCTGAAGAAATGCAATGACCTAAAATCTCTGAAGAACCATACGCTAGTTCGCCGAAGAGGAAGCGCGTATATACGCGGCTTCGCTGAAAGAAAAGCGCGTATGCGCAATTAAATTGGTTCTGTAATATGTACAGAAGTATACGCTGGTTCGTGTGAATGGAAGCGCGTATATACGCGACATCAGTAAAGTAAAAGCGCGTATGCAAACTAGGGTTTGCTAAAGTCTGTGGTAAGAAATGACTGATCTATTCTGCTGTATTGCTGCTATCTGTATTCTACTGTTCTGAGTTGTCTGCATCAGTTTGGTTGTATGATTGAGCTTAAATGTATGAAGAGGGTCCAGTCTGAAAATATGATGAAACGTGGCCTATAAGTATTGTTCTATTGAAGTTGTTGGATCCAGTGTGAAAATTGATGAAACATGGTCCATAGAGGTGCTGAGGGTTGTAGCCTTCAGTCAGGGGGTTGTAGCTCCCTTCCAGGTGAGGCTGGTAAACGAGATCGGGGGGTCGTAGCTCCCTTCCAGGAGAGGCTGGTAAACGAGTCAGGGGGTTGGAGCTCCCTTCCGGGAGAGGCTGGTAAACGAGCGCAGGTGGGTGCCTGCGTGCTGGTAGAGTCTGCACCAGCACATATGTTGTAAGATGTTTTCTCTATAATAAAATATTGAAAGCTGAGCAACTGCAGCGGTGGTTTTCTCCCGTCTTGGGTTTCCACCTAAAAATCCTGGTGTTCATGTGTGATGCTTTGTGTGATGGTTATTCTGTTCTTGCTGCACATGTTTACTGTTTATTGAATATCTGATGAATAAATGATGGAATGGTTTAAGTGAAGAATTAATGACATAATTATTTCTCTATGTATACGCGAGTTTAATAAAGGGAATCTGCATATATACGCAAGTCTTCTTTAGGAAAGTAGCGTATGGGTTTTAAAGTAAAGAAAAGTAAAAAGTTTTGAATATGCTGTAAATACTGATTCACCCCCCCCCTCTCATTATTTTTCCCAACAATTGGTATCAAAGCAGGTTCTTCTGCAGAAGCTTGATCGCTTGAAGAAGATCCATCGCAATGGGAAGTCAAGAAGGAGTGATGTCTATAAAGCCACCTCTATTCAATGGAAGCAATCTGATATTCTAGAAGGTACGAACAAAAGCGTATCTGCAAAGTCTTGGTGCAGATGTATGGGCAATCGTGGAAGAAGGCTATCAATACCCGGCAAGCATTCCGACTGATGCAGCTGAAAGGAAGAAGTATGAAACCAATGCCAAAGTAGTAAATGTCTTGTTAGGAAGCATGTCTGAATTAGAATTTGCTAAATTAAAGCAGCTACATTCAGCAAAAGAAATATGGGACAAAATCATTCTGAGCTATGAAGGAGATACAAAGGTAAAAAATGCAAAACTCCAAACTCTTAGAATTGAATATGAAAATTTGAAGATGCATAGTGATGAGAGTGTTGCCAGTTTCTTCCTTTGTCTAGATGATGTTGTAAATCGAATGAGAAATTTGGGTGAAACCATAACTGATACTACTCTGGTGGAAAAAGTCTTAAGATCCTTGACTTCAAAATTTGACTCTAAAGTCTCAGCTATTGAAGAAAGGCAAGATCTGCAAACTCTTACTATTGTTCAATTACATGGTATTCTGACTACTTTTGAAATGAGACAAGGAGGTCCTTCTCAAATCAAAGAAGTTGCTTTTAAGGTATCTGCAAGAGGAAAAGAAAAGGAAGTTGTCAAAGAATCCAGCTATATATCCGATGAAGAAGAAGTGAATTTCGTGAGAAAACTCCAACTAGGAACTGGAAGATTCAAAGGTAAGCTTCCTTTCAAATGTTTTGAGTGTGGAAAAGTTGGTCATTATGCTGCAAAATGTCCTTATAAAGGAAAAGAAGTAGTAAGAAGGAATAAGAACCGATCTAGCTCTAAGAAAAGTTACTACACTAATGAAGATAATGATGGGTCATCTGATACTGAGGAAGAATGTGAAGAAGATATTAGACTTCTCATGGCATTTGAACAAAAAGAAGAAAAGGATACTTTTATGGATGCTCTAGAGGAAACTGATTTCCTTGAAGAAAACAATCAACTCAAACTACGCTTAGAAGATTATAAAATTCTCTTAGAAGAACAAAAGATAATCAGAGAGACCATTGAAAAACAACTTGAAGAAGCAAAGAAACATATTGAAAAATTGGAATGTGAAGTGGTAAGTCAAAGAAAAGAAGTTGAGAAAGCAAAGACCTTGAATCTTAGATTTGCTAAAGGATCTGAAACCTTAGATGAGATTATCAAGGTACAACGTTCTCCTCTTATAAAGACAGGTCTTGGATATACTGGAGAATCTTCTTAAGCTTCAGCACCAAACTATCTGAAAGTAGCTACAGGTGGTTTACTACATTCGACAACTCAGCAAGGGAATAACGGATCTCTACAGGGAAAGCATGACCATCTCAATTCAAGGAACACTAACAGGGATAGCTTTCAAAGACGCTACACCCAACAGGTAAATTCAAATAGAAGATTCCATGATCGTAGAAATTTCTACTTCAATGGGCAATGTTTCACATGTCACAATTTTGGTCATAAAGCTGTTCAATGTGTTGCATATAAAACCATCATGACAAGAGAAGCAAGAAAGAAAATTTTGGATACTGAACCAAAGAAGAATACCTATAACAAATTTTCTCCTCTTCAAAGTGAAGTTGAATGTACTTATTGCAATAACTTTGGCCATGAAGAATCTGAATGCAGGAACAAGATCCAGCCAAAAGAACATGTTCCCTCAAGCTCTAAAGTGTTGAAAAAGAAAGAACCGCCAGTTGAAAAATGTGGGATAGAATTATTTGCAGAAGGTGAAGAAAATCAATGGTACATCGATAGTGGGTGTTCAAGACACATGACAGGTGACAAAAGCAAACTTCTTTCATATAATTCTCTAGAAAAGGAAAAGAAAGTTACTTTTGGAAATGATACTCCTGCTATAATTAAAGGAAAAGGGTCAGTGTTTCTAAAAGAAAAGGTGAAGGCTAAAGATGTCATGTATGTGGATGGATTGAGGCATAACCTATTAAGTGTAAGTCAAATGTGTGATCAAGGAACATAAGTTGTTTTTAGTTCAAAAGAATGTGTGGTTCGTGATCTTGATACAGGTAAAATTATTATAAAAGGAAAAAGAAATCCAAGCAACCTGTATATACTAAAGGGCTACAAAGATCAATGTTACCTGAGCAAATCTTCAGAAAATTGGTTATGGCATAGAAGGCTGGGGCATCTGAGCTTCTCTCAAATCAACAAAGCAAGCAGACTTCAAGCTGTTCGTGATCTTCCCAATATTAATCCACCATAAAGTATCATATGCAAATCTTGTCAATTTGGTAAGCAGACCAGAGTACGATTTAATGCCAAAGAAGGATCATCAAGTAAGCCTCTTGAACTCATTCATACTGATATCTGTGGACCTATGAGGAAAAATTCATTACGTGGGGATGAATACTATATCTTATTTATTGATGACTACTCTAGAATGTGTTGGATCGAGTTCATTAAACACAAAGATCAAGCACTTGAAAAATTTCAGAGCTTCAAAGCATTGGCAGAAAATGAATTAGATCTAAAAATCAAGTGTCTTAGATCTGATCGAGGAGGAGAATATTCTTCAAATGAATTCTTTGAATTTTGTGAACAACATGGCATTAAAAGACAGTTCTCTGTAGCAGGCACTCCACAACAAAATGGTGTAGCGGAAAGAATGAATAGAACAATTGTTCAAATGGCTAGAGCTATGCTTGCTGATTCTAATGTTCCTGACATGTTCTGGAGTGAAGCAGCACATACAGCAGTTAACATTCTCAACAAGGCTCATGTTCGGGTAAATAGTGACAAAACTCCATATGAACTCTGGTATGGTAATTCTCCCACTGTGAAGCATTCTAAAGTTTTTGGAAGTAGATGCTTTATCAAAAATAATGATGAAAAGCTTGGCAAGTTTGAACCTAGATCAGATGAAGGGATATTTCTTGGTTACTCATCTTCAAGCAAAGCATTCACATGTTACAATAAGAGGCTTCAAAAGGTTGTTGAATGTATTGATGTTGTTATTGATGAGTCTCCTGCAGCTCCTAAAGAAGAAAAAAAAACAACAAAAGAAGATGATAGCGACATATGGCCTTCTACATCAGATGGAAATGATATAGACAGTGGATCCAATGAAGAACTTGAAAATGATCTATCTGAAAAAGCTCCATCCAGATATGTTCAAAAGAATCATCCTGAATCTCAAATTTTGGGAGACAAGGAATCAGGTGTACGAACAAGGAGAACTCTTGTAGGATCTTCTAGTCATATGACACTTCTATCCACAATTGAACCACTCAATGTCAATCAAGCTAGCAGAGATGAATGTTGGAGGCAAGCCATGGATGAAGAACTTGTTCAAATTGAAAAAAATGACACTTGGGATTTGGTACCAAGACCTCATGATAAAAATTTCATTGGAACTAAATGGATTTTCAAAAACAAGTTAAATGAGAATGGGGATGTTGTAAGAAACAAAGCTAGACTGGTTTGCAAAGGGTATACTCAACAAGAAGATATAGACTTTGAAGAAACTTTTGCTCCTATAGCTAGACTTGAAGCCATCAGAATGTTTCTTGCCTTTTCAAGTTATCAACAAATCAAAGTTTATCAAATGGATGTTAAATCTGATTTTCTTAACGGTGATCTAGAAGAAGAAGTATATATAGAACAACCGGAAGGATTCATTTTGGGAAATGATGCAAATCTTGTTTGTATACTTAAAAAGGCTCTATATGGTCTCAAACAAGCTCCAAGGGCTTGGTATTATCGTCTTGAAAAATATCTTCATCAACAAGGATTTTCAAAAGGGTCTGCTGATAGCAACTTATACACAAAAGTTGAAAATGATAAACTATTGATTGTGGTTGTATATGTTGATGATATCATTTTTGGGAGTAATGAAGAATCTTTGAGTCAAAAATTTGCTTCTGTCATGCAGCAAGAATTTGAAATGTCCTTACTTGGAGAACTAACATTCTTTCTTGGCTTACAAGTGCATCAAACTGCAGATGGCATATTCCTATCACAAGCAAAATATCTTAAGCAAATTCTGAAGAAGTATGGCATGGAAGAATGCAAACCTGTAAGTACACCGATGATAACCGGATGCAATCTCAGTTCTCAGGATGATTCTCCCATGGTGAATCAACCAGAATACAGATCGATGATAGGGAGTTTACTTTATCTCACTAGGACTAGACCAGACATTATGCATGCTGTTGGGATTATTGGACGATTCCAAGCTAATCCAAAAGAGTCTCATCTTCAGGCTGTTAAAATAATATTCAAATATCTTCAAGGAACTCAAGACTTTGGTCTATGGTATCCAAAGAATGCTGATCTTACTCTTCATGCTTACACTGATGCAGATTGGGCTGGAAGTGTTGATGATCGGAAAAGCACTAGTGGTGGTGCATTCTCTATGGGACCCCGGTTAGTATCTTGGTTCAGCAAGAAGCAAAATTCTATTGCCTTATCTACAGCAGAAGCAGAATATGTGGCTGCCGCATCTTGTTGCACTCAACTCCTTTGGATGATGCAAACCTTACAAGATTTTCAAATCAAATGTACTCCTCCCGTCCCCATTAAGTGTGACAATACAAGTGCCATCAGTATTTCAAAGAATCCTGTTATGCATTCAAAGACCAAGCACATTCCCATCAAGTATCACTTCTTACGTGAACAAGTGCTTGAGCAAACAATGAAGTTGGAGTATGTTCCCTCCAAAGAACAAGTTGCTGATATCTTTACCAAACCTCTGCCCAGGGAAGCGTTTGAGTATCTAAGACAGAAGCTGGGAGTGTTCTCTGCCAGTCAAAAGAAAAAATCTGCATAAATTTAGAATATGGCAGTGGATACGCGGGTTTCATGAAACACAGTCGCGTATATACGCGAGTTCCTGCACAGAAAACCGCGTATGTCTGATTGCTAACAATTTTCTGCTTGGAGTCAGCTCTCTTCAGCACAGCTGCAGTGCTGTTTGGTATCTTTGATACTGTTTGGTATATCTGGTGGTGTTCCAGTTCTCATAATTCTTTTCTCATGTTTTGATAAAGATGCCTTGATGATTTGTTGGTGAAAGTGTTCAGGATGCACAAACTAAGGGGGAGCCTTAGTCATATGGAAAGGATGCTTAGATGCACAGACTCAGGGGGAGCTTTAGCGTTGCTGAGTATAACACATTGTTGGCATTATGATGATTCTGAAATATTTTCTCCATCTTGAGGACTTTCTGGTGTTGGTTATGAAAAGTCACTTTTGTAATTTGATGAAAAAGTCTTGTTAAGACCCATGATGTAAAATTGTAATATTTAGTCTTGAAAGGACTTGTCGAATTTGTAAACCCACTTGGTTGGGTAGCTGCGTCAAATTTTGTAAACCCACTTGGTTGGGTAGTTGAGTCTCATATGTAAATCCACTTGGATGGATCTTTGATGTAAGTATGAGTCATTGGTGATAGGAAGTTCATAGAGTCATGTACTTCATTGAAAAATATGCTTGAAGATTCAGCATGAACTCAGGGGGAGAGTATGATGGTTTTGGTCTGCCCTTCACCCTTGATGTCAAAGGGGGAGAGTGACATGGTGTTTGAATGGTGTCAAAAATGGAGAGAATGACATGGTGTCATTGTATTCTTAATATACCTATCTATTGTGGTAACCAAACACCATTGTGGTTGCCATCAAGTCCAAAGGGGGAGATTGTTGGCAATATGATGCAGAGTGTTTTCCTTGATGGCAACCCACTTTGATGAAGATGATGACAACGTACTTGATGAAGTTGTGCTTGATAGAATATGTTCTTAATGAAGTAAATCTGATGTATCTACAGAGAGTACAGAAGACAGTAAAGAAAGGAATTCAGATTGTGCTAAGTCTATGGTGAAAGAGTATGTCTCAAGGAATACGCAGATCTGTCTAAGGGAAGTCGCGTATGCATGCAGAAAAGAACGTGCCAAGTCGCGTATGGGCTAAAGCGCTCTAAAAGTGCAAAACCATGGGTCATCACCATGGTATTGACCCATTGTATTGGGTAATGATCCGCCTAATTGACCCCGTCCAGGAATACCATCGGATGTAATATGGTTTTGGGCTCATGGTATTGAAAAAGGGGCTCATGGTATTGACAAAGGGTAAACCTATATAAGGAGAAGAAATTCATTGTGCAAATCATGAACATGGGTGCAAGATCTCTGAGCTTGAATGAATACTTCTCTCTGAAGTAGATCTGAATGGAAAGGGTTACACATGAATGATAAATCTGAGTGTATGATGCACCAATGATGAAGAAGGGGATCTAGATCTGAAATGTGCTTGTATTTGCTAGATCTGTTTATGGAATGATTAGATCCAAGAAGAGGCGAACATCTATCTGAAGTGAAGGGTTAAATCTATGTGAAGTATCTATTCTGAAGAAATGCAATGACCTAAAATCTATGAAGAACCATACGCTAGTTCTCCGAAAAGGAAGCACGTATATACGTGGCTTCGCTGAAAGAAAATCGCGTATGCGCAATTAAATTGGTTCTGTAATATGTACAGAAGTATACGCTGGTTCGTGTGAATGGAGGCGCGTATATACGCGACATCAGTAAAGTAAAAGCGCGTATGCAAACTAGGGTTTGCTAAAGTCTGTGGTAAGAAATGACTGATCTATTCTGCTATATTGCTGCTATCTGTATTCTACTGTTTTGAGTTGTCTGCATCAGTTTGGTTGTATGATTGAGCTTAAATCTATGAAGAGGGTCCAGTCTGAAAATATGATGAAACGTGGCCTACAAGTATTGTTCTATTGAAGTTGTTGGATCCAGTGTGAAAATTGATGAAACGTGGTCCGAAGGGGTGCTGAGGGTTGTAGCCTTCAGTCAGGGGGTCGTAGCTCCCTTCCAGGAGAGGCTGGTAAACGAGTCAGGGGGTTGGAGCTCCCTTCCAGGAGAGGCTGGTAAACGAGCACAGGTGGGTGCCTGCGTGCCGGTAGGAGTCTGCGCCAGCACATATGTTGTAAGATGTTTTCTCTATAATAAAATATTGAAGGCTGAGCAACTGCAGCGGTGGTTTTCTCCCGACTTGGGTTTCCACCCAAAAATCCTGGTGTTCATGTGTGATGCTTTGTGTGATGGTTTATTCTGTTCTTACTGCACATGTTTACTGTTTATTGAATATCTGATGAATAAATGATGGAATGGTTTAAGTGAAGAATTAATGACATAATTAGTTCTCTGTGTATACGCGAGTTTAATAAAGGGAATCCGTGTATATACGCGAGTCTTCTTCAGGAAAGTAGCGTATGGGTTTTGAAGTAAAGAAAAGTAAAAAGTTTTGAATATGATGTAAATACTGATTCACCCCCCCCCCCCCCTCTCAGTAGTTTTCCCAACACATATATGGCTAATTATTACCTTATGAATTTTATTATATGGTTTTTAGAGCCTGTAGATAAATTTAGAAAGCCGAAAAGCTTCAGTAAAGTTCTAGGGGCCATAAGTGCCATTTTTTGCCAGCAGCAGTGCAGGGCCTAGCCAGGGGAGCTAGAGGCCATATGCCGTGAACCAATAGTAATTATTGACTTTAAACATAATTATGAATCTAATGACATAGGTTTCATAAATTTTTTAGGACTTCTAGAGGTTGAAAACCCAACAGAGAAGTTTTCAGTGACCCTAGTGCCAGGGGGTGCCGACAGGAGTTGGAGGCGAAACCAGAGAAGCCAGAGGCCATTTTTGATAAATTAATAGCCTATATTGACTAATTCAGACATTTTGGAACACATGAAAGTGGTTTCAGAACATTTTTTGAACTTCTAGATTTTGAGAATCTGATGTGAAGTTTTGGGCAGCCCTAGGAAAACCGTGGAGGATAGCCTAGTTTGGGGATGAAGTGCTCATTTTGAGAAATTTATCATTTGATATTTGGTGTTTGATGTGTGTTGGATAAAAAATTATTGCTTTTAGTGACAGAAACCAAATTATTAAGGATTTTTTTCCATTTAGAAGCTCATAGTAGCTTATAGCACCGATAGAAGGAATCGTGTCAATGGGAGCCTAAAGTTGTTTGCAGAGTTTGGACAGACATCAGAGGGATATATGGTATTTTCAGCCCTTTGGAGCATTTTATTATTCATTGGAGTTAAGTGTGGAACTTGTAAAAAAAACCTTACCATAATCCCAAAGAGCCGAGTCATGATGACAAAGCTCAAACGAGACGTAGCCCACAAGATTCGGGTGAACTCCTAGATTAATTTTGCTGTTGTATTTAAATATTTTATTGATGCACTATGTTGTTGTTATACACGTTAAATTTCAGCAAGAAAAAATGAACTTAAGACACATAAACAGTAAAGAAAATAATACACAAATTTCAAGCATAAATTCCACAAAATTGTCATGTTCAAGCTAGATCATTTAATTTAAACTGAGTGGGAGGTTCTTGAAATACATACAAGTTATCCAAACCATTTTCAGATAAACTAAATCTAACTAAACCTAACCTTAACCTTAATTCTAAATAAGGTTAGGGTTATCTCATGGTTAAGGTTAAGGGTAAGGTTAAGGTTAAGGGTAAGGGTTTATTTAAGGTTAAGGTTAAGGTTAACGTTAGGCTAGGGTTAAGGTTAAGGTTAAGATTAGGTTAATGTTAAAGTTAACACTGAGGTTAGGTTAGGGTTAAGGTTAAGGTTAATGTTAGGTTTATATTAAGGTTAAGGTTAAGGTTAAGGTTAGTTTAAGGTCAAGGTTAAGGTTAGGGTAAGTTTAGGGTTAAGGTAAGGTTAGTGTTAGGTCCCTATATTACTAGTATAGTCCCTTATTGTTGTTATTTTAACCCCCTTATTGTTATTATTGTACCCTTGTAATCCCCATATTATTATTATTGTGCCCCTTAAATTATTGTTTTTAGGTCAGCTAGGATTACATTGTGGCCCACTAGGATTACATTATGGCCCCATGGACTCCTATATATAGAAAGGAGGTTTTGTAAATTTTATCATCCAAGAATTGTTCATTTATGTAATGTACTGGAGGTTGCCCCCTCGAAGTGGCTTATTTCTAAGGCTTTGATATCTCTTTTCTTCTATTTTTGGAGCTGGTTACACAACATTTGGTATCAGAGCTTGGGATTCTAGGGTTTCGCTGCTCTAAACAGGTCATCGTGGCATTTGCGCTATAATTTTGTTTCTACAAGGCGTCAAAATCTGAAATTTTTAGGGTGTGAAGCCGAAATCCTGAGTAAACTAGTCAAAAAATTTCACATCTTGGTTTGCAATATTTTCGGAGATATGATCTATGCAAGGTAGTGCTTTTTCAGGCTCCCAAATTTCATCTCAAAGAGGTGATCGTGGGAAAATATTCATAACTCTCTCTCTGAGTATTGGATTGTAGTACCGTAAAAATTGGTTGCAAGTAAATGGACTGTAGTTTATTTTCTATCAATTTTAGAGCCGAAGGACAAAACGGTGTCACGTGGCAAGTCGTACAAGTTCACTCTACTGAACTAGTCCATAATTAGGTCATTGTGGGAGATTGGACACAACTTTGTTTTGGAGAATCTAAATCAGGTCAGACCTATGATATTCGAAAGAGAATTCAAAGGGCTACGTTGGTATCAAAATTCAAATATTTAAGTGCTACAATCACAAATATAATCCAATTTCAATAGTGAGCTCCTCAAAAGAAAGAAAAAGGTGTGTATTTTTTTCTGAATTGCATAAGTCTTGTTTGAAGAATCAATTTAAATTGATTCCAAGGGCATATTGTAGAATAAATATCAGTATTGGGTTCTAAGAAATTCCTTGTAAAAAAATTCAACACCCATTAAGCCTTCAGAAGGCTCTACTATGACTCATGAAGATGAAGAATTACAACATGATCTATCAAAATTACAAGAGCAAGTGCACCAAATTTCGCTCTCACAAAGAGAAACAAAAAATGAAATGGAAGTTTTGAAGAAAGGCGTGGAAGCTAAGATGGATGGCATGGAAGCTGGCATGGAAGATAAAATGGATGACATGAAAGAAAACATGGAAAACATGAAGAATGATCTAAAAGAAGACATGGAAGGTTTGACAAAGTTGATACAACAAATGTTTCATAATGGTGAAAATATAGTAGAAGAAACTCATGATGAGAACAAAATAAATGTTAATCTTGATTTCATAAACTCTAATGTTGGCGAAAGAACCACCATATTCCAAAAATGGAGATGAGGAAGTTTGATGGAAAGGATCCTGTAACATGGATACTACAGATGGAGCAATATTTTGATCTCCATAACGTGCAAAACACACAAAAGGTACGCATTGCAACTTTACATTTAGAAAAAAATACATTTGTATGGTATCGATGGCTTTTCTCCCATAAAAAAATAGTCACTTGGTCAATTTTTACGGAGGAAATGATAGCACAATATGAGGATACAAAGAGAAACACCTTCTTTAGCCAATTGATAAATCTCAAACAAAATGGCTTAGTGGGGGAGAACATTGAGGACTTCCAAAAATTGAATATAAGGGTAACTGATATTCCAAAGGAACATAGGATTGATCTCTTCATAGGCACTTTAAAGGATAACATCCAACATGAATTTCGCATTTTGGAACCTGATTCATTGGAGAAGACATTCAGGTTGGCAAGAAAAATTGAATGTAAAATTATGGCGACAAGGAAGCCTACCACTCACTTCTATAAAGAAGGAAGTGTTGCTATGCCTAGATTTCCACAACCTACAATGTTGACACCACAAAAATTGGAAGAAAAAAGAGAAAATTGGTTTTGATACAGTTGTGATAGAAAATACACTAAAGGTCATAAGTGTATTGAGAATAAATTATTTTACGTAGATTGTGAAGAGGAAGAATAAAATGAACAAGAAGAGGATATACACCATAAACCAGCCATAGAAGGGGAAGAAATGAATCCGACCATATCATGTAATGCACTGGTAGGAATTACCACTCCTCAAACTCTCAAGATAGAAGGACATATAAAGAAGAAAAAGGTAATAGTGTTGATTGATTCAGGTAGCACCCATAATTTTATTCATTGTAGGGTAGCCAAGGAATTAAATTGTTTCCTATACCCAGCATTAGAATTTCAAGTGATGGTTACAAATGGAGGAACTATAAATTGCTCTAGAAAATGCCATAATATCAAGCTAACCATGGGGGAATATGTATTGACTAGTCCAATTCTTTCCATTCCTACGGGAGGTGTTGATGTAGTGCTAGGAGTACAATGGTTACAATCTTTGGGGATGGTAGCATTTAATTTTCAAGAACTTTTCTTGAATTTTTTTTCAAAAGGAAAGGAAGTTGAATTACGGGGCATTGCGGGGAAGCCGAGAAAGATAATAATCTCTAATGTCATGACAAAGCTTCTAAAGAAATAACAACGAGGCGTAATTGCACAATTATGCTCACTAGAAGTTCCAACATCAAAATCATCTATTTCTACAGATCTCGAACAAGTCTTGGACAAACATTCCAAGGTGTTTGAAACTCCCAAAGGACTCCCACCTATTCATGATCATGATCATGCTATTCACTTGATTCCAGGAATTGTTCCTCCAAATATTAGGCCTTATAGATATCCTTATGTCCAAAAGAGCGAAATTGAACATATGATTGCAGAAATGTTAGAGACGAGTATAATTCAACCTAGTCAAAGCTCTTTCTCTGCTCCTCTATAATTGGTAAAAAAGAAGGATGGATCATGGCGAATGTGTCTGGATTATAGGGAGCTCAATAAGCTCACCATTAAAGATAAATTTCCCATTCATGTGATTGATGAATTATTGGATGAATTACATGGAGCAATTTATTTTACCAAGTTGGATCTTCATTCAGGATATCATCAAATTAGAATGAAGACTGAAGATATTCCAAAAATAGCATTTTGAACTCATGAGGGTCATTATGAATTTTTGTTCATGCCTTTTGGCCTTACCAATGCACCTTCTACATTTCAAGGGTTGATGAATTCCATTTTCAAACCCTTCCTTAGAAAATTTGTGATAATATTTTTTGATGATATACTAATCTACAGGAGGTCTTGGAAGG
Organism: Pinus albicaulis; assembly: GCA_034641835.2. NCBI lineage: Eukaryota > Viridiplantae > Streptophyta > Pinopsida > Pinales > Pinaceae > Pinus > Pinus albicaulis. The sequence goes on from CM076570.1 coordinate 542,745,964, forward strand.
ATCATGTTGAACATGTTGACAGGGTGCTCAAACTATTTCAGGAGAAACAATTATATGCAAAAACATCCAAATGTTTCTTTGGAGTACAAGAGGTGGAATATCTGGGTCATATTGTATCTCACGAGGGTGTTAAGGTAGACCCTAACAAAATTAAAGCCATTAAGGAATGGAAAGTCCCCACAACCATAAAATAGTTGCGAGGATTTCTCGGGTTAACAGGGTATTATCACAAGTTTGTTAAGAATTATGGGAGAGTAGCAGCACCTCTAACAACATTATTGAAGAAAGATGCATTTTCATGGACTCCTGAAGCAACTAAGGCCTTTTAACATCTTAAAGAGGCAATGTGTCGAGCACCAGTCTTAGCTATGCCAGACTTCACAAAAACCTTTATTATGGAATGTGATGCCTCTAGAAATGGAATTGGTGTTGTTTTAATGTAGGAAGGAAGACCCATTGCTTTTGAAAGTCTTCAAATCAAAGGAAATTATTTACAGAAACCTATTTATGAGAAGTAAATGTTAGCAATACTGCATGCACTAAAGAAATGGCGAACATACCTAATGGGAAGACACTTCAAGGTAAAAACTGATCATGATAGTCTTAAAATTTTTTTGGAACAAAGACTATCTTCAGAAGAGCAGCAAAAATGGGTCACAAAGATGTTGGGTTATGACTTTGAAATAATCTACAAAAAAGGAAAGCTTAATGTTGTTGCAGATGCACTCTCAAGAAAGAATGAAGAGGTGCAAGCATTGCTTTGTGCCGTTTCTGTTATCCAACCAGATTGGATAACCGAAGCAAGAGATGAATGGAAGAAGGAAAAAGATGTATGGAAACTTATTCAAAAGTTGCAGCAAGATCCTAGTACATCTGATACATTTAGTTGGAAAAATGATTCCTTATGGTACAAAGATCGCTTATATCTTTGTAGGAATTCCCAACTAAAACAAAATATTATTTTGGAACTGCACACTTCTCCTTTAGGAGGACACTTAGGATTTTTAAAAACTTACCACAGGGTGAAGAAAGAATTTTTTTGGGATGGCATTAAATCTAGTATTCAAAATTTTGTGGCGGAATGTTTGGTTTGCCAACAGAATAAAGTTGAGACAATTAAGACCCTGGGACTTCTACAACCTTTATCCATTCCAAGTCAATGTTGGGAGAAGATTTCAATGGATTTTATCACAGGTTTACCTAAGTCTAAAGGAAAGAGTGTCATCATGGTGGTAGTTGATAGACTTACCAAGTATGCACACTTTTGTGCATTATCTCATCCATTTAAAGCAAGTACAATTGCTACTATATTTATGAACACAATTCAAAAGCTACATGGAAACCCAAGGGTTATTGTGAGCAACAGAGATCCCATTTTTACTGGAAATTTTGGACGGAGTTATTTTCTTGTTTGGGTACTCAATTAGCTCATAGCTCATCTTATCATCCTCAATCTGATGGTCAAACTGAGATAGTAAATAAATGTTTGGAAGGATATCTTCGTTGTTTTGTATCTGATACACAAACACAATGGGTCAAGTGGTTACCTCTCGCTGAATGGTGGTATAACACTTCCTTCCATACTGCAGCAAAAATGACCCCATTTATGGCACTTTATGGATATCATCCACCATCCATCACATCATATTTAAGGGAAAATTTGAAGGTTCAAGTAGTGGAAGATCACATCGAGCATCAGCAAGAAGTTCTCCAACTCTTAAAGGATAACCTAAATTTGGCACAAAACCGAATGAAACAATAGGCAGATCAACATCACAGCGAGAGAAGTTTTGATGTAGGAGATTGGGTATTTTTACGGCTACAACCATAAAAACAAATGTCCCTCAAGCAATCTAAGAAGGATAATAAATTATTGCCAAAGTACTATGGTCCTTACAAGGTTTTGCAAAATATTGGTACTATGGCATACAGATTGGAGCTTCTTGCTTCTTCGCGAGTGCATCTAGTTTTCCATGTTTCATGCTTAAAGAAGGTTATAGGTGAAAATCTTCTAGTTCAAAAAATATTGAAAGAACTTGATGAGGAAGGAAAAATCATATTGGAACCTGAAGCAGTCATGGAAACAAGAACTCGACAGCTATGGAATCTATCAATTTCAGAGTATCTCATCAAGTGGAAGAACTTACCCACTGAAGATTCTACATGGGAGGATGAGAATTTTATACAGAAGCACCCAGAGCTACTCAAGCATTGAGGACAACACTTTTTTGAAGGAGAGGTGCATGTTAGGTCCCTATATTACTAGTATAGTCCCTTATTGTTGTTAGTGTAACCCCCTTATTGTTATTATTGTACCCTTGTAACCCCCATATTGTTATTATTGTGCCCTTAAATTATTATTGTTAGGTTAGCTAGGATTACATTGTGGCCCACTAGGATTACATTATGGCCTCATTGACTCCTATATATAGAAAGGAGGTTTTGTAAATTGTGTCATCCAAGAATTGTTCATTTATGTAATGTAATGGAGGTTTCCCCTTCGAAGTGGCTTATTTCTAAGTCTTTGATATCTCTTTTCTTCTATTTTTGGAGCTAGTTATAGAAAAGTTAAGGTTAGGTTAGGGTTAAGGTCAAGGTTAAGGTCAAGTTTAAGGTCAGGTTAGGGTTAAGGTTAAGGTTAAGGTTAAGGTTAATGTTAAGGTTAAGGGTAAGGTTAAGGTTACTATAAGGTTAAGGTCAAGGTTAAGGTTAGGTTATGGTTAAGGTTAACGTTAACGTTAAGGTTAATGTGAAGGTTAGGTTAAGGTTAAGGTTAAGGGTTTAGTTAAGGTTAAGGATAAGGTTAAATTTAAGGGTTTAATTAAGGTTAAGGTTAAGGTTAGGTTAAGTTTAACGTTAAGGTTAACCCTAGTGTTACCTTAAGCTTAAGGTTAAAAATTGGACAACTAGGTCCAAACTCCGGGTTGTGCTGCTCAGATGACGATTCCAATATTTTTATTGGATTCCTCTTTCGGAGAGGTGTAAGATTGATATAAAGATCATCTCGATCGAATGAGCAGAAAATGTACTTTGAATTTATTCCACTTATGTGCTAGGTCGGCCTGGAATAAAATATAGACTTAAATGTCTTAAAGGACATGTTACACACCCCAAAGGATTCCTATATATTGGAGAGAATTAGAGTTTATTTGACACATTGTGGTGGAGGAATTTTCTCTCTCTAGATAGCGTTGGAGCTGTGATATATATAGACTGTTCTTTGTTTGGGTTGTTCTGGGTTATGTGTGACATGCTTGGCTGAATGACCTATTGGATACTTTGCTGGTAGAAGCATCATGTTGATCACCGTAATGCCACCATTCATTATCTCTGTTTTGGCTTGTCTTCTATCGATCTATTATTATGTTCTATCTTCTTCAGTATTGTGCCCTAATCTGAAATGGCATAGAACATATGCAAAAATTAACATGGTATCAGAGGTGGAAGAAGACAATGCCCAAATTATCTAATGCTAATGATTATGGGTTATTCTAAGTGCTGAATATGGCACAGCTTAAGAGCAGTGTATGTGGACTGCTCCCTTTAACACAGGGAGGATTCATTAATTATGGTCAACTCAGTTTTTTTTTCTTTTTTTCGGCTCTTGTTTCCTTAAGATATTCTATTCAAGGTGGGTATGGAATTAATGCTAGATATGGATTTAGAATAGGATTTTATACCAAGCCTGTCTAGAATTATGGCTCTAGTGTTCATGTATGGGATTATTAGCAAATCAGGGATGCCTGTGGTATTTATAATATGTGGGACACTCGTCTATTATCACTGTGTAGTTCATCATACAGCACTTGTATCGCCTATATGTGATTTTTTCATCGTCTTCCTCTACTCCCTTTCCATCCTAGGATTGATGTTTCACAAACTAAATGTATCGATGCCCGTGGACCCTTTGGAATGGCAGGTTTCAGATAAAACAACTGATAATATCTCGGCCTGCATGGTGAATATGATAGGAGCAGCCGAGTCTATATTTAGAGTTGTTGCCAGCGGCCATGATCAGAAGTTGGTGACAGCTGTGGGATTTGAACCCATGCCCTCAATTGCGGACCATAATTATTTCCATTGTCAATGAAACTTATAATGCAAAGGACACTCTGGACGGGATTATGAATAGCACGAATGATGAACGCAATGATAACTCTGTCTCTATCATTTCTCTTGGGCTTAGCCTTCGGCCTGATGCTCGCAGGAGCTAGAGGAGGAGAGCATGGATATGGATCCCTCTTGTCAGGTATCATTAAAGAGGAGACAGAGGCATTTATTTTTGCCTGGAATTGTTAAATTTCAGTTCTGTAATTTGCTATCCAGTATATTGGAAATTATAAATAGGTTCATGGCTAAACTGGCCCGATTGTTTATACGGTTGCACAAATCACTGCTTGTCCACCGGAATTTGATGTGAAGGAAAATTAAGAAGTTACAGCCCACATCCGCAGCTCATCGCACAAGAAAAATTGGGTTCTGTCAGAGCTGGGCCTCCTCCTGAAACTAAAGCAGCATTTCTTGTGATTCAACAAGGGTTGGATATTCAAAGCACACGCAAATGCGTTGGCTCATGAACTATTTTCTGTGAAATTGAAACGTAAATTTTCTACATCTTCAAGACACCTCGTTGGACTTGTTATTGCCAGGCATATCGTTCATCACAACATCATTATTGGAATCATTGTGCAGATCAGGTTGCGGATGGTCGTCGAGGGCAGTGGATGATGCAAATTCCTATAATTCCCACAGTCATCTACTCGAAGAGATTCTTCCTCTGACAGCACCTCAGACTTGGAGTGCTTGGGCCCGGGAAGATCTGATGGAGATGAACGCTTGTTGAACCCACTATAAATATAAAGGCTAGACATGGAAGAGGAGAACTATTTTTATCTCCTTCAGGACCGCAGAAGCTACAGGAGGCTACCTTGTGTTTAAGGGCATATTGCATGGATCTCTTTTTTTTTTCTTTTTGAAATCGTTAGCAGAGAAATTAGCGTGTTCTCAAGACTATTGAAAGAGTTTATGTTCTAGAAATTTTATATGAGAAATTCGTACAAGATATTGGCTGAAAATTCGTTGAGGATGGACAGAGGGATATCAATAAGCTCAGCAGATATGGCTTCAATAATCTCATCCTGAGATTTGAATGGGAAAGTATTAGATAGATAGCCCAAACCCTCTGTAGCATTTCTGCGGATGTTTTTCAGATCCTAATCTATTTCAATTTTTTTTTGTCTCTCCATTCCAGTTGAATTAATATAATCAAGGAATGGTAAATGTATTGGAGGATATGCTACATGATTTGGTATAACTTAAGGCATTTGTGGCTAAGATGTTTCAGGGTTATTCATCTTGCTATACTATTTTCTTAGTTATTCGACAACGTATTTACTACAAATCTGAGAACAATGAAAGATCCATTGGAGGAGTACTCCTGTCCTAATCTGGGAGGTGACCATGATGAAATTGAAACTATGCATCAGATGAAACTGCATACAGCATGTGTGAATGCAAGGCCTCTACTCATATATAATGCATGGCGTATCATAGTTCCAGGTGAATTATGCAAAGTTCCAGGTGAATTATGCTAAGGGAGAGTTTTTGAATTGATATTTGAGCATCAAGCACAGTGATTTGAAAATCTAATGTATGAAGGCAGATGTATTGAAGATGAAATGTGCAAGGATTTTTGTTTGGAGAAGTAGAACTCTTGCAAGCAACTAGGTATGCTGCAACACTAATCTTAGAATCAAGAACTTTATCACAACCCTGTATTTAAAAAAAAAAAAGCAGGGATAGAGTGCCATTTATAATAGCAAAGGAAGGAGGATCTTGTGGAAGTGAAGCCACAATATTCTAGGTAGCTGTTGGAGCATTTAGGGCTATAAAATCTGTGGGTGCCCTAACCTGAACAATACTATATGGCAGTATGACCATGGCATGGTAGTGATGAGAATTCTGAAGGTATGTCTGTAACCAAAAATTTGAGGAACAATTCTATGATTCTATGTCTAATAGACACCCATGTTTATAATATTCATAGTAGCAGTAAGCTTTGGAGTCTTGAACCATGATTAACAAAACCTGTGAATTTTTGAACAAACATTGTATATGATATAGGCATGATAGATATATGACAGTATATGGCTATGAGTCTTGGATGGCTTTGACAATGGGAGAATAAGACTCCTTTTCAAGTTGGTTTCTGGGATGCACTCATTTAAAATAGATGTCTTATCTCACAAGAGAAGCTGGCATTAAGATGGAGAATACAACTGTATATGCTCCTAAGTTAATATCATTGCTGAAAGAAGACCCTGATGGCTCAAAGATATATGGCTTCAGGGGGGAAATTCAGGTATAAAAAAAAGAAGCCATATAAATACCAGGGGCATGTTGCTGCCATGAGTACAATATGAGCCTGGATCATTTGAAGAAACTGTAGAGCATCAAAGTCTGCAAGGATGCGAGGTTGATGTCTAGGATATGGTTTCTAGACCACAGATCAAAGCTGTTGTTACCTCAATATAAGATCAAGCATAGATCTGATGGGAAAATCTGTTTCTTGAGACTTCTCTAGGAAGGCAGTGATTATTATTACACCTATAATCTATTATTACCTTTGCTGCTACAAAATTATGGAGTCTTCATCAGATAGATGTAAATACCACATTTCTGCATGGTGCGATAAAGGAAGAGGTGTATGTGGAGCAACCTCTGGGGTTCGAAGTCCAGGATCGAGACACCAATGTCTACAGGTTGAAGAAAGCCCTCTATGGGTTGGAGCAAGCACCCAGAGCTTGGTACTAATGGGTAGATAGCTACCCAATGAAGTTGGGCTTCACTCGTAGTAATGCTGATCTAGAGGGACAATCACAATGTTTTTTTTTAATTAAACAGTCAGATGAACCTTTACTTAAGGGTTTATGGAGAGAAGCCTCTCATTCTGGTGTTGTATGTGTATGACCTCTTCATGAAAGGTGCTGACCCTCTCATTCATCAATGCAAGAGGGAGCTCGCTACTGAGTTCGAGATGAAGGACCTAGGACTGATGCACTATTTCCTAGGCCTGGAGGTCTAGTAGAGACCTGGCGAGATTTTCCTTTCTTAGGGAAAATATATTGTGAAGATTATAGAAAGATCTAGAATGGTGGACTGTAAGTCTGTGTCAACACTGATGGAACTCAACATTAAGAAGTTGAGTGGTAACGCTGTTGGGCCCATATTGGCTAATCCTACTGAGTATCGTCAACTCGTAGGGGCCCTGATGTTCTTAGTGAACACTTGTTTGGATATATGTTTTTTAGTGAACACCTTGAGTCAATAGATGGTTGAGCCTCATCACTTTCATGGGGATGGTGCCAAGAGTTTTATGAGATCTCTTCGGGGCACAATAAACCATGGGCTGAGATACACTTCTAGGAGCATGACACTCCTTGGTTATACTAATTCCGATTGGGATGGCAGTGTGGTGGTTCGTCAGAGCACATTGGGATGCTGCTTCAACCTTGATTCTACTTCGATCTCATGGATGAGCAGGAAGTAGAAGTTGGTGGCTTTGAGCAGCGCAGAGGCCGAATACATTACAGCAAGTATGGCCTGTTGTGAAGTAGTCTAGTTGCAAAATATCTTTAGTGACCTATTTGAGAATGTGCTAGATACCACAGTGATACTCTGTGATAATCAGAGTGGGATTTAGTTGACCAAAAATCCTATGTTCCACGACCAATCCAAGCATATTGATATCAGGTACCATTTCATCTGGGATATGGTACAGCAAGGTGCCGTAAGGCTCGATCATATAGGAACTGATGAGCAGGTCACAAATATTCTCACTAAGCCTCTAGGGAAGGTCAATATCCTAAGCTTTCGTGAGAGTCTTGGCATCATGGAACGACCCTATGATGTGGGTCTTGTTGGATGATGAGCTCAAGGAGCTCTCGGGGGATTTGGGGATAACTTCTCAGAGCTATGAGCAACCACAAGGATAGGCTTACCAAACCTTGTTGGTGTCCTTGGACCCCATCGTTGTGATTATTGAGTTGGTTCACCTCTCATTATCTGTGCCCTGTATGCATCCTACCCATTGAGTTCAGGGCTCATGGGAAGTACCTCTCATTTGGCCAATGAGGTGGGAAAAGTTAGAGATTAGTAGCAAAGACTGATGGATGCATCAGAGATTGCCGTAGTCTCTATCTAGGATGACACGGTCGAACCACTTGATCTGGGATCAAGTCTAGCGAGGTTTCGGACCTCCAACTAACTTCGGGTCAGTGAGACTAACTTCGGGTCAATGAGACTAACTTCGGGTTAGTATATATGAGACTCTTTGTCAGTCCTATAGAGGTTTCAAACCTCTGGGCTAAATCTGTCAGCTAGGTATGATGTCTTTGTGACTGACCCACTTATGTTCTGAAATAAAGAGGCCAGCAAAGCAAGTTACGGAGGGATGATGCACGATGTTTGGATTGCACTAGTGGATGAAGTTCTCCCTAGTTGAGAGGGAGTGTTAAAATTGGACAACTAGGTCCAAACTCTGGGTTGTGCTGCTCAGCTGAAGATTCCAATAATTTTATTGGATTCCTCTCTTGGAGAGGTGTAAGATTGATCTAAAGCTCATCTCGATCGGATGAGCAGAACATGTACTTTGAATTTATTCCACTTATGTGCTAGGTCAGCCTGGAATAAAATATAGACTTAAATGTCTTAAAGGACGTGTCACACACTCCCAAATATTCCTATATATTGGAGAGACTTAGAGTTCATTTGACAGATCGTGGTGGAGGAATTCTCTCTCTCTAGATAGTGTTGGAGCTGTGATATATATGGATTGTTCTTTGTTTGGGTTGTTCTGGGTTATGTGTGCCACACTTGTCTGAATGACCTATTGGAGACTTTACTGGTAGAAGCATCCTACTAATCGCCATAATGCCACCATTAATTATCTCTGTTTTTTATTACCTTCTATCAATCTATTAGTATGTTCTATCTTCTTCAGTATTGTGCCCTAATCTGAAATGGCATAGAACATATATTGAAATTAACAGTTATGTTAGTTAAGGTTAAGGTTAAGGTTAGGGTTAAGGTCAATGATAAGGTTAGGTTGAGGTTAAGGAACGTTAAGGTTAACCTTAGTGCTACCTTAAGGTTAAGGTTAAGGTTACGGTTAAGGTTAAGGTTAGGTTAAGGTTAAGGTTAAGGGTTTAGTTAAGGTTACGTTAGGGTTAAGGTTAAGGTTAGGTTAGGCATAAGGCTAAGGTTAAGGTTAAGGTTAAGGTTAAGGTTTTAAGGTTGAAACTAAGGTTATGATACATTAAGGTTAACTTCAATGTTAACCTTGACCTTAACCTTAACTGTAACCTTAACCTTAACCCTAACCCTAACCCTAGCCCTAACCTCAACCTTAACCTTAACCTTACCTTAACCTTAACCTTAACCTTAACATTAACCTTACCCTTAACCTCGACCTCAAGGTAATACTAAGGTTAAACTTAACGTTAACCATAGGCTTAACCTTAACCTTAACATTAAACTTATCCTAAGGTTAAGGTTAAGGTTACGTTAATGTTAATGTTAAGGTTAAGGTTAGGTTAAGGTTAAGGTTAGGTCAAGGTTAAGGTTATGTTAGGTTAGGGTTAGGTTAGGTTGAGGTTAGGTTAAGGTTAGGTTAGGTTAGGTTAGGTTAGGTTAAGGTTAAGGTTAGGTTAGGTTAAGGTTAGGTCAAGGTTACTGTTAACGTTAAGGTTACACTTACCCTAACCTAAGATTAAACTTAACCCTAACCTAACCCTAACCTCAGTGTTAACCTTAACCTTCACCTTAAGGTAACACTAAGGTTAGCCTTAACATTAACCTTAGTCTTAACCTAACGTTAACCTTAACATTACCCTAACCTTATGTAACATTAACCTTAAACTTAACATTACCCTAACTTTAACTAACCTTAACCTTACCCTTAACCTTAACCTTAACCTTAGGTTAAGGTTAGTTTAGGTTAAGGCTAGGTTATGTTAGGTTAGGTTAGGTTAGGTCAAGGTTAAGGTTAGGTTAGGTTAAGGTTAGGTCAAGGTTAAGGTTAAGGTTAACGGTAAGGTTAATGTTAAGGGTTAGGTTTAGGTTAAGGTTAAGGTTAGCCTTAGCTGACCTTAACCTTAACCTAACCCTTAACATTAACCTTAAGTTTAAACTTAACCTTAACCTTAACCTAACCAGTTTCCTTAACCTTAACCTAACCTTAACATTAACCATAACCTAACCTTAACCTTAACCTTAAAAATAACCATAACCTAACCTTAACCTGAACCTTATCCTTAATGTTAACGTTAACATTAACCATAATGGCTAACCCTAACCTAACCTTAACCTTGACCTTAACCTTAACATTAACCTTAACCTAACCTTAACACAACCTTAACCTTAAAATTAACCTTACCCTTAACATTAACCTTAAACTTAACATTAACCTTAACCTTAACCCTAACCTACCCTTAAATTTGACCTTAACCTTAACCTTAACCCTTAACCTTAACATTAACCTTAACCTTAACCCTGACCTTAACCTTAACCCTAACCTAATATTAACCTAACCTTAACCTTAACGTTAATCCTAACCTAACCTTAACCTTAACCTCAACCTTAACCAAAAATTAACCTTAACCTTAACCTTAACCTTAACCTTTATCCTAAACTTAAACTTACCCTTAACCTTAACATTAACCTTTACCTTTACCTTTACCTTAACCTTAACCTTAACCGAACCTTAACATTAACCTTAACCTTACCCTAACCTTAACCTTAACCCTAATCTTAACCTTGACCTCACCCTTAACCTTAACCTAACCTTAACCTTAACTTTAACCCTAACCTAACCTTAACCTTAAACTTAACATTAAGCTTAACCTTAACCTTACCCGAACCTTAACCTTAACCATAACCATACATTAACCCTAACCTAACCTAACCTAACCTAACCTAAGCCTAACCTTAACATTAACCTAACCTTAACCTTAACCATAACCTTAAAATTAACCTTACCCTTAACCTTAACCTCAACCTTAACCTTAACCTCAACTTTAACCTTCACCCTTACCTAACCTAACCTAACCTAACCTAACCTTGACCTTAGCCTAACCTTAACATTAACCTTAACCTTTACCATACCTTAACCTTAACATTATCTTTAACCCTAAGCTCAGTGTTAACATTAACCTTAACATTAACCTTAACCTTAACCTTAACCTTAACCTAACTAAACCCTTAACCTTAACTTTAAAATTAACCTTACCCTAAGCTTAACCATAACCTAACCCTAACCTCAATATTAACCTTAACATGAACCATAACCTAACCCTAACCTTAGTGTTTACCTTAACCTTAAACTAACCTTAACCTTAACCTTAACCCTAACATCACCTAACCTAAGGTTAACACTAACCTTAACCTTAACCTAACCTTAAACCTTAACCTTAACATTAACTAACAACCCTTAACCTTAACTTTAAGATTAACCTAGCCTTAACCTAGCCTAACCTTAACCTTGACCTTAAACTTAACTTCAACTTAACCTGAGCTTAACCTTACATTTAACGTTAACGTTACCCTTAACATTAACGTTACCCTTACCCTTAACCTTAACCTTAACCTTAACCCTAACCTAACCTTAACCTTACGTTAACCTTACCCTTAACCTTAACATTAACCTTAAGTTTAACCTTACCCTAACCTTAACCTAACCTAACCTTAACCTTAAGCATAACCTAACCCTAACCCTAAACTTAACCTTAACCTAACGTTAACCTTAACCTTAACCTTTGTTTGGACTCAGAAATGTCATATTTTTATCCACCTTTTCCTTCACTATTCCTTACATTTCATCATTCCATTAACCTTTTATCATATCATTTTCATAAATATATTTGGGTTTCACCTTCTTGTTTTCCACTTTATTCATTTTTGTATTATAAGTGAATTTATGATTAAATATTAGAAAATATACATGTTTTTATATATATCTCAAGAATATGTGAGCTTTGTAATGTGTAGGAAATATGTGAAGGATTAAATCCAAGAGACTTCTCAAATATCTCCTCTACCATATTAAGGAGATAATTATTCGAGCCTATTCCTAAGGAGAAGTTCATGGAGGATTTGGTTGGAATATCTTATCCAAGATATGTGAGAGATGTTTGGAGGATTCAAAGGGATCATATTGTGTAATAATGGGAAATTAGTTGAGAGTGCTTGAGAGAATATTGGATATGTAATTATGAGATGGTTATGTTCCTCATTTATATAAGAGAGTGCTCTCTCTTCATTTTCATATGGAAAGGGGGAGAATAGAGAGATAGAGTTTTTGAGTTTTTGAGTTCATGATTTGTAATTTGATTCTTATAATATAATTTGAGATAGCTTTATTGTTGTGAGCTCACATATGTTGTTTGTCATTCAATTCTTCACATGTTGTATTGCTTTTCCTTTATGCAATTTCCTGCTTTCCTAGTTAGCGTTTCAATGCCTTCCTAGAGTAATTTGATTCCAGTAATTTAGATTAAATTAGTTCCACTTCAGTCCTGCATATATAGTGCATGTGCCTCGTAAGCCTACGAACCTCGGATTGACAAATTAAATAGTTGGGCAAGTACTACAACAGAATTAAACGAACATATTTTCACCCAACATTTTGGCGTCGTTGCCAGGGAGGCATGATGGATTGAACTTTAGTTTGATTTTTCATGCAAGTGTGTTTAGACATGTTCCTAACTCCGAGGTGTTAAGGTGGTAAAACGTGGGGAACGGCCTACGCATCGCATTCAAGATACCGTAACGGGCTCGACCTCTTATGGATCAGGGCATGTAGGGTGTGTTTACATTTATGCAAGTGTGAATTTCAATTTCTGCCAGTGTGTTTGATTTTTGCAACTGTGAAGAGTGTTTGATTAAGTTGTGTTTGATGAATTCATGGTTCATGGTTGTAATTGAAGAATTCAATTACTAAATTAATGAGTAGTCCTTGTAAGAGGGTTTAATTGAGTATTGAATTCAAGATTATCTCTGTGGTCTTTGTTTTTAATAAATTCAATTTTTAGTGTGCTGATTTGAAAGAGTTTTTGTGAACTAAAACCTTGTAAAAGGATTAAAAACTCAGAAAATTATTAGCACTTTGTTTTTAGAATCTCTTTCAACATGGTTTTATAATGAGTGTCAGCTTGGAACTACTCACTCAGATCCTTGCAGAAGTCGGAATCTCCTCTTCCCTGGAAAAGGAGATCTTGACAAGAATTGAAAGTTCAACTACTCCCCAAGAAATAAACGAAGATTCAACATATGAAGAATCCTGCATATCTGATGGCGAACAATCATTTGAACAACAGATCGAGGAAGAACAACAGGAGTTACAACATGATCTAAGTGAGAGAAACTGTGCCTATCAAAGCTTTATCGAACAATGGTTCCAGGTAAGTACTAGATTAGATTCATCTTTTTATTTTTTAGTTGATTTGCAGTTACAACAACTAGACTCATTCACTGTCGAATATTTTCATCCATCATTTAAAAAATTGCTACTGGATATATTGTTGTTACTGCTACGTGAATGGCTTCATTGGAAGTTTAATTACACGTAACTATTTTTTTTTTTAATTAGTATAGAGTAGGTAGGCTTTCATTTTTAGTTTTTGCTTTCATTTTCAGTTTTGCTTTTACCTAGAATAAGTATGCTCTCCTCCGCGCTTAGTGCGATCGCGAGGATCAGAAAATAGGGATGATTTAGACTAATTTCAGGAATAAATAAATGTTTTGCAATATGCTTGATCAAAAACATCTTTCAATATGCAAATCATTGTGTCCATTTGTTAAAAAAAGAAAAGAAAAAAGAAAAAGTCTAGAGAAAGTTTAGTTTCTTTCTAAATTTTAGTTTTTCATTTGATTAAAAAAAAAAAAAAAAAAAAAATTAAAAACTAACCATTTTTGTTTTTGTAAAGATAGGGTTAATTTCATTTTTTTTTTTGAGACTTTTAATAAAAAATAAAATAAAATAAATTTCAAACAAACAAACCAAATAAATATAACCACCAACAATAAAACAAATCATAAAAAATTTAAACAACAAAATAAAAACAAATAACAAAACAAAAACAATTAACAATAAAACTAACCCAAATAATATATATATATATATATAAAATAAAATTTATAAAAAAAAAGAAAAAAAAAGAAAAAAAGAAAAAAAAAAGGGCAAACAAAGAAAACTAAAAAGAAAAAAGAAAAAAAACAACGGAGCATTGAAAAACACCAACGTATTGTTGAAACCCGAGCATGAACCAAGCAAAGCTGAAACCTGATTCGAAATATGGCTTTTTACTCCGGCTCCAAGTTTAATCCGATTCGACCTGCAAATAAACTTTGAATGCGCAACAACTCTTCCTTAATTGTTTGACAGGTGTGGCAGAAAAACGAGGGTTTGACAACAACAACAGTTAATAAAGTGGAGATCCGGCGTTTCTTTTTCTGCTGCTTCAAGCTTCAATCCAAATCGAACCTGCAAATCGAATAAACATCTGAGGAGTGCAATCATAAATGAAGGTTTGAATAGACGCATTAAAGTTGTAATATCTGCTGGAGAAAAAGGCCAGAACGTCATCTTACTGATATATGCACATAACACATCCCACCAGGATTCAATTCTAACGTATTTGCAGCTATGGTTTCAACTAACAATACCATTGGACTCCATCGAATAATGAAATTGTTGTCTATTTTTCCCGTGCATGAGACAGAACCTACGGAGGAGGATTAGTACCATCAACAACTTAAAAAATTGGGCTATTTTAAGAAAAAAAATTGTGCCAACATATTTGAATCCCAAATTTACTGGAGGAGGCAGTTACTCCAGATCTTCCTACATGCAAGGATTTGATTCCCTTGCCTCAGATTGGAAGCTAAATCGACGCCCATGTGGCTCTGACTCCCGATAATCTTGAGCTTCTAACATATTTCTGTTTTTCGGCCAACAGTTCTGCCACCACAGTCATGAGCCAGGCAATAATGGAGTGAAAGACAAAGATGAATCTGTCATGCCTGGTGGGAGCAATCGAAAACGCTAAATATCAAAGCAGCATTTCTTTCCACGCCATTATGTTTATAGCTCTTAACAAATTCTGCAAATTAGATCACAATGGCCGAATCCTGAGGGAATGTTGTCATCATAGATGTGAGTCAAGATACACTATGGCTAGGTTTCGAGTCCCTTGCAAAATTCGAACTTGGACATGGAACTACTCAAAGCAAATTATTAGCTGAACCTGTTGATGGATTTCCTTTATCATTGTTCGTGTGTCTTGATCATGGCGCTGTTTTTTTTTTTTCCGATTGTGGAGGCGAAGTTGCTTATTTTCCAAGACGCGAGGAATCGCTCATGACTAAGACACAGATGGGTAGCGGTGCATTTACTTGAAAATGCTACAGTTATGCGTCATATGCATAAACGTTATGGTCTATAAAAATGTATGACCCCACTGAGCGCGAAATTCAAGGGCAAGTGACCAATTTTCTAAGAAAGCCGGAATGTTATCATGCTTCTTATCACAACGAAAATCGTGCATGGGTGCAACTGTATTCTTTGGAGGACGAGGGACAATTGCTGCTTCTTTTAATAAATCTTCTCCTTTACAAAAAGAGAAATGTAGTAGCCGCAGCAGCCTCCTCATGCAGAGGAAAGGTATCATCATAAATAACCAAATAAAATTTCCATTTTAATTTTGTTATTAAAAAATAAAAATAAAAAATAAAAAAATCAACATAATAAAAAAAATTGCCCACATTGATTTACGATTACATTGCATGAGAACATGCAATACTTTTAGTTTGGGGGTAATAAAAGAATGTTGGTGGTGCGTTGATTGGATGCATATACTAATATCTAACAAGTGAAATGAGATTGGTGTTGTGTAGGTCAACGAGAAGCTTATGCAGAAAGCTCAACATTACGATGCGACACTCTTTTCATCCATGATTAGTGTAACTTCGAAAAATAATTTAAAATGGACATTTAATATATTCTTGAAAATGAGCTAATTTGTTTTTGAGTAACTTCATACAGGAATGATCGACGAAGATGGCACACAAAGGCGGAAATTTTTATGCAGGTATTGAAGACAATCATAAAGGTGAGATCTCTAGAGATCACATGCATCATGTCGTGACATTTACCATTACACAAAAATCCTTTTGCGTCGTGATTACTCACCTTTTTCCTTCCAAACGCCTAGACCATCCTTGTGTTGAAGCCCATTTTTCATTACCTTATCTTTCACGACTTCATGCACGCCTATTTTTCTGAATCGCATACATTCCTTTATCCTTTTCAGTTTATTTTTTCCTTCTAGTTTGCCTTCTGAATAAAACTCATTCCCTTTCCATGATTACATTGCCTTGTTTTCCTATCCATGCTGATCCACACTGCTTACCCGTGATTTCTTTCCATTTATAGTCCTACCAAAGCTTTTTGTACAAACTCGCGTTGACTGATGTGGGATTCCTTAAGGCCCACCTTTCAACAAGTCTTGCCCCATCGACATCAGCACCTTATCTGGGAAATAGACTAGAGTTCCTTTTGGGTACCTTGAGACTTGCATGCCTCAATGGCAAGTTCTCTCGCTGACAATCATGGGAATACATCAATGTCCCTTGATCATCAGATCTTGCAAATGGCTCGACGTCAACCCCTTTATTCGCATTTCGCAAGATGTACTCGGGTACCTTGGCACTCATTGACATCAATGGTGAGTTTGCCTCGCATTGGTTAATGGCATGCATCAATGGCCGGTAATCCAATGATCTCTTTTCATGCTCGACATCAACACATTATTTCGCATGATTAGACTTGTACCATCAGTTTTGTAGCAGACGAAGACTATACATATTTTTCACGACTCCCTCAGCAGTTACCACAACATGAGTTCTGATCGACGAGAGTACCACAGTTCCACTTTCAGTGTTTATCTTTTCCATGATTCAGCATCAGCAGTTTAGATTCCTTCATTTTCCAGGATCCAGTTACAACAACATCAGTCACATTTTCCTGATCTAGCAGCAGCAGCAGCTACATTCCTATTGCATAGTTCATCATTCTTGGGTAAGTAGAGGTATGTTGTTTTCTAATCTTTAATCATGCAATTCCTTATATGCTAACTTGAATATTTTGGAAAATTCCCTCACCATGCTACATTTCCTTTCATGAGCCATGCCAAGTTGCATGACGACATGCAACTAATTCAGTTGGGGGGGGGGAGGAACTATATTCGCTACATATTCACTACCATGATTCCATTTCTTCACCACTATCACTCCATTTTTTTTTCTCATTTACCATTCACCAACATTTATTTTCCAACGATACTTTGTTGCACTTTGCTTCATACGCATTAAAATACATATTGGCATGCTTCATTAATATTACAAAAGGGCTTTCTTATGCACATTATGATTTCCAGTGAATGTTTACATTATTATTGCAGCAAGAGAACAGAAAATGAAATGAATGTTGTTAACACAAGAACCAACATTTTTTGTATTCATGAGAAACAACCAAAAGAAAAGAGAATAGAAAACGAAATGAATGTTGTTAACACAAGAACCAACATTCTTTGTATTCATGGTTGTCACACAAGAACCAACCATAAGAAAATGTAAGTTGTTACTCATGTCTTTCACATATCCTGGAAACATTCATTATTAAAAGACATCATCATGTAAAGCCAAAGTTCAAGATGCCAAATGTTCTTAAAGAGACCCATGCATGGTTGCATAAGGACATGCAACAAGTTCAGTTGGGGAGGCTGTTTGGAATCAGAAATGTCATATTTTTATCCACCTTTTCCTTCACTATTCCTTACATTTCATCATTCCATTAACCTTTTATCATATCATTTTCATAAATATATTTGGGTTTCACCTTCTTATTTTCCACTTTATTCATTTTTGTATTATAAGTGAATTTATGATTAAATATTAGAAAATATACATTTTTTTATATATATCTCAAGAATATGTGAGCTTTGTAATGTGTAGGAAATATGTGAAGGATTAATTCCAAGAGACTTCTCAAATATCTCCTCCACCATATTAAGGAGATAATTATTCAAGCCTATTCCTAAGGAGAAGATCATGGAGAATTTGGTTGGCATATCTTATCCAAGATATGTGAGAGATGTGTGGAGGATTCAAAGGGATCATATTTTGTAATAATGGGAAATTAGTTGAGAGTTCTTGAGAGAATATTGGATATGTAATTATGAGATGGTTATCTTCCTCATGTATATTAGAGAGTGCTCTCTCTTCATTTTCATATGGAAAGGGGGAGAATAGAGAGATAGAGTTTTTGAGTTTTTGAGTTCATGATTTGTAATTTGATTCTTGTAATATAATTTGAGATAGCTTTATTGTTGTGAGCTCACATATGTTGTTTGTCATTCAATTCTTCACATGTTGTATTTCTTTTCCTTTATGCAATTTCCTGCTTTCCTAGTTAGTGTTTCAATGCCTTCCTAGATTAATTTGATTCCAGTAATTTAGATTAAATTAGTTCCACTTCAATCCTGCATATATAGTGCATGTTCCTCGTAAGCCTACGAACGTCGGATTGACAAATTAAATAGTTGGGCAAGTACTACAATAGAATTAAACGAACATATTTTCACCCAACAACCTTAACCCTAACCTAACCTAACCTTAACCTTAAGGTAACACTAAGGTTAACCTTAAAGTTAACCTAAACCTTAATCTTAACATTAAGATAAGTTTAATGTTAAGGTTAAACTTAATGTTAAACTTAACCCTAACATTAAACTTATCCTAAGCCTAAGGTTAGCGTTAAGATTATCGTTAGTGTTACCTTAAGGTTTAGGTTAGGTTAGGTGAGGGTTAATGTTAAGCTTAAGGTTAAGCTTAAGGTCATGTTAAGGTTAAGGTTAACACTGAAGTTAGGGTTAGTTTAGGGTTAGGTTATGGTTAAGGTTAAGGGTGAAACTAAGGTTAGGGTTAAATTATTGTTAAGGTTAAGGTTAAGGTTAACACTGAGGTTAGGGTTAGGTTAGATTTAAGGGTTTAGTTAACTTTAAGGTTAAGGTTTAGATTAGTTAAGGTTAAGATTAAGGTTAGTGTTAAGCTTAGGTTAGGTGATGTTAAACTTACCTTAACGTTACCTTAACCTAACCTAACCTAACCTTAGGTTAGGGTTAGGTTAGGGTTAGGTTATGGTTAAGGTTAAGGGTAAAACTGAGGTTAGGGCTAGGTTATGGTTAAGGTTAAGGTTAACACTAAGGTTAGGGTTAGGTTAGGGTTAAGGGTTTAGTTAACTTTAAGGTTAAGGTTAAGGTTAGTGTTAACCATTAACCCTAACCTAAGTCTAACCTAACCTTAAGGTTAGCCTTACTTGACCTTAACCTTAACTTAGCCTTGACCTTAACCTTAACCTTAACCTTACCCTTAACCTTAATGATAACCTAACCCTAACCTCAGTGTTAACCTTAACCTTAACCTTAACCTGACCTTAACCTTAACCTTAACCTTATCCTTACCTTAACCTCACCTTAACCTTACCCTAACATCACACTAACCTCAGTGTTACCCTTAACCTAACCTTAAGTTAAACATTAACCTTAACCTTAACATTAACCTTAAATCCTTAACTTTAACCTTAATCTTACCCTTACCCTTACCCTTACCCTTAACCGAACCTAACCTAACCTAACCTAACCTTAACCTTAACCTTAACCTTACCCTAACCTTACCCTTAACCTTAATTTAAACCTTAATCATAACCTTAACCTTAAGGTTAGGTTAAGGTTAGGTTAAGGTTAAGGTTAAGGTTACTGTTACGATTAAGGTTAGGTTAAGGTTAGGTTAAGATTAAGGTTAAGGTTAAGGTTAAGGTTAGTTAAGGTTAGAGTAATGTTAAGGTGAAGGGGTTAAGGTTAATGTTAGGCTAGGTTAGGGTTAAGGTTATGGTTAAGGTTAGGTTAAGGGTAAGGTTAATGCTAAGGTTAAGGGTACGATAGGTTAGGGTTAAGTTTAAGGGTTTAGTTAGGTTATGGTTAATAATAGCTTAAGGTTAAGGTAAGTTTAAGGTTAAGGTTAAGGTTAAGGTTAAGTTAAGGTTAAGTTTAAGGTCGAGGTTAAGGTTAGCTTAGGGTTAAGGTTAAGGTTAGGTTAAGGTTAATGTTAAGGTTAAGGTTAACACTAAGGTCAAGTTAAGGTTAATGTTAAGGTTAAGGGTAACACTAAGGTTAAGTTGAGGTTAATGTTAAGGTTAAGGTTATGGTCAAGGTTAAGGTTAGGTTAGTGTTAAGGTGAAGGTGAAGGTGAAGGTGAAGGTGAAGGTTAAGGTTAAGGTTAAGTTCAGGTTAAGGTTAAGGGGGAAGGGTTAAACATAAGGTTAAGATTAATGTGAGGGTTAACCTTAGTGCTACCTTAAGGTTAAGGTTAATATTAAGGATAAGGTTAGGTTAAGGTTAATGTTAAGGTCAAGGTTAAGGTTGAAATTAATGTTAAGGTTAAGGTTAAGGTTAATGTTAAGGGCAAGGTTAAGGTTAAGGTTAAGGTTAAGGTTAAGGTTAAGGTCAAGGTTAAAGGTTAAGAGTAAGGTTAATGTTAAGGTTAAGGTTAAGGTGAAGCTCAGGGTTAAGTTTAAGGTTAAGGTTAAGGTCAAGGTCAAGGTTAATGTTAGGTTAGGGTTAAGGTTAAGGTCAGGTTGAGGTAAGGTTAAGGTTAAGGCTAGGTTTAACTTAAGGGTAAGGTTAATGTCAAGGTTAAGGTTAGGGTAAGATTAAGGCTAAGTTTAGGGTTGAGGTTAACATTAGGTTAAGGTTAGGGGTAAGATCGGGTTAAGGTTAAGATAAGGTTAAGGTTAAGGTTAAGGTAAAGGGTTTAGTTAAGGTTAGATTAGGGTCAATGTTAAGGTTAAGGTTAAGGTTAGGTTAAGGTTAAGGTTAAGAGTAAGGTTAAGGCCAAGGTTAAGGTTAAGGGTTTAGTTAAGGTTATGGTTGAGGTTAAGGTTAAGGTTAAGATTAATATTAAGGTTAAGGTTAAGGGGGTGAGGTTAAACTTAGTGTTACCTTAAGGTTAAGGTTAGGCTAGGGTTAAGGTTAAACTTAGTGTTACCTTAAGGTTAAGGTCAAGGTTAAGGTTGGGCTAGGGTTAAGGTTAAGGTTAAGGTTCTGTTAAGTTTAAGGGTTTAGTCAAGGTTAAGGTTAAGATCAGGTTAAGGTAAGGTTAAGGTTAAGGTTAAGTTAGGTTATGTTAATTAATGTGAAGGTTAATGTTAAGGTTAAGGTTAACTTCAAGGTTAAAATTAGGGTTAAGTTAGGTTAAGGTAGGGTTAAGGTTAGGGTAAGGTTAATTTTAAGGTTAAGGTGAGGTTAAGGTTAAGGCTAAGGTTAAGGTTAGGGTTAAGGTTAAGGTTAAGGTTAATTTTAAGGGTTAAGGTTAAGGTTAACGTTAACGTTAAGGTTAGGATAAGTTTAATTTTAAGGTTAAGTTTATGTTAGGGTTAAGGTTAGGTTTAAGGTTAGGTTAAGTTAAGGTTAAGGTTAAGGGTTTGGTAAAGGTTAAGGTTAAGGTCAAGGTTAGGGTAAGGATAAGGTATGGTTAAGGTAGTGTTAATGGTAAGGTTAATTTTTAGGGTTTAGTTAAGGTTAAGGTTAAGGTTAGGTTAGGGTTAAGGTTAAGGTTAAATTTACGTTAAGGTCAAGGTTAGGTAATGTTAAGGTAAGGTTAAGGTTAGGTTAAGGTCCAGGTTAACGTTAGCCTTACTTGACCTAAACCTTAACCTAACCCTTAACATTAACCTTAATTTAAACCTTAACCTTAACCTTAGGCTTAACCTTAACCTAACCAGATATCTTAACCCTAACCTAACCTTATCATTAACCATAACCTAACCTTAACCTCAACCTTATCCTGAACCTTAATCTTAACATTAACCTAAATGCTTAACCCTAACATATCCTTAACCTTGACCTTAACCTTAACCTTAACCTAACCTTAAAACAACCTTAACCTTAACCTAACATTAACCTTAAATTTAACCTTAACATTAACCTTACCCTTAACATTAACCTTAACCATATCCTTACCATTAAACTTAACATTAACCTTAACCTTAACCCTAACCTACTGTTAACCTTGACCTTAACCTTAACCTTAACCTTTAACCTTAGGCTTAACCTTACCCTTCACCTTAACATTAACGTTAGCCTTAACATTAACATTAAACTTAACCTTAACCTTAAAATTAAATAACATAACCTTAACCTTAACCTTAACCTTACACTTAACCTACCCTTACCCTTACCATTACTCTTACCCTAACTTATCTTTAACCCTAACCCTAGCCTAACCCTAACCTCAGTGTTAACCTTAACCTTAACCTTAAGGTAACACTAAGGTTAACCTTATCTTTAACCTTAACTTTAACCTAACCTTAACCTTAACCTTAACATTACCATAACCTTACCTAACCTTAACCTTAACCTTAACCTTAACCTTAATGTTTCTATTAAGGTTAAGATTAAGGTTAAGGTTAAGGTTAAGATTAAGGTTAAGGTTAATGTTAAGGTTAGGGTTAGGTTAAGGTTAAGGTTAGGTCAGGTTAAGGTTAAGGTTAAGGTTAGCTTAAGGTTAGGGTTAAGGTTAAGATTAAGGTTAAGGTTAATGTTATGGTTAAATTTAGGTTAGGGTAAAGGCTAAGGTTAGGAAAAGGTTAAGGTTAAGGTTAAGGTTAGGTTATGGTTAAGGTTAAGGGTACGGTTAAGTTTAAGGTTATGTTAGTTAATGTTAAGGTTAAGGTTAATGTTAATGTTAAGGTTAAATTTAATGTTAAGGTTAAGGGTAAGGTTAGGTTAAGGTTAAGGGTTAGGGTTAAGGTTAAGGTTAAGGTTAAGGGTAGGTTAGGGTTAAGGTTAAGATTAATGTTAAATTTAAGGGTAAGGATAAGGTTAAGGTTAAGGTTAAGGTTATGGTTAACGTCAGGTTAATATTAAGGTTGTGTTAAGGTTAAGGTTAAGGTCAAGGTTAAGGTTAGGTTAGGGTTAAGTATTTAGGTTAATGTTAAGGTTAAGGTTAAGCATAAGTTTCAGGTTAAGGTTAGGTTATGGCTAATTTTAAGGTTAAGGTTAAGGTGAAGGTTAGGTTATGGTTAATGTTAAGGTTAGGTTAAGGTGAAGGTTACTGCTTAGGTTAAGGTTAAGGTTAAGGATAAGGTTCAACTTAATGTTAATGTAAAGGGTTTAGGTTAAGGTTAAGGTTAGGTAAGGTTAGGGTAATGTTAAGGTTAAGGTTAGGTTAAGAATATGTTTAATGTTAAGGTTAACCTTAGTGTTACCTTAAGGTTAGGGTTAAGGTTAACACTGAGGTTAACGTTAGGTTAGGGTTAAGGTTAATGTTAGGTTACGGTAAGGGTAACCTTAACCTTAACCTTAACCTTGAACTAACCTTAACCTTGACATTACCTAACCTAACCGGACCTAACCTCAACCTAAACTAATGTAACGTTCACCTAACCTAACCTTAACCTTAACCTAACCTTAGCCTTCACATTAACATTAACCTTAACCTTAACTTTAACCTAACCTTACCGTTAACCTTAACCTTAGCCTTAACTTAAACTTAACCATAACCTAACCTTAACCTTACCCTTAACCTTAAACTTAACACTAACCTTCACCTTAACATTGACATTAACCTTAACATGAGCTTAAACTTCCCCTTAAACTTAACCTTAACCTCAACATTAACCTTAACCTTAAACATAACTTAACCTAAACTTAACACACCCTTAACCTTAACCTTAATACTAAGCCATCTTAACCTTATCCTTAACCTTACCCTTAAACTTAACCTGACCTTAACCTTACCCTTTACATTAACCTAATCTTAACCTTACCCTTAACCTTAATCTTAACACTAAATTAACTTAACACTAACCTTAACCCTAACTAAACCCTTAACCTTAACCCTAACATTAACCTTCACCTTGACCTAGCCTTAACCTAACCTAACCTTAACCTTGACCTAACCTAACCTAACCTTAACCTAACCTAACCGGACCTAACCTTAACCTAACCTAACCGAACCCTAACCTAATGTAATTTTAACCTAAGCTAGACTTAACCTTGACCTAACCTGAATCTTTATCTAACCTAACCTTAACATAACCTTAACCTTAACCTAACCTTAACCTTAACATTAACATTAACCTTAACCTTAACTTTAACCCTAACCTTAACCTTAACCCTAACCTAATATTAGCCTAACCTTAACCTCAACCATAACCTTAACCCTAACCTAACCTTAACCTTAACCTTAAGGTAACACTAAAGTTAACCTTAACGTTAACCTTAGTCTTAACCTAACCTTAATCTTAACATGACCCTAACCTTACCTAACCCTAACCTTAACCTTAGGTTAGGGTTATTTTAGGTTAGTTTAGGTAAGGTTAGGTTAGGTTAGGTTAGGTTAAGGTTAGGTTATGCTAGGTTAGGTTAGGTTAGGTCAAGGGTAAGGTTAGGCTAGGTTAAGGTTAAGTTATTTCAAGGTTAAGGTTAAGGTTAAGGATAATATTAAGGGTAAGGTTAAAGTTAAGGGTTAGGTTTAGGTTAAGTTTAAGGTTAGCCTTACCCTAACCCTAACCTAACCTAACCTTAACCTTATCCTCAATTTTAACCTAACATTAACCTTAACTTTACCCTAACCTTGAACTTAACCTGAACATTAATTAAACCCCTAACCTTACCCTTAACATTAAGATTAAACTTAACCTTAACCTTGACCTTAACCTTAACCTAACCTTAACATTAACATTAACCTTACCCTAACCTTAACCTTAACCCTAATCTTATCCTTGACCTGAACCTTAACCTTGACCTTAACATTACTCTTAACCTTAACCTTAACATAACCCTAACATCAGTATTACCCTTAACCTTAAACAAACCTTCACCTTAACCTTAGCATCAATTTGACTTAACCTTGACCTTAATATTAACCTTAACCTTAACCTTAACCTTAACGTTACACTAACCTTAACCTACGTTAACATTAACCTTAACCTTAACTTCACCTTAATTTAAACCTTAACCTTAGTGTTAACCTAACCTTAACCTTAACCTTTATCTTAACCTAACCTTAACCTTAACCTTACCATAAAATTAACCTAAACCTTAACCTTAACCATAACCACACCTTAACCCTAACCTAACCTAACTGAACCTTAACCTTAACCTTAACCTAACCTTAAACTTAACCTTAACGTTAACATTAGCCTTACCCTTAACCTTACCCTTAACCTTAGCATTAGCCTTAACCTTAACCTTAACTTTAACCTTCACTCTAACCTAACCTAACCTAACTTTGACTTTATCCTAGCCTTAACATTAACTAAAATAACAAAACCTTAACCTTAACCCTAACTGGAGTGTTAACCTTAACCTTAACCTTAACCATAACCTAACTAAACCCTTAACCTTAACCTTAACCTTAACCGTAACATTAACATTACCCTGAGCTTAACAATAACCTAACCTTAACGTCAAAGTTAACCTTAACCTTAACCATAACCTAACCTTAACCTCAGCGTGTAATATTCCAAATCTGGAATGGCTAGTAATCCATGGCTGGAAAACGTATTTTACAGAAATGGTGATAGCAGGAATTAAAACCAAGACTTGGATCCTTTAGATCAATGTGTCTAAGAATGAAATCCAAGAGATGGCTCCAAGGAAATCCTTATAAGTGGTTTAAACATATCTCCCACACTTAGATGTCCTTAGAAAATGCCCAATGAAGGGACTGCAACATATGCAAGAACAAGATATGGAGCAACATCGTTATTCTATGAAGCTTGCACACATGAAGAAGTAGATAGCCAACAAATATATGATATATCAGAAAATGTATACAATATGTGAAGGAATCAATAACTCCAGCTGGGCAATGGAAGCCTCAATGTGACATATACATGAAAATGCAAGAGCATTGCTACATATGAAAATCCTTGGCTAAAATAATGCAATTTATAGGAGATAGTGCTACACGCAAAATGAGAATAGGATGATATGACAATATCAGCTCAAATAAATTAGTGGGATAAATCTCTCGACCCCTAAAAACACTAATACAACAATTATACACAATCCTTAGAAGGATTGGCTGCAATACATATACAAATGGCAAGTATGCAGAAATGTCGGAGTTGTTGGGCAGCAACAACAACGCAAAAATAGAACTGGATGGAGAAGACTAAATATGCTGCAACAAATGACAATATCTCCTCCAATGGATCTCTATAATGAAAGGTTGATCCTCTCATCTAAGATCTTACCCTCCAAAGATATCTGCAAAGCCCCACTCCAAATGCTCCACTAAAATAATGCAATCACTGGATGGAACTGTGTTGTAGGGCTAGGGAATGAGTTGGCCTTGATTCCAAAGTCTGCAATCAGCTCCAAAATACCTCCAATATGATCTCCCAAAGGGAAGAGAGACACCTCCTGTGAAAAATAGCTGATGGAGGTGGTGTAGTTAACCCTCACTGCAACACCCAACAACACAGTATTATTCTGCTGCAGAAATAACGTTGTCTTGATGGAGGATGCTTGGCCTCAAGCCTAGATGTGAGAAAATCATTCCAATCCCTCAAGAGGCCTCTCAATAAGGAGAAGGAATCCTAAACAAGAATTCCCCCAGCAACTCTTGCTAAACAAAAAATAATTCACAATTGTCTGAATAGACAATGAGATGAATAATACAAGCATGCGAAAAAATGGTTTCCTTGCCCTCCTTTTAAAATAGTGAAAGCTCTTTCTCCATGTACCCCATCCGTTAGGGTTTCCTCCACTGAATCCTCTTCCTCATTCGCACTGTGCTGGCTTCCTAAGTAAGCCACTCCTCCTATGGCAACATTGTTGACTTGGTCAAACTTGACCTTATCCATTTGCAAATAACCTTGTTCACACATGAGGGTGTGAATTCCAGCTCCAATGGTGATCCCCTTTCATACTATGAGGGATTTTATTGAAAATAACACTATGCATGGGCCTCCTTACCCATTTATTATCCTCCTAGGTGAAATAAGAAAAAATTAATGTTCCAATTTTCTGCATGAAAATTCTGGAACATTACAATCCTCCCCTCTCAAAGATTGCTTGTCCTCAAGCAAGTGCAAGGATAGACTGAATTTTTTTCTCCTCCTCTCCCTATAGCATCCATGTATGATGATCTCCTCCAATGAAAGTGATGCTATCTCACCAATGAAGCCTCCACATTGCCCCTCCTCAGCCTGCAAGTTTGCTATCAAGCCATCATCATGTAAAGGTGAAATACTCAAGAGGATAGCAAAGTCATGTCTAGAGGTCCCCTTAAAGAATGGGATCTGAAATGAAATGGCAACTATATTTCCCATATGAATCCTCCATCTCCAAGCTATGAGCCATGAAAAATGAGTCACCTTCAAACTAGGCAACTCCTGAAACCTATCATCCACCTTTAGCTCTGGCAAAGTAAGTGGGATGGAAATCTTCTCATGGTAGACAATGGAGCCTACCCCATGTTGTCCATCTCTCCACTTACGATAAGTGTAGAGTGTTGGCTGTCCATGGGCTGTAATAATTTTTCCCTCAAATGGAAAAATGAGTACTATACCTCCAAATATCTCTCCTCCAACGCTGCAAATCAAGTTGGCCCAAATCATTCCATATATGATGAGTTGGAAGTCATCATTATATGGCATCACATCCATCATATGGCTCACCTCATAAGGAAACACATGTGCTTTCAAGGTGACCATACCATATCCCATGCTCCCCTCAGAACATGTAGTGAAAAAAGTGTGAGGAATTCCTCCCTCAAAGGACACATCCATCCCATGTGTATCTCTCCCAAACATGCTCCTCATAAAAATAGAAAAAATGGAGCCATAGGGAGAAAAAATGGGAATCATACTTGCTTCCATATGCAACAAATGAGAAGGAAAGTGGTCCCTCAAGTGCACCCCGCACAGCTTGACCCTCAACTGCCATAGAGACTGATAAAATAAGTGGCTTCTTAACCACTTTCCTGCTGCTCCAATCTCCTCATAAAGGTGGAGGAAGTGAATGATGTAAGGTAACAAAGATCATGTCCTCCATAGTATGCCTTTTCCCCAATTCCTCGTAGGGAATGGGCATCAATCCTGCTTATGGCCTCAATTAGACCATGAAGTTCAAAATAAAGAATGCTCCTCCTTGGAGCAACATCCTGCACATATATGGTTAAGGTACATACATCACATAAATAATCATGTGAACAACAATGAATACCCTTACCATATTTTTTTCTCATACCAATGGAGTGGCTCATAAGTGAGTCCCCTCTCATCCTCAAAGAGAAAAAAGGTGGATTTTCTAAATCCGGAAAAGAGTTATGTCTCTCCCTCATCTCCATCTGGTCTATGTATCTACTCATATGATGATATATCTCCTCCTTAAAGCCCATCCAAAAATACTCCTCCATGATGGTGTGGTATTATCTCATAGAACAAGTGGGACTGAAAAGGAAATCATCCCGAGTTGCTTGTAGCAACTTCTCCTTGAGCTTGGAAGCTCTAGGAAAGAATATCCTACCATGATGAAAGATGACCCCATCTCTAACTGAATACTCTTACAAGCGCAACTAGCCATCCAAGGTCATGCAAGTAAAAAGATCCTTGGAATACTCCACCAACAGCTGGGAGCTCCAATATGGATCTAACCTCCACAGTGACAATTTTGATGATATCTCATTAAGAACATCTGTCATATGACTTCCCTCTCCTTTGACATCTCCCATCTCAAAGATGCAAGTTGGAAGGTTGATGTCCTTCCCCTGTTGCTTCTGCCACAACGCAGTATCTAAAATGGGAGTGGGTAATGATGATGTTGAGAGAATGATCCCTCTCTCCTTGAGTCTACCCATTACTCCCAACGATGTACCAAGCTACCCCAAGGTCTCCACTCTTCTGGAATCAATGAGCGATGCCTCAAAATGTGAAGCATTCATCCTCTTTTGCTGATATGGTGGTCTCCTGGGTGAAATTTCTCCATGCAATGAGACATCATCATCAAGAGTAGACTGCATACATGAATGGAAAAACTTGTCCCCGCTCTTACTGCACAATCCAGTCTCCCTCCTAGGTGCATCAACCTCATAAAATAGACAGGGGTGTGTGCTCCTCATCACATCATGATGGTCATCCTCCCTACCCTATCCTTGTGTCTCCATGGTTCCACACCTCCTTAGCAATGGCACTTGAGTTGTGCCTTAATCTCCACACATGAGATTTTGGGGACTTCCTTGCAAAGATGCAAGAATCCCTCTACTTGGAGAAAGAGCTCCTCCTTCCTCTGCATGAGGCACTAGGTAATCTCTAGATGAAACGGCATTGTTGCCCTCCATATCTGCAACATGAATGGGCAAACCTCCAATGATTGGATCCCTCTTTGAAAAATAAATATTTTTGGTTCCTTGCTCAAAGGTGTGAGAAGAAAGTATTTCTTCCGACAAAGTATGGTGCAAGTTCTCAGCCTCCTCCATGGTTTTCTGCGATGGTACTGCGTTATCATGCAAAGGTTTTGTTTGAGTTTTCTTGTTTAGCACCTCCATGTGTGTCTCATGAATCCTTTTATCAAATATTTTCACTAATGGCTTAGTGAAACTTGAATAAGATGCAATTTTCACATTTTTCAAAGAAAAGGCTTCAAAGATCCACTAGGCAAAAGCCTTACCTCTCAAATGCAGCACTGCAACTTTGATGGCTTCATCTTTTGACATTCGGTGCTGTTGCAAGAAGGCATATAACTCCTCTACCCAAGATTTGGCTGAACATACTGGTGAACCCTCAAAGGTAGATAGATGAAATCTATCCTGCTGCTCCTTTCCATTCACCTTCATCTTGCAAAACTCTAAAAAACTGAGATTATCTCTAAATTTATGATTTTGAAACTTATACTCATTCAAGAAATCACTAATGGTTTCCCTCCTAGCAACACTTTCTTCTCTTTCCATCTCTCTTCTGAAAATCTTGGGCATGTGACTGCAATGTACAAGATGGTGTGTAGTTTCTTGCTCACACTCCTTATGTGAAAATCTAGAGTTTGCCTTTGGTACAAACCCTCTTAGAGATCCTTCACATATCTCCCTCCAGATCTCCTCATACTCTTCAAGAATCATATATACAGATTTAGGAAGAAGCTTGGTAAGCTTATCCCCTTTATCTTTTTCTTCTCCAAAAGATGGAGTCTTCCTTCTACTTATTTCTTTGTCTCCTTGACGAGAATAGGAAGTGCAGGGTTCTTCCTCTTCTTTCTGCTTATCCTCCTTGGGGATGTTCTTCATGCATCTGAAATATGATGAGATAAATCCCATCCTCTTCAATATTCTGATCTTCTTGGGCTTAGACTCACATGCTGAGCCAAGAAAACAGCTCTGATACCACTATAATTTTCCCAACTAAGGAACGACTAGCAATCCATGGCTGGAAAATGCATTTTCCAGAAATGGAGATAGCAAGAATTGAAACCAAGACCTATATCCCTTAGATCAATGTGTCTAATAATGAAATCCAAGAGATGGATCCAAAGAAATCCTTCTAAGTGGGTTAAACATATCTCCCACACTTAGATGTCCTCAGAAAATTCCCAATGAAGGGACTATAGCATATTCAAGAACAAGATATGGAGCAACATCGTTATTATATGAAGCCTGCACACAAGAAAAAGTAGATAGCCAAAAAATAGATGATATAGCAGCAAATTTATACAATATGTGGAGGAATCAATCACTCCAGCTAGGAAATGGAAGCCTCAATGTGACATATACATGAAAATGCAAGAGCATTGCTACATATGAAAAGCCTTGGCTAAAATAACACAGTTTATAGGAGATACTACTGCATACAAAATGATAATAGGATGATATGACAATATCAGCTCAAAGAAATGAGGGGGAGCAAGCTCTTGACCCCTGAAAACACTAATACAACAATTATACACAATCCTTAGAAGGATTGACTGCAATACATATACAAATGGAAAGTTTGCAGAAATGCCGAAGTTGTTGGGTAGCAGCTGCAACTCAAAAATAGAACTGGTTGGAGATGATTGACGATGATACAAAAAATGACAAGATCTCCTCCAATGGATCTCTAGAATGAAACGTTGATCCTCTCATCTAAGGTCTTACCCTCCAAATATATCTACAGAGCCCCACTGTAAATGCTCCACTAAAATAATGCAATCACTGGATGGAACTGCACTGTAGGGCTAGGGAATGAGCTAGCCTTGATGAAAAATACTGCAATCAGCTCTGGAATACCTCCAATATAATCTCCCAAAGGGAAGAGAGACTCCTCCTCCGAAAAATAGCTGATGGAGGTGGTGGAGTGAATCCTCACTGCAACACCCAACATCACAGTATTATTCTACTGTAGAAATAACGTTGTCTTGGTGGAGGATGCTTGGCCTCAAGCCTATGTGTGAGAAAATTAGTCCAATCCCTCAAAAGGCTTGTCAAGAAGGAGAAGGAATCCTAAATAGGAATTCCCCCGGCAACTCTTGCTAAACATCAAAGAATGCATAATTGTTTGAATAGACAATGAGATGAACAATGCAAGCATGAGAAACAATGGTTTCCTTGCCCTCCTTTTATACTAGTGAAAGCTCTTTCTCCATGGGCCCCATCCATTAGGGTTTCCTCCACAAAACATCCTCTTCCTCATTCACACTGCGCTGGCTTCCTAAGTAAGCCACTCCTCCTATGGCAGCGTTGTTGACTTTGTCAAACTTGACCTTGTCCATATGCAAATAACCCTGTTCACACATGAGGGTGTGAAATCTAGCTCCAATAGTGATCCCCTTTCATACTATGAGGGATTTTATTGAAAATATTACTATGCATGGGCCTCCTTACCCATTTATTCTCCTCCTAGGTGAAATAAGCAAAAATTAATGTTCCAATTTTCTGCATGAAAATTTTGGAACATTACACATCATTAACCTTAACCTTAACCTTTACGTGACCTCACATAACCTCACCTTACCTAAGATTAACACTAACCTTAACCTTAACCTTAACCTTAAAATTAACTAACAACCCTTAACCTTAACATTAACATTAACCTAACCTTAACCTAACATAACCTTGACCTTGACCTTAACATTAACTTAAACTTAACTTGACCTTAACCTTAGCTTAACCTTACCATTAACCTTAACCCTAACCTTGACCTTACCCTTAAACTTACCCTTAACCTTAACCCTAACCTAACCTTAACCTTACATTAACCTTACCCTTAACCTTAACATTAACCTTAAGTTTAACCTTACCCTAACCTTAACCTAACCTAATCTTAACCTTAAACTTACCCTAACCCTAACCCTAACCTTAACCTTTACCTGAACTTAACCTTAACCCTAACCTGACTTAACCTTAACCTTAAGGTAACACTAAGGTTAACCTTAACGTTAACCTAAACTTTAACCTTATCCTTAGGATAAGTTTTATGTTAAGGTTAACCTTAATGTTAGCCTTAACCTTAACATTAAACTTATCCTAAGGTTAAGGTTAGCATTAAGGTTATCGTTAGTGTTACCTTAAGGTTAAGGTTAGGATAGGTTAGGGTTAAGGTTAAGGTTAAGGTCATGTTAAGGTTAAGGTTAAAATTGAGGTTAGCGTTAGGTTAGGGTTAGGTTATGGTTAAGGTTGAGGGTAAAAATGAGGTTAGGGTTAGGTTATGGTTAAGGTTAAGGTTAACACTCAGGTTAGGGTTAGGTTAGGGTTAAGGGTTTAGTTAACTTCAAGGTTAAGGTTTATTTTAGTTAAGGTTAATATTATGGGGGTAAGGTTAAGGTAAGGTTAACCTTACGCTAACCTTACCCTTAACCTTAACATTAGCCTTAAGTTTAACCTTACCTTAACCTTAACCTAATCTAACCTTAACCTTAACCTTACCTTAACCCTAACCTTAAGCTTAACCTCACCTTAAAACACTAGAACATTTGCCCCAAATTATGATGACCAAAATGTCGCTCTTGCGACACATAGGCAGCCTAAGAGCGATGTTTTTTGGTGCACCAATACGTGGTTTCTCCTCACGTCAGACTTCTGCCACTTTACTTAAACGTCAGTCTTGCGATAGTTTTTCTGACGTTTTTATGGAGTCGTCGCAATTCTAACATTTCAAATTTTCCATTGCTCTTCCGATCGCTCACAATTCGTCACACTTCCGACGTTACTAAATGCCTCTCTTCCAAAGAAACACAGATGTCTCTCTTTCGACGAAACACTGACATCACTCTTTCGACGAAACACCGATGTCGCTCTTCTGACGAAAATAAATTAAAAGAAAAACAAGTGTCACTATAGTGATGGGTCAAAATGTTGCTTTACTGATAGCAAGAAATTAATTGCCAATAGAAAGAAATTAAAAAAATAAAAAACTAAGTGTCGCTATAGTGACAGAAAAAACATTTTCGGAATGTCGCATTATCGATGGAAAGAAATTAAAAAAAAAAACTAAGTGTCGCTATAGCGACGATTTTTTTTTGTTGGAAACGTCACATTACTGATGGCAAGAAATTTAAAAAAAAAACCAAAGTGTTGCTATAGCGATGAAAACAAAAATATTTTTTAAAAACCTAGCCGTTGGAATACCGACGGCAAAAAAAAAATATTTAAAAAAAAATATTTCCACTAAATCCAACTTGACAATCTTCCAGCTTTATGTGATTTCTATCACCTTATGACAAAAGCAGGATTCAATTGAATTCTCCATGAAAATATTTCAAACTGAGCATTCCAGCTTTTGTACCCTTTGTTTGATGCCTTTTAGCAGCTACTCAAAACATTTACTCTGTTTTTGGTTCCAATAAATTAGTATTATGACATACCACCTCCTCTTTTTCTGTCTTACTTTAGATAAGAAGGAACTATGGGGGTAAACTAAGAGTGTTTCTTGCAGATCTTCTAAAACATTGTGGTTATGTTTTGAGATTAAATCTTTGTTTTAAATATTGCAACCAACTAATCCTGATTTGGGGAGAAATATTG
The DNA here is from genome assembly GCA_034641835.2 of Pinus albicaulis. Classification (NCBI taxonomy): domain Eukaryota; kingdom Viridiplantae; phylum Streptophyta; class Pinopsida; order Pinales; family Pinaceae; genus Pinus; species Pinus albicaulis. The sequence continues at coordinate 542,780,080 of CM076570.1, forward strand.
TTAAAATAGGACTAAATACTTATAGTTCAAATGGAGTAGGTATTATGAGTCCAAACCCATAATTTCCATATTTTGTGCTTACAAGGTGTTAATATCTCCTGTGCAAGGATTTAGAGATAGAAATGGTGGAGTGATAATATCAATAATTGATTATATTGTTAATACCACAACACCTATACATCTCCTGCATGCCCTTACTTTGTGTCTAATTACCTATATATAGCATTCGTGAATGGTTAAGGTGTTATAACCACCTAACACCTGTGGCCTAATGATATCTAAATGGTATGTTGGTCACATGGAACTAATATAGTAACTAGGATACTAACTTTTATCACTTATAAATATTGTTGAAGTGTTAATACACTCCAGTAAACCCTCCTAACACAAATAATAAATCATATCCCCCCCCACCCCTAACAAATTCAAAAGTTTAAATGTTACAACTCGATAGTTCTACAGATAAGTAATACCAAATTTAAAGATCACATACTGGTCTAGCACTATCCTCGAAGGCACTCTGACGGTTGTAATGCTTGTTGGTTCTCTAGGATGTTAACCTGGTTATGCATTGTATCTTGGCTTATATTCATCTCCAAATCTGGATCTTCCTCACTTTGCAAGTAGAATTCCACAAAATCCATCTTGACAATCTTCTAACCTTATGTGATTTTTATCACCTTACGGTAAAGGTAAGATTTAGTTGGAATCTCCATGGAAATCTTTCAAACTGAACATTCAAACTTCTGTACCCTTTTCTTGATGCATTTTAGCAGCTTCTCAAAACATTTACTTTGTTTTTGGTTCCAACATATTCAGTATTATCAGTTATGACATACCAGCTCCTTTTTTCTATCTTAGAAAAGAAACTATATGGGTAAACTGAGAGTGTTTCTTGTAGATCTTCTAAAACATTGTGCTTATGTTTTGAGATAAAAACTTGTTGGAAATATTGTGACCAACTGATCCTGATTCAGGTAACAATATTGTTAAAAGAGGGATAAATACTTTTATTTCAAATGCAGCAGGTATTATGAGTCCAAACTCATCATTTTTCATATTATATGCTTAAAAGTCGCTATTATCTCCTGTGAAAGAATTTAGAGATAGAGATGGTGGAGAGAGAAAATTAATAATTGATTATATGTAATGTTGCATCAACTATACATATCCTGTATTTCCTTGCTTTATATCTTATTATCTATTTATATAAGCATCCCTGAATGGTTAAGGTGGTATAACCACCTAACACCTAACCACATCTAAATAGTAAATTGGTCACATGTTTCTAGTAGAGCATCTAGGATACTAACTTTTATCACTCTGAAATATCATTGAAGTGTTAATACACTCCATAAAACCACCTTAACAGGACTCAAACTGACACCTGGCACATATGACATCCAATATATATGATGCCATGTAAAATTTAGTTTGTTGTCCCTCTGGTGGATTTTGGGTTCATTTTACATTTCTTGTGATGGAGGCTGCTAGAATCTATAGCAAATTAAATATACTCCCATCTTGAGTAGAGGTGCACATCATTGGTACCCAATTCTTGAACATTTTTGCATCGTTCCTACCATAAAATCTACAACACATTTTTTCTACCATATTATATGCCTTTCTTAATAACTTGGCTTGATATATCCCATTGGATCAATATTGAAAATTATTGGGATATTTTCACCAAGTGTTTAGGATATTCTTGATAGCTAGAGGAAAATCACAAAATCACTTAGTTGTAAGGGACACCTAGTAGCTTGGAAGTTTGTAATATTTGGTGATGGAGGATATATGTATGTTGATACATAAGAACCATGGATGTATCGAACAATTATATATTATATAGATTTCTATGCACTTGATTATCCATTCAATAGTTTCAACACATGGTAGAAGGACATGGTGTTCTGCTACACTGTGGAGCCAAGAGTTCTTGAAAATATGATACATTTCACTATCCTCTTCATCTCCTGGAACTTATTTTTGAGTGATTGATAGATACCTTACCAAGTCATTGGAATTAAGTTTTCCACATAGCTACATAGGTTGGAATTGATATTATAGATTTATACACGGTATCAAAGCTATCTCTCACCTTGAGACTCAGAGATTGTGATCAAATATTTTGGATGCTTGTATAGAGACTCAAGTTCTAGTAGAATAAAAATATGAGAAGAATACATTTGATCGCAAGAAGAGATATTTTCAAGAAATTTAGTTTTGAAGGAAAACAATAAGAGACTACAACATGATGTCTATGATGAACATATGGAGACAATATATTGCACACCTAAATAGAGCATAAAATTATTGTAGGATAGACTGAAACACTCTTAACAGTGTATTTCATGAGGGTAATAGACAAAATTCTGAATATAGAAAAGCTGGAGTTGAGAAAAAGTGTGATTAATGAACTGATAAAAACATCTTGATGTCATCACCCCTAAAAAAAGTAGCAAGGGTTCTAGACATCACTGAGAAGACCACTTGATAATGTTTATAAACAACCTCATTAGTCCATGTGATCCTCTAAGTATACAAAATTTTTTCGTTACATCCCACATAATAACTTGAGACCCAAAAAGATACAATAACTATATGCCCAAAAAGGTTGGTCAATCGGGCTAAAAAAATATACTCTTAGTGATTAGCACTTGCAGAAGTAATCAAGGCTATAGAAAAAAGCATAAAGTTAAACTAAAAAACACACAATAAATGCATTAAAGTGCATGATCAAGTATTTTGTTTTTCAAACCCAAAAATTGGGTGAAGCTAGTACCAAGAGCCTGCAAGCCAATAGTATCAAGAACTTATGACTTGGCACAGGTCCATGGACCGTGACATCTGGAGACACTCCCTATGGGGGTCCCAAGCCATGGGGATTCCCACCCCTTAAGCCATGTCACAACATAATAACTAAACATGCACAAACTCTAACTCACTCTAGTTTTGAACCTTTGATCAAATAATGTTGGAATAAATAAAGAAGAAGGCATAGGGGCTAGGTATGATAGTTAAGCTATAGCTGAATACCAACATCATAGATGGAGATAAAAGACCATATATTTAAAAAATTTACCAAATATTATATTCTTGTACAATATTATTGAAGCCCATAAAAACACTCAGCAACCCCACAGTGAGAGACATCAAACAACTTCATTCTCAGATACCTATATAGACACCACGAGGATAGACTATAAATGGAAGAAAGACGAATGTGTAGGCAAAAATCATAAACTATCTTTGCATAGTAGAAATAATTCGGCCCGAAAAAAACATAAAGTACAACATCTAGCAACTACTGTCAGATGTAGAAATATCCACGGGTGGTCTCATGAGGCTTCCTCTAGGGTAGCCAGGGCTATAAAATAATTCATGGGTAACCCAAGAAAAAAATAGAAATTGTGTTAGTATGAATCTTTATTTGAAGTGTACGAAAAAAAATGACTTTAACCATGCATAACTTATAGCCCTAATAACAGAAATGACTGCTAATATGTTTAGATCTGCAATTAGATAATCAAGACAAATGCTGCAAAAATCTAGATCTATGCATTAGAAGACATTAAATAGTAGAAAAATGAGATTTACTCCGTAGATACAATAGACAAGACAAGAATATATCCAATGAATATTTTTATTAATGGCACCTGGGAGGAAAACACAAGAGGGTGTTCCCTATTCTCCTCAATGGGATGGGTTCTTATGAGTCCTCATCACTTTAGATTTATAATTTCTCTCTCTTGATGTGTACAAAACACAGAAAAAAATGGAAAAGTATGGCTATGGTTATGGATCAATAGCCAGACCAAGTGTTGAGATCCAAAGTGATCTTTAGGCAACAAAAGGTGACAAATGAATGGGAAAACCCTTCTATTTACAACAAAATATTGAGTTTGTCTAGATATTGGTGCATAATTAAAATATTATTAACCAAATCTAGATACAAATTTTATGGAATATTTTATTATAGTTGCTGGAGGGAAAAGGAATTTGACTTGAGTAAAATCCCCTTATTTGTAAATAATAAATAAATAAATGATTTATTTATCATTTGAAGGATGTGATTAAGTAATAATAAATAAATAAATGATTTATTTATCATTTCAAGGATATGGTTGAGTAATAATCAAATAAATAATGATTTATTTAATTATTTAAGGGTGAATTGGTCATATTTAACAAAGAATATTATTTAAATAAGATTTAAACAATTATTCTTTAGAAAATAATAAGATAAATAATGATTTATTTAATTAATTTCTTTGTTTTGGGTTAAATATAACCAGAAATATTAATTAAACTATTGTTTAACTAATTATTTCTTGAGGAAAATCAAAATAATATATATTTATTTAATATTTCCTCATGGGGTTTCATGTTTAGACCATAAACAACTTAATAAAGACGATTTACTAAGTTATTTTCATAGTGAAAGAAATTTTACTTGGAGTAAAATTGGTCTTACATGATGTACTTGGGTCCATCTAATAGTAATAGGTTAAATGACCAGAAAATGGTGTAGTAGATTTCCCCCCAGCGTGCGAGCTTTAGGAGATAATCGTATGACCGAAGTACGTTGTAAGAACTCAATCAATAGACATCGAAGGGGAAGTCAAAGAGAGAGAAGTATAAGGTAAACCAAAGTGCTGAAATAACTAGACCCTGAGGAGGTGATTTCAGGTGCGACAAGTCTTTTTGATGAGTGAGTACCTGCTATAGGCAGCGGGGGAGGCATATCTATGCTCGCCGAGGCAATAGTACAAACAATAAGATGCCTAGAAAACCACAGAACGCAATAATAAAGCATATGTTGGCCTAAACATGAGCCACATAAATAACATGATAATGAATCCAAAATACATATTGTGCCTGGGATAACAGCTAGGAATTTGTACAATAATATCTGAGTACATGAGATATAGATATAACCCAAATGCCCCTGAAAACAGGAAAGGGCTCTAAAAATCTGACTGATACATGCAAACAAAAAGGCATTGCAAACGGCTGAGGCCGACATCATCAAATGTATGGAGCTGCATCGAAGGCTGTAATGAAGATGTCATCCAAGTGTGTGGGGGGCTACCTGTAGGGCCACCCCCTCATGAGGACTGAGACATCTCACACACACCCGAGAGTCACCAATGTCAGCTACTACAATACTGAACCATCGAGTATACGGATCTTGATCATGCTGAAAGGAGTTGGATCTGAGAAAAAATCAAGTCAAAGGGAAATAAGGAGTCCCTTTGCCTAATCCGAGGCACCGAACAAGAGTAGAGGCTGGAACCAAGGTACATCGCCCTTTAGACCTGTCTTCTAGAATGAATGAGATGATGTCAATAGAAGGAGTTCTGCCATAGGTGAGGCAATAAGGGATCCTCAACTAAGGCATGAGAGAAAATAGTTGAGTGACTAACAGACTAACACCAATGATGATGATGAAATGGGGGGGATTGAGTAGCAGACGGACGACTTACCTTCTTAGAGCATAAATGGCATGGATGACCTGGCAGCGTCTGACACAATTTCATGAGGGATAGGGGATAGTGGGACTGAAGGTCATAATGTGTAACACGAGAGAGGGAAAAAGCAATGAATGATGGAGGACTATGGTGAGATGTAAAGTGACTCGGGATAGACTCCATGGAAGCAATGATGACTCCACTCAGGAGCTCTAAACAAGGTTTACTCGATGGTGCTGCCACATATGTAAAGGGTCCAATGGGGACCATGAAAGCATGAGTACAAGATGGTAACTCAGGACGAAAGTTGACATGAGCATGGAAAAGTATGGAGGCAACATGGTGCCCCCAATACGCGTGTTGCAAGTGAAGAAATTTGATTTTGAGGAACGGTGAAGTGGTTCTTCTAGGACAAAATGTGTCCTGGTGAAGTATTAAATCAAAAAAGCTAATAGATACCCATTAGAGGGCTTGGTGAGATCTTTCTAATGGTATATATTGTTAATCAAATTGAGCTCTTTTTTGTTCACACTAAGCGAAAGAAAAATTAGGGGTTCTCTTTTAATAAGGCATTTTCCTTCCAGATTCACTTATTTGGCAGTAGAGCTATGGTGAATGTTGTGAGGAGAGGATGCCTTAAATATTGCGACAATTGTAGTGGATAAACCAACCGTTGGAATTTGAGATCTATCAGTTTTAGGTAAGAGGCCTAATCCTACTCTTTCATTTCAGTGGATTGAAAGTTCCGTTTAGGTATCCAGAGCTTGTGAACATGCCAAGTCGCACTTTTTGGGGTCTGTTCTATGACTTGGGTAGCAGGTTCTGGGCAAAAAAATGTGACCTATCCCAGGAAATGACCTGAACAATGAAACCTGTCAGAAAAATGGGTTTTAATTGTTTTTTTTGGTTGAGATATGGGATTTTTATGGGTGAGGGGTATAGGTGCCCCCAATCATGTTGTGGACATGCCAAAATGTATTTAGAAAAAAGAGAAATCTAAACATAGTTTAATGATGTGGTGCGCCATTTATTTTCGGTTTGGTTGCGGAGCTTGAGAAAGGAAATAGATGATTACCAATATATTTTGACACTAAATATATAAATAAAATGGAATTTAAGTTTATAGGTTGGCAAACATGGTGTTAATATCCCAAAGATAGTATTTGGGATAATGAACTGATGTTCTCCCAGAAAACCTATAGGTTGGTCAACCACAATGTCTATGAGATTGGGTTTCTGATGAAAAATGAAGGAACGATGAGGGGTATCATCCCTAGAGTGATCTTGAAGTGATATGGGACTCTATAGGTTCTTCTAAATGTGGAAGAATAATGGGACTAGAGTCATCATGACTAGATTCACTAGGAGAGTGTTGAAGAACTGCTTCTCCTAGTCTCTCCAATATGAGTTCCCCCCTTACCCAAAAATTGGGTGTCAATGTAATGGCCACATGGTGCATGTGGTTCGAATGCATGAGTTCGATGTAAGGGGGGATAAGAAGAGTACATGGGGTGACCTGCAGTATCGGGGGCCGCAGGATCTAGTGGATTGAGGGCGCAGCAGAATGAGGATGCAACAGCCCTTCTGAAGGACATCCGTCATAGATGTGAGAGGCTTCTGACTGGTTTTTTGGAGTGTGGATGGCAAGACTTGTATGACCAGTACATAGGGCCATGTATTGGTTTACCCACAGAATGGTGAGGGGTCATGCGACGCATGGTGATGACCAGACAAAGTGTGTGTGCTCTACGAGATGCAGGGGCAGAGCCATTGGCTCGTGATCCTCCAGATAGTGATTAGTGTGTAGGGGCATGTGGTGCCCCAATTTTTGGGTTTTTGGTAAAATGCTATGGGCATGTCATATATATTAGAGTCGATGAACTCCAAAACATTTTATATGACACATACTATGGATATGCATCATTTTGATATTTTTATGTTATTGTCTTGTGTTAAATGTGTGTGTTAAATGCCAATCCAGAATATGGTTTGAAATGCTATCCACTTAGTGATTTTGTGCTCTAGGTACATGATTTAAAGTAATGATTTCAAATTCACGCATCAAAAACTTCACTTGTAAATATCTTTTGAAAAGGATAGGATTATGCACATGATATACACCATTCAATTGCATGAAAAGAAGCAGGGAATATAAATGAACATGAAGGAGGAGGATACGATGTCAAAGGGCATCGGCTAATAAACCTTGCACAGCATCATATTCGGCCTGATTATTGGTAGCCGTACCAATGCATACACTGTTTGAAAGAACAAATGCCTGCAAAGGGGTAAAAATGGCCCAACCTGCCGAGGCTAAATTCTAGGATTAGCGATTTGCACCATTGACAAAACCGATATAAGGTGTCGACGGGGGGTCCCTCTGAAAGGTTCCATAAGAAAATAAATGGGAGGGTAAAGAAAAATGCTGGAAACCTGAGCGCATAGTAGAAATAAATGCACTATGCGGAAGGGAGTGATCTGGGTAGGATGTCTACTTCCCACATGCTACTGATGAGGGGAAACATGGGAGCTATGGGAGATGTAGCTTAAGCTCAGGCTTGATAAGTCACCAACGGTATGGATGATGTAATCCTATTTATGGGCAGGAAAGATGAAGTTTGGGGTGGACATAGCTTCCATGATGTCGTTGTCACAGCAGGAGGTGGAAAGATAGGAGGAAGGAAGACCACGTGATGCGGCGGGGCTACCTGATTCATCATCATGAGAAGAACGACTCACATGCACATCATCATAGGAGATGACGTAAGAACAAGCATATAAAGCATCTATTGATGTTGAGCCCGGTTTGTTTGTTGAAAGGGAGTCAAGCGAAACAACATGAGAAGATTTAGAGGGAACTTCTGTCGAGGGTCTCAAGGATGATGAAAGGTAGAGGATGGTGGCTGCATGTTTTGTCATGTCGACATCAAGGGGGGAATGTCAATAGGAGAAGGTAAATCCTCTATCTGGCCTGCAGCACACTGTGCAAGTACAGGAGAAGCGGATTCGTTCTATTCAATATCATATTCTCGAGCTACCACTAAAGAGGCACAGTAATGTGTCAGGCGGGGACAATGATGAGAGTAATGGCCATTGAGATCACACAAATCACAAGGGTGTTTGGTGTGAATAGTCTTGTTGTTCTTGGTAATAGTCGACGACGAAGCAGAGGTTTCGGGGATCATCGACTCAGGGAACACGACATTAACCATGGGCTTGATGCGGGGCAACTCGGGAAAAGTATGGTTGGCGTGACCGATGAAATCACACAAAGCGCAGGAATTTGGAGGCAAAGGAGGTGTAGGGTTAGTCAAGGCCACTTTTTCCTTTGAGGCCCTTTTGTGAGCTTTTCCCTTCTTACCTGAAGCGGTCGCAACAGGAGGCGGTTCCTATTGAGGTGGTTGAGGCACTGTGACAATGGGAGAAGTCAGGGGGACCGGTTGAACCAAGGTCAAAGAAATATAAGATTTAGGTTTACCTAGAGGGGTGGCAGTTGGAGGATCAAGGTACCAAACCAGGAGCCCAATGGTCAAGTTACGAAGAGAGAGGGTGGCCATGACGAGTGCCGTATAGATGCCCAGTGGAGGGACTAGGAATGGTATCTAACTAGAGGGGTAATGGCTAGGTGGGATAGCTCCTAAATGGTTAAGGCCTGGAGGAACTAACCCAGGAGGATAAATAGGCTCATGAGTACTAGCTGAAGGGCCAGGAGGAGTAGGTCCCAAAGGCTGCATCAAATGGATAGAAGATGGTTGCAGAGGGTGAGGGGGCTGCTGAATAGCCGAGGTGGGCCTCTTGAGAGAAGCCTGAGATGATTGCATCATGAAAACATTCAATGAGCTTAGATTAGAGATAGGAGGAGAAAGACAAGGGAATTTATGAAGCAAGGAGGAGTCCTTGTAGATGCTAGGTGAGACACTAGTCAAAGGGTCAATGATTTTCTTGTTGGCCACCGAAGAGATAGTGGACTCAAGGGAGGTCTGAGACTTCGACTTGTAATACATCAACTGGTCAATGGTGACTATATTTCTGTTATGGGGGAAGGAAATCTTGCGGTGAACAATGGAAGGGACAACAGACATCGCATAAGTCTAGCTATGACCCAATAGAATGTTGTAATCCAAGGGGGATTCTATGACTTCTACGTCAATGCAAATCGTCTTGCCCACAAGAGTGATAGGACATTTACAGAATAAGCCAATGGGCTTGGAGGTGTGACCATCCCATGCTTGGAAGAGTGATCGTGGAAGGAACCAAATTAGGAGATCTGAGTTTTTTCCAAACTGAAGCGGACATCACGCAGGTGGATGCCCCCTCATGAATAATGCACCTAGAAACGTTGGCGTTCCAGATCTTGACTGGGATTTGGAAAGTGACGGAAGCAGGGAGAGGTGGATGTTCTGACCGGTCAACATAAAAGACAATAAATCGATCATCGAAAGGGTCTATAGCGCCCATGGCAGACAGAAGAGATTTTCTTTGTGAAGGGAATGACCGAAGGAGTTCTAGCATTGAAATGGCAGCAGGGGATTGTGCTAAATCATTAACTATGTTATACGAATGGGCGGCTTTGCTAAAAGTAGCATTTCAGCATAGTGGACCCTTACGGATCTTGGTATGAACCTCTGCCCTAGGCTGAGGGATCTTCAAGGGGCCTTTAGGTGTTGAAATAGGCTCTATAGAGACTGAAGGATGTGGCTCGAGGACAGACATAGCGGGAGGCTTGTTGTACTGATGAGACCGAGTCTGAGTATGGTTAAAGGTTGATTAGATTTCATCGTGAGAATATGGTCATTGAGGGGACCAGACGACAAATGTTGGGTAACAGTGTGGTATAGAAGAGGTTGGGCAAAGAGAGGAGGCATGTTGTACCTTGAATACATGTTACCCAGAGGAGAAGATGTGCAGGGGTTGCTGGCCTTCTCCTAAGGAAAATCAGAGCCCATGGGAGGTTGAGAAATGACGACACACACATGACCACAAGGAAAAAGAGACCGGTAAGGGCAAGGAGGTGCAGAATCAAGTGATTACAATGTCGAAACATGGGCAAAGTGGTGCAGGATGAAATGATTTCAATGTTTTTAGAGTCTTTTCTTGGCGGTGTTAACCAAGCCCTTTTTCACTTAGGGTGTGTGTGTAAAAGTGTGTAAATTTTAAATTTTAAACCGAGACATTTGTAGAGAAAAAGAAAAAAAAAAATTTATAGCTGTAAATAACCCTGCAAATGACAGTATATAGGCTTTCAAAATAGAAAATAAACAGCTAATAATGCAATAATCTAAACCTAAGAAGGTGGGCCTCTCAACAACTAGTCAATAGGTGAGTAAAAAAATAATCTAAACACACTAAAATAGGGTAATAGATCTTGGGTCAAGAGGGACAGAGATCTAAAAGACAAAATCTTCTAGAAAGTGGTGCACAAAACAACAAAAAATCAGAGGAAAATTGCTATAAAAAGTGGTGGCGAAAGGCTATCTCCAAGAAGGAAGCGGAGTGCCCCCTAAGGAAAACCCAAAAAAATATTAAAAGAGGAGATTTGGATGGATAATGAGCCAATCTGAAGTGGATCTGAAGATGAGGTATCAGATCTGAAAAAAAGGCTGAAGACTCTAAAATTTCAGACAACCTGCAATAGCAAACACTCTTCCACAGAAAGTGGAGGGTATTGAATCCATAGGGGGCTAGGTTCCCAGTTAGTTGAGAGAAACAGAACAAGTACATGTCCAAAACGGGCGGAGATGAAGGTCAAACAACCCTGAACAAAGGCTCAGCAGAACCCAGAAAGTTTGCAGAAAAATCCCTGTAGAATGTCCAGGTTGTAATTTTTGGCCTATTTTCAGCAGAGGTCACACTTTTTGGGCTGTAAAGTGTGCCCTGGAGGTCTAGGTCATAGGTTTTGGGTAGAAAAGTGCAACTTGCACTTATGACACTCTCAGCGGTAGGTTTCAGAAAAATTTGTCGTCTCAGCTGCGTATGATGTCTGTCACCTGCACAATGGGTCCGAAAACACGCAGAGGTTAGAATTTTTATAGTCTTAGGATTTTATGGGTTAAAAAAAACATCAATAATGAGAAAAACAAGGGGCTGAAGAGAAATCCTTGGGTTTGAAGTAGCTGGATATGTAAGGATAAAAAAAATGACAGTGGTCCTAATGGTAAACCCATGTGGAGTCGCCAGTTGTTAGTATGAATATTTATTCACAGTGTACACAAAAATACCACTTTATCCATGCATAACTTATAGCCCTAACAGCAGAAATCACTGCTAATATCTTCAGACCTGCAATTAGATAATCAAGACAAATGCTGCAAAAATATAGATCTATGCATTAGAATACATTAAACAGTAGAAAAATGAGATTTACTCCATAGATCCAATAGACAAGGCAAGAATATATCCAATGAATATTTTTATTAATGGCACCTGGGAGGAAAACAAAAGAGGGTGTTCCCTATTATCCTCAATGGGATGGGTTCTTGTGAGTCCTCAGCACTTCAGATTTAGAACTTCTCTCTCTTGATGGTGTAGAAAACCTAGAAAAAAATGGAAAAGTATGACTATGATTATGGATCAATAGCCAGACCAATTTTTGAGATCCAAAGTGATCTTTAGGCAACAAAAGGTGACAAATGAATGGGAAAACCCTTATATTTATAACAAAATATTGAGTTAGTCTAGATATTGGTGCATAATTAAAATATTATTAACCAAATCTAGATCCAACTTTTATGGAATATTTTATTATATTTGTTGGAGGGAAAAGGAATTTGACTTGAGTCAAATCCCCTTATTTGTAAATAATAAATAAATAAATGATTTATTTATCATTTCAAGGATGTGATTGAATAATAATAAATAAATAAATAAATGATTTATTTATCATTTTAAGGATATGGTTGAGTAATAATCAAATAAATAAAGATTTATTTAATTATTTAAGGGTGAATTAGTCATATTTAACAAAGAATATTATTTAAATAAGATTTAAACAATTATTCTTTAGAAAATAATAAGATAAATAATGATTTATCTAATTAATTTATTTTTTTTGGGTTAAATATAACTAGAAATATTAATTAAACTACTATTTAACTAATTATTTCTTGAGGAAAATCAAACAAATATATATTTATTTAATATTTCCTTATGGGGTTTCCTATTTAGACCATAAACAACTTAATAAAGGTGATTTACTAAGTTATTTTCATAGTGAAAGCAATTTTTCTTGGAGTAACATTGGTCTTACATGATGTACTTGGGTCCATCTAATGATAATAGGTTAGATGACCAAAAAATGGTGTAACACATTGCATGCAAAAACCACTTATCACTGAGTGATTTTAACAAGAGTTATGAAAGTGATGTCCAAATAAAAAATGGCAAGTTTTCACTCAATGTTAGTTCAGGTAAATTTGAAAACATCCTCTATTAAAGCACACTACCAATTCAACTATGAATTTTTTAAAAATCAGACGGCAATATGTACTCTGTGATGACTATATAACTATTTGGAGTTTGTAATTAGATAACTGATATATTTTCCAAATGAATCGATTCCATAGAATAAAATTGAATTAATTTAATTGTAGTCACCTTGGCAGTCTTTGTTTTCTTTGAAGTTTCACTGTTTCTTTTTTTGTAAAAAGCCACATAACCAGCCATTGATGGAATGGAACTAGGAAAACCTGCAAACTCCTACTGTTTTTTAGAACAATTAAGTCAAATTTTCCCACCATACTTCTGTCTTTCAACATATGCTTCAACATTTACTCAATAAGAAAAGACACAATGCAAAGACTATTGTTAAATGCATCCTACTGCTAAATATCACTAAATTATTCTAATAAACAGGACAACCAAGGATATTATTCATGTTAGACTTCTACATAATCCAAACAAGTGTCACCTTGGAAACACAGTTAACTGACTAAATTCTTCTAATAAACAAGACAACTAACTGAATTCTTATAATAAACGAAAACAATTGCAGGGAATTTTTTGTGAAATATTGGCATTTCCAACTTTGCTAGGTCTCTTCCACTTGAATGGCACATATCAAAAACACATGAGGTTGGGTAAAAGACCCAGGTGATAGGTGACTTTGGTGGAAGAGCTACCCCTCAGGCCTGACACCTGAATCAAAGGAAATATGTGCTATATGGATTAGCCATAGATCTCAAGGTGTGTTTCTGAAAACAAAATCAATAAGAAAAATCCATTTTCTTATGAATAAGGAAACACAGTCTACCTATTCAACTTTTTCTACTTTGCAATCAGAAGAATCCAGCCAGACAATCTTTGCTAGATTTGAGGCTTCTATTTTTCCATAGATATTTTTAATATTAAGATACATATAAACTTAACAAATTAATGAGAAAATTACACATCAAGTAAGTTTGTTTCATCCCTGCAATGATATCGGTTTTGTTATTGATTAGCTTAGTAAAAAAATGCATCAAAAGAGTGGCAAGTGTAACCATCAACTGGGTCTAGCATAAGCAGTTGTGGGATGGAGTGTTATCCTACCCTTCCAGGGTCTATTTCTATTTCTATTTCTGTAAGTGACAAATTGAGCCTATAAAGAGTATTATTGTAATGTCTTTGACCTGGCGTTCTGCTCTGAAATTTCTAGGGTTTACCCTGGGTACCATATTCAAAATGATGGGAAATTCCCAGAGGCTTTCCCTCAAATATGTTATCCAAAGAACAAAAAAAAACAAAAAGTGTAACTACTCATGGCGAATATTTCAAAACAAGCAAAGGATGCCTAGAGATTATGTATTGATAGGAGGAAAACAGTTATTGGGACAAGAAAAAGTGCCCAAGATTAAAAACCTCAGAAGAATCACACCAATTCTGGATATAGTTGTGTAATAATTTACAAACACTACAAGTAAGGAAAAAAATTGTAATTAGATTATACATGAAGCCAAATCAACCAGACCATCACCACCTCATGGAGAACAGGAAAATAAAACAGAATCTACAACACAACTGAATTCAAAATAACATGAGAATAAATCCTAAATATAGTGTGAATCACAAAATTTGAAAAAATAAATTATGAAATATCATCCTACCTGTTCAGATTTATCTCCATGAATACCTGTTGTAGGAAACCCATTTGACGATAAACAATAATCCAATGAATCAGCTCCCCTCTTCGTCTCCACAAAGGCTAAGGTCAAATATTATTGCAGTGCTTATATAAAGCACTTCAGCTATAATTTCACTAGCACGTAACAATTATTACGTGCAGGGAATTTAAATTTAACGTAAGAATTGCTTTAGGCTAAATTGCTCCCACAAAAAAAATAAAAAAATCAAACTTCAATAATTTTAAAATTCAATCTCTAACTTTCAGCAAGGCAGATGTAATCATGTAAGTGAAGCTCTGTATTACTGTAATTGCTACAATTTTCACCACACTAACCTCTCTATTAGTACCTTCAGCTTTCTTAGCATGAATAAGATCCATTAAATGGCTACGTTTATTAGCATTAGGAACAAACTCTACTCTTTGTACAATCAAATCTATGCTAGAACCAACCCTTCCAACTTCAAAAAATATATAATTTGAAATAAAAACCATAGAAAGCCTCTGTGGGAAAATAGATTGTGATGTTCATATATTTGCAGATGAATCTAGTAAGATTTTTTCTCACATATGAAGATAAATAAAATAGATGATTCAACCATAGGATTGATGAAGGGGGATTTGACAAAGTGAAAATAGGTTGAGCTGGAATACCAAGTCATACTCTATAATATCTCAATATCTATCACAACAAATGGTGGATTACCATATGTCAAAATAGTATATACTATATATGCATGACAAATAAAAACACCATTTTAATTGATTTCATCAAACCACTAGATACTAATTCTCAACATTACTTGTATCTCCTTCAGAAAAGTAGTACTGAAGAGCATGGTCTTGGAAAATTTTACGAATTTGGGGTTCAAAACCCATGTCAAGAATGTGATCAGCCTCGTCTAAGGCCAAATAATATATCATAGATAATGACAGCCTGCCCCTTTCAAGGAGGTCCCAAGTTGATAATGATGTGTGAGTGCCAAGGAAACTCCTAAAGTGACAAAAGAAAATGAAATAAAAGTGAAAAATGAA
This sequence comes from Pinus albicaulis, assembly GCA_034641835.2. Taxonomy (NCBI): domain Eukaryota; kingdom Viridiplantae; phylum Streptophyta; class Pinopsida; order Pinales; family Pinaceae; genus Pinus; species Pinus albicaulis. Next base: position 542,795,686 of record CM076570.1, read on the forward strand.
AGTCATGGCTAGGAAATGGTACATCCTAGAAGGAGAGAGGAAATACTCAACACTAAAAGTAAGAATACAGGAGTGATTGAGAGCAAATCAAAGGATGCTCATAGACCTAGAAAGCTTAATGCTGCAAAGTGCCAACAATAAGCTAGTATGCATGATCTAGAGGTATGAAACAAAATAATAGTCCATCATCTACATATTATAATAAAAGACACAAACGTAAGTCATCATATTCCTTCCATGAATTAAAAAATGTGAAAGCCTCCTGCCATTGACGGAAATGTTACAGGTTATTCGACCAAAACTAAGATCCTCATTTAAAAAGGTAGTTCAGTCTGCACAACTTCTCTAATGATGTAAAATAATTTGATAGATAGTTCATCACTATAGAGGGAGAATCAGAATCTATTATAGATTGTTAATGCATGACTCTCAGCATCATTTAATGTTAATGCATTCCATATCTTAAAGCAGGGATCCATGTCTGTAGAAAAATATGAGCATATATTTATGTTGCTTGTGAAATATATGGACTATATCAAAGATGAAAAGTTTAAAGTTAGTCACTTTAAGAGTGGTTTTCATGAAGCTATTATATATTAGCTATGTGTATTAGTTTGTTACGGTTTTGAGGCAAGGACCATAGTTTCTTAGTCCATAGTTTTGTAGGATTGAAAGTAAAAATTTCAATTATTAAGTGCCCCATCTTGTTGATGGAGCTATAGAGGAGGTCAGGTACACCACAATGTGGTATTAGAGCCTCCAGGTTTAATTAATTGGACCTCTGGAATACTGGTAAATGGTTTGCAAAAGAATGTGGAATGAGCTTCTAGCACACACTACTTACCAATTGGTTGTTAAAACACGTGAACTGAATTGGTGTTTGAACCAGCCAGTTGTGGAGAATCATAAAAAATGGCGTTGTATTGAAACCCTTTGCTGCTACATATGGTTCCATGCTCCCTAATTATAAAACTATCTATTTAGAATAAATTACAAGGAGATATTGATTAATAGTGTAATTGTAAATAGATTGAACAAATGTGCCTATTTGTGTTATGAACTTAAGACTCTATGACCACAGAACATAAAGAGGATGATCTATTATGTAACCATTTTCAGTCATGGATAGAAGCTTTGATTGACTCCACTTGGCGGTAAATTAGGATATCTCATTAAAACATATGCCTAGTGCTAAAACCTGGTTGATACACACACCCTACTTGAGAAAATGTGTTAAAGGAGAAATGTTACATAGTGAGTTTTGAATGCACATAGAATAGAACACAGTGCACTTCGGTGTTCTTGCTGTATTTCTTCTTCTCTTGAAGAGAGATTAGTAGGGACTGTTGGCGAGTAGTCAGGTCTCGCGGACAAGACCCAGGTTCAGGAGTTGTGGCCAACAAAGGGGTCCGATGTAGTCTAGGATCACGCCGGCATTGTCACCCTGCTCCGGAGAGCAGTGAGTCTCACTCGAGGCATGCCACAACCACATGCAGAAGGGGATGAGATCAATGGCAAGGAACAAAGTCACACCTCATGATGGACAGTGCATCGATTATATAGACAGAGTTATATACGCAAGAGCACTTAATAAGCATTCAAACATTTGCAAATAAAATTTTAAACCAACATAAACACATTACAGGCATGTAAACATCTTATTGAGACAGCAACCTTCCATTTTATTAATCTCTTGGCCAAACACATGCTTACATGGCATTCTCAATGATAGCTTACAAATCTGATATAGATGGTTTTTGGAACAGAAAGGTAGAATAGAGAAGATGAGGAACCATAGGAAGGTCATGCATGATTCTTCCACAGTCGCTCTGTGCGTCTTCCCCTGTCACGAGCCTCGCAACCTCTTCAGCATCCTCCTCTTCCAGCCGGGTGACTGTTATTTTTTCACCCGCTCTCGCGACTATCAGTTCCTCTGTGTCTTTTCTTCAGTTGCTCCCGGCTTCTCTCCTGTTATCTGCGTGTTCCGCTTTCTATCTTCTGCTGTGTGTTTTCTTCATCTGTACTTGTGCGTGTTCTATCTTCATCTATCTCATGCTACCGCGCCACCTTGATAACTCTACGACTCCTGGTAGTTGCGACGCGGTCGCGATTGCCATGTGTCTTCATACCGCAACTCAAAAGGTCAAAATTCAAAATGTTCTAACCAAGATTTCAAAAACAATAAAAAACAAGGGCCCCAACAGGCCCCGACCACAATTCCTTGACTCGTCCCCGAGTCAATCACAAATAACAGTTTCCACCTCCATTGCCCTGTTGGCTCCCACGCCCTGTTCTGCTGTGCCTTCGTCCCATTCCCTTTCCTGCTGTGCTCCTCCAAGCGATTGTTCAAACAAGGGCCCCAACTCCGGGACCCTGCGGAGCGCTGTATCTTTAAGCCCGGTGAAGTCTGACACCGCTTGCTGCCATTCCTGCATTAGCGAGTCTACTTCTTCAGTGATCCGGGTGGCAGCGGCCTCCTCTATATTCGTCGGGACAGCCCCAAACATCGTGGTAAGTTGGGTCTCAGCCTTGGCATCCATCTGGTGTATTGATTTGGCACTGGGTTGAATGGGAGGATAGATTTTCCGAATGACCTGCTTGGCCGCTGCTGAGTTGGCCTCGGTCTGTTGCATTTGAACCTCAAGCTCATCCGCCTGGGCATAGAGCTGATCTAACCATGCTAGGTCTGCGGTTTCCTGAATTTCCCTGGAAATCTGTTGCAACTGGGCAGAGATGGGCTGCGTTTTGACAGTGAGGGCGAGTGAACACTCCTGCAGACTTCGCAGGAGGGCATAAGCCTTGCTCGCTGTGGAGTGAAGGGTCGCCTGCATATGAGCTGCCTGAGTCTGCTTGGCAGCCACCTGTTATGAGTAGACAATCTGTGGGTCGGGGAGTGCGGGCCATGCGGCTAACGCCGCTTGGAGTTCCTGATTCTCCCTGCATAGACCAGTGAAAGCAGTATGAATGTGGTAAGCCTGGACTGCTACATTTTCCTCCACTATATTGTCAGGAAGTGGGGCATGGTGAGCCCTTACAGCGGGCCATAGGTCGGAGAACGCCTGAGCAGCAATGGTGACCTACTCCTATAGGTAGGTCTTCTCCCTGGTCAGCTAATCACACTGCTCAGTAAGCGTTGTGATATGGTGGTGCTGCTCAGTGCACCGCTGCTGTAGCTCTGAATGAATCTGTTCGGCCTTTAGGGCCGCCCGCTGAATGAGTAGGTACAATTGGCCTGTGCCCCATGTTTCTAAGTTGGGGTTACCGGGAGCGCCCTGCTCCGGCATCCGCTCCTGCAGAGGTTGCCCACTAGCCACTGATCTGTTGGAGTTCTCAGGAGGAGGGACCGGTGTCTGCTGCTGCATTGAGGTGCCCATATCGGAATTTGGCCGGTCTTGCTGAGTGGTCTGGTCTGGGAGAGGGTCAGCATGCTCAGGCGGAGCCTCGACTGAGTCAGCCCCAACATTGGCTAGCCGGGTAGATATAGTAGAGACAGGATCCTGGGGTGTGGCCACAGGGTCAACTGGCGGTACTACGGCCTCAGTACTGGAGGTGACTTCAGCCCCGTGGTCTCCTCCAAAAAGTTCCCGGATGAGAGGGTCTGATACAGTGGCCGATGAGTTTGATGGAGCGGAGGAGGTGGCAGGTGGACAGCTGGTGGAGGGAGCGGTGGACGAGGTGAAAGAGGTATGGGGGAGGCGAATGTTGAGGAATTCTGATGGATCGATCAGGGGTTCCTTTGGAATCAATGTCCCTGTGAGTGGAGTGGATGGTGGATCATCATTAGTAAGGTCCACCATCGGATCAGTGACAACAGTGTGGGCCCTCTTGGATGGAGGGGGGTCTGATGGATCAGGTCCCAGGCCCGTTTCACCCATCGGGGTGATGATAGGGCTGGTAGAAGTGAATAAGTTGGTGGGGATGGGAGAAGTGAGAGGGGCAGTATGCGACGGAGCACGAGACTGACCAAGCTGGAATTTAGAAAATAAAGGAAACAAAGGGGCACCACTTGAAACAACTTGGGTCGCCATGTTGAGACTTCGTGCCTGGGCATTGAAGTGTTGTACGACGACGACCAGTGATTCGGGCAGTTCCTGTGCGGTCCCGGCTGCATCCTGAGAAGGTCCTGCTGCAACCTGTGAGGACCCTGCTGCGCCTGTCTTGGCAGGCCGCTGCGTCGGCAGCATCCGCTCAAAGTTATATCGGGGGATCTCGTCGCGGATGTGCTTTATGACCCCCGGCCACGCAGAGACCTCGCGGTGAAAGGTATCATTGTCCAACTGGAATCTGAGCAGTGCCATATGGAAGGTGGCTTCCAGCACGCAAGTGGGGCAGAGGTAAGTGTGCCTGTGGCTTACCCCGAACCATACCTGCTTACTATACTCGTCCAACAGGTGCCTGGGCACCCGTTGCTGGTTAGCCACCACATCTCTCATTAACCCGTACCAAGCCCGAAACGCTTCCGCGTTCACCTGTTTAGTGCTGGGGTCAGAGGACACCTGCCACAGGGTGAATTTCATCGCGAGAGACTGGCTCGCAGTAGTTTCTGCCAGCATCTGGACATGAGGAATGTGCCATTTCCACATGGCGAAAGCTACAATCAGGTAACCATAGATGAAACTGGTGGTGCATTTATAATTCTCTTCGTAGGCCGCGAACAGTTCTTTGAGCACGAAAGAACACCAATTCAGCCTGGTGCCTTGGATATAGTGCTCCGCAATGGAGATTGTATCCAAGGTACACTCTCCTTTAGTATAATGTCGCATCGTCTTGCTAGCAATGAGGTAGCAAGCGAACCAAATCTCTGGCTTATTAATCAAATCAATTTTGGCACCTTTCCCCCCCCGGTGGGTGCCATAATTGGTGTAGAGGTCTATGTCACCCGACTTTCAGGAGCGCTTGGAAGATGTCTGACCAGCAGAGGAGACATCTGCGCCATTCTGAGACAGCCCTGTAAGCCGATGAATGTCTTCAGCGTGAATGGGGATTTCCTCGTTGAGCCATAGGGACCCGTTCTAAATTCGACTAAGGAGGAACCGGGTGCATTGCAGGGCCAGTCCTGTAGTTCCAAAAATAGGAAGAGTCCTTAAATTCATCAAGGACGATTGCTGGAGGCCCCTGTATTCTTGTCGCATTCGGCTGTTGGAGCTACTGCCTGGTGTGTAGTGATGCTCCATATATGTCTGCCAATGGAGGTGGGGGAATTCGGCTGGGTCGGACAGGTTGGCCTCTATCAATGCTGAACTGTCATATTTGCCAACCAGCGACTCTGTTATGTGGATTCGACTATCTAGCACTGGTTCAGAAATTGATAAGAGAGCCTTCAGCATCTTGGCACGGCATTGGTAAACCTGGAGAATTCTTTTGGAGCTTCTATCTTGGTGCAGTGTGCTTCGAGACTTCAACTGCTCTGGAGTCGTTGCAATTGCCAAATTGAACTGGTCTGTCATTCTCATGCTGTTGGTCTCCATGCAAGTTATGTCATCCCCTGGCACGAGCGGAGTTTATGAGACCCCATAACGACAATTAATTATTTCTATTCTTCTTGCCTGCAATAATCGTGCGATCGATCGCATGCCTGTGTGTAATCTGACAGTTGCTGACGGCGTCATGGGGAAATGGGTGGACGCGACGGCTGAGGGAACTGCGGATGGTGGCAAGTGATTATGGTACGATTACTATCTACTTATGGTAATTTATGATGCAAATCTGAGCGATCCTATAGACTGAAAAAAGGACTGAAAGAAATGACCTAGACTGACACTGGCACGTGGATGGATCCTACAAGGACGACACGCTGGACTGGCGCCGTGACACACTGGACTGGTCCGCCCTGACCACAGTCAGTTGTGGTGCGGTACCCGCAACTGACCAGGTAGTGACAGACTGCCTATGAACGGAAAAGACTCCCTACGCTCATCCCGGTTACGGGAGAGTTATTCGACTAAGCTACGCTACGGGTGCTCTCGGGTGCGAGAGTTATTGATGAGAAGTGAAAGGTACCTACTCCTGGTAGGGTTTTAGGCATGCGCCATTCACCCACCCAGGTAGAACTGTACCATCCAGCTGTGCCAACCGAACGGCTCCTGAGTCGCGGATCTCGATGACAAAATAGGGTCCCAACCAGTGCATCTGGAGCTTGCCTGGAAACTTCTGGAACCGGCTATCATATAAGAGAAATTTACCGCCAACTTGGAAGGCTTTGGTTTTGATGTGGCAATCGTGCCACGCTTTCTACCTGGACTTCTGAACCTTCTGGTGGAATTCCACCAGGAATCGGGCCTCATCCAGCTCCTGTAGCTCCTAGAGGCATTCCCAAAGTGACTCCTTTCCTAAGAACCGAAGAGACGTAGCGATAAGAATACTGGGTATAGTGAACTCGGTGGGAATCACAGCTTCTCGGCCATACACCAACTGGAATGGTGTCTGATTGGTCAAGTGTTTCACCGTGGTCCGGTAGGCCCATAATGCCGCTGGGAGACGCTCATCCCAATCGTCGCGCTGAGAATTGCACATTTTAGTCAAGCCTTTTTCAAGAATATTGTTGAATGCTTCCACAGTACCATTGGTCTGCGGGTGGTATGGGCTGCTTTTATGATGCTGAATCATAAATGTGTCCAGCAGTGACTTGACCGTGGCATTAATGAAATGCGTACCCTGATCATCGGTTAAGCTCCGTGGGCAGCCAAACTGGCTGATGATGTGTTCAAAAATGAACCGGGCAGCGGTCTCTGCCGAGAAGTCATGTACCGTCGCTTCCTCAGCCCACCGGGTGAGGTAATCCGTGGCGGTAATGATGTACCGGGCCTTGGAGTGTCTGGCGATCGGGGCGATGGGACCGAAGAAATCGACAGCCCACTTTTCGAATGGCCGCAACAAATGCACTGGGTGTAGCGGAAGCTCGTCCCGGTGCGAAGTCCTTCTCGTCCGCTAGCAAACATCGCAGTGCTTCACATAGGCCTTACAGTCAGCATGTACCATCGGCCACCACAGGCCAGCTTGGAGCACCTTCCTTGCGGTGGGTTTCGCACCAACATGCCCTCCCGCAACACTGCTGTGACATTCCCACATCACCGCTTCCCGTTCGTGGTCAAGAATGCATCTGCGCAACACCTCATCGAGGCCCAGTTTGTATAGCTGCCCCAAGATCAATTGGTAGTCGGCCGCCCGGACAACCAGGTGGCATTTCTTGAGCGGGGTGTAATCCTGAGGGCATTGTCCCATGGTCAGATAAGTGGCAATGTCAGCCAGGTAATCTGGTACTGCTTCGACTCGGAAGAGGTCGGCATCCGGCAGCTGATCATCCAACGAGCCCTCATTCTCTCTCGTCTCCAACCTGGATAAATGATCGGGACCGAAATTCAACCTGCCGGGCTTGACAATCACCTCAAACGTGAATTCCTGGAAAAGTAGAAGCCAGCGACAAATCGGTCCTTCCAACACAGGCTTATTCACCAGATACTTCAATGTAGAGTGGTCCTTAAAGAATGTGAATTTGCCGCCCAGAAGATAGTGGTGGAACTTCTGGAGGGAGTACACCATTGCCAACGCCTCCCGCTCGGTCGTGGTGTAATTATTCTCCACATTCGATAACCGGTGGCTGGCAAAGTATACGGGGTGGTCAACTGTCGTCTCCCCGGGTTGCGCCAAGACAGCCCCAAGTGCAATACCGGACGCATCAATATTCACATGGAACTGCTTATCCCAGTCGGGATGAACAAGTATGGGTGCCGTTGCCAACTTCTCCTTCAGGGTGTCAAGTGCCTTCCTACACTCCGCCATCCACTGGAATACTTCTGACTTCCACAACAGTTTCTCCAAACGGGCCGTAATCTTTGCGTAGTTTCGAATAAACCGCCTGTAATATCCTGTGTGCCCGAGAAGTGCCTGCAACTGCTTCACGGTCTCGGGGGCTTCCATGTGAACGATGACCGCGACCTTGGTGGGATCGACACAGACCCCCTGCTTGCACACCACGTGGCCTAAGAGTGTGCCAAATGGAACTGCAAAAATACATTTCTTCAAGTTCAAGGAAATATGCAGCTGACGACACCGGTCAAACATAATACGCAACAGGGAGGCGTGTTTCTTCAACAGGCTGTAGATGGTCTAGTCTTCCATGTAGACCTCCAGGAACTTGTGAATGTACTCCCGGAAAGCAGCAATGACAATCCGGGAAAACACAGCTAGTACGTTCTTCAGACCAAACGGCATAACGTGGTATGCGAATGATCCCCACTCAGTGGTGAATGCCATATTTTCTTTGTCTTCCTCGACGATGCGCACCTGATGGTAACCCGAAAACCCATCAGTGAAGGAATAAGCCTCGTTTCCCGCAACATGATCTAGAACTTCATCGCTGAAAGGAGTGGGAAACGGATCGTGGATACAAGCATTTTTCAGGCTCCGGTATTCTACAGAGACACGGATCTCTGCTTTTTCCTTCTTGTTCTGGATGACAATGGGACTCACCCACTCTGCTTCTTCTACTAGAAAGATAAGACCTGCAGCCAGCATCTTGTCGATCTCCATCTTGACCTTTTCTTTGATATGTGGGTTCAGCCGGTAGGGTCGGTGCTTCACCGGCCTGGCCTCCGGTTTTAGCGCGATGTGCATTTCACCCAGGTCCCCCTTGATCCCCTTCAGGTCCGCAACCGAGGACGGGAACAAATCTTCGTATTCCCAGAGGAGGCTGAAAATTTCTTTTGTCGTTTCCTCGTCCCAGTAATCTCCCACCGTTGCGAGATTGGGTTTCTCGTCTGTTCCAATGTTCATCTTCTTCGTCTTTAGTGGCTGTAAATGGACTCCTTCAGTCGTCGGCTCTTCACTGATGCTCCGCTCGCCTTCCCTTTCGTCAAAATAGAGATGCCTGAGGTCCTCTAGACTATCATCATCTGGATCGCCGTCAATCCGGTGGCAAACCAACTCACGCCTGACCTCAGGTCGTGACACAACCAAGCCCCCGTCGGGCTTGGGATGGCGGAAAAACAAGACCTCCTTGATTGCCTGTAGGGCCTGAGACTCCTGCGCCATCTCCCCTTCGAACAAGAAGCACCAAACGAACTTGTCCGTAACTGCCTGCCAAGAGCGGGTTCCCCGTTTCCACTCTTCCTCCAGGTACCAGGCCTAGGGAATTATGCCCAGGGAGTTGATAAACCTATGGACCCACAGCTCCTCAGGGTACCGGGTGCTACGCCACTATTCCTCGTAGGCCCGCAAATGGTGTCGCGGGTCGGAAGTTCCATGATACTTAAGCGTACTGCAAGGTCCTTCGTCCTCTTTAAAGCGTGCCCGCAGAGCATCCGCCACGCACTCCCATCGCAACAGAGTGTTGCGGTGATTTTTCCACCACCGAGCTGACGTGGATTGCAAGGACACATCCAAAATTGGCATCTGGCTTTCAGCTAGGACCAGGTCTTCCACCTTGGTAATAAAAGTATTGACTGCTTGCATGTTCGACAAGGTGGGATATCCGAGGATCTCAGTCCCTACCCACCAGACTTGGGCAATGGAAGCACATCTCCGTGTGGTGGTCTCATACCCCCCTTGCTGCCAGTCTTCCCAAGCGAGTTCGGATCCGAGCTCCAAGCTCTATACACTCTGCCAACTAACAGAGCCAGTCGCGGTCAGGTTAATACAGTCGTCCCGCTTTCCTGCGGTCATCTGATAAAGGTGGTCCATCATCTGAGCATCCTCCCGATTGTCCACTGTTTCTGTATATCGCGGGCCCTGATATGGGTCGAGGGGCTGGGTGACCCATACCTCCCCATCCTCAAAGATCATCAGCTCCTTTTTAAGGTCGATGATAGCGTAATTCTCAAAAGCCCAATCAATGCTGAGTAAGGTGGGATAGGGATCCTTGTCGCCCATGATATCAATAACCTCAAAATCGGTGTATGTCTTCACCCCCGCAACGTCGACCTCGACACCCTCGAGCCGGCCGATTGGCAGAATACAGTACTATTTTTCCATCCTGAGTTGGATTGGTGAGTAGGCTATCCGTGGCCTTCCAAGAGCCTCCCATGTCTTCCGTGGCAGAATGTTGACGTCAGACCCCAAGTCCAGCATGGTGTCGCTAATTTGGAATCCCGTCACCTGCTTGTTAAGCCGGAATTATTTGCATGTTCGTTGCTTGTTCCGCTTCACGCGCTGCACGTATTGAGGGCCAGCGTTCACCGGGTCTCTAAGTCCTGTGCGCCCCTGCAGTGCTCCTTCCAAAGCATGCTTGAGCTGCTGCCGCAGCGTAGCATTTTCAACAATCCTGAGGAATAGCCAGAGCCAATCCTCAACCATAGTACCTGCAATGTTCTGCGCCCAAAATTTCGGCAGCATGGGCTCCGCCAGACCTCCCTCGTCCCACAGCTGGGCGAACGCCTCAACTGCCTCCTGGAAATACTTCTTCTGGACTTTGGGCCTTATTAACTTCTTCGGGGATGCCGGCCGAACCACTCGTGCTGGCTCCTTCTCGTGGGCATCCTCTCCAGTCTTCTTTCCACCCCTCGTCACAATCATGACGTTCTGCATGTCTGGGGTTGCAGACCCTCGCGGCTCTAAGTTTATCAGATTCGCTCCCCTCTTCCTCGCTCGTTCTTCCCACTTCTTGATGAGCTCCGGACAGTCCTCTGTGGCGTGGGCATTTACCTGGCACTGGGAACACCAGGGTCGTCCCGGGAGGGGACATTCTCAAGCCACGTGACCCTCCTGGTCATAGTTGTAACATTTTACCGGACCGCGTCTACCTGTGCGGCCTCCCTGCATGCCACCACCTCTTACCCTTGGAGCCTCGTTGACCCTGTAGGAGGGACGATCCAATCGATCCGCAAGTGCATCGAGCGCCCTGCACTGCTCAGTGTTGTGAGTCATGGAAACACAAAATTCGCAGTACACATTATTCGGGACCGTGGAGTACTTCTGTAATATCGGGCACATCCGAGGAGGATGCCCTAGCGTCCGGAAAATCTCGTAGTACTCTGTGATGGAGGAACCCGGTTGAGGGGGGAACCCCGTGTAAGTCTGTTGCGGCTGGTAGACTCCCTGCAGGTTCATCGCCGTGCCACCACCAGGTGGTGGAACCCACTAGATTGCTGCGACCGAGGGTCTTTCCCCTGCGCCACGCAACCGAGGACACTTGGTTGCGACGTGGCCCTCGACCAAGCAATGAGTACACCAAACATTCGGTCACGCTGGTCTTACCGGCTGAAGCTCCTTGAGCTTCTCAGTCAAGCTGGCAATATGGTGTTGCAACCTGTTTGGTCAATTTAGTGTGTCCTAAATTGCTACATTAATTTATCAATTCGGGATTCGTAAGTTGATGAAGTGCGGCACACTATATGTGCAAGATAACCTATTTCTTAACTTTTTGTCGTTTTTGGTTTTCTAATGTGAGATGGAAATTCTAAAATAAAAAACAAGTATGGTTATGATTGTTCAAGGAAATGATATCCTCTATAATGATTTACCAACTTGAAACTTAAAAAGGAATTTGAAACATACAATGAAAAAACTTGAAAGGAAATGAAAATGTGCTGCTGAAATGAAAATGTGTTGCTAGTCTAATAAATCAAACAGTGAACTATTGAGCATGAAAACCAAACTATCCTTGCTGCTGTCTAAACACAAAAGAAACTATACTGAAAGAAATTCAAAAGTTGCAACAAAGTAAATCTAAATCAAATTACATCAACTTATCTTTTGATCCCTCATCATTAGTCCAGCTATGATTTTCGGAGGTAACCATAAACAACTTGAGTAACCTGATATCTAACTTGCAGAAAGTAAACTAATATCAAACTACACATTCATAATTCAATCCCTCACCATCAGTCCAGCTGTGGCTTTCGGAGGCAACTGAAGATGTCATGAGAAATTTAATATATCTAACTTGCAGAAAGTAAACAAATATCAAACTACACATTCATAATTCAATCCCTCACCATCAGTCCAGCTGTGGCTTTCGGAGGCAACTGAAGATGTTATGAGCAATTTAATATATCTAAATCTAACTACTGAAGAAAATTAGCAAAACTGAAATAAACAAAGCAGTACTGAAATTAAACAAAAACTAAGAAAAGAAAATTAGCAATAGAACAATATTATTTCCATGTCATTAGTCAAAAAGTTATGCAAATGCCCGGGCTGCCTATTTATAACCTGAAACAAGAACACTGATCAATTAACAATAACATAAAACATGAAAGACAAAAGTAAAATGTAAAGCATGAAAGATTATAAACAGAAATGAAGCATATATACCATGAAATATGCAATGTATAAACACATGAATGAATTATGGCACAATGAGCTTAAAGAAATAAAACAAGTACTATACAATAATGCACAAAACCTCAGCGTGTGTAGGGGCCCTCTACACCAGCCTTGGCAACAATATTCAAGTACGAATTACATTTGGAAACAGAGTCCTCTTATATATTAAAATGCATTCATAACAGAAAGGTGATATTACGGTACAGTGGCAACGTAATTACATTACAGAGCAGACTAATAAAAACTAACAGAGACTAATCTAATATGCGTATGCAAACGCGTTATTTATAAAAAAGGTAATATAACTAATTCCCTGAAGTTTATGCTGATGGAGAACACGTAAACCATTACGTCCAAAGATTTAGGATCATGGCCGCGTTGGAGAGTAAATCTATGCAGAGTGGATGTTTGAATTCGGCTTATGGAGCCATGTACAGGTGTTGATTTGTCTTCCACAATTCAGAAACGGCCATATAAATCTCCACGTGACGAGAAATAGAGTCCTATCACCGTGGGACTCTATGGTTGACTTCCACTTGGCCACCTTTGACCGTAGCCTCCTTAGATGAATTTTCTTGAGCCAATAGGACACGATCCATGTCCACATCATTTCTAACTTGCCCATGTGGCTCGTTTCACCTGAGGACACCTGTAACATAGAGTTTCACAAAATGGTTGCAGAAAGTGGCAAGATTCCGCAGCTAAATGAGCAAAATCTAAATCAAACAGCAAACACAAAAATATAGTTAAAAACCATGTTAGATGCTCTTTTGCAATTAATATACAATGATATTGACAACTTGGAAGGTTCAGGTGGATGAAAAAGGTCTAGAAAGATGTATGGAAAAGATGCAGATTTGAGACTCAACACAACCCTATCAAAGAAGGATCTTGCGGGGCCGGCCCCCCCTGATATTCCTGGGGGTAGCCTACCATGGCTTCAATCTTCATGGCCTGCTCCAAAGCGTCCTACAGATTATCAATCTTCTGCTGAGTGAGAGGGGTTTGTGTCAAGGGAAGCAGATTCTTGATGAACTAGTCCCTCTGGTGGTTTGGATCGATCGGGTAACTGAGTTTCCCGATCGCGTCCTTGAATCGCCGCATCAACTCCCACGCAGTCTCACCTTCCTTCTACTTAATTTCCCACAGCTCTGACAGGCCCTGTTGGTCTATCTGGGGAAGCTTGAATTCGCGGAAAAAATCCCGCTTCACGTCCGCAATTACGGGGTTAAGATGAGCCTTGGACCACTTGATAAACCATTGCAGAGCCCTCTCTCTGAGCATGGTTTGGAATTCTATTAACTTCCTTGCATCTAGCGTCTGGCGAGCCCTCCAGATGGCTTCGCATAGATACCAGTGTTGCTCTACATCATCATTGCCCCGGCCAGAGAAATCTGGATACCGGGTGAAAGATCCAGCCATGTGTGCTTGCGGAGAATTGAAAAGGATAAATCCTCCAGGTCCTGGTTGCGTAACGGTCCCACTAGGAAAAATACCACTACTAGTAATGCTGCTATTACCGGACATTACTGACACTGATAAAATATTGTATGACTGACTCAATGCTTGTAGCTGAATAAAAATATTACTTAAATGTTGATACAGTACCAAGGGAAGGTCGGGATCCTGGCCATGAAGAAGGCGAGAAGTAGGGCTGCCTAGAGGGGTGGGTGTCGTCTAATCTTGAAACATCCGCTGCATCACACCGTGCCATTCATCATCGAAACTCTCTTCGGGCTACATCTTTCCATCATCTTCGCTAGTCATTATCTCTCTTCCTCGCGTCGCTGGGCTCCCATGCACCCACTGCACTTCCACTGCTGTCCTGTCTTCTTCCCGGGTATCCAAACCCATAATTCCTGTCCTCTGAGGCGCCTCCTTCTAATTTTTCCTCTCGATCTCCCTTCTCTTCAAATCTCGCATTACCCTTCTTCGCCACCTATCAGCGATCTGTGCCCGCCGATGCGCACGTCGCTCCCACAACTTGCATGCGGCCTCAACATCCATTCCCCGCTTCCCACTTTCACGTTCTACACAGCATCGGTCCCCTCAACCCTTCCCCCAGCACGGGTGGTTTACGCTTCCATACTCGTTTTTTGGAATTCAATCAACCCTTCATCCACCATCAGAGCTTTGATCCACAGTGGAATCTCCTTAAGCAGCTTCCCTCTTAGCCTTGAGTGGAAAATAGCCTCAGCTTTCGAGAAGGATTGGTAGCACTCAGCAGCAAACTCCACAGTGTATCCTTCTAACGTGGTCCTTACCCAAAAATCCACCGCGCGGGTCAGTTCAGTTTCCACCCGGTGCAGTGCCACCAGATCTTCGTGCGCCCACCTGCGGTTTATCTTCCGCAAGCCTTCTTGGGGCATCGTCGCTCGTAATCTCTGCAACCAATTGTAAAGGTCGGTAGGGAACCTTCCCCAGAAAATTTCGTACGTATCACTGGCTGAGTCAGAGAAAAGGACGAGCTCCTTGATCGCCGCCTCCTTCTTCTTGGTTAGCTCTGCTTGCTGAGCAATGAACTGGTCAAGATGATTATCCCACCATCGCCATATATCTCCTTCAAAAATCCTTGATACCATGATCTAGGTCCCCTCAGAACATGCGTGTCCTGGCAATGGAACCATTTGTTGGCGAGTAGTCAGGTCTCGCAGATAAGACCCAGGTTCAGGAGTTGTGGCCAACAAAGGGGTCCGATGTAGTCTAGGATCACGCTGGCATTGTCACCCTACTCCGGAGAGCAGTGAGTCTCACCCAAGGCATGCCGCAACCACATGCAGAAGGGGATGAGATCAATGGCAAGGAACAAAGTTGCAACTCATGATGGACAGTGCATCGATTATATAGACAGAGTTATATATGCAAGAGCACTTAATAAGCATTCAGAAATTTGCAAATAAAATTTTAAACCAGCATAAACACATTACAGGCATGTAAACATCTTATTGAGATAGCAACCTTCCATTGTATTAATCTCTTGGACAAACACATGATTACATGGCATTCTCAATGATAGCTTACAAATCTGATACAAATGGTTTTCGGAACAGAAAGGTAGAATAGAGAAGATGAGGAACCATAGGAAGGTCATGCATGATTCTTCCGCAGTCGCTCTGTGCATCTTCCCCTGTCATGAGCCTCGCAACCTCTTCAGCGTCCTCCTCTTCCAGCCGGGTGACTATTATTTATTCACCCACTCTCGCGACTATCAGTTCCTCTGTGTCTTTTCTTCAGTTGCTCCCATCTTCTCTCCTGTTATCTGCGTGTTCCAATTTCTGTCTTCTGCTGCGTGTTTTCTTCATCTGTACTTATGCATGTCCTATCTTCAGCTATCTCATGCTACCGCGCCACCTTGATAACTCCGCGACTCCTGGTAGTTGCGACGCGGTCGCGATTTCCATGTGTCTTCATACCGCAACTCAAAAGGTCAAAATTCAAAATGTTCTAACCAAGATTTCAAAAACAATAAAAAACAAGGGCCCCAACAGGGACATTAATCTTGTCTTATCCTGTACACACAATGGCTTCATATCATGTTAGCTGTTTTTTATCAAAACTTCTCCTTTTGAGTTTTGAATACTTGTAGCTTGAGAAAATAATTGCACTAATAAAACAACGCAAATGAATTGAAAGTCTATAGTTGTGATTTTGGCATATAAAAACACGCTCTTTGAAAAAAAATGTAGTGAACATAAACCATTGTAATAAAACTCGTCTCTCCACAAGGTAACGAGATAGATGGCTTGCCGATGACGGGAGTTATGCATATGCTTGGCTATATGCCAAATCCTCAACCTAGCAGGCGGAGAAACTGGCACTACGAGTAAGCCAATCTATTTTATTTCCAGATTTAGGGACACAAGGCATGACTTATAGTCTCTTCTTCAGCTCCATAGTAAAGGCATTCATGAACTAATCAGCTCTTTATGAGGGCATGAGAGTTGGACTTGAGTTGGGTATTGTAGGGACTAAACTCTATAAATGATATCCAAGTCTATCAATGTAGATGTCAGGGATAGGGTTATTATAAGTCATTGTCAAATTATATGCCTATAGATTGGAGCATGTCCAAGGCTAGAACGAAATTAAACTGCATCTACGACATCGTATATTATTATGATATCATGAATTCCTTCAAGTGTTAAGCACCAATGTTTGAAGTATGATGACCTAGTCTTAAGGGGAACTAATGCCTTATGTCAAGTCTGATGTGTTTTGTGTAGGTCATTCAACCTATGGAGGCACCTTTAATCTATATATATATATATATATATATATATATATATATATATATGGGATCTAGATGTACAACAACGTTGAAGAACACAAACCCATACCTAAATGTAGAACATTGTCGTGATTGCAATTTTTGCCACAATGGTGAAATATACAACATAATCTATGCTTGCCTATGGCTTCAATATGTCCTAAATTTTAGGCAATGATTGCCATTTTGTAGCCCTATTTTGCAGAGTGTTGTATTGAATAAGTTATGGGTATCATAGTTATTGAATAATTTATGCCTTGAAATGAAGAAAGAGGTTGTTAGTCAAACAACAACCTTCCTGAATATCATAGTTACTCCTTTGACTATAGTGAAATCAAGAAACTTAGGTTACTCAATTTAAATTAGGGAGATCATGGAACAAAGTCTCTCAAATGAGGGATAAAAAGGAACTTATAAGTTACTCAATTGACCATAGGGAGATCAAGGGTATTTAAAAACATAAATGTCCATCAGAAGAGGAATAGAATATAAAGTGGATATAACGAAGCATGAACAAAAGATGTAGAAATCATAAATAAGAAACACCAATTCTTACATCACCATAGGACTTGGTTATTAGGTAGCAGATCCAGAGCCAGAAACAAGAAACAATAAACTGAGTGGATGAAGGATGAAGAAAGAAACCAAAATTGTGTGGGAGTAAGTTGTAACTTGTCCCAAAATTTTGGCTGTGGATCTATTTCAAATTTTACTAAAATAATTTTAATCAGGAAAAGTATAGCAGAAAAAAAGGAAGAACATAAAACCAAGCCTAGGCTAGATGAAGTTATATTGACCCAGTACAGGGAAAATTTAGTTTTAATTTAGAAGGCAATATATCATATTTTCATGTGAGAAACAATTTCCTAGATCCACAATGCTAAGACATGACATACGGTAATACTTGCCACATGTTGTTCCTAGATATGCTCTTAAATATCGTGGTTGAAAGTGTTGTTCTAGGTATACCAAGCTAAATTGAGGACAACCAATAGTTTTTGGAAGGCTGATATGGGGCTTCTTTCTTTATGTTGTACAGGTAGTATAGTCCTTTGTAATATAACCATTGCCTTAATTCAGTGGAAAACTTGTAGACATATCCACCACCTATAAATGGGTGCTTTCCAAGGATGACTTTCTTTCCATCTCCCACTTTTCAAACTAGCAATTTGTCGAGAAAGGGGAAAGCGACGATGAGTGCTTTCCATACTATGAAGCCTATTTTGGAAGGTTTAAAGGCATGCACTCTAATCCATTCCACCACCGTCGGGGTTCTTAAATATTTGTCCATGATAATTTGACTCCAAAGTCCCTCTCTAAATAGACTTCTCCAAAGATTTTTTAAGGATAAATCTTGAAAAACCAGATCAGATTTTTAAATCCCTAGCCTCCTAGACTTTTTGGAATAGATAGAGAGTACTGGTTTGCAAGTTTTACTCCTTCTTTATTGTATTTTCCAACCCATGGGAAATTGAATATCATCGATCTTATGGTATTGAGGATAGCAGAGGGGCTTCTAGCTAGGGAAAACAAGTAGAATGCAATGATTTCCAGAACAAATTTCACCATGATCATTTTTCCCCCAAGTGACATCCAATTGTTACACCATAAATTAATTTTATGCTCCACTTTTCTTATCATCCACTTCTAGTCCTCTTTATCATATTTGTTTGGTTTGAGAAATAAGTTGAGATACTTGATAACATTTTCGATTGAGGTCTAAATCTCAATGTAAAGTATAATGAATCTCGAAAAGTGTGTTTGGGTTGACTATCGATTGATGAACGAAGGATTTATTAAGATTGATATCTATTCTAGTGGCATTGAAAAATAGGTTTATTGTTTCGTGGAATGCATGCCATTCAACTATGATTACTAAACCCAGAAGAAGTACATTGTTGACAAAGAGAATATGAGAAATGATTTTTTTTTTTTGGAAATTTTAATGCCCTTTATATTTCCATCCTATTTTTCTTTCAGTAGAAGGTGACTTAGGCCTTCCATCATAATTGAAAACAACAACTGAGACAAGTGGAATCCATTCCTGAGACCCAGAGTTGATAATTTTTTTGGAAGGAGAACCATTGATAAGGATGGAGAAGTTGGCTAAGGATACATAACCCATGCTCCAGTTTGTAACCTCTAAGCTCAACTCAATTTGAAGGAGAAAAAGTATGAGGAAAGTCCAGTTGAATTTATCAAATCTTTAGGAAGACCCATTTTAAGTACAAGAGATTTCATTTTTTTGGACTTAACAGAATGGATGGCTTCTTGGGAAATGGAAATGGCATCATGAATCTGCCTATCAACAAGGAAATCGAATTGATTTAATGGAAAATTTTCTTCTATCATCCTCTTGATCTTGTTTGAGATTATCTTGGAGATTATTTTATATACTAGGTTGCATAGGGAAATGGGCTTCAAGTTCAAAAATTCCTTGGGATTTGAGAATTTTGGAATCAAGGCTATGTAGGTATCATTGATGTCTACCGACACTTTCCCTGATCTTCTATATTCCTCTACCATCATGCAGAAAATTGATCCTATGATATCAAAAAAGGTGAGGAATAGTTCCACTATCCATTTATCGGATCTTGGACTTTTTTCTTTAGAGAAAATTTTCATAACTCCTTCAATTTCCTCTAGGGAGACCAGGATACCGATCATACTCAATTCCTCTTGAGTGAAGAAGAATGGATAATGTTTGACTAATTGCAGCTATGAGCTAATGTTTGAGGACCCTAGATCTTTGAAGAGAGATGAAAGGTAGGATGATGATGCAATTTTTAAATCCTTAGTGGAAGAGACAATTTTTCCATATTCTACCTCAAGCTCCCATATGGTATTTTGTTCCTCCTATTATTTGCATAGCTATGGAAAAATTTAGTTATGACATCTCCCATTTTTATCCAAGTAGCCCTTATTTTTAGTCTTCATGTTTCTTCTTCCATGTTTAGGATCTAAGTTTTCCTAACTTCCATAAAGCTCAGTTTCAAGGTTATTTCTACCAAGAAAGATGAGAAGAATATATGAGAAATGTGTTCATATTTAGATTATATTTCCGTGAGCTATTTTTTTTGTTTTGTTTTCCTTGTTCTCTCTGAGAACAAAAATTCCTTCTTTAGCTCCATGAAATTTCTAACCAAGATAACCATTATTGATGAGTAGTTTTAGACCATGTTTTTCTATCAAATTTCCTTTATGAACCATTCTTCCAACCATGAATGGTTGAATTTAAAAGGATATATATTTTTTATAGGATCAAAGTACATCTCTAGAAAAATGGGTATGCAATATTAGAACTTATCCCGAGTTGTCTAGGATCTGAGCCTCCTTACTCTTTCTTCTCTTTCTTCCAAATTCTTTGCCATTAAGAACCTATCCATTCTTTTGGCTATCCCTTCCACACTTATCCTAGCATTTATATAGGTATGGATTAATGGGAAGGGAGCCATGTCACAGATTTAATGGTTCTACAACATTGATGAAAAGTACGAGCTCAGAGGATCTGGTCTAGCTCAAATACCCCAAGTCTCTCCTACATATATAGTAAATGTAAAGTCTCCTATAATTATGAGGGCTTCATCTAAAAGAAGGTCCTTGGCCTGTATCGAGTCTCAAAAATATTGTATGTCATTGTATGGTCCATAAGAATTGATTAATTTTATGGGCAAGGGAATCCTCTTATTTATCCTTCTAGAATGATACCCAATGAGGAGGAGAAAGTCTGGAGTGATGCATATTTTGGGTCACATATAGTGATTATCCCACCTAAAAAGCCATTTGATTCTAGAGCACATGAATACCAGCCTGAAAAAATATTTTGGAAGCACACTCTGGCTTTTCTTCCCGATACCATGGCTGCATGAAGATAAATGATAGAGGGGCCATGGGTGTTGATAAATATTTTGAGGGAGGAAAATTTGGAGAGACCCCCAACCCCTCGAATGTTGAGAGACAAAATTGTCATTATTTATGAGAGAAAATGGGTGTTTTTTCTCTAATATCCATTGAATTAAGATCTAAATCATCAGGTAGAGAGAGGTTGACTCCACCCTGGATAGGTGTTGTGGTGGATTTGACATGCGGGTGTATGAAATTGCACACATTTAGAGAATGTGGTCTTTTCTCTAAACCATAAGTAACATGTAGTATCTAGGGGGAGCTTAGAAGTATAGAACTTAAATGAAGTAATACACTAAATTATGTTGTGTTAAAAAATTAAAACCAAAAACAAAAAAAGAAGCTAAATAGAGAGTTCCAAAAAATAACAAGGTAAACAACGGCTCGATGGCCTTCTTCTTATTGAATTCTTGGAATGAAAAAAAAAATATTACCCACTTGGCCAAAGGGCCTAGGCAGAGGCTCTAGGACCCGATGCAAGGTTGTTTGTCCTTCAAGTTCTACCTTTTGACACAGTCTAACTCTCTCTCTTTGCTACAATGGAATAAGATTGTTGGGTGGCCAACAATCGAGTACTCTTCTTCAGCTCTTGCTCCTTGGTTCACACAAGACACTAGTGTTGCTTGGGAAACTTTGGCCAGCATAACCTTGTGGTCACATATTTTTCATCTCTTTGAGGGTTTATATAGGTGAGCTTTCAAACCTCCTTCCCTCCCTTAGTACATGGTGGATAGTGACCCAAGGGAGGGGCAATATTCCATTGTGGGCTGAAATATTCTTTTGTGTGCTCACACAAGGCCTAAGGAGGTGCTGGTGTTTTCCTTAGGAGGCTTTCACATAAGGAGAAACTGTCCTTTCCTTGCTTGCGGTCCCGGAAAGAGACTTTTTTCTACTTCTAGGAATGCACGCTTATTGGGATCCAGTGCATGCAGAAGGCGCTTTTCTCGAAGTAAAAAGCATGCATCCAAGCATTTATGACTAGTTTAATCTTGAATTGCTCAAAACCTTAGATATTCTTGATTCCATAATGTATTCCTGTCCTGTAAATCCTTGGGATCGACATTAATTGATGTCATTTTCTGATGTACGATTTTCTAGTGTTAACAGTTGCCCCCTAATGTGTGAGGTCTAGGAAGAACTATATAACCGAAATACATTATAGTTTCTTTTTTGTATCATACGCAGGGAGAGAGAGAGAGTGAGGCTTGCGTGTAGAAGAGACAACACCTTGCACCAGTTCGAAGATAGCCATGGCCTAAGGGACCCCCTGTAAGCAGACAAAGTATACAACATATATGAAAATTTTCAATGAGGTGGGCATGTCCCATGCTTGTGATGCTATATTTAGTTAAACAAAATTTACAAATACATGTGTTGTCTGTGTCACTACTGTGGTAGTGATGTTGGTGGTTGTTGACGACGACTGCTAACACCATCAGGGGCATTTTTTATTTGATGATAGGTGGAATGTGGTACCCATATGTGTAATATTGGTATGGCATATCGCTATGCAATGTACGCATATGTACTAGCTGGGACCTTCCCGTGTAAGCATTGTTGTCAGAGACGCTTATAAAGGCACAGGTCTTCAATGGATCTTGATCAAAGTGCACTGGTTGTAAGGTACGATACCAACGGGACATGAAAGCTTCTTCTATAGTGGAATGTCAAGAGGATCGATGACATCTATGGACAATGATGTCTCCCATAGTGCCACGCAAGGATACCCCTTTTCATGGGGAGGGGTCATCTAAGGTACCGCTTCCTTTTTGGAAAAGAGGTGTTGACGTTGACAAAAAGGAAGCCTTAACCGAACCATAATGGGTTTAACATAGGCATGTTGGTGAGTGGTAGCTGAAAATGGATGATGGGGATTTAGTGACCTGAGGTCGAAGTATATTTGAGCAGCTTGGTGGCAGTCATAGGTATTTCTAAAGGGAAAAATCCCTGGAGTCAGTAGGAATTCCAGGGCGGGTATGAACCGGCTATGATTATCGTAATGGTGCGTGGATGGGGGGGGTATGAAATGCTTCAACCAAGGGAGAAAGGGGGACTGCTATCATGGGAGGAAAAGTGCAATATGAGGGCGAAGAGGTGAAGGGTGTTGTTTGTGATATTTGTACACTTACCAAAAGAATACAATAATGGGGTTTGGTTTGTACAAAACACAGATATGGGTACCCAAAAACATGAAAGAGGGTCCCTCACTTGATGGTGTGAGGACGGTGTTTTGTTGGGGGTAGGGGTCCCATTGGTTGGTCTCATGTGCAATATTGATGAAGCGGAAGATGTCGCAGATGGGTTAATGCTGATGTAGGTATGGTGGGCCAAATGCGGTGTGCGGAGGTGCGCTTTCATTCTTCTTGTACAACCTATTTTTCTGGGAAGGGGGTTGAGTTGGAATGGTGAACTTGACCTTATGTATGATATATGGATGGGCATGAGGTGCTTCCTGGACTAAAATGGTATGGCCATGGCGTCACTTGTGGAGTGATGTGTGGTCTACTTGAGATGACAATCACCATGGAGGGGAGGCTCTACCGACCATTGCGGACGTTTAACATATGCAGGGTGAGTTGATGAAAAATGTGGTCAGGTATGAGGACCCTAGGGTTTATTTCTGATGGATAAATGATGTCAATATATGAAAATTTTTATGGGACTCTATCATGCTGAGGGTAGAACGATACTTGCTCTAGAACTTTCAGTGGTATGTGTTGTGAATGGTTTGCAGGTTCTTCTTGCAAAAAAAACTACCTCAACTGAAATTATCTTCTTTTCATTCAATATTATTGAGAAACGTAAATCTTGGAAAGGAAGATGGGAGGGTGCAAACTTGTCGGCGCTTGAAAAAATATTTTTTCGGAAAGTGAATGTGGGGCATCGCTTTCATTCGTGATGGTATACTGATAATGGTGCAAGTTACGATTTGCAAAATGGACCTTCTGATCTCTTGTTATGGACCTCCAAAGTTCTAGAAAAGGGCAATAAATAAGGGATTATGGCCCTAATCCTATTCATTTGTACTTGCTGATTTTGGCAGATCAGAGGTGATCGCAGACCCTTTCTTGCCATTGCGGTCAGCCTGTGTACCAGGGATTAGCAATACTATGACGAGGTAACTCTCATGACATCCTGAATTTTAATTTTTCCAGTTTAGTGACGTTGGGGGATGTACAAATTAGGTTTGTGCGTCCTCAAAGGGGAATTTTTCCCTAGATTGCATGGGCGATCTAGGGAAATAGGAGGCCCCCTTGCACGTATTTCTCAGGTATAGCCACGTGAAGTCATGTTGTCCCTGCCTCTTTACATGCAAGGGCACACCTGTAAATGAAACAAGCATGCAAGGGCATGCCTACCTGAGAGATAGGTGCGCAAGGGCAGTGTTTTTGAAAAAACTTGGGTTTTTTTGCTGTCCTTAATGATTTTTCTCCTTTGTAATAATGGGTGCCTATTGTTTGGTAGGTTAGTGTGGAGAGAGCAAGATTGACTCGAGATCTGGACTGCTCTGGCTGCTGATGTTGGGGCGCACCATCAGTTGGCCGCATGGGGCCTCCTGAAATTTTCTGGGAATGAGTTCCTTCTGTCACAGGAATAATTACTACATTACATCATTTGACACTGGCGCAAGAGGCGCAACATGTTTGTCCTGAGGGGGAAAAACTTGATTATCCATCCAGAGACGGATATTTACTTTGTGATCGGATTACTGCCTCAGGGAGAGGTGCTGAGGTATCCACTTCCTACTGGGCAGGTGAACATGGACAGGTTCCGGCGGTGGCATTGTGGTGGTGTGCCTCTTAATGAAGGGTGCATAAATATTGCCTCAGTGATATATGTGGCCAAGCGGTGTGCTCTAGCCATTATTGTGCGACTGGCGAGGTCGTTTGCGCATCATCAGGCATCGGGCCCACAGCTGGTGGTTTTATGCCACTTGAGGAATGAGAATTTCTTTGACTTTGCCTACTTTTGCTTCGATGGTATGGTGACACAACTAAACAGGGTCCAGTGTGGATCCAAATCATTTGCGTATGCCATAATTTTTTGCAGCATCATGTATGAGAGGGTCGTGTTGATGAGGCCCATAGTGCCTGTGCCTATCGGGGGGTCGAGGGAGCCACGTATGAGGAGGTGGGCTCCGATGATGCCACACGGTGTTGGTGGAAAAGTGGTTTATTATTGGGATGATATGACAGAGGCTTGGTTTGAGGCCAATCCATCGATATTCTTGCCATACCCTTATGCGGGGATGGACTTTCAGGGTGATCTAGATATTTTTCTCCCTTTTGGTTATGTTTTGGGTCCCGAAGGTATGTGTTATATCTATGCATTTACTAGAGTCTTTTGTGTTCTTGAGTTTTTTTCATTGACATTGGAATTATTTTGGTTACTCGTGAAAATTTTGGCGAGGTGGAACACCCAGTGGCCCGACTAGTGGGTCACAATCCTCTACCACGACTGCCTGGTGGTCGAGGAGGTGGTGTCATAGGTGGACCGGGCGATGGTGCCACTGGACCGAGTGGGGATGGTGCTGGTCCTTCTGGTGAGGGAAGTAGGATAGGTGTCATTGACATCGCAGTAGAGAGAGCTTGTGCAGATGTGGCTGAGGCGCATATCATAGAATTTACAGCTCAGGTAGAGGCTCTAGAGGACTTCCAAGGTTGAGTGGACCGTTTAACCCAAGGGATGCCTTCTTGAGGTCATATGGATGACATCGAGGAGATATGGCTAGAGACAGTGATGGCCCGTGAAAGGGAATAATGGCCTATTCTCTGACGGGTAGCTATAGTAGTGGTGACAACAACTCCAATGGTGGTACCAGGAGCAATGGTGGGCCCAGGTGCTCCTCCTGAGGGGGAACCCCCCTAGGGTAGATTTGTACACAAGGAAAGCACCCATTATGAGGATGATTTCCTTATTTTTGATGACCTTTGTATTTTTGGGATGGCCAATGGGCCATCAATACTATTTTTTTTACTCTAATACACATATTTTTTTGATATATATATGAGAGATATTTTTGTGGTTGTACATGGTGTGATGTCTATTTTGGTTTATGCATTTTTTATTTTGATGGATATAAATGCTTTTGATTTTTTATATATGGTGGTTTTCTTGCGATGCATTCTAGTCTATGATATTGTTAGCTATGCGATCAACTGTTTGGTGAGAATGTAATATAATCAAATTTTCTGCTTAATCTTCTAGCACAAAAATATTTTCTAAATAGGTTTGCATCCTTGGTTTCAAATGTTTGGTTTAACTGCGAGACTACTAACTGGGAATCAAGGTAGACATGCATATGATGGATGCCCTGGTGGAGGGCCTTGCAGATAAGTCCGATAACGACATCATATTCTCCCTGATTGTTGGTTGCTGATCCGATGCAAACACCATTTGAACAAAGTGGTGATCGGGTAGGGTAGTAGATGACCCAGACGGCTGCAGCTAAGTTTTGAGACCATCGCGATGCTCCATCAGCAAATCCGAAATAAGATTTAAATTGGTGATCCATGGTGATATTTTGAGCGCGCTTAGGTTTTTTTGGTAAAAAATATTTTGGTATTGGGATTTTTGTGTACTCTAACTCTAGGGGATAAGGGCTACTGGGGCCCTTATGGGTAGAATTTCTTGAGGTAAAGACCATTGACGGGGTTAGCTAGGTAGGTCCCATCGAGTTCCGTCAAGATGTATGCCCCCTGCCAAAGGCAATTTTTGATGATATAGGGCCCTTTCCATAGGGTCTCAAACTTTCCTGGCCCTAAGGCTTCTTT
Organism: Pinus albicaulis; assembly: GCA_034641835.2. Taxonomy (NCBI): domain Eukaryota; kingdom Viridiplantae; phylum Streptophyta; class Pinopsida; order Pinales; family Pinaceae; genus Pinus; species Pinus albicaulis. Next base: position 542,821,891 of record CM076570.1, read on the forward strand.
TGCAAAATCATAGCGAAGGACTAGCTCTCCTTCAGTAAATGAGCAAGGGGTGATGTGGTAGTCGAATGATGCTTTTACCCTTTTCTTATGGGACTTATTATGTTGCAGCGATTGGCACCTATTTTTGTCAACTAACTCTAGTTGTACTAGGCGTTTTTCTAGAGGCTGGGTGTCATCAAGGAGTTCGATGGTTGTATGCAATTTTGGGATCTCGTAGAAATCTATGCAAAGGCGTAATGTGCCTTGGTTTTTTGTGACAGGAATAAAGCCAAATTCCTCTGACGGGGAGGTTTTTGAAATCCGTTTCAGGCGTGTGATGACACAAGTCGTATGTGATGAGTTGTGTCACTGGCATGATGTAGGGGGAAGATCTCAGTAATGGGGTCCTGAGTTAGCTGATAGTTGACCTTCCTACTAGGATAATCAATTCCTGGTAGATGGAAGCTGATTTTATCACAGAGATGTCTGAATTTTTGTAGCAACAGAGATCCCTCTAGCACGTGATTATGACTAGTGCAAATGGTGCAAGGTATCACAACATTTATAGAGTAGATAATGTGAGAATATACACTACTCGATGTTCCAGATGTGGATGCTTGGAAAGGGTCTGTTGCAGACCAAGTTGTTTTTTATTTCCATTTTTGCATCGTGGGTTGGAACCTGCCTCCCTTTTTGGTGGGTGGTTGACTTAATACTACTCTAGCTGCTCTCAGCTTGGGGAGATGCATGCACTTGAATGTATGATGAAAGTGTGAGAAAATTCGGCAGTAAGTGCATGTGATCTTCTCTTGATTGAAGAGAAGCTTTTGGGGGAGGGGCACTATTATGCGGAGACTATTTGCAAGGGGTTTGAGTTCTCTACATTGGTTGATTAGGTGATCATTTAGATCAGATAGGCCGCATGTTATCCTGGGCTTGGCCTGGGATTTATGTGACTGGTGTGTGACCTTAGCAGGCATGACGAACCACCCTGGTGGTGAGGTCGTTGGGTCGACGATGTATCTTTTATTCCATTCTTGGAGGTCACTCGTCCTCGTTTCTAAAAAATTAATCATGTCAATAGTGGGATGGAGTCGTGATACATTAGTACAATGTCAGTCGTAATGATTACCCTGACATATTAGGAAAAATATCCATGATATGGGTCTCCCATCATGTGTGGTCTAGGCTCCGGCAGGGTACCATCGTCAGTATGCTGCTAAGTCGGGGAAGTGGACTACGATATGGTCTATCTTTTTTCATAATGTGCATGCAGGCGACTTTCGTGAAGTGCCTGTGGCGGTAACTATGGGTTGCCTATTAGGCCATTCTTCGATTGAAAAGAACATGATAGACCCGCTCATCTCCTCTTCCTGGGTCATGAAGCTGCCGATAGGTTCGGCATCCATATCATCTTCTTGGGAGAGACGAACTATGGCTAAGCGAAGACTAGCAAGGGCTAATTGGAAGCGAGGTATGTAGTGACAATATTCCAATAAGTGATTGTCGGTGCATAATGGGCATGTGAATTGTGCTGCCCGTAGCCCCACGTAGTAGACCCTTTCGATTGGATACCATCTGTGGATGAGTTCCAATGTGGCACACTCTTCAAGATAGTGGCCACGTTCATCGCATAGCGTGCAACGTATAATGGGCATTACTGGGGGGCACTCTACGTGTTGGTGCTCCTCTTGTAAGTACAAGATGGTGCACAGCTCATCATTAATAGACTGAATGGAGGGATCCTCTTGATAAGATCACTCAATCATGTGTAAGGCATCCCTATACCATAGAATTTATGGAAAATGGTGGGTATAGTGCCCATACGTGTCAGAGAGGGTGCATGCGTGATTGGTACACAATGGTTTTCCTTTACTTTTGGTGGCAAGTTCCTTTTTATGGAAATGTCATTTTGAGGTGCCTGCCTCGCAAGTGAGGAGTGGTTTTAATTCATCCAACTCCGGGCATATGTGAGTAGGGTGTCCTATGACATCACATATAGTGCAGGCTGATGACTCCCACTATATGGTGGGGATCACCACTTTCTTTCCTTTCATGGCCATTTTCTTTATCGTGGTCACCATTTTTGCAACGGGGATTTCCCTTGCAGGGACGGTTTCAACTGCTACTTGGGTAGGTTGGGGCTCCTCGGGACCGGGGGGCTTTAACCCAAAAGCAGTAACGTTGGTAGCGGGCATTCCCTGGAGGGGGAATGAGATACCACACTGGGAATGCCAATGATATGTTGGGTAGTACTAGTGTTGCCAAGACATGTTGGGAGGTGAAGCCGGGAGGTGGGTATAGGAAAGGAGTTTGGGAGGTGGCATAGACTATGGAGGCTGCAGTAGCTGATGCCTCAGTGTCATTACTGCTTGAGTCCATGTCTCGACTAACCTCAGTGGTTGATGTGGACATCATGCATACCGGGGCTGCTATGGCATCAGGTGATACATCAGGGATAATAGGAGGATCTCCTAGGAATAAGCCTAGGGCGGACGACGATTTGAATTTTATAGGGCCATATTATTGATACCGTAAAATACCATCAATGGGTGTGTCTACATACAGTAGAACCATATCTGTGTTGGTCAAAGGACGCTTTTCTGTGTGCGTCAGCTGATCTACAGTAATGATTCTATCCTCACGGGGGAACATCAAGATGCGGAAAATGGAGGATGTTATGGCAGACATGGAATACATGTAACTCCGCCCAAGGAGTATATTGTAATCCAAGTGAGCGTCCAAGACTTCGATGTCTATGTGGACCATTTTCCTGGCTAAGAAGGCCGATACATTTTGGAAGAAACCGACGAGGGTTGAGGGCCAACCATCATATGCTCTGAGTGTGATGACGGAAGATTTGAGTTTCGGAGCTCCTAACTTCTACCATACATTCTTTAACATGATGCATGTGGATGCAACCTCATCAATGACACATCGGTGAATAGTGATATTCTGTACCGATACTGGTATCTAGAAGGCAACCATGGAGGGAAGCCTAGGGGTGTCTTTGTCTAAATCAAAATCCATCATGTGCATGTCGGCAGGGTCAGTGGCACCTAAGGTGGAAAGTAGGGCTTTCTGCTGCTTTGGGCATGACTGCAGTACCTCCAAAGCGAACATGGTAGCAGGTGACTGGGCTAAATCATCTACAATGTTGTAACTGTGGGCTACTTTGGAGTAGTTACCTGCTCACCTATTAGGCCCTTTAATCATTTTTGGAAATGGTTCCAAAGGAATCTTTGGAATGGTCTAGCCCCAGATGTACCGACGTTTGGTGTGGTGTCGTAGTTACGATTCTGAGTTTGGAAAAACATTTCTTCCCCAGCCATGTAAATTTCATGGTTTTTTTTCTCAGAATCATTGGGGTTTTTCTACTGAGTGTTTTCCATTCCTTGATGGGGGAAGAGTTCTTGCATAACTGCAGTTGTCTGGGAAGATCCTCCTTGTCCTCGGTTACTCTGAAGCTTTTTAAGCTCAAGGAGTTTGGGACAGTGGTGAGTATAGTTCCCGTACTCACCACATATTGAAGAAGAATGGTTTGTTCGTAGAGGTGGCCTTTTTCTTTACTTTTGAGCATTGCTTGGCTCCTGGTTCTGGTTCTGGTTGGAGTTATGTCTTGGGCAGGGTAGCGGTGGGCGCTGTTGGTTGCTGCCCCCCTATCCAAGTTTCCCTTTAGGTTTGTTTTTTACCTTTATTTTGACCATGTTATAAGGGTAATGCTCTTGATCATACTGGTGTGGTTGATTCTGGGAAAAATACAAAAATATCACTTGTGTGTTGTTTTGCATTGGTGGTTTATGTGTTTGGGACTGAGCATATTGTTTTCCCATGTTTGCACCTCGCCATTGGGGGGGAGTTCTTCCGTCAGTTCTTCTTCCTGCATACTGGGTCCCCCCGGCCAGAGGGTATGATCCTCCTTGGTGATGTGTTGGCACCCTATTCATCAAATTTTTCTGTTGCATATGATCACTTTGAAATCTGGGTTGAGACATGTCCTGGGTAGACTCGTATGCATAATTGGGATTCTGAGTACTGCTGCCTAGGTACCCTTGGGTCATAAGTCCATCTACAAAGTTCAACGTGACTAGAAATTCTTGATAAGATTGCAAGCACAGGGCATTAGGCGGGATATTTTATATGTATCCTGATTATGTATAGATCAGTTCAAGCTGTTGGGCTTTACTGATTGCATCCTCTTCAGATGTGGGGTTGCATTGTGCCACATCCTTTTAAATCTCCACCGTCAAAGTTTTCAAGAATAAATCTAAAAGGACTCGGTTGTCGAGTTGAGCTTTGCTCAAGCTACGACTCTATCTCCACTCATGGAGATGTTTAGAAATATGGGTAGAGGGATATTTTCTAAAATGAGTCAGTAATTCCATTCTCGAATGATGGTGAATGGGTAACTGAAAGTATGTGAGGAACAAAGTAGCGAGGGCACTAAAGGTTCTGTGTGAAGAAGGGGGTTGCTCGACGTACCATTTTGAGGCCACTCTCGTGAGAGTGTGTTGAAATAGCCTCAATCAAATAGTATCATCAATGATGCTATTCGATGAGCACCACAGGTGAAAGGTCATTATATGATTCCCTGGGTCTTCTGCTTGCTTGCTCTAAAACTTTGATATGTATGAAGGGAGCTTTATGGGCATGGGAGGACAATTGGGGTCATGTGCGATGGGGTCATTGGTGAGTTTGGTTAAATATGGTAGATTTAACGTTGCTAAAAAGGGTGACTGAGAGGTAGATGCCATGGCAATGTGTGAAGATACGAAGTTTTGGTTAGAACTAGGGTTAGTTTGTGACATACTTGGTTGTGAATTCAGCTAGCTTCCCATATGGGATGCACTCTTCTGCCCCCTAGGGGACGAGGGGGGAGTGATGTGTGGTGTGGTGTTGGGAGACTAGATAGGGTTCACAACGAAGGTTTCTCCAAGAAAGGAGGAACCAACCACTGTGGCAATGTTCCATCTTTGACGCCTAAACGGTGAAAGACCTGGAACCCCTCCCGTTAATGGGGAGAGGTCCAAAAGATGCCTGGACCGACAAGGTTCTGTTGGAACCATTTTAGGGTCGTCCAAGTTAGGTTTTGGAAATTTTTTTTGAGGGGATTGAGTCTATGATCACGTCAAATTTATGGCCACATACATAAAACAAAGAAAAAATTAAATAATTTTTCCTTTAACTTAATCTATGTGATCAATCAAGAAAAAAAAAAAGGTTTTTTTTGTTTGCGCGTGATACTCAAAAATCCTAGAAGACCTAATAACGTCCTCACACTCTCAAAAGTAACTGGGCATTTAGATTATTTCTTTCGAGTGCTGGCACAACATCCCGAAATAACTGGCGACACCCCCAGACAGCTGAAGAGAATCAACCAAGGTAAGGGTAGAGGGTCTGGTGCTTGCTTACACCATCACCTATAGGGTAAAGGATGCCCTATTTTTGGCCACTAAGAACCACCATCCCACGTGAGCATTCAATTCTTGGGCTTCTTGGTAGTCATCTAACAGTACCGAGTATCAAATGGGTCAGGTAGCCCCAACTGATACCGCACGCACTACGCCTAAGCCTAACCTCGTCTGAATCGGGTCTCTGTCGCGCTCGAGTTTTATTTTTCGTGGGATGATAGGTGGATTTTTAAGCTCCCTAAAAACACAACTTCTATGTTTCAAAGGTGAAGCGTGATCAAGACAACTTATTGGATGCCTACCCCCTTGATCCTAACTTAAGCTATAATTTCTCTTGTGGCCCTTGTGGGGAGGATTTATTGCATTGGTTTAAGTTATTTTTAGGTCACTTTATTTTCTTAGTGGGTGAATGTGTGTGAGCGTATGGTGAAAAATCTCATAATTTTAACATATGGATATTGATGATCCTTTACAAATGTCCCCTACTTAAATTATGTGGCGTTGTTCCTTGCTCAAATAAAAATCATGTGCGGATAATGGGCCGCTTCCAAAACCTCCTAATTAGTATATGTGAGTGACTAAAGGGAGATGGTGAATCACAAATATAGAGTGTTCATATGATTGTCTAGGGTCACCCAATGGCGCAAAGAAAACAAAGATTACTTCTCTAACTTGCGATTCAATCCTAGTCCCGCAATTTCCTAAATGTAAAAATTGAAATTTAAACTAAACAATTTCTACACTAGCTTATGCATCTGTGGTCATGAGCCACTTACTTGGACTATTTAGACTAAGTGTGTAGACCAGAATTTGCAAAAACATAAATTTTTCAGAAAGCAATGGTTAATTTTCCCCCTACTTAAACTATGTGAGCACTTTTTGCAAAAAACCAACTTAAATGGAAACTAACTAAACGCCTACAAAAAGTAGCAAAAATTAGTCTTCAGAAGTTGTGGGGTATCAACACAGGTGTTTGCAGATAAATTAGGGGCTACCAAACACACTTACAAGAAGAAAAAATGCATAAGGTAGGGAGAAAAAATCTCTCTGCAAATTGTGCACAGAAGCCTCTGACATGTGCGCTTTCCTGCATGTAGGTCACTCCTGAACGCACACATTACGCGTCTATATGAAAAAATAGCATGTAAAATTCCTGCAAGTAAAATTAAAATATTAGGAGCTGCCTTCTTCAGTGTTTCACCTCAGTGAGTCTAGAGACTGCAAGATGGATCAGAGGACTATCAGCTCCACTCTAGCATAGACTAAGGGTCTCTTGAAAACAATGGCACAACCACATAAACTTGAAACACGTCAGTGGAGTCACCAATCCTGTTGTGGTGGATTTGACACGTGGATGTATGAAATCGCACGCATTTAGAGAATGTGGTATTTTCTCTAACCATAAGTAACATGCAGTATCTAGGGGGAGCTCAGAGGTATAGAACTTAAATGAAGTAATACACTAAAGTATGCTCTATTAAAAAATTAAAACTAAAAACACAAAAAGAAGCTAAATAGAGAGTTCCGAACAATAACAAGGTAAACAATGGCTCGATGGCCTTCTTCTTATTGAATGCTTGGAATGAAAACAAAAATATTACCCACTTTCCAAAGGGCCTACGCAGAGGCTCTAGGACCTGATGCAAGGATGTTTTTCCTTCAAGTTCTACCTTTTGACATAGTCTAACTCTCTCTCTTTGCTGTAATGGGCTAAGATTTTTGGGTGGCCAACAATTGAGTCCTCTTCTTCAGCTCTTGCTCCATGGTTCACACAAAACACTGGTGTTGCTTGGGAAAATTTGGCCAACATAACCTTGTGGTCACACATTGTTCATCTCTTTGAGGTTTTATATAGGTGAGCTTTCAAACCTCCTTCTCTCCCTTGGTACATGGTGGATAGTGACCCAAGGGAGGGGCAATATTTCATTGTGGGCTAAAATATGCTTTTGTGTGCTCACACAAGGCCTAAGGAGGTGTTGGTGTTGTCCTTAGGTGGCTTTCACATAAGGAGAAACTGTCCTTTGCTTGCTTGTGGTCCTGGAAAGTGAGTTTTTGCTACTTCCAGGAATGCATGCTTATTGGGCTCTAGTGCGTGCAGAAGGTGCTTTTCTCGAAGGAAAAAGTGCACATCCTAGCATTTATGACTAGTTTAATCTTGAATTTCTCAAAACCTTAGATATTCTTGATTCCAAAATGTATTCCTATCCTGTAAATCCTTGCGATCGACATTAATTGATGTCATTTTCTACTGTACGATTTTCCACTGTTAACAATAGGCTAAGGATGATTTCCATCTCTTGCCGTTTCTTTTTTTTATTCTTTTTCTTTATGATAGTGAGTTTTTGAAAGGAGTAACTAGGTTATGTATGAGATTTGTCAACTAGATTATTCCCTCTGAATGTGGAAATGGAGGAAATGTTAATTTCATATTTATATGAGAGCATTGGTGCATAGGTTTCAGGGGTGCTCGAGTTAGTAAGGGAGATTGATGCACTAGAGTGCTCTTCTTTTGAATCAATAAAACCAACTTTGAATAGGGAAGTCGAATAGAATCCGAACTTTTTTAGAGATAGAATGATACATGAAAAATGTTTATTTTTCTTTCAAGGTTGTTTGGAAGTTTGGAGTATGTTATAGGTTTCAAGGAATTTACTACTGAGTTTTGTGGAAAATAGTGTTTTCTAGAATGAGAAAGAGAGAAAATTGTTATATAATTAAGTGCATTCAATTATATCTGATCCATAAGTAAGGAATTTTCAACAGACAAATTTTGAATAAAAGAGTTTGTAATTGAAGAGAGACTTACCAGCTTGAACCATATTGTGAGAGTGTTTAGGTCCAAGAGAACCTTCAGGTGATCAATTGGATGGGATGTATTCCACCACTTTATCATCATCCTTTTCAGTGAAAACATCAACCTCATCCTTAGATATTGACCCTTTAGTATAGCCTTGAGTAGGGTCATCTTCCAAAAGTTCCCTTTCCCTTGAAAACTCAGAGCTCATATGTTGGTTTTTCAACTTGCTGAAACTAACTCCTTTACCTCCTTCAAGGAAAAATTTGGCCTTTCCTTCAAAACCCGCAAAATTGTATCAGGAATCAGCTGTTAAGCTGGCCTTGTTAGGCTTTTTGATGGTTATGGATACCAAGACCTCAATGCAAAGGAGCCTCACAAGTATTGTCTAGATGGCCTAGATTACTACAATTTATACATGTAAAGGGAGTCTTTCGGTAGTCTAGTGCCTATATGTTCTCCTTCTCATCCTAAAAAAATTTTTAGAAACCCTGGTAATCCTTCATCAATCTCCATCTCAACTGAAACCCATTCCATACATTTATCTGCCATCAAAACAAAATCTTCATCTAGGTAAATGAACCTACCTAATGAATTTTCTGCCTTGATAAGTACCTCCTTTGACCATAGCTCAAGTTGGAATCTTGTTAAAAAAACCCAAATATCCTTACATTTATGGAAACCTCAGAGCAACAGTCTAACTTCTCAAGCTCGGAGAAAAATATGTTCTCCTTCTCGTCCTAAATAATTTTTAGAAACCCTGGTAGTCATTCAACAATCTCCATCTCAACAAAAACCCATTCCATACGTTTATCTTCCATCAAAAGAAAATCTTCATCTAGGTAAATGAACCTACTAAATGAATTTTCCACATTGATAAGTACCTCCTTTGACCATAGCTCAAGCTGGAATCCTGGAAACAAAACCCAAATATTCTTACATTTTTGGAAACCTCAGAGCAGTAGTCTAACTTCTTAAGCTCTAAGACAAAGTGACCAAGGCCAACTAACCTATACTTGGTGAGGATTACCAACGTTTATCCCCAATACCGTCGTTTATATTAGAAATTTCGCATTTCCGATGTTGTGTCCCAAAATTTCGCTCTTCTGATGGAGTTCCTAAATGTCTCTATACCAACTTTTATCCCCAATACCATCATTTATCTTGGCAACGTCACATTTCCTATGTTGTGTCCCAAAACATCGCTCTTCTGACGAAGTTCCTAAACATCAAAATACTGACGTTTATCCCCAATACCATCGCACTTGTCGTACAAATGGAAAATTTCCGATGTTGTGTCCAAAATTTTTCTCTTCTAACAAAGTTCCTAAATGTCGCAATGTCGAAGATGTCCCTAAACGTCGCTATAGTGATGGTTGTTAGCGGGATTTAAAAAATTGAGAAAAAATGGGCAAATTTATGAAAATACGACAAAAGTGTCAGAACTAAAGTGTCAGAATTTTAACCAAATGTACTAGTGACCTTAAACCTAACCTTAACCCTAACCTAACCTAATATTAACCTTAATATTACCCTTAACCTTAACCTTAACATTAACCTTAACCTTATCCTTAAGGTTAGGTTAAGGTTAAGGGTAAGGTTAAGGCTAAGGTTAGGTTAAGGGTAGGTTAAGGTTATTGTTAAGGTTAGGTTAAGGTTAAGGTCAAGGTTAAGGTTAGGTTAGGTCAAGGTTAAGGTTAAGTTAGGTTAAGGTTAATGTTAAGGTTAAGGTTAAGGTTTGGGTTAAGCTTAAGGTTAAGGTTAAGTTAGGAAGGTTCGAGTAAGGTTAAGGTTAAGGTTAGGTTACGGTCAAGCTTCAGATAAGGTTAAGGTTAGATTAAGGTTAGGGTTAAGGTTAAGGTTAAGGGTTTAGTTAAGGTTAAGGCTAAGGATACATTAGAGTAAGGTTAAGGTTAAGGTTAGGTTAGGGTAAGGTTAAGGTTAAGGATAAGGCTAATGTTAAGGTTTTTTCAAGGTCAAGGTTGAGGTTAAGGTTAAGGGTAATATCATCCTTGATATTACAAGAAACAGTGAAGGAGGAATCCTGAAACATCATCCTTGATCTTAGTTGGAAAATAATCACCCAAACTAGGTGGGGCCCACACAGGTGATTTTTGGCGCAAAGTCTATTTTTAGACTATGTCTATTTTTAGACATGTCGATCATATTCTATGAGTTGCAGGATGCTATTTGTAGATGTTTGGTCAAGTTGGAAAAAATATATGGACTTCTATTTTTAGAAATATTGGGCGGAGTCTATTTTTAGACTGCCAGTCTAAAAATAGATATGTCCAATATTATTAGCTCTTAATAATATTTAGACTCTAAACATTATTTTATTCTCTTGGAGCACTTCAGTTAAGTGCACAGATGTGGCACAACAGTTGACAGAAGGAATTACGCTATTTCTGATGGTTTACTAGAGCTAATGAATGGAGGACTTCAGTTAGAACTCATGTGACAGAGTTTGGTGGAGTTGGAGAAGTAGTTGGTGGAGTTGTATTTAGTTTAACTCAATTAGACTTAAATGAGCTAGTTGTATCCAGTCTAACTAATTGATACACTAGTGAGAGTGGCGTGAATTAATTATTTAATTAATTCACTAAATAATAACTTATTAATCAACTGAAGAATACATCAGTTAACTACAATGCATGGCAGTTTCAGTGGAGACTAGTGGAGAGATAGGTGAAAGGGAAAGTGTGACTGTCAGTTGTGACTATAGTGTTGCATTATTTGCACCACACATTCATTGGAGATGCCAATGTGGATTGCGTGAGCAAGGCTAGAAAAATTCAAGTCCATTCAGAGACATTATTTAGCAGGGATTGCGCTATAGAGGAAGGCTAGCAGGTGGCAAAGATCGGTGCATGGATTTGCAAGATTGGGCTTGATTAGTGTGTAGCGATTGTATTGTACTGAGAGCTTGATATGATTAGCTTGTATGAATATTGTTACATAATCTATATGACATATATTATATACATATATTTGGAGTTTTTAGCTTCAGTCTTTCCCGTTAAACAACTGTGTTAATGTGTGAGAATTTTTATTGTTTCATGTGTGCATTGCAATCTTGATTTAATTTCCGCAAATGATCAATGGTGGAATAGATTCTGTATTTTTCACGAAGTTAAAATATTGTGAGATCAGGAGAATATTGGACATATAACACATAAGTTATATAATTTATACATGGTATCAGAGCAGTTGGTCATTGGAGTAGATTGTAATTATTGAAGCAGTTGAGTTTTGTGTTGGTGGAATTCGAATTTGCTGCAATGTTTTCTTGGTGTCGAAGTTGAGCATTCATTGAAATGTCTTTAAAAGGATTGATATTGGAGTATTCTCTTGATGGGAGCTTGAATTATATTGCATGGAAAGATAGGATGGAGGTGGTGTTGGATGATAATGGGTTGAAGGAGTTCATAGATGTTGATATTCTGAAGCCTGCTTCTAGCAATGCAGCCGCACTTGACGCATGGCAAAAGAAGGTAGCAAAGTGTCGAAGGATTCTATTGGAAGGTGTGAAGGACCACATTGTGTCCATCCTTCACAGTAAATCCACTCCATTATTCATGTGGAAGGCTTTGACAGACTTGTTCCAAAGAAGAAGTGACCAGAGGAAGTTGGCGCTTATTGACAAGCTCAGAAAAATAAAAATGGAGAAAGGTGACAGTATACCAAAATACCTCACGAAGTTTTTCCACTGCAAGGATGAGCTAGGAAGTGTGGGGGTTACTGTTGATGAACAAGACTTGGTGAGCTTGGCTCTCCTTAGGCTTCCGAAGAGTTGGCATAGCTACGAAGACTCTATCAACTGCCAGGATGGGAGTGAATTTGGTCGGATCTTGTGTAGGAGGAGATAAGGTGGGGTACCAGGGATGGATCTTCATTGAAGAATGATGATGAAGAGGATTTCACTTTGGTTTCCAAGGAAAAGAAGAAGAAGGGGAAGAAATTCCATTCTATATCTGAGGCCGGTGAAGATGGCAAAGAGCGTGACATGTCCAAAGTGAAGTGTTTTCACTGTAAAAAACATGGGCATTTCGCCACAAATTGTCCACAGAAGAAGAAGAACAAGTAGGTTGTTAGAGCTGCAGCTAGTGAGGCATTTGCCTCGCAATTTGAGCTTGACTTCTCATTGATCGCATTCATGGTGTCTAGTGCATTGGGATCAGGGTGGTACTTTGATAGTGGTGCTTCCTATCACATGACGGGAGATGTGAACCTTTTCAGTGACTTGGTGGAGAAAGATCTCCAGTTGCATGTTGAGTTGGGCGACAATGGATGATACAGTGCGACTAGCATTGGTGCATGTTCCAGGTTCAAAGAAGAATTTAATCTCAGTCGCAATGTTAGAGGACAAAGGGTATGATGTTGTCTTTAGTGAAGGAAAAGTTTTCCTTCGGTAAAAAGCAACAAGACAAGTCAAGAAGGTTTGGATTCGAGCGAAGAATCTCTACAGACTTGAAGTAGATGGGATTTCTATGGAGCTTCCTACTATTGGGAAGTGCAAAAAAGACATGCAATTGAAGCTTGAGAGGGAGCAGGATTTGCATGCAGGTAAGAGTGAACCTCAAGATGTAGAGCAGTCATAAGATGAGCATCATGGAGTGGGAGCAACCACTCGTGCAGAAAAATTTCATGCCAGATGCGTAGAGGGAGTGCATGTAGCTATACCACCAGGTCAAAGGTGGGGTGACATGCATGAGTAATCCAAAGAGGAGATTTCTGGGAAGGATTCATGAAGATGGTGTGGATCTCATGAATTGAACATGGCTATGAGGTGCCCACAGAGCAGAAGTAGCATGATCAGTTGGATTGATGCTGGTAGATCAAAGTGACAGTGTCGGATACTGGAGCACGGTTCAGAGTTGAGAGCAAGTGCAGAGTGCATGGGTGCAGAGTTAAACAGCGCAATGGTTCCTGAAGACATGTGTAGTTGGTACCAGAATAATTCGAATAATTTGATGATAGATGCATAAAGACTGATTGATTTTTTTGGAGCCTTTTAGTTTCGAAAGAGTTGCAGAGCAGATGCATGGAGTTGCAGGGCACTTGCAAAGGTTGCAGGGCGAATGCATGGAGTTGCATGTCGCATGCAAAGACAGTCCCTTATTTTTGAGAGGAAGTGTTGAATAATTCAACAAGAAAAAATGAAGGAGGCATCCTGAAACATCATCCCTAATCTTAGTTGGAAAATAATCACCTAAATTAGGTGGGGCCCACACAGATGATTTTTGGCGCAAAGTCTATTTTTAGACATGTCGATCATATTCTATGAGCTGTAGGATGCTATTTCTGGATGGTTGGTCAAGTTGGAAAAATAGATGGACATTTGTTTTTAGACATATTGGGCATAGTCTATTTTTAGACTGCCAGTCTAAAAATAGATATGTCAAATATTATTAGCTCTTAATAATATTTGGACTCTAAACATTGTCTTGTTCTCTTGGAGCACTTCAGTTAAGTGCACAGATGTGGCACAACAGTTGAAAAAAGGAATTATGCTATTCCTTAGGGTTTACTACAGCTAATGCATATAGGACTTTTGTTAAACTCATGTGACAGAGTTTGGTGGAGTTGGAGAAGTAGTTGTTGGAGTTGTATTTAGTTTAACTTAGTTAGACTCAATTGAGCTAGTTGTATCTAGTCTAACTGATTGATACATTGGTGAGAGTGGTGTGAATTAATTATTTAATTAATTCACTAAATAATAACTCATTAATCAACTGAAGAGTACATCAGTTAACTACAGTGCATGGCAGTTTCAGTGGAGACTAGTGGATAGATAGGTGAAAGAGCAAGTGTGACTATCAGTTGTGACTATAGTGTTGCATTGTTTGCACCACACATTCATTAGAGATGCCAATGAGGATTGTGTGAGAAAGGCTAGAGAAATTTGATTTCATTCAGAGCCATTCTTCAGCAGGGATTGCACAGTAGAGGCAGGCTAGCAGGTGGCAAAGATCAGTGAATGGATTTGCAAGATCGGGCTTGACTAGTGTGTAGCGATTGTATTGTACTGAGAGCTTGATATGATCAGCTTTGTATGAGGATTGTTACATGATCTATATGACATATATTATATATAGATAGTTGGGTTTTTCAGCTTCAGGCTTTCCCGTTAAACAAATGTGTTAATGTATGTGAATTTTTATTGTTTCATGTGTGCATTGCAATCTTGATTTAATTTCCGCAAATGATCAATGGTGGAATAGATTCTATATTTTGCATGAAGTTAAAATAGTGTGAGATCAGGAGAATATTGGACATATAACACATAAGTTATATAATTTCTACAGTTAATTTTAAGGTAAAGGTTAAGGTTAGTTTAGGGTTAAGCTTATGGTTAGGTTAAGGTTAAGGTTAAGGTTAGGTTAAGGTTAAGGTTAAGATTAAGCTTAAGCTTAAGGGTAAGGGTAAGGGTAAGAGTAAGGTTAAGGTGAATGTTAAGATTAAGGTTAATTTTAAAGTTAAGGGTGAATTTAAGGTTAGGGTTAACGTTACAAATAAGGTTAGGGTCAATTTTAAGGTCAAGGTTAAGGTTAGGTTATGGTTAAGGTTAAGGTTAATGTTAAGGTTAAGGTTAATGTTAACCTTAGTTTTACCTTAAGGTTAAGGACAAGGTTAATTTTAGGTTAGATTTAATCTTAATGTTAAGGTTAAGGTTAAGGTTAGGTTAAGGTTAATGTTAAAGTTAAGGTTAAGGTTAAGGGTAAGTTTAATGTTAAGGTTAAACTTAAGGTTAACCTTAAGATCAATGTCAAGGTTAAGGTTAAGGTTAAGGTTAAGTTTAAGGTTAAGGTTAAGGGTTTAGTTAAGGTTAAAATTAAGGTTAAGGTTAAGGTTAACTTTAAGGTTAACCTTTTTATTACCTAAAGGTTAAGGTTAAGGTTAGGTTAAGGTAAGGTTAATATTAGTGTAAGTTCAAGGCTAACACTCAGGTGAGGGTTAGGTTTTGGTTAAACTTAAGGTTAAGGTTAAGGTTAAGGTTAATGTTAAAGTTAAGGTTAAGATAAAGGATAAGGTTAAGGTTGTGTTAAGGTTAAGGTTAAGGTTACATTTAATGTTAAGGTGAACGTTAAGGTTAAGGTTACGTTTAATGTTAAGGTTAAACTTAGTGTTACCTTAAGGTTAAGGTCAAGGTTAAGGTTATGTTAGGTTTAAGGTTAAGTTTAAGTTTAAGGTTAGGTTAAGGTTAATGTTGGTCAAGGTTAAGGTTAGGTTACGGTTAAGGTTAAGGTTAGGGTTAGGTTAAGGTTAAGGGTAAGGGTATCATCAAGGTTAAGGTTAAGGTTAATCTTAACCTTAACCTTGACCTTACCCTTAAATGTAACCTTAACATATCCTTAACCTTAACCTTAACCCTAACCTAACCTTAACCTTGACCTTAACCTTAACATTGACCTTAACCTTAAGCTTGACCTTAATGTTACCCTTAACCTTAACATTAAACTTAACCTAACCTTAACCTTAACCTTAACCTTAACTAAACCATTAACCTTAACCTAACCTAACCTTGACCTTAACCTTAACATTAACCTTACCTTTACCCTTAACCTTAATGATAACATTAATCTTAACGTTAACCTTAACCTAAACAAAACCCTTAACCTTAACCTTAACCTTACTGATGCAGGAGCATCTGTCCCCCCCTTAATCAAAAAGGAATCTGAAGCTGAGAAAAGAGAGGACAGCGTGGACCATAGAGAAAAATAAGGGAAAATATGTTTTAAAACATATTTAAAGGATGGATTTGATAAGTCTCATGAAGACTTGTTACTATTGTTATCTGCCATGTGTTGTATGCATGCATGTAATGAGAGCTTTAAGGGCTTTTTGTAGAGGGTTGATCGGATCCTTCATAGTGATCCGATCCAACACTTCTTATATATATATATATATGTGAACCTGCGTGTTCAGGGATATAGAGAAGAGAGCAGTTGATAGATAAAATGTAGCCAGAGGAGAAACCGTCCTAAGGCTATGATGCCTTAGCTTTGTAACCGTTTTGTATATAATGATAAAATGCGCATTACTGTTGAATCGTGATTGTGTTTATGCCTTTGTTTAGTTATATTATATATATGTGTGCGTGAGTTAAAATTCCAATTGTGAATGCATGCTAATCGACCATCGACCACTGTAGGGTCGATGACGATCCATTGAATAGTGAGATATTATATGTGATTATTTGTTGAAGACAGCGTGCAGCACAGGGAAGAAATGGATATCGAATTGTAAAATTCGATGTCAAACTGGTGATAAAGGCGCTGTTGAAATTGTGTGTGATGACGGATTGGGTTAATGTTGAGTTTGGACGCACATAGAAACAAATTATGTATGGAGTTGGGCCTTACGCTGATCAAGGAATAAACTGGAGCTGCGTTTAATTATAAAGATGGAAGTTGTGTTCATTATAAAGTTTGTGATTGGCCAATCGAGTCAGCCGTCGTGGTAATGTTGAATAGCGTTAAGAAGTGACCAGCAAAACAATTAGTCAAAGGCGGCGTGCTTGAAGTTCATGTGGTTCAAACGTTCTTATATGACCGCAGAAATGGATCTGTATGATGAATTTAAAAGAGTGAGGCGGTTGTTTCTTTTGTAATTGTTTGAAGGAGCAGGTGCAATCGCGTCGGAACTCTGGAAGGCGAAATTGATAGCGCATTGAAATTATCCGATTTCCGATTGAATCGGATCGGAACTGTGGGTGCTATTGACTGTTTTGGAATTCGAATCATGCGATCTCCGATTTCCAATTGTATCGGATCGGTTCTAGGAGTATCGAATCAGAACTGCGATGATCATAAAAAGGAGAAGGTATATTGCCGACTTCCGATTTGCTTCAGATGGGAGTTTGTTGGATCAGTGGACCACCGATATCTATAGAGGTGGTTGCATCCACCTATTGCTGTGAATTGGATTATGAGTGGCACGGGGTTTTAAACCTCAACATATATATTGTAACGTTTGTGATAATTGTATTTATCTCCTATGTATGGATGGCACGATTTTAATATAAATCCACGGTTCAATTAAAAGGTTTAAAGTTTAAACACTTCAATTTAGGCTTAGTGGGCCATAACCCATAGGCCCAGGTTTGAATTTCATACATGAAAGGAGATTTTGGAAATACCCAAG
Source organism: Pinus albicaulis (assembly GCA_034641835.2). Classification (NCBI taxonomy): domain Eukaryota; kingdom Viridiplantae; phylum Streptophyta; class Pinopsida; order Pinales; family Pinaceae; genus Pinus; species Pinus albicaulis. The sequence goes on from CM076570.1 coordinate 542,839,222, forward strand.
ATCTCTTTTCATCACTTACCCTTAATCTTATCCTTACCCCTAACCTTAACCTTAACTCTAACCTAACCTGAACCTTAACCTTAACCTTAACCTTCACCTTACTCTTACCCTTAACCTTAACCTTAACCTTAACCCTAACCTAACCTTAACCTTGACCTTGATCTTATCCTTGAACTTGACCTTAACATTACCCTTAAACTTAAGGTTAAATTAAACCTTAGCCTTAACCATAAACTTAACCTTAACTAAACCCTTAACCTTAAGATTAACCTTAGCCTTAACCTTAACCTTAAACTAACCTAACCTTAACTTAACCTTAACCTTAACCCTAAACTAACCTAACCTTAGCCTTAACCTTACCCTAACATTAGCCTTCAGGTTGGTCAAGGTTAAGGTTAGGTTAGGGTTAAGGTTAACGTTAAGGTTAGGTTAAGGTTAACGTTAAGGGTAAGGTCAAGGTTAAGGTTAAGATTAACCTTAACCTTAACCTTAAGGTTCACCTTGACCTCACCCATAACCTTAACCTAACCTTACCCTTAACCTTAACCATAATCTAACCTTAACCTTTACCTTAACCTAACCTAACCTTAACCTTAACCTTAAACTTAACCTAAACCTTAATCTTACCCTTAACCTTAACTTGACCTTAACCTTAACCTTACCTTAACCTCACCTTGACCTTACCTTAACTTCACACTAACCTTAGTGTTACCCTTAACCTAAACTTAAGTTAAAAATTAACCTTAACCTTAACATTAACCTAAACTAACTTAGCCTTAGCCTTAACCTTACCATAACATTAGCATTAAGGTTGGTCAAGGTTAAGGTTTGGTTAAGGTTAAGGGTAAGGTTAACCTTAACCTTAACCTAACCTAACTTAACCTAACCTAACCTTAAGCTTTACTTTACCCTTAGGGTAAGGTTAACCTTACCTTTAACCTAACCTAACCTAACCTAACCTAACCTAAACCTTGAATTTACCCTTAACTTAACCTAACCTAACATAATATTACCGTTAACCTTAACCTTACCGTACCTTAACCTTGACCCTAACCTTATCTGTAACCTTAACCTTAACATTAACCTTACTCTAACCTAACCTAACCTTATCTTAACTTTAACCTTAACCTTAACCCTTAACCTTAACCTTAACCTTAGCTTTACCCTTAACCTAAAATTAACTTTACCCTTAACCTAACCTTAACCTTAACCTTACCCTAACCTTAAACTTAACCTTAACCTGACTAAACGCGTAACCTTAAACTTACCTTAACCTAACTTTAACCTAAACTTTCCCCTAACATTAACCTTAACCTTAACATTAACCTAACCTTAACCATAACATTACCCTAACCTCACCCTAACCTTAACCTTAACTTTACCCATAAGCTTACCCTTAACCTAAACTTAACCTTGATCTTGACCAACCCCTTAATCTAACCTTAACCTTAACCTTAATCTAACCCTAACCAAGGTTAAGGTTAAGGTTAAGGTTAGTTTAAGAGTAAAGTTAAGGTTAATTTTAAGGTTTGGTCAAGGTTAGGGTTAGGTTATAGTTAAGGTTAAGATAAGGTTAAGGTTAATGTTAAGGGTAAGGTTAGGTTAAGGGTAAAGTTAAGGTTAAGGGTAAGGGTATGGTTAAGGTTAAGGTCAATGTCAAGGTCAATGTTAAGGTTAGGTTAAGGGTAAAGTTAAGGTTAAGGTGAAGGTTAAGGGTAAGGCTAAGGTTAAGGTTATGAGTTTAGTCAGGTTAAGGTTAAGGTTAAGGTTTTTCTAACGGTTAGGGTTAAGTTATAGTGAAGGTTAATGTTTAGTTAAGGGTAAAGTCAAGGTTTAGGTTAGGGTAATGTCAAGGTTAAGGGAAAAGTAAAGGTTAAGGTTACGTTAAGGGTAAAGACAAGGTTAAGGTTAGGTTAAGGTTAAGGGTAAAGTCAAGGTTAAGGTAAAGTTAAGGTTAGGGTTAGGTTAAGGTTAAGGTTAAGGTCAATTTTAAGGTTTTGGTCAAGGTTAGGGTCAGGTTAAGGTTAATGTTAAGGGTTTGGTCAAGGTTAGGGATAGTTTATAGTTAATGTCAAGGTTAATGTTAAGGGTAAGGTTATATTTATGTTAAGGTTAAGGTTAAGGTTAAGGTTAAGATAAGGTTAAGGTTAAGGGTTTGGTCAAGGTTAGGGTTAGGATATAGTTAGGTTTAAGGTTAAGGTTAGGTTAAGTTAAGAATAATGTCAAGGTTAAGGGTAAGGTTAAGGTTAGGTTAAGGTTAAGATTAGGTTAAGGGTAAATTTAAGGTTAAGCTTAGGTTAAGGGTAAAGTTAAGGTTAATGTTAGGGTTAACGTTAGGGTTAAGGTTAGGGGAGGGTTAGGGTTAAAGTTAAGGGTTTGGTCAAGGTTAGGGATAGGTTATAGTTAAGGTTAAGGTGAAGGTTAAGGGTAAGGTTAAGGTTAAGGTTACAGGTGTTATCACTCAGGTTTTCCTAAAAGTTGTGGAAGAGGAAAGTATACCCGAGGTAACCACAAACCAACCTTCTGCGCAGACCCAAGGCCTAATCTACAATCCAAGAGAGTAGCTCTCTTTATAATTTATCTTTGTTCTGTGAAAGTTTTAAACTAGTTATAAGTTCAAGAGTTTTTATTTTGTTTGAATGGTAATATCGCTAATCATGGTGCAAGTGTGGTTGAAGATTTCTAGTCCATTGGGCTATGGAGTCAAAGGATGGCTTTACTGGATTTCTATTCGAAACACAAGATGGCTTTGCAGGGCAAGATAGCCAAATAGAGAACAATCCTTAAAATTTAAAGTGGATGGAATGGTTTTGAAGGGATGAAAGGCAGTTAAGAATCTTTCACCATGTTCAAAAGAAAGAAATGAAATGATTACAAATAAAGAGTAGTGAAGAATTCTTTACTATAGTAACCAAGATGTTTAAATTAGCGAAGCAAGAGAAATTAAGAATTCGTTGCTTATAACTAATTTAGAGGAAAACATTTAGAATAATCACAACTGAACTCAGAGTACAATTAAGTAAATTCTGAGTTATTCTTTTATGTCAAGTATTCAGAAATGGACACAATGATATTATAAACAAATATAAAACTTAAAACATAGGATAGAAAGACTTATTGAACTGCAGTCAGACACATGAATCCTGCAAAAAGTCCCGAGCTTCAAATTGTCATCCAGCAAGCCACAAATAAATTTCTCCAAAATGCTTTTATTCCAAAAAAATTAATGTCACAGTGGAATAGTAGAATTCCCCCTTCAATACTCTCTTTGAGGGTTTATTTATACAAAAAATGATTGAAAATATCTCACACTAACCTAGCCACTAATCTAGGGTGACTAATGAATAAGTTACAATAAAAGGGAGACAAATGGTCTCGCAAATAGGAAAAAAAGTAATTACTGGTGTGCTGTTTCCTTCTTTTGTGGATGTGCTGGAGGCAGGTGCTATAATAGGGCTCGATGCTGTCCCTTTGAGTAATTATTTTGCTTGCTTGATACTCTTTGTTTCTACTGATACTCTTTCAACTGCCCAACTGATACTCTTTAACCTGTGCTCATTATTTGTCCTTTAAATGATAGTAAAAAGATAAAATTCTCAACCTGAAGATAAATTTCATAAAATGTCCAATAAGTCTTCCCACCATTGATCTTCTGCTATTATGGTTCTTTTAAGTTTTCTTAATGTTTCATCAGCCTCTGTGTATCTGTAAAAAGTGGGCTGATTAGGGAACAAATACTTTATCTCCTGCTCAAGATGAAACAAATTCTTTAACCTATCGTATAGATTCCTCCCTGTTGGCAATGTTGCTTGTGACGAACTGATAGAATGAACAGTTGTGTTATGAACATGTATATCTATTTTATTAACATAGGTTTCCAGGTCCATTATATTTTCTTCTGAGAGCATAGGACTGGGTAACCCATTGTCCAATAAAACCTGAAATTTCCCTTTAAAAGCATTGATTTCTTCCAGAATATCTGAGCATTTCCTTTCCAAATTCTGCATAAGAGTTCTTTTGGTAAAAACTCTTTTTATCTCTAAAATAGTGCATGTCCTGTCATCAATTCCTAACTCTGCAAGCTGTTGCTTAGTCCGGGTGTTCAAAAATTGTATAAGTTGATTGGCTTGCTCAGGTCTTCCCCTTAATTCATCTCTTGTTTTGTCTATTTCTTCCTGAGCTACTTTGATCAGGTCATTTTGTTCAAAGATTGTTTGAACAAAGGACCAAATACTTTTTATTGACTCAATTATATTATCCCCAAGAATTTCATTTATTTCTCTCAAAGGCTTCTCTAATGAAAGATTTTTTTCTAAAGCCTTAACCAATTTTTCCAACCTTTTAATTTCCCTGGTATTATCAGCAACAATCTTCTTAGACATATCATATTTCTGCTCCAAATTTTCTACCTGCAATTTTGTGGTTTTGAGTTCTGTGACTCTGAGTTTTAAACTCTCCATTTGTTTCACCAATTCATCAGAACTTAAACCAGAAGTGTTTACCTGCGCTGACTATGTTTGTTGATCTGTTGTTGTGGTACCTGTAGTGATCTCTGTTGTGGATGTTTGCATGATATCCTGTTTTTCTTTTAATGCCTGTTCCAATTCTTTCTCTGTTTCACTCAGTTGCTCAGTCATTTTTAAGAGTAACTCTATCATCTCTTCCTGTGAATTTTCCTTCAAAACTTCTTGGGTCTGGGGATGCCTTGAGGCTGGCAACTTCAGCTGCTTTTTCAGTGCAGCGATATCATCATATTTCTTTTTAATTAGTGCCTCAATGATTTTGATATCTTTGGGATTATGACCCAAACTGATGATTATATCTTCCGGAGACTTTATTCTGTTATCTTTTTCCTGAGAAGAAGCCTTCTCAATTTGGAACTGTGTGCTTGTATTATTTAAAGAATCTCGCAGCCTAAGGGCTTCCATGGCCTTATCAGTAAGGGTGGAGTATATCATCTCCCCAATTTGTCTATGCAACTCTATCTGGTCCAAGGGGTGAATGTCTTTTGCCAGGACCTCAAAATTGGTCCTAATATAATCAAATGCTGTCATGGGCTTTGGTACCTTGGATTTGAAATGGCTCATCATCATTTTGCCTTGTTGAATGTCAAATGCTAACATCAATCTTTCCTGATTGTGTGGAGCCATTTTTAGATACTGATCATATACCTTCATTATTAATAGATCATTATTTGCTTTTATATTAATGAAAGTTATCTTTATATCACCTGCATCTGTTTTTGGTGGCTTAAAAGAAGATACTTCAGTACTCAACTATTTTTGCAATTATTTTCCTTTGTGGCCTGTGTATGTTTCGCTAACTGTGCCCGTTAGTTGACTATCTTCTCTTTCATCATCAAACATCTCATCAATAATTTCCACTTCTGGAAGTGGATCGGGTTTCTGCTTTTTAGCTTGATGTAGCTCTGAGGATTCTTTGGGAGGAGTACGATCTAGAGCCTGTCTTTTCTTTCCTATTTTCATATTAGATGGAGTTTGCAATTCTGAAACTTTAGGATGATTTGCTTGAGTAGGAGAAACCTATGTCTGATCTGGTGCCCTGGAGGTTTGACGTTTCTCTGCCATGATAAAAGTTTCAATGACCTGTATTTTAGGTTCTTTCCCTTTGCCTTTAGACTCTACTGCAATTGATGGACTCTCTTCCTATAACCCCTATTGGAGATTTCCTGCTGAAGAAGTGCCAATGTGAGGTACCTGCACTTGACCAAAAGATTCTAGGTCAAACTTTTTCTCAAGATCTTTCATAATTTTGATTCTACTGTCTTCTTCATTATCTTGCTCAACTAGTGTTCCTTCCACCCACTCATCTTGGTTAGCATATTGTTCTATTTCAGGAATCCTGTGGTGAATATATGGGGATGATTTGTTCTTCATTCTTTTATCACAGATAAAACCGAATGGATCATAAGGAATCCAACGAAAACTCCTTGGTAACTTGCAATGGTTTTGTAGGATATCTTCTGCTTCTCGCTCAGCGTCCCTAGAATTGCATATGAAGGGACCTAATTGACTTTTGATCCTGAGTTGGGATTTCTTTTTTACACTACAAAAATGAATCATATCAGAATTATTCATTTGCCTGAAATATTCTAAGGCAAAAAGTCTCATAGGCACATATTTTGGCAACCTGAATGGATATAATTCACATCCCTATATTCTGATGACTGAATGATTTTGATATAAATACTAGTCCCCAACTTTATATGTCCTTGAAAGCTGCAAAGTCTTCTTAACCTCATTACTGAGCCTTGGAGGGGGAATTCCTGTCAACAAGGTAGTTGCAGGATATACAAAAAGATTGATGAAATCAGCATAAGAATAGGGAGAATCATAGGAAGAGTGAGTTATGGCAGACCAAAATATAATTGATCTAGGGTTTCCCTTGGCATCAAGCTTTTTGACAGGAAAAGGAAACTTCTCTGATTGATAATAGATGATGAGATGGTAAATGACCGAGGAATATTTAAACACTTTCTCATTATCTAGCCTCATGAACTGGTCATGGATTTTATTGGCAATGAAAGATGCAAAGTCATATTTTACTGCAGGAGGTTGCCCAGGAGTAAAAATAGACAGCAATACCAGGGTTATTTCATCAACATATTCACTTGTATTGAAACCCATGACAAAGGATATCATATTGAGGATGAGTCTGCCCAACTTATTAAAATAAGCAAAACCATAGGGAGGAGCTCCCTTAGGTTGATGTTCAGGTAACATAAAAGTCTGGCAAATGCATTTCAATTTTTCTGGGGACAGTTGGGTAGACTTTTCAAGTAGTTCTTCCATGGACAAAATAGTAAGATCTTGATCAGGTTCAAAATGGAGCATTGTATTGATATCTTGAGGAGTGATGGGGAAAAGGATACTCTGGTCAGGAGACAACACTACCCTTTGAGTTGAATCATAGTTGGAGTGGCAGTAGTGGATGATTTCTGGGAAAATATAGACTGAGGGGATAAGATATCTCGGGAAATTGGATTCCCACAAACCAATGACATCCAGACCCTTCGAATAATCATCTCTGCAGCGACAATAAATTTGAAGAGGACTTTCATCGAAACCTAAGTCTTTAATTTGAAAGTCTTTATCCACTAAGGGCAAGTATTCTAACTCTCTGTGAGGGGCATTCAATGGGGTTACATTCAGGGCTGCCAGAGCTTCCATTTTGGTTCTTTTGTATTCAAAATAGAAGTTTCGGGGTTTTCTTCACAGACCGGGCGCAAATTTGATTCAGGGAGCTTTGATTTTACTTGCAGGGACTAGAATAGACTGATATTAACCCTTTTCTAGACTCTGGCGTGAATTTTAACACAGGAAAGTGGATTTTTCAAAGAGTTTTGGCAAGAAAAAAAAATAAATACCTGTTTAATGGAGAAATTTGAACTTTACAGGTACTGGTCGATGGCGGATGGATGCTTGGGCACTGGTTTAACAATGGTGTTCGGCAATTTGGTTTGCGGCGTCTCAATCAGCGAAATTTTCAAATTATTCAGAGGAGGACGCATTCGTTTTTAGCAGTGAAAATGAAAAAGAAACACGAATTTTTGTTTTATTTACAAAGTCAATGGGGATTTTGAATTTTTCAAGGATGACATCATCCAGTACGGGAGGACGCATCACCGGGACCAGGCGGTAAGCGGTAATTTCCGCACCGCTCTTTGGGAGATGGTGGTATTCAGCGCGGAGGGAGCAATTCCATTAATTGCTTGAGACGTGGTTGGAGGATTATTTCAAAACCACTGCGCCCCCGCTCGTTATCTTCCGGACGCGAGATGGCCAACAGAATGATCCTGGGCCGTTGATCATCGGGGAGGCTATCTGACGGTGGACGGGATGTGGAATTGGCAGAGTTTTAACGTGCGGGCCCGACGGGGTTTTAAAACATGATTAACTTAATTTAAATATCCCGAGGGACGTTTGATTGGTGGAATGAATGGTTATTAATTAATCCTGGTGATTAATTAACCCCATATTTTATACACGGTTGCGGCGGAGTTTAGGGGTTTTTAACTAGGGTTAAAGTGTCGGGCGGAATTACAATGCTAAGTCAATGAGTTTTATTTTTTCGTTTTAAACATATAAAACTATATGTTAAAACCTTTTTCTATATTTCTTATTATATGGTAATAAATAAATGTCATTTATTCACCATAGGGGTAGGGAAATATTCTATATGGGTATATTTTAGCCAAAGGGTTTTTATTGGGGGATTTTTATTCAACAAAAGGAATTAATTAACTTTGGCGAAAACTTATAATAAGAGGGGTTTTGGGGATATTTAGGTAAGAAGGAGTTATGTACTATATGATAAGGTCCTTTTACTAAGGATTTAATAAATAAATCAGAAGTTAACATGACAAAGGATAAGGTAAACTCAAAATACTTAACTATAACTAAGAAAGTGAAGATTTCTGAAGTAAATTGTATCATCTCAATTTCAACACTTAAACATAGAATAGTAAGTAATTTTGAGGGTTTATTATGGAAATTTACATGATTTTCCTAAGTAAAATAGGATTTTACTTAGGAAAAGGATAAAAGTGAATGATTATAATGATGAATAACTTCAAGTACTTAGGTCTTTTTGATCATCAGGCGAAGGGTCCGGTCCCTCCAAAAGTCAAGGAAATGCCTTGAGCCCATTTAATCTTCAAATACCTTTGCACTTTGGGGAAATTAGTAAAACTCTTAAGGAGAAAGTGAGGTGGGAAGTTAATGATTTTGACTTTGCTTTATGTGAATTTTCCAATGTAGCACCTTCGTTTGCAATTTGTGATGAAAGTAGAAGATTAAACACATTTAACACCATCATTCATCACATGAAACTTTGCAACACCATCTACCTACCCTATCTACTTTACACTACCATTTTCTCTTCTTTATTAGGGTGCACTTAGACTGACAAACCCTTTTCAATCTTCTTTTTCTTTTACATGAAAATCTATCTAATTCTAACCTTATTACATCCAAGGGCTCAGATTAAACTGTTGAGCACCTTTTATTAACTCTACCTATCTACTTATCTACCAAGATTAAACTGTTTGGTCAGATATTTATTCTCTAATCTACAACATGAAATTGAAAAAATGAATGAGTCAAGTTTAAACAGTTTGACTCTTCATAAATTGTGGCAAAAGTTTGACAAACTGCACACAATTTTGTTTATTAAAAAATGAAATAGTAGTGGCATTTGGACTTGCACACTTTCCTGGTCTATTTTTGTTTGGGGTTCATTTCTTTCACTTTTTTGACCATTTTATTATTTTTACCCTTTGATTTCTCTTTTAGGGTATACCCTCTTTACATTTTTTAAAAAAATTTTGATTTTTTGATTTTTCAAGAATATGGAACACCTTTGCATAAGAAAAAGGTTTGAACATATTGCATAGTTCAATCAAGACAATCATGAAAAATGATACCTATTGGTATAGGAGTCTAACACTGGCTCCACTTGGGGATGGCTTTTCCTTGTGAAAAGTCAAGAACAGCAGGTCAGATGCCTTAAAAATGTCTTCAGTCTGAACATGTAATCTCCTTCTTCTGGTAGCTTTATTGTATATATGATAGTGAAACTTTTGAAGCTTAGGGCCTTCACTTCGGGCTTCAACTTCAAGAAATCACCCTCCAATCAAAACTGATGCATTAGAAAAGGATATATTATGTACGAGTTAGAAAAAATCAGAATATCCTAGTAAATAGGATCAAAACAGTGCTTCAACATTCGAGCATTGACTGGCCCTTCCTCAGCTTCTGAATTGTCCAAGTTCTTTAAAAAATATGTGTTGTTCCCCTATAAGGCATGAATGATATAAGGCCATTTCCATAAGAAATCAAATTTCCCATGTTTCCATTTTTCTTCCCTTCTGGAATCCCATCTTAGGACTTTGTCTCCTAGTTGAAAATCTTCTGCTTTAGTTCTTTTGTCAAACATTTTCTTTAACTTTTCCTGCAAGACTTGGGATCGTTGATACACTTCTTCTCCGGTTTGCTGCAAGTGAATTGTTTGGTTAATTCTTCTCTGAATATCATTTGGTTCCACTTGAGCCTCCTGAAGTAACTTCATAACAGGAATTCCTAAAGATGATGGGAATCTTGCTTCAATGCCATAAACTAATTCATATGGACTGGTCCCAATTGATTTCTTAGTTGTAAGTCTGTTTGCCCACAATGCATTGGTAAGTTTCTTATGCCAATTCTTTTTATTTTCTTCCAATAATTTTTTAATGATATTAATAAGGCTTTTATTGGAAGATTCTGCCAGTCCATTACCCTGAGGGTAATAGGCTGTTGAATGGCCTAAAGTTATGTGATATTTATTGCAGAAACTAATCATTTTCTTAGACTTAAATGCAGCAGCATTATCTGTTATAATTTTCTCTGGACAGCCAAATCTGGAAAGTATATTGGTTTCTAAAAACCCTATAATTACAGAATCATTGGCATGTCTGCATGGGATAGCTTCAATCCATTTGGTAAAGTAATCTGTGGCAGTAAGAATCCATCTGTGTTGCCCAGAAGAAAAGGGATGAATTTCTCCAATAAAATCTAATCCCCATTGTTGAAAGGGTATTTCTGTGGAAATTGGTCTTAATGGTAAAGGTAACAACTTTCTTTTACCCTCAAAGATCTGACACTTATGACAAGTTGTTACAAATTTCTTAACATCTGTAAACAAGGTTGGCCAGTAAAAACCAGCCCTTAAGATTTTGTCTGCAGTTGACTTCTAGTAGAGATGTCCACCACAATCCCCTGCATGAAATTCATTAAGTGCCTTGTCAACTTCATCTCTCAATAGACAATTTAATAAGATTCCTTCATGATTTTTCCAAAATAGAGTGCTATCTAAAATACAATATTTTAAAGATGTCATTTTCAAAAATCTTCTTTTCGTTCTGGACAACCCTGAAGGAGCTTGCAGGTTTAATAAAATATGAATGATATCAGTGTACCAGGGTGAATCTAAGAAAGCTTGACTGATCTGTGGAGTCGCCAACTCCTGTTCGTCATCCAGTTCGTTAATGTCTAAGGCTTGGAAATTAGTTTCAGTTATGAGTTGAGCCAAACCTTGACCTTTGATGAGTTTAGTTGGTTTAATTTCGATATCATATTCTAAAATGGTAGCTATCCACTTACCTCTTTTGCCTTCAATACCATCTTAAGTCAAGATGTCTTTGACTACAGCATTAGGCACATAAGCTATCACATGAGAATATAATATATAAACTCTGAAATCTTTAATTTCTTTCACCAGTGAAAAAGCCTGTTTCTCCATGATATTGTATTTCAAAGATGCATCTCTAAGTGCTTTACTAAAAAATGCTATTGGTTTTTCACACCCTTGATCATCTTTTTGTAGTAAAAGAGCTGCAATTGTATGTTCAGAAGAAAATGAAAATATAATGAAACCTCTGTCAAACTTTGGACTGGTAAGAACTGGTGTTCTTGTTAAAGCCATTTTGATTTCTTCAAATGATTGCTTGGCTTCTACAGTCCAGTCAATGCTTGAATATTTTTTAAGCATGTTAGTAAGCAATCTAAGTAATTCAGCTAAACTGGAAATAAACCTTCTCAAGAAATTAATATTTCCTATGAAAGCTTGAAGTTCTTTAATATTTCTGGGATGAGGTATTTGTAAAATTTCTTGTATTCTTTCAGGGTCAATTCGAATGCCATCTTTAGAAATAATGTGACCTAGGAGCTTACCTTCTTCCAAACCAAACAATGACTTTTTAGGATTTAAAGAAATTCCATATTTCCTGCACTTTATAAACACTTGCCTTAGATGATCTAAATGTTGCTGATCTGTTTTGGAAAAAACTGTTAAATCATCTAGATAAATTACCAGAAAATCATGTATTTCTTTAGCAAAAGAAATTTCCATTGCTCTCTGAAATGTAGCTCATGCATTCTTGAGTCCAAATGGCATCTTGACATATTTAAAAGTACCCCACGGTGTTGTAAATGCTGTTTTATCTTGATCATCAGGATGAACCAGAATCTGGTTATACCCTAAAAATCCATCCAATAGAGATATCCTAGAAGATCCTACTACCCTTTGTAAGATATGGTCCATTTTAGGTAAGGGATAGTTATCTTTTAAAGAAACTTTATTCAAATTTCTTAAATCAACACACAGTCTAATTTCTCAAGTCTTTTTCCGTGTTGGTACTAGATTAGAAACCCATTTTGAGAACCTAATAGGAGCTATAATTCCTGCTTCATACATTCTTTTAATTTCCTTTTCGATTGAAGGTAATAAAACAGGATTTATTCTTCTAAGTTTCTGTTTGAAAGGTTTTTGATCTGGTTTCAAAGGTATAGTGTGTTGAATTATGGATGTATCATATGATTTAAGATCTTCATAACTCCAGGCAAAAACGTCCTGGAATTCCTTTAAGAGTTCAACATATTTAACCTTTTGATCTTCTGGTAGAGATTTGGATAATTTAATCACTTTGGGATCTGCTGGGGTTCCTAAGTTGCATTCTTTAATATCAGCCTTAACAGGTTCCATTTTGGGTCTAAATGGAATGTCATTTGAGTCAAAAAGATCTTCCAAAGGAGTTAAACCTTTGGGTAAATGATTATCTTTCAGATTAATGATTTCAGTTTCATCTTCTATGATCTCATCGAATTCCATTTGTATCAAATCCTGCATATCTTTTTCTGTGAATGTGGTTGGGTGAAGCATGTGAATTGCAGTCTCTCTCGGAATATCTGTTTTTTGTTCTTTTTCTTGATCAGATTCATTAATTGTTATGTCCTCATCTATATTACTCTTAGAAAACTCATTTTCTAGTGTCAAAAAGCTATTGATCTGATTGTTATTTACAAATACTTTCCAATTCATTAGATTGTCCGGTATAGCAGGTCTATGTCTGATCTCAGCTGTGAACTGATGATTAGGTCCAAAAGGAAACTTACATGTGCTAGCGAACATTGCAAGACTGTGAGCATGCAATTTGTTTCCTGGGAATCTTGGCAAGTTGAGCTTGTAGGAAAGTGTTGAGAATTTCCACAACTGTTTCTCTATATTATTTCAATCTGGGATCTTTGGTTGAGCATTCACCATTAATCTGTTGGATAATTAATTCAGATTCTCCTATGATTGACACCCTAATTGCTCCTAACTTTTTGACATGTTTAAGCCCTAGTAAAAGGGCTTCGTACTCAGCCATGTTGTTAGTGCATTTAAAATTCAATCTATAAGAATGACCTTCAGCATGATCATTTTCAACATTATGTAACCAAATTCCAGCCCCTGCTCCTAACTTTTTTACTGAGCCATCAAATTCTAAATGCCACAGAATTTCATGTCCATAATCTTCATCAACTGTTTTAACATGTTTCTTAACAGAAGCTAGTTTTTTAGCTTTTTCTGGTATTTCTTGGTTGTCTGGTGTTTCTTGGTTTTCAGAAATCTCTTCAATCTTAACAGTAGTTTTGTTTGTAGCTTCCTTTTCAGATGCTTCTAGTTCAGTTGGAAGGTCCTTTTCAGCATTATAAAGGATGAAAGAATCCATATCGGAATGTACTGAATAGACAGGGAAGTTTTCAGGCTTCTCATGGCTACTCACCAAGTACTTCATCAAGGTTTCTCTATATAATCTTTTAGGTTGACCAAATACTGAAATAGTGGCATACGACATGTCTAGTTGAATAGATCCTCCAAGTTTAGCACCCCAGGATCTGGAAAGAAACATACCATATTTAGGGGGAATATCAGCCACTACTATTTCCATCAAAACAGACTTCGCAGGGTATTTCACCAAAGTAACACACAAATCTTTAATCAAACCTAAACATTTTACCTGACTAGAATCAAAAGAAAATAAATCTTTATATGGTCTGGTAATGTCTAAATTTAATCTTTCCATCACAGCTTTTGGCATCAAATTGTGGGATGCTCCAGAATCCAGCATAGCATTGTGGAGTATTTTGTCATGAACGTTCAGGCTCACATAAAATGGAGGAGTTCCTCCACTTTCTGGTTTGCCATTTACTTCAGGGCCAAAAAGTAGTTTAGGTTGATCATCAAGAATATTCACTAAATCATCCATTCCAGTAATGTTAATGTTAAGGGATTTACTGATTTGACTTCTATAGACATCATGTTTAGCCAGTTCTGATAAAGGAACAACTATCTTTAGTTTGCCTATTTCAGCCTCTAAATTGAAAGGTTTTTCTGTTTGGGCTTTAGTGTTTTGCACAGTGGGGTTTTCTCTATTTTTTGGGTCTTCAACGTTTTTCTCTTTTTCATGAATGGAATTTTGATTTGAAGGTATTTCTGAACTAACTTCTACTATTTCTTCTACATTTCCTATAGGAGGAAAAGTATTAGATTGTTGTTTATTATTTGGTTGGTTATCAGACACATCTTCAATTATTGGATTTGAAGGGTTAGGAGTTGTCCTAGATAGAATTTGTACAGGGGGAATGTTTTGTACAGGAGGGATTTTACCTTTGAAATTTTGTTTTACGACTTTCTGTTTGCTATTCTCTGGCACATCAATCTGTCTGCTTCTCAAATTGTACTGTTTATGAACCTCATAAATTGTTGTGTCATAGCCTTCCTTAAAATCAAAAGTTTCTCCTGAATGAGTTTGGAATGTTTCAAGGATGTGATTCTCTTGATCATCCTGAGATAGGAAAAATTCTGGTTCATTTTTGTCTTCAGTTACATTTTTTATTTCCACCTCCTCTGTAGGTTCTTCAGAATTTGAACCTTCAAAAAAAATTTCTTGGAAAGGTGGCCTGATATTTTGGTCAGGGACATTCTTTCCAATATTTTGGTTCTGATTTCTTCTAAAGTTTGGGTTTCTCACAACATTTTGATTATCACCAGTAGATTTTATTTCGATTGTCTCCACTCTGTCTCCCAATCTTTCCATACCTTTAATGATTGCATCCAGCTTTCTTTCAAAAGCTAAAGGTTCTTCAATCATAGGCATTCTTCTTTCGGCCCTAGCTCTAGCTCGTTTTTCTATAAGATTTGCTTCTACACTAACTACTATGCTTTGCATTTCTTCTAGGGTTTGGGGAGCTCTTTCCCTGAGTGAATAGGCTATGTCAGAGTCAAAACCATCCGGGAATTTAACCAATACTGAGTCAGGAGAGGGTCTGAGGTTCTAAGGAACAGCGTTGTAGGCTTCATTGAATCTTATGATGTAATCTTGCACGGTTTCATTAGGTCTTCTTCTTAATTTTTCAAATTCTGATAGGATCTGAAGAGGGTCTTTATTCTTTTCCAATATATTCAAAAATTCCCTATACAAATCTTCTAAATCGGCAATACTGTTTGGAGCAAGGGCCCTAAACCATGTCCTAACTTCCCCAGTAAGACTCTGAAAAACAATTCTCATTCGGACATCATCAGTGTCAATTTCATAGAATTCAAAGTAATCAGTCATCCTTTTGGTATGTTGTTGAGCTGTGTAAGTACCTGAGCCATCAAAAGGTGTGATCTTACTCTGATAATCTTGAGGCAAAGCCACAGGGTTGGCTGGCAACTGTAAAGGAGGATATCTATTGGCCATTGGAAGGGGTAATGGAATAATAGGTGGTGTTGGTCTGGGTGGAGGAGTAGAAGGGGTGACTGGTGTTTGAAAAGCTTTAGGAAAAGTAATTGAGCTTGGGGAAGCTTCGATAATTACAGAAATATTTGAGCTTTCTTCAAAGGTCTGTTCAGATGAAATGGATTTTTGTAAATGTCTTTCAAGGTGATATGAAACAAATCTGAATTGCAAATCTTAAAAAAAAAATGGATCTGGAACTAATCTTGATAATTCAGTTTCAGAAAAATTTACAAATAAGGATGTTTCAAATCTCTCATCAAAAGGAATTTCGTCAAAATATATAATTTTCACGGGACAAGATTGTGATCTAGAAAGAGGTCTGGAACTTTCAGAACTCTCTTGAATTCCTCTTTCAGAACTTTCTTGACTTCCTTGTCTTCTAAGAATCCTAGGAATTAGATTCGGATTTTCAAATATTGGTGGTGGATTGGGGTCAGGATTTGACCTAGTGTGACGAACCCTTTCTGAAGCCAGTTTTCCTAGATGATATATGTTTTTGGATTTTTTGGTTTTAATTGAAATGAAAATACAACTTCTATAAATTCTTGAAGAAATAACAATTTGTTGATTTAAAATTTTCTCAAAGATTTATTAAACTAGAGAGTCTGATTAAACATTTGAAACTAAAGTTCAGTCTATAAGCTAAATCAAAGATAGACTGAAGCAACATTTATTTACTATGCAGTTGCAGAGCAAAAGCATTTCAAAGGCTACCTGGCTGATCTTCAGGCTCTGTCTGTAGCTTATAAGAAAACAATAGTAACAATAAAAATGATTCAGATCCCCAGTATGGTGGCCACTATGTTATCACTCAGGTTTTCCTTGAAGTTGTGGAAGAGGAAAGTATACCCGAGGTAACCACAAACCAACCTTCAGATGCAGAATCTAGCCAATCTGCATCCAAAGAGGGCTCTCTCTTTATAATTTAGCTTTGTTCTTAGAAATTTTTAGGCTAGTTATAAGTCCAAGAGTTTTGATTTTGTTTGAATGGTGGAATCCGCCAACTAAGGGCAAGGTTGAAGATTTTCAGTCCATTGGGCTATGGAGTCAAAGGATGGCTTTACTAGATTTCTATTCTACACACAAGATGGCTTTGTAGGGCAAGATAGCCAAACAGAGAACAATCCTTAAAATTTAAAGTGGAGGGAATGGTTTTGAAGGGATGAAAGGAAATTAATAATATTTCACCATGTTCAAAAGAAAGAAATGAAATGATTACAAATAAAGAGTAGTGAATAATTCTTTACTATAGTAACCAAAATGTTTAAATTAGCGAAGCAAGAGAAATTAAGAATTCGTTGCTTATAACTAATTTAGAGGAAAACATTTAGAATAATCACAACTGAACTCAGAGTACAATTAAGTAAATTCTGAGTTATTCTTTTATGTCAATTATTCAGAAATGGACACAATGATATTATAAACAGATATAAAACTTAAAACATAGGATAGAAAGACTTATTGAACTGTAGTCAGACACATGAATCCTGCAAAAAGTCCTGAGCTTCAAATTGTCATCCAGCAAGTCACAAATAAATTTCTCCAAAACGCTTTTATTCCAAAAATATCAATTTCACAGTGAAGTAGTAGAATCCACACTCAATACTCTCTTTGAGGGTTTATTTATACAAAAAATGATTGAAAATATCTCACACTAATCTAGCCACTAATCTAGGGTGACTAATGAATAAGTTACAATAAAAGGGAGACAAATGGTCTTGTAAATAGGACAAAAAGTAATTGCTGGTGTGTTGTTTCCTTCTTTTGTGGATGTGCTGGAGGCAAGTGCTATAATAGGGCTCAATGCTGTCCCTTTGAGTAATTATTTTGCTTGTTTGATACTCTTTGTTTCTACTGATACTCTTTTAATTGCCCAACTGATACTCTTTAACCTGTGCTCATTATTTATCCTTTACATGATAGTAAAAAGATAAAATTCTCAACCTGAACATAAATTTCATAAAATGTCCAATAAGTCTTCCCACCATTGATCTTCTGCTATTATGGTTCTTTTAAGTTTTCTTAATGTTTCATTAGCCTCTGTGTATCTGTAAAAAGTGGGCTGATTAGGGAACAAATACTTTATTTCCTGCTCAAGATGAAACAAATTCTTTAACCTGTCATAGAGATTCCTCCCTGTTGGCAATGTTGCTTGTGACGAACTGATAGAATGAACAGTTGTGTTATGAGCATGTATATCTATTTTATTAACATAGGTTTACAGATCCATTATCTTGTCCTTTGAGAGCATAGGACTGGGTAACCCATTGTCCAATAAAACCTGAAATTTTCCTTTAAAAGCATTGATTTCTTCCAGAATATCTGAGCATTTCCTTTCCAAATTCTGCATAAGAGTTCTTTTGGTAAAAACTCTTTTTATTTATAAAATAGTGCCTGTCCTGTCATCAATTCCTAACTCTGCAAACTGTTGCTTAGTCCGGGTGTTAAAAAACTGTATAAGTTGATTGGCTTGCTCAGGTCTGCCCCTTAATTCATCTCTTGTTTTGTGTATTTCTTCCTGAGCTACTTTGATCAAGTCATTTTGTTCAAAGATTGTTTGAACAAAGGACCAAATACTTTTTATTGACTCAATTATATTATCCCAAAGAATTTCATTTATTTCTCTCAAAGGCTTCTCTAATGAAAGATATTTTTCTAAAGTCTTAACCAATTTTTCCAATCTTTTAATTTCTCTAGTATTATCAGCAACAGTCTTCTTAGACATATCATATTTCTGCTCCAAATTTTCTGGCTGCAATTTTGTGGTTTTAAGTTTTGTGACTCTGAGTTTTAAACTTTCCATTTGTTTTACCAATTCATCAGAACTTAAACCAGAAGTGTTTACCTGTGTTGACTCTGTTTGTTGATCTGTTGTTGTGGTACCTGTAGTGATCTCTGTTGTGGATGTTTGCATGATATCCTGTTTTTCTTTTAATGCCTGTTCTAATTCTTTCTCTGTTTCACTCAGTTGCTCAGTCATTTTTACGAGAAATTCCATCATTTTTTCCTGTGAATTTTCCTTCAGAACTTCTTGGGTCTGGGGATGCCTTGAGGCTGGCAATTTCAGTTGCTTTCTCAGTGCAGCGATATCATCATCTCTCTTTTTAATTAGTGTCTCAATGATTTTGATATATTTGGGATTGTGACCAAAACTGATGATTATATCTTCCAGAGACTTTATTCTGTTATCTTTTTCTTGAGAAGAAGCCTTCTCAATTTACAACTGTGTATTTGTATTATTTAAAGAATCTTGCAACCTAAGGGCTGCCATGGCTTTATCAGTAAGGGTGGAGTATATCATCTCTCCAGTTTGTCTATGCAACTCTATCTGGTCTAGGGAATGAATGTCTTTTGCGAGGACCTCAAAATTGATCCTAATATAATCAGATGTTGTCATGGGCTTTGGTACTTTGGATTTGAAATGGTTCATCATCATTTTGCCTTGTTTAATGTCAAATTCTGACATCAATCTTTCCTGATTGTGTGGAGCCATTTTTAGATACTTATCATATACCTTCATTCTTAATGGATCATTCTTTGCTTTTATATTAATGAAAGTTCTCTTTATATCACTTGCATATTTTTTTGGTGGCTTAAAAGAAGATACTTCAGTACTCAACTGTTTTTGCAATTCTTTTCCTTTGTGGCCTGTGTGTGTTTAGCTAACTGTGCTAGTTAGTTGACTATCTTCTCTTTCATCATCAAACATCTCATCAATAATTTCCACTTCTGGAAGTGGATCGGGTTTCTTCTTTTTAGCTTGATGTAGCTCTGAGGATTCTTTGGGAGGAGTAGGATCTGGAGCCTGTCTTTTCTTGCCTATTTCCATATTAGATGGAGTTTGCAATTCTGAAACTTCAGGATGATTTGCTTGAGTAGGAGAAACCCGTGTCTGATCTGGTGCCTTGGAGGTTTGAGGTTTCTCTGCCATGATAAAAGTTTCAATGACCTGTATTTCATGTTCTTTCCCTTTGCCTTTAGACTCTACTGCAATTTTTGTACTCTCTTCCTGTAACCCCTGTTGGATATTTCCTGCTGAAGAAGTGCCAATGTGAGGTACCTGCACTTGACCAAAAGATTCTAGGTCAAACTTTTTCTCAAGATCTTTCATAATTTTGATTCTACTGTCTTCTTCATTATCTTTCTCAACTAGTGTTCCTTCCACCCACTCATCTTGGTTAGCATATTGTTCTATTTCAGGAATCCTGTGGTGAATATATGGGGATGATTTGTTCTTCATTCTTTTATCACAAATAAAACTGAATGGATCATAAGGAATCCAATGAAAACTCCTTGGTAACTTGCAATGGTTTTGTAGGATATCTTCTGCTTCTCGCTCAGCGTCCCTAGAATTGCATATGAAGGGACCTAACTAACTTTTGATCCTGAGTTGGGCTTTCTTTTTTACACTACAAAAATGAATCATATCAGAATTATTCATTTGCCTGAAATATTCTAAGGCAAAAAGTCTCATAGGCACATATTTTGGCAACCTGAATGGATATAATTCACATCCATATATTCTGATGACTGAATGATTTTGATATAAATACCAGTCCCCAACTTTATATGTCCTTGAAAGATGCAAAGTCTTCTTAATCTCATTACTGAGCCTTGGAGGGGGAATTCCTGTCAACAAGGTAGTTGCAGGATATACAAAAAGATCGATGAACTTAGCATAAGAATAGGGAGAATCATAGGAAGAATGAGTTATGGAAGACGAAAAAATAATTGATCTAGGGTTTCCCTTGGCATCAAGCTTTTTAATAGGAAAAGGGAACTTCTCTGATTGATAATAGATGAGGAGATGGTAAATGACTGAGGAATATTTAAACACTTTCTCATTATCTAGCCTCATAAACTGGTCATGGATTTTATTGGCAATGAAAGATGCAAAGTCATATTTTACTGCAGGAGGTTGCCCAGGAGTAAAGATAGACAACAATACCAGGGTTATTTCATCAACATATTCACTTGTATTGAAACCCATGACAAAGGATATCATATTGAGGATGAGTCTTCCCAACTTATTAAAATAAGCAAAACCATAGGGAGGAGGTCCCTTAGGTTGATGTTCAGGTAACATAAAAGTCTGGCAAATGCATTTCAATTTTTTTGGGGACAGTTGGGTAGACTTTTCAAGTAGTTCTTCCATGGAAAAAGGAGTAAGATCTTGATCAGGTTCAAAATGGAGCATTGTATTGATAGCTTGAGGAGTGATGGGGAAAAGGATACTCTGATCAGGAGACAACACTGCCCTTTGAGTTGAATCATAGTTGGAGTGGCAGTAGTGGATGATTTCTGGGAAAATATAGACTGAGGGGATAAGATATCTCGGGAAATTGGATTCCCACAAACCAATGACATCCAGACCCTTCGAATAATCGTCTCTGCAGCGACAATAACTTCCAAGAGGACTTTCATCGAAACCTAAGTCTTTAATTTGAAAGTCTTTATCCACTAAGGGCAAGTATTCTAACTCTCTGTGAGGGGCATTCAATGGGGTTACATTCAGGGCTGCCGAAGCTTCCATTTTGGTTCTTGTGTATTCAAAATGGAAGTTTCGGGGTTTTCTTCATAGACCGGGTGCAAATTTGATTCAGGGAGCTTTGATTTTACTTGAAGGGACTAGAATAGACTGATATTAACCCTTTTCTAGACTCCAGTGTGAATTTTAACACAGGAAAGTGGATTTTTCAGAGAGTTTTGGCAAGAAAAACGAATAAATACCTGTTTAATGGAGAAATTTGAACTTTACAGGTACTGGTCGATGGCGGATGGATGCTTGGGCACTGGTTTAACAATGGTGTTCAGAAATTTGGTTTGCGGCGTCTCAATCAGCGGAATTTTCAAATTCTTCAGAGGAGGACGCAGTCGTTTTCAGCAGTGAAAATGACAGAAAAACATGAATTTTTGTTTTATTTACAAATTCAATGGGGATTTTGAATTTTTCGAGGATGACGTCATCCGGTACGGGAGGATACGTCACCGGGACCGGGCGGTAAGAGGTAATTTCCGCACCGCTCTTTGGGAGATGGTGGTATTCAGTGCGGAGGGAGCGATTCCATTAATCGTTTGACACGTGGTTGGAGGATTATTTAAAAACCACTGCGCCCCTGCTCGTTATCTTCCAGACGCGAGACGGCCAACGGAATGATCCTGGGCCGTTGATCATTGGGTAGGCTATCTTACGGTGGACGGTATGTGGAATTGTCAGAGTTTTAACGTGCGGGCTCGACAGGGTTTTAAAACATGATTAACTTAATTTAAATATCCCGGGGGACGTTTGATTGGTGGAATGAATGGTTATTAATTAATCCTGGTGATTAATTAACCCCATAGTTTATACACGTTTGCGGCGGAGTTTAGGGGTTTTTAACTAGGGTTAAAGTGTCGGGCGGAATTACAATGCTAAGTGAATGAGTTTTATTTTTTCATTTTAAACATATAAAACTATATGTTAAAACCTTTTTCTATATTTCTTATTATATGGTAATAAATAAATGTCATTTATTCACCATAAGGGTAGGGAAATATTCTATATGGGTATATTTTAGCCAAAAGGTTTTTATTGGGGGATTTTTATTCAACAAAAGGAATTAATTAACTTTGGCCAAAACTTATAATAAGAGGGGTTTTTGGAATATTTAGGTAAGAAGGAGTTATGTACTATAGGATAAGGTCCTTTTACTAAGGATTTAATAAATAAATCAGAAGTTAACATGACAAAGGACAAGGTAAACTCAAAATACTTAACTATAACTAAGAAAGTGAAGATTTCTGAAGTAAATTGTATCATCTCAATTTCAACACTTAAACATAGAATAGTAAGTAATTTTGAGGATTTATTATGGAAATTTACATGATTTTCCTAAGTAAAATAGGATTTTACTTAGGAAAAGGATAAAAGTGAATGATTATAATGATGAATAACTTCAAGTACTTAGGTCTTTTTGATCATCAGGCGAAGGTCCGGTCCCTCCAAAAGACAAGGAAATGCCTTGAGCCCCTTTAATCTTCAAATACCTTTGCACTTTGGGGTAATTAGTAAAAATATTAAGGAGAAAGTGAGGTGGGAAGTTAATGATTTTGACTTTGCTTTCTGTGAATTTTCCAATGTAGCACTTTCCTTTGCAATTTGTGATGAAAGTAGAAGATTAAACACATTTAACACCATCATTCATCACATGAAATTTTGCAACACCATCTACCTACCCTATCTACTTTACACTACCATTTTCTATTCTTTATTAGGGTGCACTTAGACTGGAAAACCCTTTTCAATCTTCTTTTTCTTTTACATGAAAATCTATCTAATTCTAACCTTATTACATCCAAGGGCTCAGATTAAACTGTTGAGCACCTTTTATTAACTCTACCTATCTACTTATCTACCAAGATTAAACTGTTTGGTCAGATATTTATTCTCTAATCTACAACATGAAATTGAAAAAATGAATGAGTCAAGTTTAAACAGTTTGACTCTTCATAAATTGTGGCAAAAGTTTGACAAACTGCACACAATTTTGTTTATTAAAAAATGAAATAGTAGTGGCATTTGGACTTGAACACTTTCCTGGTCTATTTTTGTTTGGGGTTCATTTGTTTCACTTTTTTGACCATTTTATTCTTTTTACCCTTTGATTTCTCTTTTAGGGTATACCCTCTTTACATTTTTTTAAAATTTTTTGATTTTTTGATTTTTCAAGAATATGGAACACCTTTGCATAAGAAAAAGGTTTGAACATATTGCATAGTTCAATCAAGACAATCATGAAAAATGACACCTATTGGTATAGGAGTCTAACAATAGGTTTAGTCAGGTTACGGTTAAGGTTAAGGGTTTTCTCAAGGTCAGGGTTAGGTTAAGGTTAAGGGTAAAGTTAACATTAAGGTTAAGTTAAGGGTAAAGTTAAAATTAAGGTTAGATTAAGGTTAAGGCAAGGTTAGGGTAAGTTTAAGGGTTAATTTTAACTTAACCTTAATCATAACCTTAACCTTAACCTGACTAAACCCATAACTTTTACCTAACCTTAACCTTAACCTAACCATACATTTAACCTTAACCTTCCCATAACCATAACCTTAACCTTAACCTTGATCTTACCCTTAAACTTAACCTTAACCTTACCCCATTAACCTTAACCTTAGCCTTAACCATCACCCTTAGCCTTCATCTTAACCTTAACCTAAACCTTCACCCTTAACCTTACCTTAACCTTAACCTAACCTTAACGTTACCCTAACCTTAACCTTAACCTAGCCTTGACCTTAACTATTACCTAGCCTTAACTTTGGTAAGGTCAAGGTTAAGGTTAAGGTTTTCAATGATGGGAAGGTTAAGGTTAAGGTTATAGTTAAGTTTAAGGTTAAGGTTAAGGGTTTGGTTAAGGTTAGGTTTAGATTATAGTTAAGGTGAATGTTAGGGTAAATGTTATGGGTTTAGTCAGGTTAAGGTTAAAGTTAATGATAAAGTCAAGGTTAAGTTTAGGTTAAGGTTAAGGGTGAAGGTTAAGGATATGGGTCTTAACCTTAACCTTAACCTTCACCCTTAACCTTAAGCTTAACCCTAACCTTCACTACAACCTAACCTTAAACTTGACCTTAACTATAACCTCACCTTGACCTTAACCTTAACCTTACCTTTAACCTTAACCAAACCCTTAATCTTAACTTTAACCTAACCTAAACCTTACGCTTAACCTTGACCATAACCATAACTTAACCTAACGATAACCTTAACTTTAACAATAACCTAGCCCTAACCTTGACCAAATCTTTAACCTTAACCTCATCTTAACTTTAACAACTTAACCTTAACCTTAACCTAACTATAACCTTACCCTTGAGTTTAACCTTGACCTTAACTATAACATAACCCTAACCTTGACCGATCCCTTAACATTAACCTTAACCTAACCCTAACCTTGACCAAACCATTAACATTAACCTTAACCTTAACGTTAACATTAACCTTAGCCTAATCTTAACCTTAACCTAACTGTAACCTTAACCTTAACCTTAGCCTAACCATAACCTTAAATTTACCCTTAACCTTACCTTAACCTAACCCTAACCTTAACTTTACCCTTAACATTAACCTTGACCTTAACCTTAACCTTAACTATAACCTAACTTAACCTTGACTAAACACTTAACCTTAACCTTAATCTTAACCTTACCCTAACCTTAACTTAACCTTAACCTTAACCTAAACTTAACATTAACTTTACCCTTAACCTAACCTTAACCATCATCTTAACTTTAACCTTAACCTTACCTTTACCTTAACCTTAATCTTACTTTGACCTTAACTATAACCTAACCCTAACCTTGACCAAACCCTTAACCTTAACCTTAACCATAACCTTAACATTTATCGTAACCTTACACTAACCTTATCTGAACCTTAACCTAAACTTAACCTTGAATTTACCCTTAATGTAACCTTAATATTAACCTTAACGTTAAGCTTAACATAACCCTTAACCTTAACCATAACCTTAACCTTAACCTTACCTTGACCTTACCCTTAACCTAATCTTAACCTTAGCCTTGACCTTAACCTTAACCTTAACCATTACCTAACCTTAACATTAACCTAAACTTAACCTTAACTATAATGTAACCATAACCTTAACCTTAACCTAAACTTAACCTTGACCTTAACTATAACCTAACCTTAACATTGACCAAACCCTTAATGTAACCTTAACCTTGACTTTACCCTTAACATAACCTTAACCTTGACCTTAACCTTACCCTTAACATTAACCTTAAACTTAACCTTAACCAAACATTAACCTTGACCTTGTCCTTAACCTTAACCTTCACCTTACCTTAATCTTAACTTTAACCTTAACTTCAACTTTACCCTTAACCTAACCTTAAGGGTTTAGTCTTGTTAAGGTTAGGTTAAGGTTAAGGTTAAGGTTAACGGTTTGGTTAAGGTTAGGTTAAGGTTAAGGTTAAGGTTAACGTTAAGGGTTTCTTCAAGATTAGGGTTAGGTTATAGTTAATGTTAAGGTAAGGGTCAATGTTAGCCTTAACCTAGCCTTCCGCTAACCTTAACACTAACCTTAGGTAAAGTTAAAGTTAAGGTTAAGGGGTTAAGATTAGGTTAAGGTAAAGTCAAAGTTAATGTTAGGTTAAGGGTAAAGTTAAGGTTAAGGTTATGTTTTGGTCAGGTTAAGGTTAAGTTTAAGGTTAAGGTTAACCTTACCCTTACCTCAAACTTACCCTTAACCTTAACCCTAATGATAACCTTAACATTTACCTAACCCTAACCTTAACTTTACCCTTAACCTAACCTTAACCTCCACCTTACCCTTAATGTAACCTTAAACTTAACCAAACTCTTAACCTTAACCTTAACTTGAAACTTAACCTTACCTTTAACCTTGACCTTAACCTTAACTTAACCTAAAAATTAATCTTATCCTTACCCTTAATCTTATCTTAACCTTAACCTTAACCTTCCCAAACCCATAAGGTTATGTTAAGGTTAGGGTTAAGGTTAAGGTCAGGTTAAGTTTAGGTTAAGGTTTGGTCAAGGTTAGGGTTGCATTATAGTTAAGGTTAAGGGTAAAGCGAGTTAAGGTTACGTTAAGGAGTAAAGTCAGGTAGGTTAGGTAAGGCTAAGGTTAAGGTTAGAGGTAAAGGTAGGATGGAATTAAGTTAGGTTATGGTTAAGGTTAGGTTAAGGTAAAACTAAGTTAATTTTGAGTTCAAAGTTAAAGTTAGATTAGGTCAAAACAGGTTAGATTAAGGTTAAGGTTAAAGTTTAGTGTTGACTTTAGATTGGGTTATGAACAAAAGATGGGTTAAGGGTAGGTTATGGTTAAGCTTAAGGTTAGGTTAAGTTTAAGGTTAAGTTAAGGTTAAGGTTAAGGTTTGGTCAAGGTTAGGTTAAGGTTAAGGTTAGGTAAATATTAAAGTTAAGGTTAATGTTTAGGGTTTGGCCAAGGTTACGGTTAGGTTAAGGGTAAAGTTACGGATAAGTTTAGGTTAAGGTCAAGGTCAAGGTTAGGGTTAGGTTAAGTTAAAGTTAAAGTTAAGGTTAGGTTAGAATAAGGTAAAGGTTAAGGTTAGGTTAAAGTTAAGGTTATGGGTTTAGTTAGGTTAAGGTTGCGGTTAAGGTTAAAGTCAAGGATAAGGGTTTGGTTAAGATTAAGGTTAAGGTTAGGCTAAATTAAGGTTAAAGTTAAGGTTAAGGTTAGGGTTAAGGTTAGGGGAAGGTTAAGGTTATGTTAAGGTTAAGATTAAGGTTAAGGTTAGGTTATAGTTAAGGTTAAGGTTAGGTTAAGGGTAATATAAGGGTAAGGTTAAGGTTAGGTTAAGCAAGGTCAAGGTCAAGGTTAAGGGTAAAGTTAAGGTCAAGGTTAAGGGTAAAGTTAAGGTCAAGGTTAGGGTTAGGTTATAGTTAAGGTTAAGGTTAATTTAAGGGTAAACTAAAGGTTAAGGTTTAGGTGAAGGTTAAGTTTAAGGTTAAGGTTAGGTTAAGGTAAGGTTATACTTAGGTTAAGCTTGAGGTTAAGGTTAAGATAACATTTGGTTAAGGTTGAGGTTTAAGGTTATGGGTCTTAACTTTAACCTTCACTATAATCTATGCTTAACATTAACCTTTACATAATATTAACCTTAACCTTAACCTTGACGTTAACTATAACCTTAACCTTAACGAATCCCTTAAAATTAACCTTAAATTAACCTTAATCTTAACCTAACCCTAACCTTGACCTTAACTATAACTTAACCCTAACCTTGACCAAACCTTAACCTTAACCTTAACCTTCCCATAACCTTAACCTTAACATTCACTATAACGAAACATTAACCTTAACGTTAACCTTAATCTTAACTTTACCTTTAACCTAACCTTCAACTTAACCTAAGGTTAGGGTTAGGTTATATTAAGGTCAAGGTTAAGTTTAAGGTTAAGGTTAAGGTCAAGTTAAGGTTAAATTTAAGGTTAAGGTTAGGTTAAGGTTAAAGTTAAGGTTACAATTAGGTTAAGGGTAATGTTAAGGTTAAGGTTAGGGTTAGAGTTAAAGTTAAGGTTAAGGTTAGTGTTAGAGTTAAGGTTAAGGTTACAGGAAGGTTAAAGTTAAGGTTAAGGGTAAGGTTGGGGTTAAGGTTAAGGGTAAGATTAAATTTAAGGTTAAGGTTAAGCTTATGGGTTTAGTCAGGTTAAGGTTAAGGGTAAGGTTAAGGTTAAGGTTAAGGGTTTGGTCAAGGTTAGGGTTAGGTTATAGTTAAGGGTAAGGGTAAGGTTTAAGGTTAACCCTAACCTTGACCAAACCCTTAAGATTAAGGTTAGATTAAGGTTAATATTATGTTAGGGGTAGGATTAAGGTTTGGTTATAGTTAAATTCAAGGTTAAGGTTATGGTTAAGATTAAGGTTAGGTTATAGTTAGTTTAGGTTAAGGGTATGGTTAAGGTTAGGGTAAGGTTAAGGTTACGGGTTTAGTTAGGTTAAGGTTAAGGTTACGGGTTTAGTCAGGTTAAAGTTAAGTTTACAGGTTTATTCAGGTTAAGGTTATAGTTAAGGTTAAGGTTAAGGTTAAGGTTAGGTTAAGGTTAAGGTTATGGGTTTATTCAGGTTAAGGTTAAGGGTAAAGTCATTGTTAAGGTTAAGATTAGGTTAAGGTCAAGGTTAATGTTAGGTAAAGGTAATGTTAAGGTTAAAGTTAAGGGTAAATTCAAGGTTAATGTTAGGTTAAGGTTAAGATATGGTTAAGCTAAAAGTTAAGGCTAAGGTTAGGTTAAGGGTAAAGTTAAGGTTAGGGTTAAGATAAGGTTAACGTTAAGGTTAGATTAAGGGTAAAGTTAAGTTTAGGGTTAGGTCAAGGTTAAGGTTAAGGTTATGGTTAGGCTAAGGTTAAGGTTAGGGTTAAGGATAAAGTTAAGGTTAACGTTAGGTTAAGGTTAAGGTTAAGATAAGGTTAAGGTTAAGGTTAAGGGTAAAGTCAAGATTAAGGTAAAGTTGAGGTTAAGGTTAGGGTAAAGGTTCAGGTTAAGTTTAAGGTTAAGGGTTTGGTCAAGGTTAGGGTTAGGTTATAGTTAATTTTAAGGTTAATGTTAAGGTTAGGATTAGGTTATGGTTAATGTTAAGGTTAAGGTTATGGGTAAAGTTAAGGTCAAGGTTAAGGTTAATGGTTTGGTCAAGGTTAGGGTTAGGCTATAGTTAAGGTCAAGGTTACGGTTATGTTTAAGGTAAGGTTAAGATAAGGTTAAGGGTAAAGTTAACATGAAGGTCAAGTTATGGTTATGGTTAAGGTAAGGTTAAGGGTAAAGTTAAGGTTAAGGTTAGGTTAAGGTTAAGATAACGTTAAGGGTAAGGTTAAGGTTAAGGGTAAGGGTAAGGTTAACCTTAATCTAAGCTTAACCTTAACCTTGACCTTAACTATAACCTTAACCTGACTAAAACCATAACCTTAACGTTAACCATAACCTTGACCAAACCCTTAAGGTTAGGTTAATGGTAAATTCAATGTTAAGGTTATGTTTATAGTTATGGGAAGGTTAAGGTTAAGGTTAAGGATAATTTTAACGTTAGGGTTAAGGTTAGGGGAAGGTTAAGGTTAAATTCAAGGTTAAGTTTAAGGTTAGGTCAAGGTTAATGTTAAGTTAAGATCAAGGTTACGGTTAAGGTTAACCTTAACCCTTTATCTTATCTTTCCCTTAACCTTAACCTTGACCTTAACCTTAACCTTAAATTTACCCTTAACCTAACCTTATCCTAACCTTAACCTTGACCTTAACCTTAACCTTTACCCTTAACCTAAACTTAACCTTAACCTTAACTTAACCCTAACCTTGAACAAACCCTTAACCTTAACCTTAATTTTACCCTTAATATTGAGTTTAACCATAACATTCCCCTAACCTTCACCCTAACTTTAACCTTCCTCAACCTTAACCTTTACCCTTAACCTAAACTTAACCTTTACCCTTAACCTAAACTTAACCTTAACCTTAACTTAACCCTAACCTTGAACAAACCCTTAACCATAACCTTAATTTTACCCTTAATATTGAGTTTAACCATAACATTCCCCTAACCTTCACCCTAACTTTAAACTTCCTCTAACCTTAACCATAACCTTACCTTGACTTTAACCTTAACCTAACCTTAACCTTACCATTAACCTTCACCTTAACCTTCACCTTAAGGTTAAGGTTAAGGTAAGGGTAAGGTTAAAGTTACGGGTTTAGTCAGGTTAAGTTAAAGGTGAAAGTTAAGGTCAAGGTTAAGGTTAAGGTTTGCTTAAGCTTAACCTTACCCTTACCTTAACCTTACCCTTAACCTTAACCTTGACCTTACACTTAGGATAAGGTTAGGTTAACCTAAGGGTAAAGTTAAAGTTAAGGTTAAGGTTAGGATAAGGTTAAGGTTAAGGTTAAGGTCAAGGTTAAGTTTAGGTTAAGGGTAAGGTTAAGGTTAGGTTAAGGTTAAGGTTATGGTTAGGTTAAGGGTTAAGGGTAAAGTTAAGGTTAAGGTTAAGTTTAAGATCAATTTCAAGGTTACGTTAAGAGTAAAGTCAAGGTTAACCTTAAACTTAACCTTACTAATCCTATAACCTTAACTTTAACCTTAACCTTAACTTTACTCTTAACCTAATATTAACCTTAACTATAACCTAACCCTAACCTATACCTTAAATTTACCCTTAACCTTAACCTTAAACTTATCCTTAACCTTAACTATAACCTAACCCTAACATTAACCTTAACATTAACTTTACCCTTAACCTTCACCTTAAACTTAACTTTACCCTTAACCTTAACTGTAACCTTAAACTTGACCTTAACCTTAACCTTAACCTAAACTTAACCTTAACCTTCCCCTTGACCTTAACCTTAACGTTAACGTTATCCTAACCTAACCTTAACCTTAACCTAATCTTAACCTAAACCCTAACCTTAACATTGACTTTAACCTAACCTTAAATATAACCTTAACCTTAACCTTTTCTTAACCTTAACCTAACATTAACCTTAACCTTAACCTAACCATAACTTTACCCTTAACCTGAACCTTAACCTTAACTTAACCTAACCCTAACCTTGACCTTAACCTTAACCTTAAACTAACATTAACTTAACATTAACTTTAACTTTACCCTTAACCTTAACCTTAACCTTATCTTAACCTTAACCTAACCCTAACCTTGACCATGACTTTACCTTAACCTAACCTTAACCCCTTAACCTTAACCTTAACCTTTACCTTAAACTTAACCTTGACCTGAACTATAACCTAACCCAAACCTTAACCAAACCCTTAACTTTAAACTCAACCTTAACTGTAACCTTAACCTTAACCTTCCCATAAACATAACCTTAACCTTAACCTTGAACTTACCCTTAACCTTAACCTTAACCCTACCACCTTAACATTAACCTTACCCTTAACCTTAAATTTAACCTTAACCTGACTAAACTTGTAACCTTAAACTTAACCTTAACCTAACCTAACCTTAACTTTTCCCTTAACCTTAACTATAACCTAACCCTAACCTTAGCCTAACCTTAACCTTAACTTTACCCTTAACCTAACCTAACCCTAAGGTTATGGGTTTAGTAAGGTTAAGGTTAAGGTTAGGTTAGGTTGTAGTTAAGGTTAAGGTGATGGGAAGGTTAAGGTTAAGGTTAAGGTTAAGGTTAAGGTTTGCTCAAGGTTATGGTTAGGTTATAGTTAAAGTTAAGGTTAAGGTTATGGGTTTAGTTAGGTTATGTTTAAGTTTAAGGTTAAGGTTAGGTTAAGGGTAAATTCAAAGTTATGCTTATGGTTATGGGAACGTTAAGGTTAAGTTTAAGAGGTTAAGACTAGGTTAAGGTAAAGTCAAGGTTAACGTTACGTTAAGGTTAAGATTAGGTTAAGGGTAAAGTTAAAGTTAAGGTTAAGGTTAAGGTTTGGTCAAGGTTAGAGTTAGGTTATAGTTAAGGTTAAGGTTAAGGTTAGGGTTACATTATAATTAAGGTTCTGGTTAGGTTAATATTAAGGTTAAGGTTAGGTTAAGATAAGGTTTAGGGTAAGGTTAATATAAGGTTAAGGTTAAGGTTAGTTTAAGGTGAAGGTGAAGGTTAACGGTAAGGTTAAGGTTAAGGTCAAGGTCAAAGTTAAGGTTAAGTTAAGGTTAAGGTTTAATTTAAGGTTAATTCTAAGGTTAAGGTTAAGAAAAGGTTAAGATTAAGGTTAAGAGTTTAGGGTTTAGGTTATAGTTAAGTTCAAGGTTAAGTTTAAGGTTAGGTTATGTCAAGGTAAGGTTAAGGTTAAGGTCAAGGTAAAGGTTAAATAAAGGTTAAGGTTAAGGTTAATGTTAAGGGTTTGGTCAAGGTTAGGGTTAGATGATAGTTAACATCAAGGTTATGGTTAAGGGTAAGGTTATAGTTAGGTTACGGTTAAGGCTAAGGTTAAAGTTAGGTTAAGGTAAGGTTAAGGTTACAGGTTTTTTCAGGTTAAGTTTAAGGTTAAGGTTATGGTTAAGGTTAGGGTAAGGATAAATGTTAAGGTTAGGTTAAGGTTAAGGTTAGGGTTAAGGTTAAGGTTAAAGTTAAGGTTAAGGTTAAGGTTATGTTATAGTGAAGGTTAAGGGTAAGGTCAAGGTTAAGGGAAAATTTAACGTTAAGGTTAAGGTTATGGGTTTAGTAAGGTTAAGTTTAGGTTAAGGTTAAGATAAGGTTAAGGGTAAGGTTAAGGTTAAGGTTAAGCTTACGATAAGGTTAATGTTAATATTAAGGTTAAACGTTTGTCAAGTTTAAGGGTTGATTATATTTAAGGTTAAGGTTAAGGTTAAGGTTAGGGTTAAGGATAAGGTAATGGTAAGGTTAGCCTTAACATTAAACTTAATATTAACCTGACCAAACCTTAATGTTAACCTTAACTTTACCCTTAACCTAACCTTAACCTTAACTTTACCTTAACCTAACCTTAACTCCTTGACCTTAACCTTAACCATACTAAACACATACTCTTAACCTTAACCTTAACTTTACCCTTAACCTTGACCTTACCCTTAACCTTCAACCTCACCTTAACCTTAGCCTAACCTTAACCTTAACCTTACCATTAACCTTAACCTAAATATAACCTTACCCTTAACCTAACTTAATCTTAACCTTGACCTTGACCTTGACCTTGACCTTAACCTTCCCCTTAACCTTCACCTTCACCTTAACCTGACTAAATCCATAACCCTTAACCTTAACCTTACCATTAACCTTCACCTTAACCTTAACCTTTAGTTTACCCTTAAACTAACCTTAACCTTAACTATAACCTAACCCTAACCTTGACCTTAACTTTATCCTTAACCTTGACCTTGACCTTGCCTTAACCTAACCTTAACCTTATCCTTATATTACCCTTAACCTAACCTTAACCTTAACTATAACCTAACCTCAACCTTAATCTTAACCTTAACATAACATTAAACTTCCCCTAACCTTAACCCTAACCTTAACCTTAACCTTAACCAAACCCTTATCATTGACTTTAACCTTAACCGCAACCTTAACCTAACTAAACCCATAACCTTAACTTTAACCTAACCTTAACCTTTACCTTATCCTAACCTAACCTTAACTTTAACTTTAACCTAACCTAACCCTAACCTTGACCTTGACCTTAACCTAAACTTATTCGTAACTTTACCCTTAACCTAACCGTAACCTTGACCAAACCCTGAACATTAACCTTAACTTTAATCTTTACCTAACCTTAACCTTAACCTAACCTTGACCTTAACTATAACCTAACCCTAACCTTCACCAAACCTTAACCTTAACCTTAACTTAACCTTAAACTTAACCTAACCTTAAGCTTAACTATAACCTACCCTTAACCTTGACCTTAACTATAACCTAACCCAAACCTTGACCAAACCCTTAACCTTAACCTTAATCTTAACCTTAACCTTAACATTAACTTAACCTTAACCTTAACCTAAAATTAACCTTAGCTTTACCCTTAACCTAACCTTAACCATAACCTTAACCTTAACCTAATCCTAACCTTACCCTTAACCTTAACCTTAGCATTAACCTAACCTAAACCTTGACTTTACCCTTAACGTAACCTTAACCTTGGCTTTACCCTTAGCCTTAACTATAACCTAACTTTAACCTTAACCATAACCTGAACCTAACCTTAACCTTAACCTTAACCTAACCCTAACCTTGACCAAACCTTAACCTAAACTTAACCTGACCTTTACCTTAACCCTAACCTTAACCTTCCCAAACCCATAAGGTTATGTTAAGGTTAAGGTTAAGGTTAGGGTTAAGGTTAAGGTCAGGTTAAGTTTAGGTTAAGGTTTGGTCAAGGTTAGGGTTAGGTTAAGGTTAGGTTATGGTTATGGTTAAGGGTAAATTTAGGTTATAGTTAAGGTTAAGGGTAAAGCCAAGGTTAAGGTTACGTTAAGGGTAAAGTCAAGGTTTAGGTTATGTTAAGGCTAAGGCTAAGGTTAAGGGTAAGGTTAGGATTAGGTTAAGGTTAAGGTTATGGTTAAGGTTAGGTTAAGGGTAAAGCTAAGGTTAATTTTAGGTTAAGGTTAAGGTTAAGGTTAAGGTTAGGGTAAGGTTAAGATTAAGGTTAAGGTTAAGGGTTTGGTCAAGGTTTGGGTTAGGTTATAGTTAAGGTCAAGGTTAAGGGTAGGTTATGGTTAAGTTTAAGGTTAGGTTAAGTTAAGGTTAAGGTTAAGGTTTGGTCAAGGTTAGGGTTAGGTTATAGTTAAGGTCAAGGTTAGGTTAAGGTTAAGGTTAGGTAAAGATTAAAGTTAAGGTTAATGTTCAGGGTTTGGTAAAGGTTATGGTTAGGTTAAGGGTAAAGTTACGGATAAGTTTAGGTTATGGTCAAGATCAAGGTTAGGGTTAGGTTAGGTTAAAGTTAAAGTTAAGGTTAAGTTAGGATAAGGTAAAGGTTAAGGTTAGGTTAAAGTTAAGGTTATAGGTTTAGTTAGGTTAAGGTTGCGGTTAAGGTTAAAGTCAAGGATAAGGGTTTGGTTAAGGTTAAGGTTAAGGTTGGGCTAAATTAAGGTTAAAGTTAACGTTAAGGTTAGGGTTAAGGTTAGGGGAAGGTTAAGGTTATGTTAAGGTTAAGATTAAGGTTAAGGTTAGGTTATAGTTAAGGTTAAGGTTAGGTTAAGGGTAATATAAGGATAAGGTTAAGGTTAGGTTAAGGCAAGGTCAAGGTCAAGGTTAAGGGTAAAGTTAAGGTCAAGGTTAGGGTTAGGTTATAGTTAAGGTTAAGGTTAGCTTAAGGGTAAACTAAAGGTTAAGGTTAAGGTGAAGGTTAAGGGTAAGCTTAAGGTTAAGGTTAAGGGTTATGGATTTAGTCAGGTTAAGGTGAAGGTGAAGGTTAAGGGTAAGGTTAAGGTCAAGGTCAAGGTCAAGGTCAAGGTTAAGATTAAGTTAGGTTAAGGGTAAGGTTATATTTAGGTTAAGGTTAATGGTAAGGTTAAGGTTAAGGTAAGGCTAAGGTTAAGGTGAGGTTGAAGGTTAAGGGTAAGGTCAAGGTTAAGGGTAAAGTTAAGGTTAAGGTTAAGAGTATGTGTTTAGTATGGTTAAGGTTAAGGTCAAGGGGTTAAGGTTAGGTTAAGGTAAAGTTAAGGTTAAGGTTAATGTTAAGGCTAACGTTACTATTACCTTATCCTTAACCGTAACCTTAACCTTAACCTTAACCTTAACTATAACCAACCCTTAAACTTGACCAAAGTTTAGCCTTAATATTAATGTTAACCTTATCGTAAGCTTAACCTTAACCTTAACCTTACCCTTAAACCTTATCTTAACCTTAACCTAAACTTAACCTTACTAAACCCATAACCTTAACCTTAACGTTAAATTTTCCCTTAACCTTGACCTTACCCTTAACCTTCACTATAACATAACCTTAACCTTAACCTTAACTTTAACCTTAACCCTAACCTTAACCCTAACCTAACCTTAACATTTAGCCTTACCCTAACCTTAACCATAACCTTAACCTTAAACTTAACCTGAAAAAACCTGTAACCTTAACCTTACCTTAACCTAACTTTAACCTTAGCCTTAACCTTAACCTAACTATAACCTTACCCTTAACCATAACCTTGATCTTAACTATCATCTAACCCTAACCTTGACCAAACCCTTAACATTAACCTTAACCTTAACCTTTATTTAACCTTAACCTTGACCTTAACCTTAACCCTACCTTGACATAACCTAACCTTAAACTTAACCTTGAATTTAACTATAACCTAAACCCTAAACCCTTAACCTTAATCTTAACCTTTTTTTAACCTTAACCTTAAACTTAACCTTAACTTAAACCATAACCTTAACTTAACCTTAACTTTGACCTTGACCTTAACCTTAACCTTACCGTTAACCTTCACCTTCACCTTAACCTAACCTTAACCTTAACCTTATATTAACCTTACCCTAAACCTTATCTTAACCTAACCTTAACCTTAATATTAACCTAACCAGAACCTTAATTATAATGTAACCCTAACCTTAACCTTAACCTTAACTATAACCTAACCCTAACCTTGACCAAACCTTAACCTTAACCTTAACTTTACCCTTAACCTAATCTTAACCTTGACTTTACCTTAACCTAGTCTTAACCTCTTAAACTTAACCTTAACATTCCCATAACCATAAGCATAGCCTTGAATTTACCATTAACCTAACCTTAACCTTAAACTTAAACATAACCTAACTAAACCCATAACCTTAACCCTAACTTTAACTATAACCTAACCATAACCTTGAGCAAACCTTAACCTTAACCTTAACCTTCCCATCACCTTAACCTTAACCATAACCTAACCTAACCTTAACCTTAGCCTTACTAAACCCATAACCTTAGGGTTAGGTTAGGTTAAGGGTAAAGTTAAGGTTAAGGTTAGGATAAGGTTAGGGTTAGGTTATAGTTAAGGTTAAGGGAAAAGTTAAGGTTAGGTTAGGTTAAGGTTAAGTTTAAGGTTACGAGTTTAGTCAGGTTAAGGTTAAAGTTAAGGTTAAGGGTAAGGTTAATGTTAAGGTGGTAGGGTTAACGTTAAGGTTAAGGGTAAGTTCAAGGTTAAGGTTAAGGTTATGTTTATGGGAAGGTTAAGGTTAAGGTTACAGTTAAGGTTGAGTTTAAAGTTAAGGGTTTGGTTAAGGTTTGGGTTAGGTTATAGTTCACGTCAAGGTTAAGTTTAAGGTAAAGGTTAAGGTTAAGGTTAAGGGGTTAAGGTTAGGTTAAGGTAAAGTCATGGTCAAGGTTAGGGTTAGGTTAAGGTTAAGATAAGGTTAAGGTTAAGGTTAAGGGTAAAGTTAAAGTTAAGGTTAAGTTAATGTTAGTTTAAGGTTAAGGTCAAGGTTAGGGTTAGGTTAAGTTAAGGTTAAGGTTCAGGTTAAGGGTAAAGTTATGGTTAGGTTAAGGTTAAGGTTAATGTTAGGTTAAGGTTAAGAAAAGGTTAAGGTTAAGGTTAGATTTAAGGTTAGGTTAAAGTCAATGTTAAGGTTAGGGTTTAGGTTAAGATTAGGTTAAGGTTAAGGTTAGGTTAGGATAACGTTAACGTTAAGGTTAAGGTCAAGGGGAAGGTTATGGTTAAGGTTAGGTTAAGGTTAAGGTTAAGGTCAAGTTTAAGGTTACAGTTAAGGTTAAGGGTAAAGTTAAGGTTAAGGTGAAGGTTAAGGGTAAAGTTAAAGTTAAGGTTAAGGTTATGGTTAGGTTATAGTTAAGGTCAAGGTTAAGTTTAAGGTTAAGGTTAAGGTTAAGGGTAAAGTTAAGGTATAGGTTAGGGTTAGGTTATAGTTAAGGTTAATATTAGGTTAAGAGTAAAATTAAGGTTAAGGTTAAAGTTAAGGTTATAGGATTAGTAAGGTTAAGTTTAAGGTTAACCTTGACTTTACTCTTAACGTAACCTTGACCTTGATCTTAACCTTAACTTTAACCTTAACTTTACCCTTAACCCTTAACCTAACCATAACCTTAACCTTAACGTAACCTTAACCTTACCCTTAACCTAAACTTAACCTTCACCTTGACCTTAACCTTAACCTTATCCTAACCTTAACCTTAACTTTAACTTTACCCTTAGGTTAACCTAACCTTATCCTAAGTGTAAGGTCAAGTTTAAGGTTAAGGGTAAGGTTAAGGTAAGGGTAAGGTTAAGCTTAAGAAAACCTTAACCTTAACCTTGACCTTAACTTTCACCTTTAACTTAACCTGACTAAACCCGTAACTTTAACCTTACCCTTACCTTAACCTTAACATTAAGGTGAAGGTTAAGGTGAAGGTTAATGGTAAGGTTAAGGTTAGGTTAAGGTTAAAGTCAAGGTAAGGTTATGGTTAAGGTTAGGGGAAGGTTAAAGTTAGGGTGAAGGTTAGGGGAATGTTATGGTAAAACTCAATATTAAGGGTAAAATTAAGGTTAAGGTTAAGGGTTTTTTCAAGGTTAGGGTTAAGTTAAGGTTAAGGTTAAGTTTAGGTTAAGGGTAAAGGTTAAGGTTAAGGTCAAGGTTAAGGTTAGGATAAGGTTAGGTTAAGGGTAAATTTAAGGTTAAGGTTAAGGGAAAGATAAGATAAAGGGTTAAGGTTAACCTTAACATAACCTTAACCGTAACTTTACCCTTAACTTAAAGTTAACCTTGAACTAACCTTAAACTTAACCTTGACTTTAACCTTAACCTTCCCCTAACCTTAACCCTAACGTTAAAATTATCCTTAACCTTAACCTTAACCTTCCCATAACTATAATCATAACCTTAACATTGAATTTACCATTAACCTAACCTTAAGGGTTTGGTCAAGGTTATGGTTAACGTTAAGGTTATGGTTTTAGTCAAGTTAAGGTTATAGTTAAGGTCGAGGTTAAGGTTAAGCTTAGGTTAAGGTTAACCTTACGCTTACCCTTAACCTTAACCTTACCCTTAACGTTATCTTAACCTTAACCTAACCTTAACCTTAACTTTACCCTTAACCTTACCTTAACCATAACCATAACCTGACCTTCATGTTAACTTTACCCTTAACCTTATCTTAATCTTACTTTAACCATAACAGTAACCTTGACCTTAACTATAGTCTAACCCTAACCTTGATCAAACCATTAACCTTAACCTTGACCTTAACTTTACCCATAACCTTAACCTTAACATTAACCATAACCTAACCCTAAATTTAACCTTAACCTTAACATTAACTATAACCTAACCCTAACCTTGACCAAACCCTTAACCTTAAACTTAACCTGAACCTTTACCCTAACCTTACCCTAACCTTAACCTTAACTTTACCTTAATCTTGACTTTACCCTTAACCTTAACATTAACCTTATCTTAACCTTAACCTTAACCTAACGTTAACCTTAACTTTACCCTTAACCTTAACCTTAACCTTAGCCTAACCATAACCTTAACCTTAACCTTGACCTAACCCTAACCTTAACTTTACCCTTAATCTAACCTTAACGTTAACCTTATCTTAACCCTAACCTTAACTTTACCCTTAACCTAACCTTAGCCTTAACTTTTAGCTTAACCATATCTTAACCTTAACCTAACATTAACCTTGAATTTACCCTTAACTTTAACCTTAACATTACCTTTACCTAACATTAACCTTGACCTTAACCTAATATTAACCTTAACAGTGACTTTAACCTTAACCTTAACCTGAATAAACCCATAACCTTAACCTTAACCTTAACCTTAACTATAACCTTAACCTGAATAAACCTGTAAACTTAACTTTAACCTGACTAAACCCGTAACCTTAACCTTAACCTAACTAAACCCGTAACCTTAACCTTACCCTAACCTTAACCATAACCTTAACCTTAACTTTACCCTTAACCTAAACTAACTATAACCTAACCTTAACCTTAACCATAACCTTAACCTTGAATTTAACTATAACCAAACCTTAATCCTACCCCTAACATAATATTAACCTTAACCTAACCTTAACCTTAAGGGTTTGGTCAAGGTTAGGGTTAACCTTAAACCTTACCCTTACCCTTAACTATAACCTAACCCTAACCTTGACCAAACCCTTAACCTTAACCTTAACCTTACCCTTAACCTTAAACTGACTAAACCCATAAGCTTAACCTTAACCTTAAATTTAATCTTACCCTTAACCTTAACCCTGACCTTACCCTTAACCTTAACCTTAACCTTCCTGTAACCTTAACCTTAAATCTAACACTAACCTTAACCTTAGCCTTAACTCTAACCCTAACCTTAACCTTAACATTACCCTTAACCTAATCGTAACCTTAACTTTACCCTTAACCTAACCTTAACCTTAAATTTAACCTTAACTTGACCTTAACCTTAACCTTAAACTTAACCTTGACCTTAATATAACCTAACCCTAACCTTAGGTTAAGTTGAAGGTTAGGTTAAGGGTAAAGTTAAGATTAAGGTTAACGTTAAGGTTAATGTTTCGTTATAGTGAACGTTAAGGTTAAGGTTATGGGAAGGTTAAGGTTAAGGTTAAGTTAAGGTTAAGGTTAAGGTTTGGTCAAGGTTAGGGTTAGGTTATAGTTAAGGTCAAGGTTAAGGTTAGGTTAAGATTAAGGTTAATTTAAGGTTGATTTTAAGGGATTCGTTAAGGTTAAGGTTATAGTTAACGTCAAGGTTAAGGTTAAGGTTAATATTAGGTAAAGGTTAATGTTAAGCGTAGATTATAGTGAAGGTTAAAGTTAAGACCCATAACCTTAAACCTTAACTGTTGGGCCTTAGTTTTGGTCTTATTTTGCTCAAAGAAACTTATTAATCCTTCTATTTCCCATCCATTTTCCATTCATTTATTCCATTTTGACATATATTTGATATCTATTCAGGTATTTAATTTTAATTTTTCAAATTCTAAAGTTTTTATGAAAGTTTGGTTTTTTTAGTGCAAAATTGGCAGATTCAGAAATTCCCGTAATAGCTCTATGGTTGATGTGGTTGCAGGACACTTGGGCATGAATTGAATGCATGGATGGACAGCTTGGAAACTAGGACTAAGCCACCTATGCTTAGTTCGAACAGAACAAGCTTTATTAGGCCCATTTAGTTCTAGTCAATCATGACTAGTCATTCAGAAATCCCATAGAAATAGGGCAGTTTTGAGACTCTATGGGATTGGCCATATTTCTTGGGATAAGAATAATGAATTCGACTTAGATAGGTGGATGAGAAGTAGATGGGTTTGTTTGAGTAAAAATAGATCAGTTTGTTCATGAGACTTCTTATTTAAAGCCAAAGCTTTGATGGCTTATGTATTAGGATTATTATTGACTTATATACTTTTATATTGTGACAACTTTGGATTGAGGAGTTAATTTGAAGACTTGTGCTGTTATCATTTTGCTGTTCAATGTTATGGATGTGTGACTGAAGTTAAGCTTCTGAGATCATTTATCAACTGTGCAAGGCAAGGGTGGAAGGGCCCCCATTCCAAGCTAAGTACACTTTCTTGTTAACTAGTTTTATTTCCTTGTAATTTGATGATTGTAGCACTGGTTTTTCAAAGCTTTATTTCAGATTGCTTCATGGTTCATGCATAATGATTGACGTCATTAGTTTATAGCTTATTCATCACTTTATCAAGTTGGAAAAACAGATGTATCAAGTTGAGCATCCCTTCTACTAAAATGATGAATTAAAATTGGTTTCTTTTGTTTGTGTGCAAGTAGTTTCTTGTTGAGATTTTTGATATTAAGATGAATGAATTATAATGGAATACTTTACATGTCTCTTAAGTTAAGAGCTTCTTTCATTAATAATTTATCCATCTTAAGTTCTTGGTTTTAATCTGTGATTCATTAAGTGGTAATTGAGGTGAAAGTGGATTTCTTGAGTCAAGAACCATTTCAATATTATTCCTCTTTTTAAACTAATTGAGTTAGAGTTATAGAATGTATTACTTTCAGCTTTTGAATAGCTTATCTTTCAAGGTTTGATTATATCTGATCTTCACATATAGTGAACTTGCCTCAAAGCATAAACAACCCGGATTGATAATAAATAATTGTGTTAGTTTAGGTACATAAATTAGCTCAACATTAACCTTAACCAAATCTTATCTTAACATTAACCTCAACCTTAACCTAAGTATAACCTTACCTTAACCTAACCTTAACCTTAAACTTAACCTTCATCTTAGGTTAAGGTTAAGGTTAAGGTAAGGTTAGGGTAAAGGTTTAGGTTAAGGTTAAGTTTAAGTGTTTGGTCAAGGTTAAGGTTAGGTTATAGTTAAGGTCATGTTAAGGTTAAGGTTAAGGTTAGGTTAAGGTTAAGGATGAAGATAAGGTTATGGTTAAGGTTAAGGTTAGGGTTCGGTTATATTTAAGGTTAAGTTTAAGGTTAGGTTAAGGGTAAATTTAAGGTTAATGTTAAGGTTTGGTCAGGTTAAGGTTAAGGTGAATGTTAAGCATAAGTTTAAGGTTAAGTTTAGGTTAAGGTTAAAGATAAGGTTAA
This sequence comes from Pinus albicaulis, assembly GCA_034641835.2. Classification (NCBI taxonomy): domain Eukaryota; kingdom Viridiplantae; phylum Streptophyta; class Pinopsida; order Pinales; family Pinaceae; genus Pinus; species Pinus albicaulis. Next base: position 542,881,281 of record CM076570.1, read on the forward strand.
GGGTTTGGTAAGGTTAAGTTTATGGGTTAGGTTATAGTTAAGGTTAAGGTTAGGGTTAAGGTTAGAGTAAGGTTAAGATAAGGTTAAGGTTAACCAAACCTTATCTTAACATTAACCTTAACCTTAACCTTAACCCAAGCTTAACCTGACTAAACTCGTAACTTGAACCTTAACCTAACCTAAACCTTGACTTTACCCTTAACCTAACATTAACCTTAACCTTAAATTTACCTTTACGTAACCTCAACCTTAACCTTAACCTTAACCTGAACCTTTACCCTAACCTTACCCTAAGCTTAACCTTAAATGTAACCTTAACCTTAACCTAACCTTGACCTTGACCTTAATCTTAACCATAACCTTAACCTTAACCTTTACCATAACCATAAAGATAAGGTTAAGGTTATGGGTTAATGTTAAGGGTTTAGTCAAGGTTAGGGTTAGGTTATAGTTAAGGTCAAGGTTAAGGTTACGGTTAAGGTTAAAGTCAAGGATAAGTGTTTGGTCAAGGTTAGGGTTAGGTTAAGGTTAAGGTTAAGGTTATGGTTATGGGAAGGTTAAGGTTAAGGTTAGGTTAGGTAAAGGTTAAGGTTAAGGGTTACGGGATTAGTCAAGTTAAGGTTAAGGTTAAGGTTAAGGTTAAGATTAATGTGAAGTTTAAGGGTAAGGTTAAGGTTAAAGTCAAGGTCAAGGTCAAGGTCAAGGTTAGGGTTAGGATAAGGTTAAGGTTATAGTAAAGGTTAAGGTTAGGTTAAGTTAAGGTTAAGGTTAAGGTTAGGTTAAGGGTAAAGTTAAGGTTAGGGTTAGGGTTAAAGTTACAGTACGGTTAGGGTTAGGTTAAGGTTAAGGTTAGGTAAAGGTGAGGTAAAGCTAAGGTTAAAGTTAAGGTTGTGGTTAAGGTTAAGGTTAGGTTAAGGGTAAAGTTAAGGTTAAGGTTAGGTTAAAGTTAAGGCTAAGGTTACGGGTTTAGTTAGGCTAAGGTTAAGGTTAAGGTTACGGGTTTAGTGAGGTTAAGGTTAAGGTTAAGGTTAAGGGGGTAAGGTTAAGGTTAATATTAAGGGTAAGGTCAAGGTTAAAGTTAAGGTTATGGTTATGGAAAGGTTATAGTTAAGTTTATGGTTAAGATTAAGGTTAAGGTTAAGGGTTTGGTTAATGTTAGGGTTACGTTATAGTTAAGGTCAAGGTTAAGTTTAAGCTTAAGGGTAAGGTTAAGGTTAAGGTTAAGGTCAAGGTTAAGGCTATGATTAGGTTAAGGGTAAGGTTAAGGTGAGGTTAATGTTAAGGTTAAGTTAAGGTTATGGTTAAGATTAAGGTTAAGGTTAAGGTTAGGTTAAGGTTAAGGGTAAGGCTAGGTTAAAGTTAAGGTTAATGTTAAGGGTTTGGTCAAGGTTAGGGTTAGGTTATAGTTAAGCTAAAATTTAAGGTTAGGTTTTAGATAAGGTTAGGTTATAGTGAAAGATAAGGTTAAGACCCGTAACCTTCACCTTAACCTTAACCTTAACCTTAACTATAATCTAACCCTAACCTTTACCAAACCCTTAACCTTAACCTTAAGATTAACTTGACTAAACCCATGACCTTACCCTAACTTAACCTTAACCTTGACCTTGACCTTGACCTTAACCTTCACCTTAACCTTAACCTTACCCTTAACCTTCACCTTAACCTAACCTTAACCTTGACCTTAACTATAACCTAGCCCTAACCTTAACCTTTACCTAACCTTAACCTTAACCTTAACCATAACCTTAACCTTAACCTTGACCTTAAAATTAACCTTAACCTTATTTGACCTTAACCATAACCTTAACCTTAACCTAAACCTAAACCTTCATTATAACATAACTTTAACCTTAACCTTATCCTAAACTTAACCTTAACCTCAACCTGAATAAACTCGGTAACCTTCACTTTACCTTAACCTAACTTTAACCTTAACCATAACCTTAACTATAACCCTAACCTTGACTAAACCATTAAACTTAACCTTAACTTGACTAAACCTGTAACCTTAACCTTAACTTGACTAAACCCGTAACCTTAACCTTAACCTAAACCTAAATATAACCTTACCCTTAACCTAACTTAACCTTAACCTTGACCTTGACCTTAACCTTAAACTTACCCTTAACCTTCACCTTATCCTTAACCTTAACCTTAACCTTAACCTGACTAAACCTGTAACCTTAACCTTACCCTTAACCTTAACTTGAACCTTTACCCTTAACCTTAACCTTAACCTTACCCCCTTAACCTTAATGTTAACCTAACCTTAACCTTAGCTAAAACCTAACCCTAACCTTAACCACACCCTTAACCTTAACCTAACCTTAACTTTGACTTTACCCTTAACCTAACTTTGACCTTAACCTAACCTTAACCTTGACTTTACCTTAACCTTAACCTTAACCTTAACCTTATCTTTAAATTAACCAAACCTTAACCTTAACCTTAACCTTAAGCTTCCCTTAACCTAACTTAACTTTAACCTTGACCTTGACCTTGACCTTAACTTTAACTTTACCCTAACCTTAAGGGTTTAGTCAGGTTAAGGTTAAGGTCAAGGTTAAGGCTAAGTTATAGTGAAGGTTAAGGTAAAGGGTAAGGATATGGTAAAGGTTAAGGTTAAGGTTAAAGGTAAGGTTAGGTTAAGGGTAAAGTTAAGGTTAAGGGTAAGAGTAAGGTTAAGGTTAAGTCCAGGGTAATGTCAAGATCAAGGTCAAGCTTAAGATTAATGTGAAGGGTTTCATCAAGGTTAGGGTTAGGTTAAGGTTAAGGTTAAGGTTAGCTTGAGGTTAAGGTCAAGGTTAAGGTTAGGTTAAGGGTAAGGTTAAGGTTAAGATTAAGTTAAGGTTACTGTTAAGGTTAAGGTTAATGTTAAATGTTTGGTCAAGGAGGTTAGGGTTATAGTTAGGGTTAAGGTTAGGGTTAGGTTATGGTTAAGATAAGAATAAGGTTAGGTTATGATTAAGTTTAAGGTTAATGTTAAGGTGAACGTTAAGGTTAGGGTTAAGGTTATGGTTAGGTTAAGGTTAAGATAATGATAAGTTTAAGGTTAAGGTTAGGGTAAAGGTTAAGGTTAAGCTTAAGGTTAAGGTAAAGTTAAGGTTAAGGTTAGGTTAAGGTTAAGATAAGGGTAAAGTCAACCCGTAACCTTAAACTTAACCTTAACCTTAACTTTAACCTTAACCTTCACTATAACCTAATCCTAACTTTGAACAAACCCTTAACCTTAACTATAACCTAAAATTAACCTTAACCAAACCCTTAACCTTAACCTTGACTTTACCCTTAACTTAACCTTAACCTTAACCTTAACCGTAACCTTAACCTTACCTTAAACTAACTTAACGTAACCTTGACCTTGAACTTAACCTTAACCTTAACCTTATGCTAACCTTAACAGTTCAGTCAGGTTAAGGTTAAGGTTAAGGGTTTGGTCAAGGTTATGTTAGGTTAATTTTAAGGGTAAGCTTAAGGTTAAGTTTAGGTTAAGGGTAAAGTTAAGGTTAAGGTTAGGGTTAATGTTAGGGGAAGGTTAAGGTTAAATTACGGGTTATGGTGAAGGTTAAGGGTAAGGTTAGGGTAAGCTTAAGGTTAAGGTCAAGGTCAAGGTCAAGGTTAAGGTTAAGTTAGGTTAAGGTTAGGTTAAGGTTACGGTTAGGTTAAGATTAAGGTCAAGGTTAATATTAGGTTAAGGGTAAAGATAAGGTTATGGTTAAGGTTAAGGTTATGGTTATGTTATAGTCAACGTTAAGATTAGGTTAAGGGTAAATTTAAGGTTAAGGTTCGAGTTAAGGTTAGGGTTAAGTTTAGGGGAAGGTTTTAGTTAAGTTTAAGGTTAAGGTTAAGGTTCAAGTTAAGGTTAAGGTTAAGGTTAGGTTAAGGGTGAAGTTAAGATTAGGTTAGGTTAAGGTTAATGTTAGGTTAAAGTTAAGGTTAAGGTTAAGGCTTTGGTCAAGGTTAGGGTTAGGTTATAGTTAAGATTAGGTTAAGGATAGGTTAAGGGTAAAGTCAAGGTTAAATTGAAGGTTAAGGGTAAGGTTAAGGTTAAGTTTACCAGTTTAGTCAGGTTAAGGTTAAGGTTAATGGTTTGGTCAAGGTTAGGGTTAGTTTAAGGTTAAGGTTAAGATTAGGTTAAGGGTAAAGTCAAGGTTAAGGTTATGGTTAAGGGAAAGGGTAAGATAACACTAGGGTTAAGGTTAAGGTTAAGGTTAAGAGGGTAAGGTAAAGGTTAAGGTAAAGGTTAAGGTTACAGTTAAGTCAAGTTTAAGGTTACATTTAGATCAAGAATAAGGTTAAGGTTAAGGATAAGTTAAGGTTAAGGGTAAGATAAGGTTAAGGTTAAGGTTACGGTTAAGATCAAGTTAAGGTTAAAGTCAAATATTAACCTTAACCTTCTCCTAAACATAATCCTAACCTTAACCTTAACCTAAACCTTAAGCTAACCTTAACCATAACCATAACCTTAACTTTACCTTTAACCTAACCTTAACCTTACCCTAACCATAACCTTAAATTTACCCTTAACCTAACATTAACCTTACCTTAACCTTTAACTAACCTTAGCCTTAAACTTAACCATAACCTTAACCTTAACCTTAACATTAACCTTAACCTTATTCTTAACCTAACCTTAACCTTGACCTTAACTATAACCTAACCCTAACCTTGAACAAACCCTAAACCTTAACCTTATCTTGACTAAACCTATAACCTTGACCTCAACCTTACCTTTAACGTTAAATTATCCTTAACCTTAACCTTGAACACAATGTTAATCTGAGGTTAAGGTTAAGGTTAAGGGTAAGGTTAGGGTTAGGGGTGAAGGTTAAGGTTAAGGTTACAGGTTTAGTAAAGTTAAGGTTAAGGATAAGGGTTTGTTCAAGGTTAGGGTTAGGTTATAGTTAAGGTCAAGGTTAAGGTTAAGGTTAAGGTTATGGTTAAGGTTAGGTTAAGGTTAATTTTAAGGTCAAGGTTAAGTTTAAGGTTAAATTTAAGGTTAAGGTTCAGTTAAGGTTAGGTTATAGTGAAGGTTAAGGTTAAGACCCGTAACCTTAACCTTGACCTTACCATTAATCTTAACCTTAACCTAACCTTAACCTTGACTTTACCCTTAACTTAACCTTAACCTTCACTATAACCTAAAAATAACCTTGACCAAACCCTTAACCTTAACCTTACCCTTAACCTTACTAAACCTGTAACCTTAACTTTAACCTTAACCTTGACCTAACCCTAACCTTGAAAAAACCCTAACCTTAACCATAACCTTAAACTTAACTTTACCCTTAGCCTTACCTTAACCTTAACTATACCCTTAACCTAATATTGACCTTAACCTAACCTTAGCTTAACCTAACCTTAACCTTAACCATAAATATAACCTAACCCTAACCTTCACCAAACCCTTAACCTTAACCTTATCTTAATGTTATCCTAACTTTAACCTTAACCTTAACCTAACTATAACCTTACCCTTAATCTTAACCTTGACCTTAATGATAACCTAACCCTAACCTTGACCAAACCCTTAAACTTAACCTTAACCTGACTAAACCCGTAACCTTAATGTTAAAATTACCCCCTTAACCTTAACGTTAACCAAACCCTTAACCTTAAGCTTAACCTTAACATTAGCCCCTTAACCTTAACCTTAACCAAACCATTATCCTTAACCTTAACCTTAACCTTAACCTTATCCATAACCCTAACCTTAACCTTAACCTTAAACTAACCTTAACCTTAACCTTAACCTAAATATAACCTTACCCTTAACCTTAACCTTGACCTTAACTATAACCTAACCCTAACCTTCAACAAAACCTTAACCTTAACCTTAGCCTGACTAATGATCTGGATTTATGCAAGAATGCAACTGAATACAGAAATAACCATAAACATATAAATACAGTGGAAATAAGGCTTCATTTCATTAATATCAAATCACAGAAATATGCTTACAAAAATGATGGAAATAAAATAGCTAGGGTGCTGGTAGCGGATCTCTGAGAAGAGATGTGGCAGCTATCGACCTCTGAATTTTATTACAATGAGGCCTTAGGGCCTATTTATTATGGAGAAATAATGGAGAACTCTAAACGTCCAAAAACCTAACCCTAGTTTAGGTAAATTTTTGTTTCAACTTCCCAGGGACGTAACTTCGGCATACTATCTCTATTTGGGGCTTCAAAATGGCTCTAAAAGTTCAGGACCTGAAAAACTGCTAAAAATAGTAAGTTGTGAAAAAAAAACTGAAAGAGACAATGGTGGGGCCCCAAGTGGAATAGGCAGGTGGCCACCAATATCCACCTGGATCATTCCTCCCCCCTTAGGAATCAATGGTCCCCATTGCATTGAGTTCCTCCATGAGACAAGGAAACTTCTGTTGAACTTTGTCCTTGGTGAACCACTTGCCTTGGTGCAGGAGTTGGCTAGCTTTTAAAACCCGATAAATTTGGATCTTCTGTCGACGAGTGTTCTTGATTTTCTGTCTATGATACAGTATGTGGTGGCCTGTTCCATGCAGTCTAGGTTTAACTCTTTTGGGGTGAGTTCTTCTGCAATGTCAGACATGTCCAATAGAGGTGGGAAGTAGGGACGAAGGTGATCTACATTGAATACTGAGTGTAGACCAAGGAATTGTGGAATACTGAGATTGAAGGCATTATTACCTATAGCCTTGGTGATGGTGTATGACCCATATCACAATGGGAAAATCTTACAGTGGGGTCTAGTGAGGCACTCCTTATGTAAATGTAGCCACACTTTTTCACCCACATGGAAGTTGTGTGGCACTTGATGTTGATCATGTCTTTTCTTGTACTTAGCATTGGCTCTGTCCAATATGTCATGAAACTATTGGCAAATGTGTTGAATGCGCTCGATGAAGTTTTTTGCTTTGTCAGCTTCAGACTGGACATGAGACAAATCAGCTTGAGTAGCTGCAAATGGCATGGCTACATCAATGGGACATAGTGGCTGGAATCCCAAGCCCACTTGAAAGGGGTTGTGGCTAGTTGAGCTGTGGAGAGCTCGGTTATAACTGTGTTGTACATAGGGAAGGCTCTCATTCCATGTGCATGTATGATTTGAATTGTACATGCGCAAAATGTGTACAATTATCCTGTTGACGAACTTTGTCTGGCCATCAGTTTCGGGATGGAAAGTTGTGGACTTGGTGAGCTTGGTGTCCAACATTGACTAGAGGATTAACCAAAATGTGCTGAGGAACCTGTTGTCATGATCTGATATGATAGAATGTGGGATCCCAAAATGCACCCACACTCGTTCAAAGAATATTTTAGCAGTGGCTTCTGCTATGATATTCTTCTTGCAGGCCACAATAATGGCCATCTTTGAGAATTTTTCGACCATGACGAAAACACAGTCATTTCCATGCTTAGTAGAAGGAAGGCCTGACATGTAATCCATGGATATGGATTCCCAAGGTTGACTAGGGGTAGGTATTAGAGTATAGAGCCCTTACTTCTTGATGGTCGGTTTGGCAATGTCACAAGTAGTGCAGGATCTGATGTACTTCCCGACATCCTGTCGAAGGTTCAGCCATAGAAATACTTCTACAGTACTGCCACTATTTTCTCGGCCCCAAAATTCCCAGCGACTCGACTATAGTGTGCTTCCTATATCACCTTGGCATGCTCGCTTGAAGGAAAACAAAGGTGTCCTAGGTGTCATAATAGTGCATCTTGGAGGTGAAAATTTGGAACTTGCATAACCCCCAAGAGTACCTTTTATGTGTAGCTAAATTCTGGATCGTTCTTGTAGAGAAGCGGCTAATCAGAAGTCTCATTCCCACAAGAGTTGAGAACAATGGTTATGGCCATGATCGCTGGTTGGCTGAGGTAGTCTGCAACATTATTGGTGCTACCCTTCTTGTACTTGATGTTCAAATGAAATTATTGTAGATATGTGGACCACTTCTGATGGAAATTGTTCTGCAACTTCCCTTGTGTCTTTATGAACTACAAGGGCTGGTGGTCTATGTAGATTATTGTCTCCTTCCCCAAAATGTAATGCTTCCATTGTCTACAAGCCTACACAATGGAATACATTTCTTTTCTATAAGTTGGATACTTTCAAACTTTGTTGGATAATGTCTCACTGTTATATGCCACTGGATGCCCTTATTGAGTAAGAACTGCCCCAATAGAATAGTCAGAGGCATCTGTCTCGATCTCAAATGGTTATTGTAAGTTTGGTAATGTGAGCACTGGGGCAGAACAGAGGCGATGTTTCAATTCTACGAATGCCTTCTATTGAGATTCTGACCAACATAATTTTTCTTTCACTCCTCCCTTGATGACTTGACTCAAGGGCCAAGTGATATGAGAGAATCCCAACATGAACCTGCGGTAGAAATTAGCAAGACCCAGAAAGAAGCGAAGCCCTGTTAGGGTGGTTGGGGTTAGCCAATCCCAAATGACTTAGATCTTGGATGGATCCACATGCACCCCCTTTTCATCAATAATGTATCCCTGATATTGAACCTGGGTGATGCCAAAAGTGCACTTCTCCAAATTGGCACACTACTTGTGTTGTCGTAGTGTTTGGAGGACTTCTCGAATGTGGTGCAGGTGCTCTTCCCAAGTCATGTTGAGGATCAGAATTTCATCCAAGTAGACCACTAAAAATGAGTTGGTGAATGGATGCAATATGTCATTCATCAAACTCATGAAGGTTGCGAGAGCATTTGTCAATATAAAAGGCATAACGAGTCATTCGAAAAGGCCCTCCTTGGCATTGAGGGCAGTATTCCACATATCAGAGGGTTGGATTGGTACCTGGTGATACCCAGACTTTAAGTCAATGTTGCTAAAACATTTTTCCACTTTGATTTGGTCTAGAAGGTTATCAATCTGTGGGATCAGGTACCTATTCCAGACAGTGATCTTGTTCAGTGCCCGATAATCAATACAGAGTCTCCAAGTCCCATCCTTCTTCTGTACCAACACGATCGAGCTCCCACAAGGTGATGAACTTGGCTGGATGTGACCTTTCTGTAGCAGCTCTTGAATCTGCCTCTTGATTTCATCATTCTCTAGAACAAAGTGCCTATAGATCGGTCCATTGGGTAGCAGCGCACCTGGGGTCAGGTCAATGGGGTGCTTGACCTGACAGTGTAGAGGCAACCCTGTGGGTGAGGTGAAGATGTCCCCGTACTACTCCACAACCTTGTCCATTTGTTGTTGTCGTCCAGAGGAGCCATGTTTGGAGGTCGTGGCCATAGTATTCTTCTTGCCCTAGGGGCGTATCATCAGGAAAACAAATTTCCTGGTCTGGGAAATGAGGTTACTGCATTGTTTTGTAGTAACCAAAGAGATAGTGGGAGGCGGTGGTACCTTTGGTATCTTGTGCAATTTATTTCCCAAAGTAACAATAACGACGCGAGGCCAGGACTCATACACAACATGTCACTTCCACAAGTATGGTTGGCCTAATAATACATTAGAAACATCAATATGAGCAATGTCACACAATACCTCATCCATGAACGACTTGATGTTATAGGGAAGGTTGAACTGTTGGCTGGCGCAGAGATCCCATCGTTGGTGAAGCCACCCAATGGTGTATGGTTGTGGGCGCGCTGTGGTCGGAAAGCCCAACCGCTTCATAAAATCTGTTTAAATGAGGTTCTTTTGGCTCCCATTTTCGACAATGAACCGTAGCGGGGAACCCTTTACCCACATCTGGGAGTGGAAGAGACACTCTGCCTCCTCTGGATCTTCTGGTTCCTCCTTCTGGATCTTAATAGTGGCAATAGTGGCATTGGGTTCCACATCAGTAATCTACTTCCCTTTGTCATTCACCTTGTCAGGTTCTGATTCAGAGTCAGAGCATGCATCTGATTTAGAAGCCCTCATCTAGGCCACCAGCGACTACTTGGCATGACACTCGCTTGTGTTGTGAGTGGAGCTCTTATGGAACTCACACCACTTTCCCATGTCCTTCTTTGGCTTCACGGTGTTGTTCTTTGCTTGTGTCTTTGGCAGGTTTCCTTGGGCCATCATGCCTTGGGTTATTCCTTTGTTCTACAGTTTGGGGGCACCTTTCCCTTGATTTTGATTCATAGATCCAAAGTATTGCTTCTTTTGTTTGAATTTCTGCTCAATCTTCGCAGCATACTGGTATGATGTACCAAACGAGGACATGTTGAGGAACTCCATTTCCTCTTGAATGTATCTATGCAAAAAACCATGATACTTTAGCACCAAATGTTTCTCTAAATATTGGACACCCAACTTTGTGTGTAGGGTATGGAACAAATTCGTTAGCTCATGCACATCTTGATCCCTTTGTTTCCACACCGTGGTCCATTGTCTATACCTATCCTCATAACTCCCCATGGAATATTATTGTTCCTTGATGGCATCTCGAAAATAATTCCAAGTTGGTACGATAGAGAACAGAGTGGGTTCTATCTCGTCCTTTTTCTCACAGTAGGTTTCCCACTAGTCCTTGACATGGGGGGTAGCTTTGAGGAGTGAAAAAATAATATTCTCCCAATTGGAAAAGTCATGAACCGAGAAATATCCTTCTAATAGATTCAACCATCTATCTACAACACCTACATCTATTTGACCCTAAAATATGGGAATGTCAAAGTTTACTTGTAACTTAAAGTGAGTTGTGCCTCCAGAGTGGCTGCTGGATGTAGATGCACCACCAGTGGGTAGTCGTTGAAGGGTTTGAGCAAAGTTATCCATCATTGCATTCCTTTGTTTTTCGAGGGCCTCCTCAAGCAATATTTTGATAGGATCTCCTGCTCCCTCATCTTTATTTTCGTCCCCTATGGGCATCCTTTGGGGTTTGTGAGGCTGATCTTGCAAAGGTTCCACCAGATCGGGCCCTAACTTCTTATACCCCGACCTCGTTGAGGACATGCAAATAAGGATCGAGAAAAAGAAAACAGCTCTGATACAACTAATCTAGATTTATGCAGGAATAAAACAGAATATAGAAATAACCATAAACATAGAAATACAATGGAAATAAGGCTTCAATTAATTAATATCAAATCACAGAAATATGCTTACAAACATGATGTAAATAAAATAGCTAGGGTGTTGGTAGCGAATCTATGAGAAGAGATGTGGTAGCTATAGATCTCTAAACTGTGTTACAATGAGGCTCGAGGGCCTATTTATTATGGAGAAACAATGGAGAACTCTAAACATCCAAAAGCCTAACCCTAGGCAATGAAGCGCCAAAAATATGGGCCCCGTTTGGGTAAATTGGTGTTTCCACTTCTCGGGGATGTAACTTCAACATACTATCTCAGTTTGGGCCTTCAAAACGGCTCCAAAAGTTCAAGCCCTGAAAAAATTATAAAAATAGTAAGTTGTGAAAACAAAAATGTAAGACAATGGTGGGGCCCCAAGTGGAATAGGTGGGTGGCCACCAATATCCACCTAGATCAATTAAACCTGTAACCTTACCCTTAACCTTAACCAAACCTTGAGCTTAAGCTTAAGATTAACCTAACCTTAACCTTAACTTTATCTTAACCTTTACTTTACCCTTAACCTAACCTTAACCTTAACCTAACCCTTAACCTTGACCAAACCCTTAACCTTAACCTTAACCTTAACTTATCCTTAACCTTAACCTTAACCTTACACTTGACCAAACCCTTAACATTAACCTTAACCTTAACTTAACCTTAACCTTAATTAAACTTGTAACCTTAACCTTAACCTTAACCTTAACCTTAACCTTAACCTTAACATAACCTTAACCTTAACCTTAACCTTCCCAAACCCTTAACCTTAACCTTAACCTTAACTTTACCCTTAAACTTAACCTGACTAAACCCTTTACTTTACCCTTAACCTTAACTTTACCCTTAACCTTAACCTTAACCTGACTAAAATCGTAAGTTTAACTATAACCTAACCCTAACTTTGACCAAACCCTTAACATTAACGTTAACCTTAATCTTTACCTAACCTTAACCTTAACCTTAACCATAACCTTATCCTTAACCTAACCTTAACCTTAACTTTATCTTAAATTTAACCTTCAATATAACCTAACCTTAACATTGATCTTAATTATAACCTAACCCTCACCTTGACCAAACCCATAACTTTAACCTTCACTATAAGCTAACCTTAACCTTAACCTTATATTACCATTAACCTAACCTTAACCTTAACTATAACCTAACGCTAACCTCAACCATAACCATAACCTTATCTTTCCCCTTAAGCTTAACCTTAAGCTAACCTTCACCTTAACCTTAACCATAACCTTAACCTTAACCTAAACTTAACCTAACCTAACCTTAACCTTAACCCAACCCTAACCTTACCCTAACCTTACCTTTAAGATTAGGTTAAGGTTAAGCTTAAGATTAATATTAGGTTAAAGTTAAGATTAGGTTAAGGGTAAGGTTAAGGTTATGGTTAAGGTTAAGGGTTTGGTCAAGGTAAAGGGTTAGGTTAAGGGTAAAGTCAAGGTTAAGGTAAAATTCAGGTTAAGGTTAAGGGTTGGTTAAGGTTAAGGGTAGGGTTACAGGTTTAGTTAGGTTAAGGTTAAGGTTAATGGTTAGGTCAAGGTTAGGGTTAAGTTATAGTTAAGGTCAAGGTTAAGGTTAAGGGTAAAGTTATAGCTATGTTAAGGTTAAGGTTAAGGTTAGGTTAAGGTTAAATTTAGGTTAAGGTTAAGGTTAAATTTAGGTTAAGGTCAGGTTAAGGTTAGGGTTATGGTTAAGGTTAAGGTTAAGGTTAAGGTTCAAGTTAAGGTTAAGGGTTTGGTTAAGGTTAGGATTAGGTTTTAGTTAAGGTTAATATTAGGTTAAGGTTAAGGTTAAGGTTACGGGTTTAGTCAGGTTAAGGTCAAGGTTAAGGGTTTGGTCAAGGTTAGGGTTTGGTTATAGTTAAGGTCAAGGTTAAGGTTAATGGTAAGGTTATAGTTAGGTCAAGGATAAGGTTGAGGTTAGGATAAGGTTAAGATAAGGTTAAGGTTAAGGGTTTGGTCAAGCTTAGGGTTAGGTTATATTTAATGTTAAGGTTAAGGTTAGGTTATGTTAAGGTTAAGGTTAGGTTAAGTTAAGGTTAAGTTCAAGGTTAAGGGTTAGGTTAAGGTTAAGATTAGGTTAAGGGCATAGTTAAGGTTAAGGTTAGGTTAAGGGTAAAGTTAAGGTTAATTTTAGGGTTAAGGTTAGGGCTTTTTCAAGGTTAGGGTTAGGTTATTGTTAAGGTTAAGGTTAAGGTTAAGGTTATGGGTTTAGTAAGGTTAAATTTAAGGTTAAGGGTAAGATTAAGGTTAAGGTTAAGGGTTTGGTCAAGGTTAGCATTAGGTTATAGTGAAGGTTAAGGTTAAGTTAAGGGTAAATTCAAGGTTAAGGTTAGGTGAAGGTTAAGATTAAGGGTAAGGTCAAGGTTAAGGTTACGGGTCTTAACTTTAACCTTCACTATAAACTAACCTTAACCTTAACCTTAACCTAAACCTTAACCTAACCTTAAACTTAACCTTGACCTTAAACTTCACCCTTAACCTTAACCTAACCTTAACCTTAACCTTGACCTTAACCTTAACCTAAACTTAACCATAACCTTAAACTTAACCTTAACCTTAACCTTAACCTAACCTTAACCTTGGCTTTAATTATAACCCAACCCTAACCTTGACCAAACCCTTAATCTTAACCTTAACTGAAATAAACCCGTAACCTTAACCTTAACCTTTACCATTAACTATAACCTAACCCTAACCTTGACCAAACCCTTAACTTTAACCTTAACCTATAACATAACTGTTGGGAAAAATTTTGAATTATAGATAAAACACGCTTCCCTAGATAGATGACAGTCTAGAAAAATAGTTTAAAGACTATACAACTATCTTTCCTAACTCAGAGCAGACACACAGAAAGGATTAGAGGCTTACTTATAATCCAAGCGCTTCTAAATGACTCCTTCTGTTGCTTCCATTGTTGCTTCAAATTCAAGCGGTTTGTAGGAAAAAAGCTTCCTGCAAGAAAGAACACCAAAACAACATAAGATAGCAATAATATATATTTCTATTCAAGTTAGTTAGCTAAATCATTAAAGCATAAACCATATACATCAACTAAGATCTTAGAATATGGAAAATCAAAGCCAATATAGATGCATATAGGGAAAAGTAATTTGTATTCTTTATTGATGATAGAAGGAGAGGTTACAACCCAATGACTGATTTGAAGTGACCCTTCCAGCAATGATCCTCAGCCTCATCACAGTATACATTAGGGGAATTTTGAGGTCTAAAATGGACCTCCTAAGGAAAATGTACATTCAAAATTCACTTTATGAGAACCAATCACATTTTATGAGATGATATCATCCCTAATGGTTGAGGTGCCATTGCTTGAGTTAAATGTACTTACTTGTCACATTCTCAATGGTGGATAAAAACTCATGGTTAAACATGGTAGTGCTCTAAGTACTTTTAAAGTCAAAGTAAAGAACTCATAATAAATGTCATTTCACAATTTTTGAATAAAAATATATTAGTGTCATTTCATATTTCTTGAAAGAAATAATGCATATCTTTATACATTTATTATATTATATTATATTTATATAATATATTAATTACATGTTATTATACAATTTAAATAATATAAATTTTAATTAATAGCATATAATATAATTAAGAATTTATAAATTATATTTGTATTTTATTTTAAGTTATTTAAGTACAAAGGACAAATGCATTAGTTGTTTAATAATAATGAATTTTTCTTGAAAAACTCATTCTTATTTATAGTCACATCAATACAAATTTTTTATTAATTTTATTTTGGTACAAGTTTTGAATTGAATTTAACTATGGTTACATGGATTGTGGTGAAAAAATTGATTTGAACATTCATAAATATTATTTTATTGGTTTAGCTATTATTTTATTATTTCCTTAGGAGGCCCATTTTAGACCTCAAAATTCCCCTAATGAATCTCTCCAGCAGCTGTTACACAAATCTAACTCTCAATTGAAAATCCACCAGCATTTCTCTACTCAAATTCTTCCTTATCAAACACAGATTTGTGCTCAAATTATAGAAGAGATGAAGTTTTTTTTGCAATCAATTACTTTCCAATAATAGAAAAGACATGTTCCCAATATTTTATATGTCAAATGGACACTTGGATTTGAAGCTTGACACATGTGAACTCTTCTAGAAGGCACTAGCCAAGTGGAGATTCTGGAACATTCCGGAACAATGATAATTTCACTCCCAATGTGACCAACGTACCCATAGATTTCGGGAAGTGCTTTGCAGAGCAGCCTTGCATGGGGCTACCTGCATATGCAACGCACCTACTCCCCTTAGAGGAAGTGTTGGTGAGCTCCCATATTCTATATAATAAAATTCAAACCTTAGAAACCTTTGCTTGATGAAACTCATGCTTGATTTGTGTTGTTCTTGCCTCAGGGCATGTAGCAACTTGAAATTATATGGAATGATAGACCCTTAGTGATTAGTCCTAGAGATGAAGCCCAGTTAACCAGGTCATTGGGAATGATGCCCAAATTAACCTATAACAATTTCCCTCTAAAGCATGAGGTCAAAATAATAAAAACATTTTATTGAGATGCTTTACACTGTGATGGGCTGGAGATGAAGCGGAGTGGTCACCTGCATCAATATTACAATACATTACATCATGATATATCATCTTTGATCATAATTTCTAGGGTACGCATTCCCATGTTCAGCACATAAACAATCTAAAAACATGTACATAATTTAGAAAGTCGTCGACATTGGAATGTTGCCCAATGCAGACATGTCTACAGATATAGGCCCATGTTCGAATGACAATCTGTATGTAAGGTCACCATACAAATGATGTGTACAAAAATCCTGAAATCACAACCTTGATGGCTGAAAGTAGATCCGGGGTCTTCTTATCTCATTCACTCGATCATTCAGGGCAAGTCTAGCCATGTGAATATATGATTTGTCATCAAACATGGAAAGACATTGTTTGATTACCAGCCAATGATGTGAGCTATTAACAAATGTGAGAGAACCACCATTAATGAAAATGGCCCTCAAGGTACTGCAGTACACTTCGTAAGGCGTGAATAGATGATTTGATGTTGAACTCCAAACAAAATATTTTGGTCAAAGGTTCGAAAGAAAGGATCTTGTCGATGCTGTAACAAGCCTCATGGTACTAGAATCTGATGTTTCTAAGTGAACTTCCTGGATATTTATTTGTTGTCGACAGGAAGTCACCTTATTGCAAAATGGGAGTTACTGATTTTAGAGACAAATGTATGACTTGATATAGAAATTTTCAGGGATGACGGTCATGAGAATAAAGGTTTACAAGTATTGCAGAAGGATGATTTTATTCACTGGATGAATTCTCTTGAACATATCGATGACACTGTGATGAGTTGACAGCATTGACCCAAA
Organism: Pinus albicaulis; assembly: GCA_034641835.2. Lineage (NCBI taxonomy): Eukaryota > Viridiplantae > Streptophyta > Pinopsida > Pinales > Pinaceae > Pinus > Pinus albicaulis. The sequence goes on from CM076570.1 coordinate 542,897,719, forward strand.
ACCCAAGTGAAGGTATGATGAACCATAGGTGTGAATGAACAGTCAATATGATTACCCAACCCAAACATTCATGGAGATGGAGTGAAGGAAGTGTCATGTTCAAGTCAGACTTGCTACCATAAATAAATTTTGCTCACTTTTTCCAAATTTTCCTTGGTCATTTGTCGACCAGTACCTCTTTATTTTTTAACAAGCTTAAGGAGGGTAACATTTTCTTGATCTATAATTCAACCCTTCGGGTGAATAAAGCATCGCTACTTAATAATTTAATGAGTATAGAAATGAATGAAACTCGATTCTTGCCATGATTGACAAGCCCGTCGTTATTTTGTGTTTTAACGAGCTTAACGACAGTGATAGCCCATTCCTTTTTCATATTTAGAGAGTTTGAAAAAGAGGATGAAAGAAAAATCCATAAGTATTTTTTCATAAATTTGTCACTCAGATCCAAAAAAGTGTAAAATGATATCTGAGAGAACCTCTTTGGTCATGTTTAACCAAGGTATTCCCTTTTTATAAATAATCTATCTCAATCTGGAAAAGGGTTAAACTTATATCAAGTAGATATCAATTCATTTACTTTTACAAGCTCAAAAAGACAAGTGCTCGATAATATTTTCACATTATTAGAGTCTGAAAAGAGCTGAAAGAAGACTCCAAGGGTTCCTTTTTCGCTTTTATCGAAGCTCAAAAAAGAGATAGAAGTGCGCTTCAAATCATTTTTCATTTTTGACAAAGCTCAAAAAATAAGGAGAAAAAGTATGCTTTATGAGCAAGTCATTCTTTGAAATAAATCTGCATGACTAATCTGTTCATTAGTTGTATTTCCTATTCATAACAACATCAAATGGATTAAAAATACATTTTTCATGATAAAAACATAATAAAACTAAAGTCATAGCAATAAATTTAACTTGCAAATAATTAAATGAGTATTTAAAAGTTGTTTCACTATTCATTTTTACCATTTCATAGTTACCATTTGTATTTTGGAGCTCTGATGTAATATTCCTAATTATCCCAAGCTAATAGGAATATTCCTTTTTGTTTTCATTTTATTGTTACAAGAATAAATTTGTAAAGGAGGAAAAATTAAGCTCCTTAAACAACAAAATAAATCAATGCCCATGTGAACAAGGCTAAATCTGGGCTGCTTTAATAAAACTCCCTCGTGTGTGAAAAGGGATTGTGACAATTGGCTGGGTCAACAAGACCAAATCTACAGCACTGTCCAGATGCAATGTACCTAGATGAACAACGCAAATCTAGTTATAGGGTTCCAATGTGAAAGGAGCTAAACCTTTGAGATGGTTTAGGGCTTTTCAAGGCTTTGCAGTGAAATACATTGTTGCAGCACCTCTTTTAGAGGGTTTTTCTCCATAAAAGTCTCTTTGTTTCTCTTGTACATTGATTGGGATATACTGTAAATCTGATTTATCATTGTATAAGATATTTTTAAGCTATCATATTTTCCTACGGCTACTTCTATCTAAAACTGTGTTATTTTCTGGGTAGTGTTCTTTTGTATTGTTGCAGTCCCTTCTTTGGGCAGTTTTGAAGCCTTCCTAGGTGTGGGAGATCTTTTTAACCCACCTAGAAAGATTTGTTTCTAATATCCTCTTGGATTTAGGTCTCAGATACATAGATCTAAGGGATCCAAGGGCTGATTTTAAGAGTTGTCGCAACCGTTCCTGAAAAATGTGTTTTTCAGGCATGCCTTGATAGCAGTCCCGATTTTGGGATATTACAATGGTATCAGAGCCTCTTTTTTGGCACAACCTGTTCTTTGCTTTTGAAGAGCCAATATGTATTTTCATGGGAGGAAATGACTGATGAAGAAATGTGGTTACACCAAAGACACAGAAGTGAAGGGTCCAAACCCTTCATCTGGAAGATTGATTGGGAAAGAGTTTTCTAAAACTCTGTTCCAAACTATGCATGAGCTGAAGAATGAAATCAGGGGAGTGAGGAATGAAAGACAAGAAAATATTTTGAAAAGGTTTGCATCTGAAGGAAGCCCCACTACTTCATATGATGTGTGTGAGCATCTAGTCACACAATCTAATCTGCAATGTTGGAACATGCCTACTTTCTTGTCAAAGAAAGGAGGAAAGGGAGGAACACCAAAGGAGGAATCTCTTGGTGATTATCTCCAAGGATATGAATCTCAATTAGAGAGATTCAAAGAGAATCTCAATTTCCTAGAGTTCTTTCAACTCACAGGAGCAAGATCCAGCACCTCCAGTAGGAGAAAAGGGTGCCTTCAACACACTCTAGGTAGATTCTCTCTACCTACTTTTGATGGATTACCTAAAGACTCAGCCGAGTCTTAGGTAAAGAAGTTTTATAGATACTTGCAGCTACATCAAGTGACATAAGAAGAAGCCTTGAGAGTGGCAGTGCTACATCTTCAAGGGAAAGCTTATGCTTGGTGGTTGTTTGAATCTTCTTCCTTAAAGGGGATAAACATCTTTTCTTATGCAAGATTCACTAGGAAACTAGTGACAAGATTTGATGAGAGACATTCTAAGACTTCTTGGGAAGAGAAAATCAAGCCCAAGAAATCCGCATCTTTGCATCAGTTGGAAGATTCGTTGGAGCCAACTCCAGTCCTAAACATTTTTTAGGGGGTTGAAGATTTTCTGCATAATTTTCCAGAAGCAAAAGCCCCACTACAGCAAGATCTCTTTTCTCAAATAGAAGACATGAGGGATTCTTCCTCACTAAGAGATCAAGAAAAAATATCTCTTGATGATGAAGCATTATCCAACTGTTACACCATTTTTTGGTCATCTAACCTATTATCATTAGATGGACCCAAGTACACCATGTAAGACCAATTTTACCCTAAGTAAATTGCTTTCGCTATGTAAAATAACTTAATAAAAAACATTTATTAAGTTGTTTATGGTCCAAATAGGAAACCCCAAAAAGGAAATATTAAACAAATATTTATTTGTTTGATTTTCCTCATGGAATAATCAATTAAACAATAATTTAATTATTATTCCAAGTTATATTTAACCCAAAACAAGGAAATTAATTAGATAAATCCTTATTTATCTTATTATTTTCTAGGAATAATTATTTAAATCTTATTTAAATAATATTCCTTATTAAATATGACTAAATCAATTATAAACAATTAAATAAATTATTATTTATTTAATTATCATTCAACCACTTTCTTAAAATAATAAATAAATCATTTATTTATTTATTATTTACAAATAAAGGGATTTGACCCAAGTCAAATACCTTTTCCCTCCAACAAATATAATAAAATATTCCATAAAAGGTGGATCTAGATTTGGTTAATATTATTTTAATCATACACCAAGATCTAGAATGACCCAATATTTTGTTATAAATAGAAGGGTTTTCTCATTCATTTGTCACCTTTCATTTTCATATTAGATCACTCTAGATCTATACTCTTGGTCTGACTTTGAGCCATTATCATTGTCACTTTCACCATCATTTACCTTGTGAGCTCCCCTTGAGTTCTATGCTTGTTTGGGTTTTCTACACCAACAAGAGAGAGAAATCTTAGATCTGAAATGCTAAGGACTTTCAAGAACCCATCCCATTGAGGAGAATTGGAAACACCTTTCTTGTTTTCCTCTCAGGTGCCCCTTTAATATAAAAATTCTTTCAAAAATATTTTTCTTGTCTTATCTATTGGATTCATGGAGCAACATTTCATTTTTACTGCTTAATGTATTTTTATGCATAGATATGGATTTGTGCAGCTTTATTTGGATCAACTAACTGCATATTTAAGATATTGGCAGCCATAATTGATGTTAGGGCTATTTGTTATGTGTAGCTAAAGTGGTATTTTTTCGACAAAAGATTCATACTAACAATTGGTGACTCCACACGGGTTTTATTTTGCGACCACTATCATTTTACATATTCCTGTATATCTAGCTATTTCTGACCCTAGGGTTTCTCTTCAGTTTTTTATTTTTCCTATTTTTATGGTGTTTTTCCCCTCTAAAACCCTCAAACATTAAAATTTTTAACTTTCGTGTGTTTCTGGCCCTATTACATAGGTGACAGACATCAGCCACTGTTAGGTCCCTATATTACTAGTATAGTTCCTTATTTTTGTTAGTGTAACCCCTTTATTGTTATTATTGTACCCTTGTAACCCCCATTTTGTTATTATTGTGCCTTTAAATTATTATTGTTAGGTCAGCTAGGATTACATTGTGGCCCACTAGGATTACATTATGGCCACATGGACTCCTATATATAGAAAGGAGGTTTTGTAAATTGTATCATCCAAGAATTGTTCATTTATGTAATGTATTGGAGGTTTCCCCCTAGAAGTGGCTTATTTATAAGGCGTTGATATCTCTTTTCTTCTATTTTTGGAGCTGGTTACACAACATTTGGTATATGAGCTTTGGATTCTAGGGTTTCGCTGCTCCAAACAGGTCATCGTGGCATTTTCGCTATAACTTTTTTTATACGAAGTTTCAGAAGCTAAAATTTTTAGGGTGCGAAGCCGAAATCCTGAGGAAGCTTTTCAAAAAATTTCAGAGCTTGGTTCGCAATATTTGAGGAGATATCATCTGTGGAATTTAGGTATTTTTTCAGGCTCCTAAACAGGTCATCGTGGAATTTGCGCTATAAATTTTTTTGTACGAAGGTTCAAAGTCTAAAATTCATATGGTGCGAAGCTGAAATCTTGAGGAAATTCGTCAAAAACTTTCAAATCTTGGTTCACAATATTTTTGGAGATATGATCTGTGGAAGGTAGTGCTTTTTCAGGCTCCTAAATTTCATCTCAAAGAGGTGATCGTGGGAAAAGTTCAATAACTCTCTCTCTGGGCATCGGATTAGAGTGTCGTAAAAATTGGTCACAAGCACACCGACTGTAGTGTCTTGGCTATCAATTTTATAGAAAAATGATGAAACAGTGACACGTGGAAAGTCGTACAAGTTCGCACTACTGAACTAGTCCATAATTAGGTCATTGTGGGAGATTGGACACAACTTTGTCTTGGAGAATCCAAATCATGTCAGACCTGTGGCATTCGAAAGATAATTTAGAGGGCTGCGTCGGTACCAAAATTTAGATATTGAAGTGTTACAATCAGAGAAATAATCCAATTTCAATATCGAGCGCCTCAAAAGCAAGAAAAAGGTGTGTAATTTTTTTCCAAATTGCATAAGTCTTGTCTGAATAATCAAGTTAAATTGATCCCAAGGGCATATTGTAGAATAGATATCAATATTGGATTCTAAAATGGCCCCTAAAAATAATTCAACACCCATTAAGCCTTTAGAAGGCTCTACTATGACTCATGAAGATGAAGAATAGCAACATGACATATCAAAATTACAAGAGCAAATTTCGCTCTCGCAAAGAACAACAAAAAATGAAATGGAAGTTTTGAAGAAAGGCGTGGAAACTAATATGGATGGTTTGAAGAAAGGCGTGGAAGCTAAGATGAATGGTTTGGAAGCTAATATGGATGGCATGGAAGTGGGCATGGAAGCTAAGATGGATGACATGAAAGACAACATGGAAAACATGAAGAATGATCTAAAAGCATACATGGAAGGCTTGATGACAAGTTTAAAACCAGAAATGATTCCTAATGGCGGAAATATAGGAGAAGAAACTCATGATGAGAACAAAATAGATGTTAATTGTGATTTCATAAACTCGAATGTTGGCAGGAAGAACCACCATATTCCAAAAATGGATATGAGGAAGTTTGATGGAAAGGATCCTGTAACATGGATACTACAGATGGAGCAATATTTTGATCTCCATAACGTGAAAAACACACAAAAGGTACGCATTGCAACTTTACATTTAGAACCAAATACATTTGTATGGTATCGATGGCTTTGCTCCCATAAAAAAATTGTCACTTGGTCAATTTTTATGGAGGAAATGATAGCACATTATGAGGATACAAAGAGCAACACCTTCTTTAGCCAATTGATAAATCTCAAAAAAAGGGTTTAGTGGGGCAACACATTGAGGACTTCCAAAAATTGAATATAAGGGTAACTGATATTCCAGAGGAACACAGGATCGATCTCTTCATAGGCACTTTAAAGGATAACATCCAACATGAATTTCGTGTTTTGGAACCGGATTCATTGGAGAAGGCATTCAGGTTGGCAAGAAAAGTTGAATGTAAAATAATGGCGACAAGGAAGCCTACCACTCAATTCTATAAAGAAGGAAGTGTTGCTATGTCTAGATTTCCACAACCTACAAGGTTGACACCACAAAAATTGGAAGAAAAAAGAGCAAAAGGGATTTGCTACAGTTGTGATAGCAAATACACTAAAGGTCATAAGTGTGCTGAGAAGAAATTATTTTACATAGATTGTGAAGAGGAAGAAGAAATTGAACAAGAAGAGGATATACACCAGGAACCAGCTCTAGAAGAGGAAGTAATGAATCCGACCATAACGTGTAATGCACTGGCAGGAATTACCACTCCTCAAACTCCCAAGATAGCAGGACAAATCAAGAAGAAAAAGGTAATAGTGTTGATTGATTCAGGTAGCACCCATAATTTTATTCATTGTAAGGTAGCCAAGGAATTAAATTGTTTCCTATACCCAACACGAGAATGTCAAGTGATGGTTGCAAATGGAGGAACTATAAATTGCTCTGGAAAATGCCATAATATCAAGCTAACCATGGGGGAATATGTATTGACTAGTCAAATGCTTTCCATTCCTATGGGAGGTGCTGATGTTGTACTAGGAGTACAATGGTTACAATCTTTGGGGACGGTAGCTTTTAATTTTCAAGAACTTTTCTTGAATTTTTTTTCAGAAGGAAAGGAAGTTGAATTACGGGGTATTGAAGGGAAGCCGAGAAGGATAATAAGCTCTAATGTCATGAAAAAGCTTCTAAAGAAAGAACAACGAGGTGTAATTGCACAATTATGCTCACTAGAAGTTCTGAAATCAAAATCATCTATTTCTGTAGATCTCCAACAAGTCTTGGACAATCATTCCAAGGTGTTTGAAACTCCCAAAGGACTCCCACCGATTCATGATCATGATCATGCTATTCATTTGATTCCAGGAAGTGTTCCTCCAAACATCAGGCCTTATAGATATCCTTACTTCCAAAAGAGCGAAATTGAACGTATGATTGCAGAAATGTTAGAGGTGGGTATAATTAAACCTAGTCAAAGTTCTTTCTCTGTTCCTGTAATATTGGTACACAAGAAGGATGGATCATGGCGAATGTGTCCAGATTATAGAGAGCTCAATAATCTCACCATTAAAGATAAATTTCCCATTCCTGTGATTGATGAATTATTGGATGAATTACACGGAGCAATTTATTTTACCAAGTTGGATCTTTATTCAGGATATCATCAAATTAGAATGAAGACTGAAGATATTCCAAAAACAACATTTCGAACTCATGAGGGTCATTATGAATTTTTGGTCATGCCTTTTAGCCTTACCAATGCACCTTCTACATTTCAAGGGTTGATGAATTCCATTTTCAAACCCTTCCTTAGAAAATTTGTGCTAGTATTTTTGATGATATACTAATCTACAACAGGTCTTGGAAGGATCATGTTGAACATGTTGACAGGGTGCTCAAACTATTGCAGGAGAAAAAATTATATGCAAAAACATCCAAATGTTTCTTTGGAGCACAAGAGGTGGAATATCTGGGTCATATTATATCTCACGAGGGTGTTAAAGTAGACCCTAACAAAATTAAAGCCATTAAGGAATGGAAAGTCCCCACGACCATAAAGCAGTTGCGAGGATTTCTCGGGTTAACGGGGTATTATCAAAAGTTAGTTAAGAATTATGGGAGAATAGCAGCACCTCTAACAACATTATTGAAGAAAGATGCATTTTCATGGACTCCTGAAGCAACTAAGGCCTTTGAACATCTTAAAGAGGCAATGTGGCTAGCACCAGTCTTAGCTACGCCAGACTTCACAAAAACCTTTATTGTGGAATGTGATGCCTCAAGAAATGGAATTGGTGTAGTTTTAATGTAGGAAGGAAGACCCATTTCTTTTGAAAGTCGTCCAATCAAAGGAAAGTATTTACAGAAACCTATTTATGAGAAGGAAATGTTAGCAATACTGCATGCACTAAAGAAATGGCGAACATACCTAATGGGAAGACACTTCAAGGTAAAAACTGATCATGATAGTCTTAAACACTTTTTGGAAAAAAGACTATCTTCAGAAGAGCAGCAAAAATGGGTCACAAAGATGTTGGGTTATGACTTTGAAATAATCTACAAAAAAGGAAAGCTTAATGTTGTTGCGGATGCACTCTCAAGAAAGAATGAAGAGGTGGAAGCATTGCTTTGTGCCATTTCTATTATCCAACCAGATTGGATAACCGAAGCAAGAGATGAATGGAAGGACAAAGATGTATGGACACTCATTCAAAAGTTGCAGCAAGATCCTAGTACATATGATACATTTAGTTGGAAAAATGATTCCTTATGGTACAAATATCTCTTATATCTTTGTAAGGATTCCCAACTAAAACAAAAGATTCTTCTGGAATTTCACACTTCTCCTTTAGGAGGACACTCAGGATTTTTAAAAACTTACCACAGGGTGAAGAAAGAATCTTTTTGGGATGGCCTTAAATCTGATATTCAAAAGTTTGTGGCGGAATTTTTGGTTTTCCAGCAGAATAAAGTGGAGACAATTAAGACCCCGAGACTTCTACAACCTTTATCCATTCCAAGTCAACGTTGGGAGGAGATTTCAATGGATTTTATCACAGGTTTACCTAAGTCCGAAGGAAATAATGTTATCATGGTGGTAGTTGATAGACCTACCAAGTATGCACACTTTTGTGCATTATCTCATCCATTTAAAGCAAGTACAGTTGCTACTACATTTGCGGACAGAATTCAAAAGCTACATGGAAGCCCAAGGGTTATTGTGAGTGATAGAGATCCCATTTTTATGGGAAATTTTTGGACAGAGTTATTTTCTTGTTTGGGTACTCAATTAGCTCATAGCTCATCTTATCATCCTCAATCTGATGGTCAAACTGAGATACTAAATAAATGTTTGGAAGGATATCTTCATTGTTTTGTATCTGATAAACAAACATAATGGGTCAAGTGGTTACCTCTCGCTGAATGGTCGTATAACACTTCCTTCCATATTGCAGCAAAAATGACCCCATTTATGGCACTTTATGGATATCATCCACCATCGATCACATCATATTTAAGGGAAAATTCAAAGGTTCAAGCAGTGGAAGATCACATCGAGCATCAGCAAGAAGTTCTCCAACTCTTAAAGGATAACCTGAATTGGGCACAAAATCGAATGAAACAACAGGCAGATCAACATCGCAGCGAGAGAAGTTTTGATGTAGGAGATTGGGTATTTTTACGGCTACAACCATATAAACAAATGTCCCTCAAGCAAGCTAAGAAGGATAATAAATTATCGCCAAAATAATATGGTCCTTACAAGGTGTTGCAAAAGATTGGTACTATAGCATACAAATTGGAGCTTCCTGCTTCTTCGCGAGTACATCCAGTTTTCCATGTTTCTTGTTTAAAGAAGGTTATAGGTGAAAATCTTCCAATTCAAACAATATTTCCAGAACTTGATGAGGAAGGAAAAATGATATTGGAACCTGAAGCGGTCACAGAAATAAGAACTCGAAAATTACGGAATCAATCAATTTCAGAGTATCTCATCAAGTGGAAGAACTTACCCACTGAAGATTCTACATGGGAGGATGAGAATTTTATACAGAAGCACCCAGAGCTACTCAAGCGTTGAGGAAAACACTTTTTTGAAGGAGAGGGGCATGTTAGGTCCCTATATTACTAGTATAGTACCTTATTTTTGTTAGTGTAACCCTTTTATTGTTATTATTGTACCCTTGTAACCCCCATTTTGTTATTATTGTGCCCTTAAATTATTATTGTTAGGTCGGCTAGGATTACATTGTGGCCCACTAGGATTACATTATGGCCCCATGGACTCCTATATATAGAAAGGAGGTTTTGTAAATTGTATCATCCCAGAATTGTTCATTTATGTAATGTATTGGAGGTTTCCCCCTCGAAGTGGCTTATTTCTAAGGCATTGATATCTCTTTTCTTCTATTTTTGGAGCTGGTTACACAACAGCCACAGCTGAGATGACAAATTTTTCTGAAATCTACCACCGAGAGACCCAGATCTGTAGGTCGCACTTATTAGCCCAAAAATTATGACCTGGCCTAGAGGGCACACTTTTCTACCCCAAAACTACGACCTGGACTGAAAACAGGTCAGAACCTACGACCTGCACTTTTTTCTGCACTTTTCCTGCATTTTTTCTGGGTTTGTCTGAAGCTTCTGTCAGGGTTTTCTAGCCTTTTTCTCCACCTGTTTAGACCTGTTTCTGATCTTTTCTACTCAACTAAGTGGGAATATCGCCCCTTAGGGCTTTAGTAACCTCGAATTTTTGTGGAAGAGTTTTAGCTATTCCAGACGTTTGAATTTTCAAAGTTTCATCGTTCTTCTTTTCAGATCTGATACCTCATTTTTAGATCCCTTTTAGATCATCTCTTCTCCATTTCAAATCACCTCATCTATTTTTTTTTGGGTTTGCCTCTAGGGTCACCTCCTTTTCCCTTCTGCCTTTAGTTGATCTCATCCTTTGTTGTAGCAACCTTGCCTCTGTCTCTTTTCTATTTTCTGCACCTCTTTTTAGCATATTTCTCCTTTAGATCCCTGTCCCTCCTGGCCTTAGATCTATTGGCCTCTTTTTAGTGTGTTTTGATTAGATTTTTTCCCTCTTTTAGTCTAGTTTTGAGAGACCCACCTTCTTGGGTTAGATCGATGCATTGTTAGCTGTTAATTTTATGTTATTTCAGCCTTATTTACTATTCTCTGCAGATTTATTTTCAGTTATGCAGCACACTTTTTATTTTACTCTCAAAACGTCTGGGCTTAAAAATTAAAATCAACACATGCCACACACTGACCCTAAGTGAAGAAGAGCCTGGTTAACACCACCTGGCAAAGAATTTAAAATCAATTGAAACTACACCTCTTTGCCCTTGTTTTGACGTCGTCATCTTTTGATTCTGCACCTCCCTTCCTTTGTTCGTCCTTCTTCTTCCCTTTGTACCACCACCATTATGCCTCCAAGGCGTTTATCCCAGAGACTTCTTGGCCTTCACCCTCAGTTTTTGGTTGGTCGACTTACTCCCTCCTGCCCTCGTCAAGTTAGTCCTCTCGGGAGTCTACACTCCAACTCTTCTTCTGATTCTTTGGGTTCTCCCCATAATTTTGGTTCTCCCCCTGTTACCTTCACCATGTCTAGTGCAGGGCCTAATGCTAGCGGCAACCCTGGTCCTACTGTTGGGTCTGTTTCTAGTGGAACCACCATGGGAACTACCTCGACTGTCCCTTTGCTCCCTTATATGGCCAGTCTCAGTCTCCCCGATTTCAATCAGTTGATCAATGATCCTATCCACCACAATGTTAGTTGGCCTGCTATGCCAACCAAGATCCCGTCTGACATTCCCAAGTTCGAAGGCCTTGCTAGTCAATATCCCTTTAACCATATATGATCTTGCCACATGTGGTGTTCATCCAATTCCATTACTGATGATTCCATCCATCTTATATTGTTCCAATGCATGCTTACCAGCGAAGCTTCTAAATGGTATGTTGATCATACCGCCTCTTCCCATACCACCTTTGCGACCATTTCCCAAGCCTTCTTATCTTATTTCCAGCTCCCTCTCCAATACGACACTGGTACCGAACTCTTGACTTCTTTCCGTCAATCATCTTCGACCCACCTTTCCGCTCATGTCCAGGAATGGCGGAGAAGAAGGAGCTTATGTCGAGCTCCCACCTTTGAATATAATGTCTATATGGACTCGTTCCTTCGCTCTCTCTTACCTACCATCAGCAAAGATGCCACATCCCAGTTCCCTCAAACTGAAGAAGTCACCCTCCAAATAGCCTTGAAATATGACCTCATCTATGCTCAATCTGGTTATGTTTATACCGTCCTTCTTGACCTCCCCAAACCCGGTGGCGCTAAAGCCCCGGGGGCATATCACTCTGCCAATGGTATCGTTGGAGCTCTTTCACATACCTACGCTCAACCTCCTATGGGCTATGGTTTCCCTCCGGGAGGGGCCAGCACCTCTAGCACTTCCCCCCTCCAGGTAGCATGTATCCAGGATACGGCATGCCTCCTCCTTTTTCCCACCCTCCTGCTTACCTCAATGTTTCCCATCCTAACCCTTATTCTTACCCATAGCCTGGTGTCCCAGCTCCTCCAGCATTTGGACCTCCAACTCCCTTTCCTTCCCAACCTCCGCAACAGCAACTACTACCCCCTCCAGGGCAAGTATTTGCACAACAGGGTGTGAATAATCCTCCTTCTTCTCAAAGAAAGTGGAAAGGCAATCAAAATCAATATGCCCCTGGTAATCGTGGATCTAATCCTCCAAGTATTGATTCTAACACTACTAACCAGCCACAGGGCTCTCAGCCCAAGCTAGACATCCCTCTTCACACCAATAAGCCTTGTTTGTGTTGCGGTGTTTATGGTCATTACACTCACGATTGTCCCCCATTACCACAGATGCGGCAGATGTGGGAGTCTCAGGCTACATTGCGGGGAAAACATACCTCCCCTACTGTTCACCCCAATGCAGCTACTTCTCAACCAACCGTGTTTATCGATCCTTTCCCTCAACAAGGATTCATGGCTACTCAACCACCTCATGCCCCGATAACCACTCAACCTTCCCCTTCTAGTTCCTCCAATTACCAGATTCTCATGATGATTTCTGACCAACCTCTCACCATCAACCTTAACCTTCAAACTCTGTCTCGTCAGTACACCATGCCTTCCGCTCTGTATGTCCCCTAGTCACCTTCTTCAGGTCCTACAGAGCCTCTTTTGACACCAAGTGGTCCTTTGCAGATCCCTCAACCCAAAGTTGAGGTCCCTATCAAGGTTCCTAAGGGCCCATTATGCCAAAATGTTGCTTCTGGTTGAGTTGATCATTCGTATAGCATAGTAGATGATTTGGCACAGTCTCTTGTTGCCATTTCAACACTGGAACTCTTCCAGTCATGTCCTTCTCAAAAGAAGGCTCTACTATCTACCATGGGCACTGTAGATCCTACTGATGACCAATTGATTTTTTTTTATGCCCGCCAATCAGATCATCCTCCTCTTCCTGCTTCCGTTGATTTCCAAATCCCAGTCAAAATCTGGAATGCTAATGTAACTCAGTGTATTATTGATGAGGGGGAATCTACCTATGTGATGTCTTCTTCGGTTTGGAAAAAAATTGGATCTCCTGAGCTGTCCCCTTCCATCATCACCCTTCCTACATGGGATGGCCATGCCTCCCAGCCCATTGGCCTCTTCCGTAATTGCCCTATCACTCTTGCGGGCAATATGGTTTGCGTCGACGTTGAAGTCATCGACGCCCCTCTTGATTATAACATTATTTTGGGGCGTAGCTACACCTATGCCATGTTTGTTGTCCCATATGTGGTTCATCGCAAGATGTTTTTCCTTCATAATGGAAAGATAGTCACTATTGAACAGTTGACATATCTTGAGCCAAAATCTCAGACCTCCCTTGAGTCAATCATCTCTTCTGTAGCCAATAAGCACACTGTCGATTATTTGACTAATGTCTCCCCTAGCATCTACAAAGACTCCTCCTTGCTTGGAACCTTCCCTGGTCTTCCTTCTCCTTCTGTCTCTGATCCCAACTTAGCGAATGCTTGCATGATGTAATCGTCTCAGGCTAACCTTAAACGGCCCACTTTGGCTAGTCAGCAACCTCAACCTCAACCTCACCTACTGTGACCTGCTCCTAGCCCTTCGCCTCAACTAGCCAGACCTCTCCCTTCTGTCCCTTCCCTTACAGCTGGTACCCATGAGCCCCTCTATCCTCCTGGGTCGGTTCCACCAGGTCTCAACCATCATGGAGCCATCCCTCTTGGCCATTAACCCATTGGTCAGATACCTTTCCTTACCCCCCCTCTCAGAGTCTATTCGATTCCCATCATGGCCTCTTTTTCTCTCCCTAACCTGACCCTGGGTACACCTGTTTGGTATCTTGATCCTCCAGCCACTACCCCACCTGGTCACCCCAAACCTTACCTTGCTTTGACACTGATTCAACCGGTTCTCCTAGCTTTTTTTGTTGCTACAGTGCCACCAACACCTCAACAGGACCCTTCTCTTGTTGTTTTAGCTTCAGGAAAGAAAGGAAAAGCTGGTAAGGGGGCATCCAAAGACAAGGCCACCCCGACTGACCCTGCCCGTCCTCCGCTTGCAAAGCCTTGTGCCTTGTGTGATGTCATCGGTCATGCCACCCATACTTGTCCTGATTTGCCCTGTATTAAACCCATGGTTAAAGTCACATTCCTTGAGTCCACGGTTCCTGAAACCTATTTTTCTTCCTCAACTGCAGCCAAGAACCCAAAGACTATTTGCACCAACAAACCCTATGCTTTGTGTGGTGTCCATGGCCATTATTCCCACCATTTTCCCCACCTGACACATTACCTCGTCTATTTAGAGGTAGTTTGAGATTATGAGATTGAAAAAAAATCAATCCGCCCCTCCCATACTTGTGCAGTATGCTTAAGGTCAGCTTGAGGATTTACCCGCTCCCATTGACATTCCCCTTCCCGATGTCGAGATGACGGAGCCTGCTGCCACCATTTTCTACCTATCATCATCCATGAGACCCTCAGTGGAAGCCCCCTTGGAGACTTCCTTGGATGTTTCGCTTGACCTCCCTTTAGCGATCACCCTAGGCTCAACATCAGTAGATCCTTTATCTGCTTACTCTTTTGTGACCCCCTATGACGATGCGCATCTGACCCTCTCTTCTCATGATGATGATTCAGGTAGCTTCGCCACGTCGGGTGATCTTTCTTCCACTAGTCACCCCACCTTTTATCACCATAAAGACCTTATGGAAGGAATCACTACCCCTGACTTTATCTATTCCCCCTTACATCGAACCCATGTGTTCAAACCACATACACCTTGCGGTCGTTACATCGACACCCAATGTTTGTGTAAGGGGCACCCACATTTGAGAGACCAAGAGAAGCAATTTTCCACAACTCTCCTAGTGTATCTGCTCGTGTAAAATTTAGTACCATTATTCTTCCACATTTAGAAGAACCTCTAGAGTCCCATATCACTTCATATCACTCTAGGGATGATACCCCTTATCGTTCCTTCATATTACATCAGCAACCCAGTCTTTTAGACATTGTTGTTGACCAACCTATAGGTTTTCTAAGAGAGCATCAGTTCATTATCTCCAATTCCTCTTTTTTGGATAGTGACACCAAGTATTCCAACCTAGAAACTTAAATTCCATTTGATTCATATATGCAGTACTAAATATATTGGTAATCTTCCATTTCCTTTCTCAAACTGCATAACCATAACGAAAGCAAATGGCGCACCATATCATTAAAATGTGTTTAGATTCCCTTTTTTATAAATACATTTTGGCATGACCACAACATGCTTGGGGGCACCTATGCCCCTATACCATACAAATCCTAGATCTCAGCCAAAAAAAACACTGAAACCCCCTCTCTCTGACAGGTCACACTTTTCAGGTCATTTCCTGGGATAGGTCGCAATTTTCTGCCCAGTACCTGCTACCCAGGTTGCAGAATAGACCCCAAAAAGTGTGATATGGCTTGTTCATGAGCTCTGGGTAACTGTTAGTTTTCAGTACCTTGATACTTCATCAAGATAAATTTTACCCAAGAAGGGTCTCTTCACCTCTCCTCAAAATCGGATTTCCTCACTTACAACACTTGTACTTGAGGCACCACTTTGCCTTCATACTTGTCCTTGTTCGTGTTGATTTTCGTAATCAGTTACCATCTTATACTCATGTTTTCATGGTTCCCCATTGGAACTTTACTATTTGGCATCACCATCGAGTCGCCCTTGTTTAGAGCATCCGATTTGAGTCATCATCGCATTCATGGAATCTATCCCGAGTCCCTTTGTACCCCGCTATAGTCCTCCATCCTTCCTTACTTGGTCCCTCTCTCATGTTGTACATTATAGCCTTCAGTCCCATTGTCCCCTCTCCCTCATGATATTTTTTTAGTCGCTGCCAGGTCATCCATGCCCTTTATGCTTTAACAACGAAATTCATCCATTCACTACTCAGTATCCCCTACTTCATCATCATCATTAGTGTCCGTTTGTCAGTCACTCTACTATTTTCTCTCGTGCCTTAGTTGAGGATTCCTTATTGCCTCAATATGGTGGACCTCCTTCTATCGACATCAGCTCATTCATTCCAGAAGATACGTCTAGAGGGCGGTGTACCTTGGCTCCAGCTTCCACTCTTGTTTAGCGCCCCAGATCAGGCAAAGGGACTACTTATTTCCCTTCGACTTGGTTGTTTCTCACATTCATCTCCTTTTAGCTTGACGATATCCATATACTTGATGGTCCAGCGATGCAGCAGCATATATTGGTGATTCCCGAGTGTGTGTGAGATGTCTCAACCCTCATGAGGGTGTGGCCCTGCAAGTAGCCCCCCACATGCCCGGATGACCTCTTCATTGCAGACTTCGATGCAACTCCATATATTTGATGATGTCGGCCTTAACCACTTGTAACACCTCTTCGATTTTCATGTATCATTCAGATTTTGCGAGCCCTTTCCCATGTATACGGGGCATTTGGGTTGTATTTGTATCTCATGTACTCAGATATTATTGTATAATTCTTGGTTGTTATCCTAGGCACAACCTGTATGTGGGATTCCTCATTATATCTTTTATCTGGCTTCTGTTTATGCCAACATGTACTTTACAGTTCGATTCCTTGTTTACTGGATGCACTATTCTTTTGTACTTTGTCTCGGTGGGCATAGCTATGCCTCCCCCGCCGCCTCTAGCACAGGTACCCTCTCATAAAAAGAGACTTGTTGCACCTGTAAGTCTCATCTCCTCAGGGTCTAGTTCTTTAGCACATTAGGCTACCTTACATTTCCCTCTCTGACTTCCCTTTTGATGTTTGGTGATTGAGTTCTTACAATGTACTTCGGTCATACGATTTGCTCCTAATACTCGCACATTGGGGGGAAATCTATTACACCATTTTTTGGTCATCTAACCTATTATCATTATATGGACCCAAGTACACCATGTAAGACCAATTTTACCCTAAGTAAAATTGCTTTCGCTATGTAAAATAACTTAATAAAACACATTTATTAAGTTGTTTATGGTCCAAATAGGAAACCCCGAAAGGAAATATTAAACAAATCTTTATTTGTTAGATTTTCCTCATGGAAAAATCAATTAAACAATAATTTAATTATTATTCCAAGTTATATTTAACCCAAAACAAGGAAATTAATTAGATAAATCCTTATTTATCTTATTATTTTCCAGAAATAATTATTTAAATCTTATTTAAATAATATTCCTTGTTAAATATGACTAAATCAATTATAAATAATTAAATAAATAATTATTTATTTAATTATCATTCAACCACTTCCTTAAAATAATAAATAAATCATTTATTTGTTTATTATTTACAAATAAAGGGATTTGACCGAAGTCAAATACCTTTTCCCTCCAACAAATATAATAAAATATTCCATAAAAGGTGGATCTAGATTTGGTTAATATTACTTTAATCATACACCAAGATCTAAAATGACCCAATATTTTGTTATAAATAGAAGGGTTTTCTCATTTAGTTGTCACCTTTCATTTGCATATTAGATCACTCTGGATCTATACTCTTGGTCTGACTTTGAGCCATTATCATTGTCACTTTCTCCGTCATTTACCTTGTGAGCTCCCCTTGAGTTCTATGTTTGTTTGGGTTTTCTACACCAACAAGAGAGAGAAATCTTAGATCTGAAATGCTGAGGACTTTCAAGAACCCATCCCATTGAGGAGAATTGGAAACACCTTTCTTGTTTTCCTCTCAGGTGCCCCTTTAATATAAAAATTCTTTCAAAAATATTGTTCTTGTCTTATCTATCAAATGCATGGAGCAACGTTTAATTTTTACTGCTTAATGTCTTTTTATGCATAGATATGGATTTGTGCAGCTTTATTTGGATTAACTAACTATAAATTTTAAGATATTGGCAACCATAATTGATGTTAGGGCTATTTTTTATGCGTAGCTAAAGTGGTATTTTTTCGACAAAAGATTCATACTAAAGTGGTAAGTGGTATTTTGCGGTTTTATTTAAAGCACCCATCGCAAATATATGTGATGTGATCCATCGCAGTTTCCGCCCATCGCATAATCGCAATATCGCATTTTCTCACCGTCGCATAATCCGCCATCGTGTTTTCCACTTTTGCGATTTACGATCAGTCCTGTCGGGCCCATGATACGATACCCCCGCCATTTCATATAAAATATGCCTTTTCCCTTTGTAAAGTTGAAAAATGCCATTTTTTGTTGTTTATAAAGGTTTTTGTCCATTACGTCCATCCGCCGCATCTCCACCGTTGATCTGGGCCCCCGCTCCACGATCCGACGGCCACGCTCTTCTCCCATCCTATGAAGCAGTTAAAACCTAAAAATGCAGGATTTCTTAACTGTTTTTGTGTTTTGTAGGTGTTTTAATGGTTTTCCATTATATAATGAAGGAGAGCCGAGGTTTGGGAAAGACGTTTCCTGTGCCTTCAAGCTATTTAAAAGAACCATTCACGAGCTCTGTTCAATGATTTATTAATGTTTCATGAGCATTGATAGCATAAAGAGCCCTGTGCGGCCCTGAACATCGACAAGACACTATTTTATTCAAAATAACAGTTAAAGAGTATCAGTTTTGAAGATAAAGCACAGCAGATGAAGATTGAAGACAGTTTTACGGGGATTACGGCTAAGATGGTTATCAAAAGCCTAATCCCCAACTCAAACCACAGTTTAAAGAAAACCTAAAGTGTTTTATCAAACAGAAAGCCTCCACCACCACATCTGAGGAAAATTGATTCCTCAGCTACCACAAAGCCACCTGTTGCCTCAAACCTTTCAAAATAGTGGCTGAAGTTATTGAATAAAATCAAATATTCCCCTCAGTGCAACCAGGGAGTTACTTCTGCCAGGAAGTAAATGCATAAAAATCTGCAGAAGTTACTCCACACAGCACACAAAGCCTCAAATTCAAATAAAGCTCCCACCGAGCTTTGATATTAATTGTGAACATTAATACAGTAGTCCACCTGTATACTTCTCCCTCGAGCCCCTCAACAGGCCGAGAAGTCTTGAACCTGTATTAATTGTCCTGAGAGATCTTTCCTCAGATCTTTTCTCCTCATTCTTCTATAAATACTTTTGTAGAAGATGAGAAATTGTTGGTTGAGTTTCTTACAGAGCTTTGAAATACATTTGAGCCTAAACTTCTGATTTTAAATAGTGTTCACTGGCCCTTGGAGCTCCGCTTGTGATAGATTTGTTAGGCTAAGTAGTGAAGATGATTGTTGAACTGAAACATTGGACTTGAAGATTGTAACTGGTTTGACATCAATATAAAGCTGTTTCTTGGGATTCAGGTCTA
Source organism: Pinus albicaulis (assembly GCA_034641835.2). Classification (NCBI taxonomy): domain Eukaryota; kingdom Viridiplantae; phylum Streptophyta; class Pinopsida; order Pinales; family Pinaceae; genus Pinus; species Pinus albicaulis. The sequence goes on from CM076570.1 coordinate 542,917,303, forward strand.
TATTACTGGTGAAGTGCCTCTTTATTTGTTAATTTTTTTCCTTTTATGTATGCCATATTGTCCATATTCCTTTGTAAAGAACAGTTTAAACATGGTTAGGATCTGTTGTATATCAATAACCTTTTCTGGATGAGAAATATTTATCTTAATGTTTTCTTCAAATTTGTTTATTTAAGAATGATTTAATACAGTTTAAACAGTTAGGAATGTTGGCGTTCCCTCGTCCTTCTGTTTACATAAACATTGTTCTTGAATGTGATTTCCATTATTTTCTATTAAAGTGAGACTAGAGAAGATATGGTTTTCCTTGATTCCTAGATTCTTTTCTCCAAAGGCAGATTCTAAAAGTTTCCCTTGGTGTTGACTGAAAGCAGACTAGGTTTAAAAGTATTTTATCTGATCTTAAGTTACACTTTGTTTCTCTTATGTGTTTTCATACTTTTTGAAGGTAATTATGTGGATTACTGGATTGTTTGTCAATTAAGCTGCTTTAATAAAAACTTTCCCAAGAAGCCAATGGTTAGCCATGCACTTGGTTGGTTTTAAACAGTTACTTAAGAGGCTTTTCTTGTTTGGACTGACCATAAATCCTCTGAGAAATTATTATCAGTTTCCACCCCTCCAACACTTTATTTTTTCCATCCCATCACTCTAATCTCAATAATCTTGTGGTATATATGACTTTCCCTTTGGATCACTCTTGATGTTGTTGTCAAATTAAAGCCCTGTTATGACTCCATAGCCCAATGGACTAAAAACCAGCGTTACATCTATCTTTTAGCCATAGCTGTTCTTCCCTCTTGCAAGTTATCACCTTTGAAACTCTTTGCATTCAGGACTTTTCACCTCAAACAGTAATCATGCTCAACCATCCAAAAAACAAACCCTTGGCCTTCATAACTAGCCTAATACCATAACCCCAAACTTCAAATACAAATCCATCTTTGTACATATTGGAGAGATCCCTCTCCGGATTCAGGAGGGCTAGATCCTAGAATCCCAAAGTTGGTTGAAACGATGTTTTTTCTGTAATTGGACTCTTCCAATCTTGCTAATAAATTACAGATTCCTAACATTTCTGGCGACTCCACTGGGGAACGAACCCCGAATCATTTTCATTTAAAGATAATCATACGACATCAGAGATTTGGTTCATAGAGAATTTGCTTTATTAACCAGATGGAGTCACCTAACATTTCTGGCGACTCCACTAGGGAACCTGAGTGTTTTTAATACCTTTTAGAGACCTCAGAAAACCCTTGATTCAAGAAGACTTTCAGAGAAAAAGCAGCCTTTTCAAGCACTACCAAGAAATGGTAATCATGATGGAACTTGTTTGAATCAGTGACAAACTAGGTCAACCCTAGGACTCTGATAGGTCTTCATCTAACCTTGAAAAATCAGCTATCTTAGCCATAAGAGTCGACTGTCTTTGTCTCACAACCGTAGCTAAGTTTTGAAGAAAAGTTAGGATATTCTTAAAAACCACACGACTAAAAAATAACTCAGAAAAACCTTAAAAATATTTCAGATTGGTATTCAATAAACATGGTGGTGGACCATAAAACCTTTTACCTCCTTAGGAGCTAAAAACTTCCACTTGGCGACTCCACAATCCTTAGCAGACCTTAAGACTCCACTGGGAAGAACCCACATCATTATAATATCATTCAAACTCAGTTATAGGACTGTAGGATTAGGATTTGTGTAAACAGATTAGTTAACCTCTCAAATATTGTCATATCTGGTTGGACTTTTCTTGTTTATTCGGGTCTAAAAACACATCATAGTGTCTTCTAGAAAGATTCACACTAGAGCCCATCCTGACCCTAATCCACCTGAGATAGTTGATGACCCAGAAAGTATCCTTTGGAAGTCTCCTAAGGTTAAATTATCAACTGTTTTCAGATCACCCTTGAGAGCTAAATCAGTTCCTCAAAATCTTTCAGCTCTACAACAATCACAAGCTGACTTAGTAAATCCATTTAGAACTAGGTCATTTGATGATATAATACAGTTAGACTCTGAGTCTTCACTTTCACCCCTAGAAGCAATTGAACATCTTGGTGATAGAGAAACAACACCTCCTGATTTACATTTCCTTCACAACCTAGGTGTCTCTCATCCAAGATTAGCTCAGCAGTCTACTCCTGATCCATCCACTTCTACTCATCCTACATCCACTGTTCAAACCACCACACCTCAGCCCACTTTCCCTTTTGTTAATCCACCTCTTGTGAATCCACCTCCACCTCCTATCATGGCAACATGGTATGCTCCCCTAGTTCTTCCTGCACCACTAGTCAATCTTCCACAAGACTATCAGTCCAAAATTCCATTATATGATGCTAGCAATGCTACAACTGCATCACAACATGTGGATAAGATGAATGATTACTTTGACAAAAACGAAATTGATGATGATTCTGTCAAACTCAGATTATTTTCTCAAAGATTTGGGGGAGAAGTAATAAAATGGTTTAAAAGCTTAGCCCCCCATAGCATTAATGATCTCCAAGCTTTCCATCAAACTTTCTTAAACAAATTGGAAGTGAGGAAGAATCCTCTCCAGGTCCTTGCTGACTACAAAAATCTCCATAGAAACCCCGGGGAAAGTGTACAAGCCTATTGTACTAGATTTAACAGTGTGTATAATTCACTCTCCCCAAAATTAAAAACTCCACAAGGCTCAGCCTTAAACAAGTTTCCTGAAGGGTTTGATGCTGACATGACCTATTCACTCAGAGAGAGATATTTTGCAACCCTTGAAGATATGAAAAGAGGCGCTCTTTCTGTGGAAGTCAACTTAATAAAGAAGAGAGAAAGGATGAAAGCTGAAAAGAGAGTATCTTTTAGAGAGGAGTCCACACCTTCTACTTCCAACTCAAAGATGGAAAAAATGATAGAGGAGATGATGAAAGAGATGAGCATAATTAAAATAGCACAAGCAAGTCAAAATCAAACTGCTCCTCAAAACAGAAACCAAAACCAGAATCAGAATGTTAGAAGGAACCAACCTCCAAACAGACCTAGGGAAGATGATCAACAAATCGCTCCTCCCTTTCATCAGAACTATATAAGTGAGGTTGAGGAAACAGACGAAATAACAGAGGAAGGTGCTATGAACATGCTTGAGGTTGATGATGATGATTTTGAGATTCATTATGATAAAAAACAAGGTCTATATACACCTCATGATGACAAAAGAGATGATAATCAAAACTATTATCAGGACATGGAAAATGTCATCATAGAGCCTCAAAGAGAATATGACCTTAGAAGAAAAACCAGTCAACAACCCTCCAACACCATAACCTCTAATAAATATTCACAAAACAGCACTGCAACCAAGCCCAGAGTTGTCAAACAAAAGGATAAAACAGTGGCTGAAAATTCTGATAAAGGTAAAGAGAAAGGCACTAAAAACACTGAAAAACAGAGTGCAGGCTCTAGAAGTACTAACACTTCAGCTAGTACTCCTATTACAACCATTATTTCAAATGTAAATAAAACAAATCAGCAAGTTGTTTTTGCTGATAAAGTGACAGCTAACAAGGCTGAAACCAGCACCTCGAAGAATCAAATTCCTTTCAGCCTGAAACAGGAAATTTCTAAGATTAAAATCTATGTTCCCTTAACTGAGTTAGCTGCCCAACACGTATATAGAACTCAAATTTTGAAGGCTTTAAATATAGATGAAAATGGAGATATAGTCAATCTTAGTGATGACCAACCCGAGCTTATTTTTGGTCCAAAGATTGAAGGTAGATACCAAGAGGGACCTATTCCTCCTTTCTACGTGAGTTTAAACGTTCATGAAAATTTTTTGCACAATGCTATGCATGATTCCGGGGCTTCTCATAATTTAATGCCTAAAGCTGTGATGGAGAGCCACGAGCTAGAAATCACCAGACCTTACAAAGACCTTTACTCCTTTGACTCAAGTAGAGTAAAATGTCTAGGACTGATCAAAGACCTCTGTGTTAACTTAGCCCAGATCCCAACCAAATGCTTACTCATGGATATTGTTGTGGCTGATGTGCCCCCAAAGTATGGGATGCTTTTATCAAGATCTTGGGGGGCTAAGTTACAGGGTACTATGCAAATGGACATGACTTATGCGACTATCCCTGTTTTCAATCAAACCAGAAGACTCTACAGGGAGTCTCATATGCAATACACTGTTACAAGTCAAGACAGACCGCAGAACTCCCCTTTATACTTTGTAGATACTGGCCTTGATTCGTTTATCCTGTTTAACGAAGAATCATTAGGTGAACAAACAACTTTGACCGAGTTAATGGCCGACAAGGAGGAGGAGTTTAATACCACAAAAATGACAGAATAGTTTGTTGCGTTGGGAGATGTTAGCAAACTAAATAAGAGTCTTGAGTTACAGGTCACACGTCCTTCACCATTCAATCCCGTCATTAAAGAAAACGACCCTCAAATGAACGAAAATCACGAGAAATCAAAACAAATTCAACTAAGTACTGAAACTCAACAACAATCCGAAAGCATGTTAGTTAAAGAGGACATTCATCTAACAGATGAAACTGAAAACAATCCTCTATGGAATATGCATTTCGATGGGTCATGCACTAGGAATAACGCGGGTGCAGGTGTCTAGATTACTAACACTGAAAACAACCACACTGAATGCATTTCATGCAAATTAAACTTTCAGTGTTCAAATAACATAGCAGAATATGAATCCCTTCTCTTAGGTTTGAATCTATTGAAGAAGTTAGGAGCCAGAAGAATTAATGTGTATGGGGATTCTGAGTTAATCATTAGGCAAGTCAATGGGGAGTATAATGAAAATCATCCCAGACTCAGGGCCTATCGAAATGATGCCATGGATCTTTTGAAAACATTCGAGGATTCCAAACTGATTTTTGTCCCAAGAAAAAGTAATATTGCCGCTCACAATTTAGCCTATGCAGCTAGAACATGTCTAACGCCATATGAAACCGGAGACAACACAACCCCAATAAAATTTAGACCAGCCGTTCCTGATAACAAAAAATATTGGCGGGTGTTTGAAAACGACAAACAAATAGAAGAATTCATGCAATTCAGAAATGAATTCAAACTACACGGTTCGGACTCAGATCATGATACAGACTGCAGCGAAGAAAATTTTCTTGATGAAGAAGAACCGGCCCCTGAACTTGCTAATATAAACATGTTATCTGGAAAACTTGAAGGTAAAACAGAAATGAATGCAGAGTCTGAAACAGAAGAGTTAGAAACTCTGCACTCCAAAGATGAAAGCTTGCCTACGGGTCTGACCCCTTTAGAAGAGTTGTTTGATTTTAACGATATGGCCAAAAAGCCAAAACTTGAGCCTATAGAGACTAAAGTGGAGGACTGTAATATAGGCAGTAAGGAAAAACCGAAAATGATTAAGTTGTCTAAAAATTTTCCAGCTCACATTAAACTCAAATACATAGAGTTGTTTAAATAATTTTCTGATGTTTTTGCGTGGAGTTACGAAGATCTTAAATCCTATGACACTGAAATAATACAGCAAAAAATCCCTCTTAAAGAAAACCAAAAACCATTCAAACAGAAACTGCGTAGAATAAACCCTGTACAGCTGCCTTTGGTTAAGAAGGAGATCATGAAAATCTATGATGCTGGTATTATTGTCCCTATTAGATATTCTGAGTGGGTATCTAATCTGGTGTCTGTTAGGAAGAAGACCGGAGAAATCAGGCTTTGTATAGACTTTAGAGACTTAAAAAAAGCCTCATTAAAAGACAACTACCCTTCACCCAAGATGGATCACATTATACAAAGGGTGGTAGGGTCTAGAAGAATTTCTTTGCTGGATGGCTATTCAGGGTATAATCATATCTTAGTCCACCCTGCTGATCAATTAAAGACGGCTTTTACTACACCATGGGGCACCTTCATATATATGAAAATTCCCTTCGGTGTAATGAATGCTAGAGCAACCTTTCAAAGAGCCATGGACATATAATTCTCGGAAGAATTGGGCTTCTTCATCATTATCTATCTGGACGATGTCACTGTGTTTTCAAAAATAGATGAAGAACACTTAGTACATTTGAGGAAAGTTTTTGAGAAGTGCAGAAATTTTGGGATATCTTTAAACCCTAAGAAGACATTATTTGGTCTCCAAGAGGGTAAACTTCTTGGGCACATTATTTCATAAGAGGGTATAAAGATAGATCCAAAGAGGATTGAGGCCATATTGCAAATCTCTCATCCTCGAAACATCAAGGAGTTGCAATCTTTCATTGGGAAGATTAACTTTTTGAGAAGGTTCATCCCTAACTTAGCTGAGCTCCTTAGGAATATCACAAACATGTTAAAGAAGGAGCAAGGGGTAAGATGGACCTTGGAAGCAAAGACATCCTTTGAGCTGGCGAAACAAGCGTTAACCAAAACACCGGTTCTCATAAATCCTGATTGTTCAAAGGATTTTTATATCTTTTCATTTGCATCAGAATATACCATAGCTGCTGTCCTTTTACAGAAAAATCCACAAGGACAAGAGCAGCCTATTGCATTCTTTAGTAAGGCATTGAGGGATGCCCCTTTGAAGTACAACATTATGGAAAAGCAAGCTTTTGCTTTGGTTAAAGTTTTAAAAGATTTCAGGGTGTACGTCCTTCACTCACACATCATTGCCTTTGTCCCAAATTGAGTTGTTAAAGACATCCTAACACAGGACCTAGATAGTAAGAGACGTAAGTGGATTGCAGTTATTCTTGAATATGATTTAGAAATAAAACCCACTAAGCTCATCAAAGGCCAAGGTCTAGCTAGATTAATGGTTGAATCAAATTGTGAAGTTATTGATATTCATATGATTAATTCTTTAGATGATCAAGAGGAAATCTCGACACCCGCTGTTGAAAACCATTTCATCAATTCCTCTTGGTATGCTGATATTGTTTATGTTTTCCTTAATTTAAATACACCTCCTGGTTTATCAAAAACAAAGGCAATGTTCTTGAAGCTAAAAGCAGTAAACTATTGCATTATTGATAGATGTCTTTATTGGAAAAATGCAAGTGGTATATTGCTTAAATGTTTGCTTGAGTTTGATGCAGAGAAGGTTAAGAAGGAATTCCATGAAGGAGAGTGTGGAGGTCATTTGTACTGGAAGGCGACAGCAAACAGAATTTTGAGGGCTGGTTTTTATTGGCCTACTCTTTTCCCTGATATACACAAGATGACCACTGCTTGCCATAAATGCCAATTGTTTGAAGGCAAGAGAAAATTGCTTCCCCTTCCTCTGGATCCAATCACTGTTGAAGCTCCTTTTCAATAGTGGGGACTTGACTTCATAGAAGAAATCCATCCACCATCTTCTGCCCAGCATAGGTGGATCCTTACTGCCACAGAATATTTCACTAAGTGGATAGAAGCCATTCCTTGTAGATAGGCCAATGATTCGGTTATCATCAAATTCATGGAGACTAACATTCTCTCCAGATTTGGCTGTCCTACCAAGATCATCACTGATAATGCTGCAACATTTGGATCAAAGAAGATGGTTGAATTCTGTCATAGATATCAGATATCATTGGGGCATTCCACAGCCTATTACCCTCAGGGTAATGGACTCGCAGAATCTTCCAACAAAAGCTTAGTGAACATAATCAAGAAATTGTTGGAGGACAACAAAAAGTCTTGGCACAAAAAGCTGGTCCATGAACTTTGGGCTGATAGATTAACTTTGAAGAAATCTATTGGTATGTCACCTTTCCAGCTTGTGTATGGTACGGATGCATTTTTTTCAAATAGCCTTGGTGTACCAGTGATGAAGTTGATTCAAGAGTTGCAGACTGAAGAAAATGACATGATCAGAAGAATAAATCAGATCATTCATCTTCAGCGGACCAGAGAGGAAGTGTATAACAAAGCATTACAGAAGCAGGATAGCATCAAAAAGCTTTTTGACAGAAGAACAAAGGCCAGCAATTTTAAGATTGGGGACAAAGTTTTAAAGTGGGACTCAAGGAGGGAAGAAAGGGGCAAGCATGGAAAATTTGACAACCTATGGCTTGGCCCTTACTCTATTCATTCAGTTGCTGGTAACAACGCATTTTTCTTGCAGGATTTGAATGGAGCAGAATTGTTTGGGGGTCCTGTCAATGGAAGGATTCTTAAACATTACCTCTCTTGATCCATTTTTTGTTTTGAAGCCTTTTTATCTTTTTCCATTATGAATATTCCATCCACCAGTGCATTCAAAGTTATAAAAAATCAAGAAATACAAAAAAAAAGAAAAGAAAGAAAAGAGGGCAGAATGAAAACAAGAAAGGCAAAGCCCCATGCCAAAAAGAGAAACAAATTATGAAAGTGTGCAAGCTCAAATGCCACTCCTACTAAACACACTTCTAGTTAGTCAAACTGTTTAATCTTGACTAATTAGCTTTAAATTTTTCTGCTGATAGGATAGTGAATTTGATTTGCCAAACTGTTCAATCTTGGCTTATCGGTAGAAAGGTTAGGATAGAAATTGAAGGTTCAAACAAACTCAAAATCTGAACCAAAGTTTCCAAAGGGAGATGACTCAAAACTGTTTTATTTTCTGAGTCAAAAAAGAGGTAAAAATGGTTCTAATTCGCTCAAAATCTGAATCAGATATCAAGGAAGATTCAACTCAAACAAAAGCAAAAACAAAGCTGTGAAGAAAAGAGAAGGCCATGATGAGAAACTTTCAGATCTTAAGCCTTCTATTTTTGATTTAATTTTCTGCAAATAATAATCTATGTGCAGCTTGTTTTTATGCCATCGATCACAGCAAGTCAAATAGCTTAATCTTGACTTGGCTGTTTTCAAATTTCTGCTGTAGAATTTAGAGAATGAAAGCCTGTTGGACAGTTTAATCCCAACAGACAGTAGATTAGGTAGAGAAATATTTGAGCTCAATTCTTTAATCTGAGTTCAGGGAGAAATACGGAGTATAATTAGATTATTTTTTATGCTTTCAAAATAATAAAATGTTATGAAAAGAGTTTTCCAATCCAAGTGCACTCTGATGAAGAAAAATGTTAGATGAGTAGGATTGGGTAGGTAGAAAGTTGTATTGATGAAGTCCAGTATTCTTTCATGACTGATATTATTTTTCAGAAGAAAAACAAGACCATCCAGCATAAGAAGAGCAATCCAATGGATCAGACACAAGTCAACGTCCCAGAGAAATCAAGTCTGAATTCTTGATGCCTTCAAGAAGGCACCATCCCCAAGTGGAGCCACTGTTAGCCACCTATAATATTTTTTTATACCAAAAGGTGGGTAAGAATTTTTGAGCCTCCAAGGAACAAATTTTATCACTAAAACTTTTTGGCTCTTGAAGACTCTAGAAGGCCTCATGCCTCTGTCCAAAATCTGCATCTACTTTTTCCCTTCGGAACTCAAAAATCCTGCTGTTTTCCAAAGCCAAGATACTGCTGCAAACCCTATTTTCCATTTTCCTCCTTCCCAAATTAACTTCATATGTCTATCCCCTTGTTTCCCACAAAATCCCTCATTTTCACCTTTCTACTTCTTCCCCTCATCAAAATTCATTTTTACAAGGTATAAGACCCCTTCTTAGCCTTATCGGAACCTTCATTTCCTTCAAAAAACCCTTAAAAAAACCATTAAAATACATGTTTTTATGTATAGGACTTAAGCCCCCTCGAGCTTAAGCCCCTAACCCTTTTCATCCATATACCCGTACCCTGGAACCGAGTTCTAAACCCTTTGGCACTCAGCGCAAATCGCAAATCGCAAAATCGCAGTATCACATTTCGTCTCATTTAAATTAATCAATCCATCGCAAATATTTTCAATACGTTTTGATCGCGTCACAAATATTTGCGATGCGATCTGCCTGATCACATAATCGCATATTCCCTCCTCCATCGCAAAGCGTAAATCGCAAAATTGCGGTTTTATTTAAAGCGCCCATCACAAATATCTGCGATGCAATCCATCGCAAAGCGCAAATCGCAAAATTGCGGTCTTATTTAAAGCGCCCATCGCAAATATCTGCGATGCGATCCATCGCAAAGCGCAAATTGCAAAATTGCGGTTTTATTTAAAGCACCCATCGCAAATATATGCGATGTGATCCATCGCAGTTTCCGCCCATCGCATAATCGCAATATCGCATTTTCTCTCTGTCGCATAATCCGCCATCGCGTTTTCCACTTTTGCGATTTGCGATCACTCCCGCCAGGCCCACCATACGATACCCCTACCATTTCATATAAAATACGCCTTTTCCCTTTGTAAAGTTGAAAAATGCCATTTTTCGTTGTTTATAAAGGTTTTTTTCCATTACGTCCATCCGCCACATCTCCGCCGTTGATCTGCGCCCCCGGTCCACGATCCGACGGCCACGCTCCTCTCCCACCCTTTGAAGCAGTTAAAACCTAAAAACGCAGGATTTATTAACTTTTTTTGTGTTTTGCAGGTGTTTTAATGGTTTTCCATTATATAATGAAGGAGAGCCGAGGGTTGGGAAAGACGTTTCCTGTGCCTTCGAGCTATTTAAAAGAACCATTCACGGGCTCTGTTCAATGATTTATTAATGTTTCATGAGCGTTGATAGCATAAAGAGCCCTGTGCGGCCCTGCACTTCGACAAGACACTATTTTATTCAAAAGAATAGTTAAAGAGTATCAGTTTTGAAGATAAAGCACAGAAGATGAAGATTGAAGACAGATTTATGGGGATTACGGCTAAGACGGTTATCAAAAGCCTAATCCCCAACTCAAAACATAGTTTAAAGAAAACCTAAAGTGTTTTATCAGACAAAAATCCTCCACCACCACATCTGAGGCAAATTTATTCCTCAGCTACCACAGAGCCACCTGTTTCCTCAAACCTTTCAAAACAGTGGCCGAAGTTATTGAAGAAAATCAGATATTCGCCTCAGCGCAGCCAGGGAGTTACTTCTGCCAGGAAGTAAATGCATAAAAATCTGCAGAAGTTACTCCACACAGCACACAAAGACTCGAAGTCAAATAAAGCTCCCACCGATCTTTGATATTAATTGTGAACATTAATACAGTAGTCCACCTGTACACTTCTCCCTCGAGCCCCTCAACAGGCCGAGAAGTCTTGAACCTGTATTAATTGTCCTGAGAGATCTTTCTCGAGTATTTTATCTCATTCTTCATAAATACTTCGTAGAAGATGAGAAATGTTAGCTTTGTTTTTGCTGAGTTTTGAAATACATTTGTTTCAACTGGGACTGTAAATATGTGTTCACCGTCTTGAGCTCATTGTGGAGGATTTGTTAATATGAGGAAGACTGTTGAACCAAACATTGACTTGAAGATTAACTGTTTGATATCAATATAAAGTTGTTTCTGGGATCCTGGCCCAGACACTGTGAAGGTCTTCTTTGCTAATTTTTTCTCTGTGTATGCCATATTATTTGTCTTTCCAACAACAATAAAAGAGTTAGGATCTGTTGTATATCAGTAACCTTTTCTAGCTGAGAAATCTTTATCTTAATGTTTTCTTCAAATTTGTTTATTTAAGAATGATTTAATACAGTTTAAACAGTTAGGAATGTTGGCGTTCCCTCGTCCTTCTGTTTACATAAAAAAATTTCTTGAATGTGATTTCCATTATTTGCTATTAAAGTGATACTAGAGAAGATATGGTTTGCCCTGATTCCTAGATTCTTTTCTCCAAAGGCATATTCTGAAAGTTTCCCTTGGTGTTGACTGAAAGCAGACTAGGTTTAAAAGTACTTTATCTGATCTTAAGTTACACTTTGTTTCTCTTATGTGTTTTTCTTACTTTCTCAAGGTGTAATAATGTGTGATTAATGATTGTTTTTCAATTGTTGTTTTTAATAAAACTGTCATAAAGAAGCCAATGGTTAGCCCCCGCACGGTTGGTTTGGAACAAGTACTTTAAGAGGATTTTCTTGCTAAACTCGACTATAACCCTCTGAGAAATTATTATCATTTTCCACCCCTCCAACACTTTATTGTTTCCATCCCATCACTCTAATCTCAATAATCTTGTGGTATAGATGACTTGCCCTTTGGATCACTCTTGATGTTGTTGTTCAATTAAAGCCCTGTTATGACTCCGTAGCCTAATGGACTAAAAACCAGTGTTATATCTATCTTTTAGCCATAGCTATTCTTCCCTCTTGCAACTTCTTACCTTTGGAACTCTTTACATTCAGGACTTTTCACCTCAAACAGTAATCATGCTCAACCATAAAAAAAAAAAAAACAAACCCTTGGCCTTCATAACTAGCCTAATACCATAACCCCAAACTTCAAAGACAAATCCATCTTTGTACATATTGGAGAGATCCCTCTCTGGATTCAGGAGGGCTAGATCCTAGAATCCCAAAGTTGGTTGAAATGATGTTGTTTCTGTAATTGGACTTTGCCAATATTGCTAATAAATTACAGATTCCTAACACTGACAATTCATTCTTGAGAGTTTTTCAAGGCCCAAGGCTTTGAACTTGTTAGCATGCTCGAACATAAACAGGTAAAAGACCAATGAGAAAAAACAGAAATCCCTCGAAGAGGGTAATTCTTGAAACTGGGTCTGAATGGATGAAGCTAGAAAGGTGGGGATATCTAGAATGACGCTAGGCTGAGACATGAGATAGAGGAGGGCTATGCACTCTTTTGACACCCTCTCGACCTCTCTAAGACCTAGTAACCCAAAAATGAAGGCGAGAATAGGCTGGAGGCCATCTGTGAATGCGGTCAAGGGCACCATGTCCGAAGACGTGATGGATGTGAGGCGGGAATCTTAGATAGAGGAGAGGAATTCGCTCTATTGTTTCCAGGGTAATTTGTAAAATTGACGCGACATGGATAGCTTTATGTACTCGATATACTCTAGAATATGTAGGAAATGGAGGGCATTCTTAATGACCTTAGGGGATATTCAAAACACCTTGTTTTCCTGAGCCGAGTGGAATACATCCCTGTGTTTTTCATAGGTGTCTCTGAGCTAACATATGAACTCGGTGACTGGAAAAGTGGGTGGAGCATTCTGGTAATATAGGCCAGACCAAACGACTCTGAACCAGTCTTGGCCTTTCACATGACTTTCTAATAGGTTAGGCCTGACACTGGAGACATTGAAAGGGTACTATAGGCCGTGAATGCGGGCCTATGTATCACTAAGGGGTTAGGTCTAGCAATGGCCCTACCTTCACAGGCTTGGGGGGTTTTTGGTTCTGAATTTCTGGACTTGACTCTCCCAACGACCATTTCGAATGAGTAAAGTTGAAGGAAAACTGTAAGGAATAGAAATGGCTAAATACCTATGACCAGTGTGGAAAAACCAAGAGGGAAAGTGACGCGGGGGGGCTGAAAGTGACCTAATTTCTGTAATCCAAGCTTTAACTGTTAGGCAAGCTCGTAAAAACAAGTAATTTATCAAAATGGGTCTCAAGCAGGGTTAAACAGGCCATATTATATGAGAAAAAAGGCTCAGGTAACAACTAGGAGGGTTGACGTCATAAGGACATCGACATTGAGGCATGTGGCATTTAATTATTGGCTGTTAGGAGTCGGGTGGGTGTGAGCCTTGTACTGGTCATGTACCAGCTTCCCTAACTTACCTTACTTTTTCCTTTGAGTGTGCCAGCTGTTCATCTCGAGGGGTCCACCACAAAGTTCTGACGGGGGCTTGTGAAGTCCCTTTGCGTTGTGCCACTAACCCATGGAACGGGCGAAACCTACCCCACCAAGCTATGATGTCATGTGATTCCGGGGGTCAAAACTCGATTCTCCTTGTGCCTTCCTTGATACCCCCGGAATTTACCCACGTGGCAGCACTATTCAAACTGTCCCATTGTATGACCGGCTGTCTTTCTAATTGGTTCAACACATTATTCACTTCCTTTTCTGTGTTGTCTTTATAAAGGGAAAATGTCACATATTTTCGTCACATCTCTTTGTCCTCTCACATTTCCAAATAATATGCCTTAGCTTATTTCAAGATTTATTTTTGACGAACCTTTTGAGATGAGGGTTATCATAACAACATTGGCTCCACTTTGGGACGGCGCGTTCATCCTTGGACATGTCAAGAAATTCGCAGACCACTTGCAATTTCTTCTTGGAAAATACAAATCTCTTCAAAATTTTCAAGCCTTTCTATGGCAGAATAAAAATCAACTATGAAAGTAGAAACGACAATTATATACACAATATAATATAGTGGTCTCCATGACCTGAATCAGTTTTGGAAATAAGGCTTCAGGAACTGGCCATTTATGAGCGTCTTGAACACATCTCCTTCTAAACTCTCCAGCATGAGGGTATTATGACCTTTAATCTCAACAATTTTGAAAGGTCCAAACCACAGGGGGTCAAAATTTCTATGTTTTCCTTTGTCAGCTCTCCCAATGTCCCACCTTAGTACTAAAGCCCCTATTACTAATTGTTTGTCTTTGGCATGTTGGTCAAACATATTTTTCATTTTCTCTTGATACTCTGCTAAACGATCATTTACTTGAATACGAGTCTCTTCCAACTCAACCAATTGATTAATTCTTCTAGTCAGGTCATTGAGTTCTTCCTAACTATCCTGAAGGAACCTGGCCACAAGCAAGGCAAGCTGTATTGGAAAAAATGTTACTCTACCATAGACTAGTTCATATGGGGACTTACCTGTTGATTGTTTATTTGTTATTCTATTTTCTCATAGCGCGAATTTTAATTAGGAATCCCAGTTTTTCTGAATTTCATTTATAGTCTTATTTAATTCCCTTACCAGTGTTTTGTTATAAGACTCAGCCAATCCATTTCCCTGAGGATAATAGGCTATAAAATGCCCCAGGATGATATGGTATTGCTGATAGAAATTAGTGAATTTCATGGAGTTGAAAGCTTGTGCATTATCTGTCACAATCTTAGTCACGTAGCCAAATTTGGATAGAATATTCTCCTCTAAGAACTTGATGACTACTACATCAGTTGCATTCCTTGCAGGTATGGCCTCTACCCACTTGGTAAAGTAGTCTGTGGTGGTTAATATCCACTTATGTTGGCCGCTAGATTGTGGATGAATTTACCCGATGAAATCTATCCCCCATTGTTGAAAAGGCTCTTCTATGTGTACTGGATCATAGGGAGGGGAGAAAAATTTTGTTTTTCAGCGAACCTCTAACATTTTTCACAGGCCCTGACTTGAGCATGCACATCCCCAAACAATGTGGGCCAATAGAATCCTTCCTTCAATATCTTATGGTATGTAGACCTCCAGTTGTAATGCCCTCCACAAATTCCTTCATGGAATTCAACCATAATTTCCTCCACTTCCGTTTCTGTCAGGCACTAGAGAAAGATTCCTGAAGGGTCTTTCCAATATACTTGCCCATTTGCAATGATATAGTTCTGTGACTTTAGCCTCAATGTTTGATATTTAGCTTTATCGAAGTTTGGAGGACACCTGAGAGTTAAAAGATATTCCACAATGTCTTTATACCAAGGACTGATCAAATACTTCATGTGGGTCTTTTGCACCATTTTTTCTATCTTGGGCTACTCCTCTGTGCCTCTAGACAATTCCCCAACTCCCATGGATAGGTTTATTTCTAGGGCCTGAAAGTTAGAATCAGAAAAAAAATTTGCTAGACCCTGTCCCTTGATAAGCTTCGTGGGACGGATGTCCAGTTCATACTCTTGAATTTTAGAAATCCATTTTCCTCTTTTGCCCTCACTATCGCCTTGAATCAAAATATATTTAACTGCAGCCATGGGTACGAAGGCGGTGATGGATGAATTTAGGAAATATATCCAGAATGCCTTTAAGGACTTCACCAAAGCGTATGCCTGTTTTTCTATAATATTGTATTTTAGTTCGGCATATCGAAGTACCTGGCTAAAAAATGCAATGGGTTGTTCATATCCTTTCTCATTTTTTTGCAAAAGGACTGCAGCCACAGTATGCGGGGAAGAAAATGAGAAGATCATGAATGGTTTACTATAATCTGGTCATGCTAATACTATGGCTTCTGCAAAATCACTCTTGATCCTATTAAATGATTCTCTTGACTCATTCAACCACTTCACCTCATTTTTTTTCTTAAGCATATCAGTGATATGCTGGACTATTTCTGCATAGTTCAGGATGAACCTTCTTAAGAAGTTTATGCACCTTAGGAAAACCTGAACTTCTTTCTTATTATGAGGTAAGGATATGTCGTTTATAACTTCCACCCTTTTTGGGTGAATTTTTATTCCAGCTTTGGTAACAATATGCCCTAGTAATTTCCCTTCTTCTAAAACAAACGTGGAATTCTAGGGGTTTAGAGATAGAGCATGCCTGCGGCATTTTTCAAAAGTCTGTCATAAATGTTCCACATGTTCGGCATCATCCTTTGAGAGGACTATGATATCATCCAAATACACCACTACAAACTTATCTTGCTCTCCCACGAAAGTGATGTCCATTGCTCTCTGAATGGTGGCCCCGACATTTATCAGACCAAAAGGCATACGGGCGTACATGAAGGTACCCCATGGTGTGGTGAATGTTGTCTTCTTCTGATCTTCTGGAAGTACTACGACCTAATTGTACCCCAAAAATCCATCCATCATGTACATTCGAGAAGACCCCACCACTTTTTGTAGTATGTGATCCATTTTAGGGAGGGGATAGTTATCTTTAAGAGAAGCCCTGTTCAAGTTCCGAAAGTTTACACACAACGTTATTTCTCCATTTTTATTTCATACTGGCACCAGGTTAGCCACCCATTCTGAATACTTCAAAGGTACAATATTCTTGGCCTTTAGCAGCCTTTTGATTTCTTTCTCTATAGCAGGGAGCAGCAAAGGATTAATCTGCCTTAGTTTTTGCTTATGTAGCTTGGCCTCAACCCTCAATGGGATCTTATGTTGGATAATACTTATGTCAAATGTTCTTAGATCTTGGTAAGACCAAGGAAAAACATCCTTATAGGAGTGAAACAGCTCCACATACCCTTCTCTATGTTCTTCCAGGACTCCTTTAGATAATTTGATTATCTTGGGTTATTCTTCCGTCCCAAAATTAATCTCTTCCACCTGGGCTTCTAGTGTTAGTTTGCTGGGGCTGACGGGAACATCGTTATTATCAAATATCCTTTCCAATGGTACCATCCCTCTGGGGATCATGTTTCCTTTCAACTGCAGCACTTTATGACCAGCCATTGTCTCTTTCCATCTATGTTGGTACTTTTCTTCAGTTTCCTCTTCCTCCCTGGTTTCAATAACCAAGTTAGTGAATTCCCTGATAGTCTCCATGAAACGTTTCATCTGCTCATCATCTTCAAACACTTGCCAATGTTTGAAATTTCCTGGAATGGAAGGATGATAATGCACCTCCACTTCATATCTCAAAAGCGGATTCTGAGGTGGATGGAAATTGCTTGCTGCTACAGCCAGTGAGTCTGCTATTCGATTCTGATCTCTCGGCATAAATTGTATGTTGAACGCTAAGAAAAATTTTTCCACCAAGTCCCACACTTCATTTATGTATGCCCTTACGTGAGGGTGTTTAGCTTGATAATGGTTCCTTATCTTCTTTTCCACCAACTTTGAATCTCCGAAAACTTTAAGGCTCTGAATGTTCATACTCTTGGTGGTTTGCAGACCCAAGAGTAAAGCTTCATACTCTGCCACATTGTTAGTGGCCTCATACTCCAATTTGAAAGATAAGGGAACTAATTGTCCATTAGGGGAAATCAGGAGGACCCCTGCTCCATTTCCGTCTCTATATTTTTCTTCGTCAAAGTGGGGTCCACATTCCCATTTCATCATCGCTTGAGGGATGTTGGGGCATTAGTAAGTTGAATGATGGCTCCTGCAGAAACTCCTGATCTTCCTCCAAAATCAGAAAAGAGAACTCTCCTTCCTTATTGTACACCAGAGAGTTTACCGAGCCATCAGCTTTGGTTACCATCTTTACAAATCTTGATTCCCTATATAGCCTTCTTTCTTGTCCCCCAAACCCCGGAATAGTTGCATAAGTCAGATCTAGCTTGATCGACCCTCCAATATTAGTACCCCACGATCTGGATAGAATAATTCTGAAACGGGCTAGGATATCTACAACAACTATATCCATGACAACACTCTTAGCTAGGATCTGGGCCAGATTTACCACTAGGTCTTTAATCATCCCTAGACATTTAACCCTTTTAGAGTAAAAAAAATAGAGATCTTTGTATGGTCGGGTGATCTGTAGACCTATTTGTTCCATGACTGAAAGTGGTAATAGATTATGTGAATCTCTCGAATCTAGCATACAGTTATGTAACAACAAATTATGGATGACTAGAGAAACATAAAAAGGTGGTGTTGTAGAGTCTAACTATTCTACATGGGGGCCAAAAACTACCATAGGCCTTTCTTCTTGAAGGTTAAGGGAGTCTGGGGGTGAAGTTAATCCAAGAGGGAGCATGAATTGGGAGACTTGAGCTTTATAGGAGGGATGTTTTAGAAGTTCAACCAAAGGAATAGGGATTTTTACTTTCTCTAACTCTTTTTGGAGATTGAACACAATGCCCCCTTTTTCTACAAAGATCTCTTTTGTTTCCTTAATGAATATAGAAGGATTTCCAATAGAGGACATACCTTTAACATGAGTAAGAGGGTTGGGTATGGACTTGGATGATGACATAGGAGCACCTTTATGGGTATAAGGTTCTTCAATGGGTTTCTTGCCTTTTTTATCAGTTTTTGGGAGGACATATTCCTTAGAAAGTGATTCTTCCTCCTGATATTGAGTACGAGTCCGCTTCCTGGAGGATAGAAGATCATAATTCTTGTGGAATTTGGCTTGCATAAAATCAAAAAATTGTCTGCAGTAATCATCTATGTCAGGTTCTTCAGTGGGGTTTAACTTTCCCCCTTCTTCCTCTTCTTATTCTTGTAAGGAAAGTTCTACCTCTTCGCCTTCTAAATAAGCAAAGCACTGATCATCTTGCCCATATGGAGAATCTTTAGCAGGGCCCTCCATTTTTCCCTCCAAATATAAAGGGGGCTAAATGTGATCTTGTTGCTCTTTTATGTCTCTTTGCAAGATCTGCAGAGGTGGTTTCCTATGTTGTTGATTATACCCTCTATTAAAAGTAGGCTAGGTTGGACGAGGAGAGGCATTCTTCGCTTAGAGTTCCAGTTTCACTAGTTTGTTAGAAATATTATTAATCATTTTTTTCATCTCTTCTATCTTATAATATGAGATTTCCTTTTCTTGAATTGAAGAAGAGGCTTCTTCTTTACCCTTTCGTCTAAAATCATGATCCAATCTGCCTTTTGAATTTCCTATAGAAGCGAAGTTAGCTTCCACTTCTAAAGCATCTGTCTGAGCTTGGTCGAGAGAAATAGATTTTATCTCTCTTAAAGTGAAGCCGAATTTAGATTCGAAAGCTCCCACAAAAATTACCTTAGAAACAGCTTGGGGGGGCTTTATATCAGTTGGCAAGTTGCTGTATAGTTTATTAAACCTCTTTATAAACTCTGCTAATTCTTCATTGTGTCTTTTATTTGATGTATTGAACTCTATGAGACAATAGCCATGGTCTCTTTTCTCTCCCCACTTTTGGGTGAAAGCATTCTCTATCTCTTCCCAGTTGGTAATGGAGAAGTGGTTTAAAAATAACCTCAGAACTACATCCAACTATTCTACATTGAAATTCTTTGCAAAAGCACATAAATCTTCCAAGTGCTTTTGTGTAGAGCTGATGTCTTCCCTGGTAAACCGGGGTAAGTGCTTCATGAATTCTTGGGGAAAGTCATTTAGAATCTGCGGTAATTCCAGAGGGGCATATTTATTCAATAAGAAGCTGGAAACATCCATGAGGGGTGGTGAAGCGAGAGGTGGGTTTTGCTGAATAGCACTAGAAATATGTTGGACAGTGGTATGTAAATTTTTTTGACCGAGTAGGATTTGAGGAATGAACACTTGCTTTATTTCTTTGGCTTCTAGGGTAGGATGTAAAATGAATTTTGATGTATCTACTGACTCTGCTTCATCTTTTACCTCTAACTTTTCATGAAAAATATTATTTGGTGGGTATTCAAGCACTCTAGCAGTAGATCCGGTGCCTTAAACCTAAGCTTGCTGGGAGGAAGACGGGGAATCTTCTAGGGAGAATCTGGGTATATCTGTATGAGAGGGTTTCTTCTCCTTACATATTCTCTTAAATAAAAAAAATTATGGGTCAGATATAAAGGGTGTTTGTAATTCAGAAGTATCTTACCTTAGGTGAGGCTTTTGATAAGCCAGGACTACAAATCGATTTAGAAATTTTGAAAGACTGTGGAGTCTCCAAGGTGAGGGATACACAACTCTAAACCCTTCGTTCTCACCTGGTATTGAAGGGTGAATATGATTTTGTTGTACCCAGGGATGATATTCAAATTCGCTCCTTGGCAATAGTGCCAAAAATATGTTGTCACTCCTAGAGACAACCTTGAGTTGTGAAGGACCAGTGCCTAGGTCATCTTAAAGCCAAGAAAATTCAGAAAATATTTCCATGGTTAGGGACATAAATCCTCTTGTTCATAAACAATTTTTTACAAAAAAACTTCATGCAATGGGACCGAGACTTCAGAAACAGAGATATACTAGCAGCAATACCCAGAGGTAAAATGATAAGGGTCTTATGAACTCATTACTGAAGATGAATATGAATTTTATAAACTTTGAGGAGGGCTGGATCATGAGACACAGTGCACAATTATCAAAATATGAAAGCCTAGTAACAAATGGTAGCGAATGGAGAAAGTTTAACTGCAGATAGGCTTATTAATACATAAGAATCTATCACTAGTTAATATCAGAAGAAAAGTGAGTGAGGGAGGTGAAATATATGAACATAATATCGTAGCTCTGAGCCATATTTAAAGCAACATAGATTAATAGACATGAGTATCCAAGACAAATAAATTCATTCTAGTTAATCAAGTGCTCACATTCTGGTAGCATACAACATAAAAAGAGTGATGAAGTGCTAAAACGTTTTGTATATGAATATAACATAAGGAAACACAAACTGTGACCAATCTCACCAGGAATCCATCTCATAGAAAAATAATTTCATTATAGTCTCCCAATAGGATGCTTTAACATAAAACACAGGAAGTCCTCAAAACTTTACAAAAATGGGGATTTATCGTTAACAAAACTCTGTTATGGAAAATCCAGAACCATTCTATAGACTCGGGTTCTTTCTTTTATAGTCCCCTGTCTACCGTTAGTAGAATATTTTTTTTTCTTTTGAATCAACATCGTTCACAGAAATATCTTTTCTATTTCTTGTCTCTATAAGAATAAAAAACCGATGATGAGGAAAAACGCCTCTCATCATCTTTGTAGTTCCCTTAACATAAGTGCCAATCGTAAATAAAACAACTTGAACATAAAAATAGAAATGCATAGGGTGAAATGACAATTTCACCTAAATTAAAAAAAAGTAAAAAACAAAATAAAAAGGCCACAAGGACCAGATCATGATCATAATTTTTTAGAAGAACAAGGTGTAGAAGCTTCTGGTTGAGTTAGAGGCACCGATGACGCGGACGAACCAACTTTATGCTTCTGAGGGAGCGGGGACTGGGGGGAGGGTGTGACAACTGGTATGTTTACAAAATCACTGCATTTCTGCCATATGATTTCCCCTGGCAGGGGCATAGTGGAAAAGGTCTCCACTAAGGCTTGCATATCAATAAATTCCGAGTAGTCCACCTGTAAAGCCAAGCGTTGTCTGATTTGATAGAGAAAGGAAATTTCCTTTCCTGGGGCAGAAATTATAGTCTCAGCTTTCAGACGAGTGGTTTTCTCATATGAAAGGTTTGTCTTATTCATAACTGCTGTTAGCTTCTCTTCATAATCAGTTGGACTTGAAAGTGCGGCAATCGTAGAATCCCAGCATGATGGGAGGCCTACTTTCACCATCTCATCCCACTCTTCCTCAAACTTCCCCACTCCCTTGGCAACCCAATCCAAACCACTCAATGCATTTACACGTGTGGTCTCTTTCTCAATTACCCTTCTAATTTCCATCACTCCCTTGAAACGGTATTCAATCCCTTGTATAGCCAACTCTTCAGAGCAAAAACCATTTTGGTAGGTGATATACTTCTTGGCGATGACTACTCTTGCTTCAGCCTCTACCCATTCTTCCTGCAACTTCTCTTTGCATAATCGGATAGCAATTTTCTTCTCATTCATTAACATAATAAAATCCCAACACTTCCTTACCTCCGACTTGATGTCAGTCCAAATAAGACACCTAGCTTCCAGGAGGGTTGGGTTTCCTTTCATTTGATTTTTTATGCCTTTGATAACTTTCTCTTGTAGCACCTTCTCCTCTTTGCTTCATCCACCTCTGTTTGCAGGGCTGATATTACTTTATTGTTTTTTTCTAACCTAGCCACCAACTCCTGAATTATCTGCTACGTTGTATGAACTTTATTTTTTGAGACTTGTAGGTCTAAGAGGGCCTTGGTTAAGTGTGTTAAGGTAGCACCTGCTGTATCAAGAGTTTGGGTTACACAAACATGGGTATCCCACTTAGCTTGAAACTCGGTCAATATTTGTCTGAGGGTAGCCAGTTCTTCAACTATTTTGGCGTTCTCATCTCTTTCCTGAGCACTGGTATCTGTGAGGGCTGATTTTTTTTTTTCCTCCTAGGATAATCTAGCTGCACGTAGTCCCCTTGAGGAATTTTGAGTCTCCTCTTTAATTCTAATTTTTTGACCTCCAAATCCCAGATGATTTTCGTCTAGATTCCATCCTTGTCACTTCCTTTTTCGCTCATTATTCTTCTGAGATGGTGAAGGTTATTACTGACCCCCCTGGCATTTGACCTTTATTTTTTCAGGTTCTCTACCACCTCTTTGTATTTATCTTCAAGCCTCCTTAACGCGAGTGCAAGCTTCATGACCTTGTCCCTTAGCATGTCCCCAATACATTGATGTAGGCCTAGTTTATCGGTTAAGGAACCTTTGATATATTCATAGCAACCTCCAGAGCCTTGTTGCTGATTTCATTATCAGTAGGGTCTAGCACTGCCTCTATGATAGCAATTATTAACTGTTCTTTATCCATATCCAACTCTGTGGTGAGCCGGGTATGACACTTATCTATGAAACCAGCTAGTTCTGCTCGAATTTTCTCCCTCACTATCCTATTTCTGCTTCTGATTTCTTCCCTTACTTCGGATCTGTTTACCGAAGTGGCTTGTGATATCCTAGAGGGTTCCAAAGAGGAAGCACCATCGTAATTGACTCTGAAACCAACCTTGCTCTTATCTAGCTCCCCGTATCTGATTAACTCCTCTTGAGGTAGCTCATCCTAGAGGATCTCCACATCATCACTTCTATGCTTTTTGGAGGGATGAGATCCCTCCCTTGTATTCAAGCCTTCCGACTCTTCTGAAAATCCACCTCATCAATTTTCCCTTTCTTTCCTGTGCCTGCTGAAGCAGTGTCACCCCTTCCTTTTGCTGCTGAAGATTTGGCCTCCATCTGCGAAACCAAGGGCCATGTGTCAAGGTTAGCTCTCCATTCAATGAAGAGCCTAGTCTCATGCACATATGTAGTGGAACTAATATCCCTTTTCCTATTTGAGATAATTCCTTTCGGGTCATAGGGCCAGACTTTCCCCAACAATAAATTCATTCCCTAGGGCAGCATCTCCACTATGGAGAGGGCGTGTCTTGATTTTACGGTAAAAGGGTTGATGGTGGTAGGAAGCTTGAGGATATAACCCTTCTTAGTGGGCACAAAGTGGAACTGGTCTGCCTTCATGGTTTGGAGAATGTATTCAAGGGAAAAAACCCACATGGTAGGGAACAATGGCAGGCGGTAGGGGGGTAAATTAGCACCATAGACTCTGATCTCAGTGTAATCATCAAACAAATACCAATCCCCTATGCTTTCTTCATCGCCAAACTGCAACCAGTCTTTCTGCTCAGGAAAAATCCTGGGCGAGGGGCTGTCATGAAGTATGGTGTAGGCAATGATCATGAACTCATTCAAAAACCTTGAGTAACCCCTCCCATTAGGCTGTTGACATACTGACACGTTCCACTCAAATACAGTTCTTGACTGGTCGTTCGTTCTTGAGAGTTTTTCAAGGCCTAAAGCTTCGAACTTGTCAGCGTTCTCGAACATAAACATGTAAAAGATGAATGAGCAGAAATGGAAAGTCACTGAAGAGTGTAATTCTTGAAACTGTGTCTGAATGGAAAAAGTTAGAAAGGTGGGGATATCTAGAATGATGCCAGGCTGAGACATGAGCCAGAGGAGGGCTATGCACTTTTTTGACACCCTCTGGACCTCCCTAATACCTAGTAACCATGAAATGAAGGTGAGAGTAGGCTGGAGGCCATCTGTGAATGTGGTCAAGGGCACCATGTCCGAAGATAGGATGGATGTGAGTTGGGAGTCTGAGATAGAGTAGAGGAATTTTCTCTTCTTTTTCTAGGGTAATTTGGAAAAATGATGCGACAAGGATAGCTCTGTGAACTTGACATACTCTGGATTGTGTGGGAAATGAAGGGAATTCTTAATGAGCTCAGGGGATATTTGGAACACCTTATTTCCTTGAGCTGAGATGAATACATCCCTACGTTAGTCATAGGCATATCTGAGCCGACATATGAACTCGGTGACTGGGAAAGTCAATGGAGAAATCTAATAATATAGGCCAGACTGAATGACTCTGAACCAGTCTTGGCCTTTCACATGAATTTCTAACAAGTCATGCCTGACACGAGAGACACTGAAAGGGTACTGTGGGTTGCGAATGCGGGCTTGTGTATCAGTAAGGGGGTCAGGTCTAGGGATGGCCCTAACTTCATGGGCTTGGGGGGTTTCTGGTTGCGACTTTTTGGACTTGACTCTCCCAACGACCATTTCGAATGAGTAAAGTAGAAGGAAAATTGTAAGGAACAAAAATGGCTAAATACCTGTGACCAGTGCGAAAAACCCAAGAGGGAAAGTGACGCCGGGGGGGGGGGGGGGGGCTGAAAGCGACCTACTTACTGTAATCTGAGATTTAAATTTTAGGATAAAAATAATTAATTTACCCAAATGAGTCTCAGGCAGGGTTAAACAGGCCATATTTTACAAAAAACAAGGCTCGGTTAACAACTAGGAGGGCTGACGTCATGAGGACGTCGACACTGAGGCACGTGGCATTTGGCTATTGGCTGTTAGGAGCCAGGTGGGTGTGAGCCATGAACCGAGTTAATACTAGTATTGGTCGTGTACCAGCTTCCCTGCCTTACCTTACCTTTGCCTTTATGTGAGCCATCTGTTCGTCCTGAGGGGTCCACCACAAAGTTCCAGCGGGGGCTTGTGAAGTCATTTTGTGTTGCGCCACTAACCCACAAAATGGGCGAAACCTGCCCCACCAAGCTATGCCGTCATGGGATTCCGGGGGTTGAAAATCGATTCTCCTTGTGCCTTCCTTGATCCCACTAGAATTTACCCACGTGGCAGTGCTGTTCAAATTGTCCCGTTGTATGACCTGCGGTCTTTCTACTTGGTTCTAACACATTATTCACTTTCGTTTTCGTGTTGTCTTTATAAAGGAAAAATGTCACATATTTTCCTCATGTCTCTTTGTCCACTCACATTTCCCAATAATATGCCTTGGCTTATTTCAATATTTCTTTTTTCCGAACCTTGTGAGATGAGGGTTATCATAACAACACAATTCATCTCCAATTTCTGCAAATTTCTAGGGTTTTAAGCCCTCTAGGGTAAATTATACTCAAAATGAGGGTAGCACAGACATTAATGTTGAAACCTGCATTGCATAGCAGGTATAGTGAAGGGTAATTGCATGTGCAATGCACTATCTCTTGTTAAGGAGTGTGTTGGGCGCAGTATAAGTTTTTTATTTTCTCATAATGCCCAAAATTTTCCTAGTTTTTTGCAATAAATGGAATCTAATGGATCTGATGGTTGTATTTCAGGTTTCCATCGGATTATAGTGACGATTACATGGAGGGAAAGATAACATGAAGAACAATATATGATTTCCTTGAATGATCCAGGTACCGTAAGAGCCCTAAGAGATTGTGGACTGCTTAAGTACTTCAAATTGTTCGAGATGAGTCAAAAAATATAACCCTTGGAGTTCTTAGTTTGAGCATGGGATCTGGCGATAGAGGCATTTCATATTAAGAAACAAGTGGTTCCCATAATAGTTGAGGATGTGTATTTTCTCACAAGTTTTTCGAGGAGAGGTTTGCCCATGTCACTCTCAGGGTCTACCATTAGAGGAGAGGCAGTGAGGGATTACATTTTGCAGTATTGCTATATAGGTGCAGAACCTAGAAAATATGGAAAAATAAACATCCGAGATGTCAGAGATTTTCCTTTGAGAACTATCCTTTTCACAATCACTAGACTTTCCAACACTATTACACTACATGTAGCGAATAGATCATATATGCAGTATGTGCTAGAGTGTATGGAGCCAACAGCCTTCAACTGGTCTGAAGCTATTCTATCTCAGACAAAGGAAGAACTGAACAAACCAAAGGGAGGAAGGAAGAAGAATTTCAGCTATGGTTCTATCCTTATATCCTTCGCTTTGGAATGGATTCCACTAATGCAGCCATAACATGTGACACTAGATATAACTAGTCCTAGAGATCCTCGGATGCAAAGATGGGTAGAAATCATGGGTCGACATGCTGGCCAATCAACTGTTGTGTTCTCTACTACATTATTTTCCTAGTTTCGGCAACAAAGTGTTGCCATCGATGAGTACGCATACACAAACATTGATTTTCGAGGAGATCCATATTTAGCATTACCAGAAGGCGCTCAGTGGGGTGCATTACGTAATAATTTTATAACCAGGTTTTTTGATTTTCCTAATGTTTATACAATGTTTTTTTGTTTTTTATTTCTTCCCAAGACTAAACTAAATTTTTGATGTAATGTAGATGTTGGTCATGTTCAACCAGTAGTGGAACCGGAGCGTGAAGCAGATGTTCCAACAGAGAGGGTTGTCGGGAGAGAAATCCTTCAGGATCTTGATATGGATGAGACTCTAACTAAGATTCAGCAGCACATAGAAGGCTTAACCTTCGAGATTCCAGATTTCCAGATCGAAGAGCTTCCTATGTGAATGAAACGACACACTATTTGGGTTCCTAACCATTGGATGTGGTTACTTCATAGGATAGATAGATATATAGCATGTTACCACAAGCACCACTAGCTTACTTGTGAAATTTTGCATACATTTTGAGGTCAGATGACCAATGTGTCTTGGGCACAAATTTTGTAAAAACCTATAACTATCTATCTATATGATTTCAGAGTTTTTCCTATGTTTACTGTGCAATCATATTCAATGATGTGAAATTTTTCCTTACATATGTTGCAAATGTCTGTCTAAAACTTGATTAGCTAATGAATCAGTCAATGTGTTCAAATTTCTGGAAATGTGTTGATATTGAATAAAATCAAAATGTCTTTCCAAAAGTTGAACTCTTAGGAACAATATAAGAAGTGTTGAATTTCTAACAGTATAAATAATAGTAAGTTGTAATACCACGAGTTTTGAGTCTAACCTTATGATTATGCGGTTAATACCAAATGAAATGGCATCAGAGAGAAGTTCGATCAACGTGCTATACTCAACGATATTGTTCATTGATCTACCAATACAAATCCCTTGAAAACTCACTAACTCATCGTTCGGAGCGAAAATGGACCATGCTACAGAGGATAGATTCTGCGTACTATGACTAGCACCATCAACATATCCAACAAATGTTTCCAAATATTTAGACATCTATGATGAAATGTAAAGCAAATTACTAACGTCAAGAAAACTCTAAAACAAATTAATATAGTGAATGAAAATCAACATCATATATACAGTATAATACAAAAAATCACTACGCTCATGATTAAGCATAATAACGTTTCAAATACAACCCATTTCTAGGTTGTGCCAATGGAATTCCGTCGTAATAAACTAACTCATAGGCACCCTTAGCAAGAACTCTTTTGACAATATAGGGGCCATGCCATAATGGCTCAAATTTTCTTGTACCTATTACATCAGCTTCTTGATCGTAAAGAAGGACCAAGTTGCCCTCTAAGAAGATGAGAGGCTGGACATTTATGTTGTATTGCACCTTTATATGTCTCTTATGCTCTTCATTGGCCAATTGGGATTCACAACATGTTTCATC
The DNA here is from genome assembly GCA_034641835.2 of Pinus albicaulis. Lineage (NCBI taxonomy): Eukaryota > Viridiplantae > Streptophyta > Pinopsida > Pinales > Pinaceae > Pinus > Pinus albicaulis. The sequence goes on from CM076570.1 coordinate 542,945,498, forward strand.
AAGATGGATGAGGTTAAGGAGATGTGCTTCTTCTTCTGAGGTGTCAGGTAACAAGACTATTGTGAGTTTTAATGATGATATTTCTCATTACATTGGTGAGATAGCTTTCAGACCATACACCAATTTAAAATGAATAAATCTAGTCACGTTTCTCACTGAGGTTCAATACGCCCACAAGGCAGAGTACATGATCAAATGCAAGTTCCTTTTACAAACTCCTATCATTCATTGAAGCATTCATTTAAGAATTTTGTTAATAGCCTCAACTTATCCATTTGATTATGGATAATAAGGATTATAATTATCATGTGACAATCCTAACTTGGCATTTAATTCAGACATCATGTGGTTGCGAAAATGCTTCCCATGGTCTGTAACTATAGCTTGTGGGACCCCAAACCGTGCAATAGCATGGTTGAAGAAAAACAATGTAGTTGTTTGTCCTATGTTGTTGAATGTAGGCATCGCTTTGGCCCATTTGGTAAAATAGTCGACTACGACAATAATATAACCATGCCCCCCAGATGAAGGAGGATTATAGGTCATGAAGTAAATACCCCATTTTTTAAATGGTCTAGCAGAGATAGTAGGATGCATTGGTGCTGGCAGTTTGCGGATCTTACGATAAAAAATCTGGCATGCATGACAAATTCTGACCGCGACAATGCAGTCTCGAAAAATAGTAGGCCAAAATTAACTGAAGCAGAGTATCTTCTGCGCGGTAGCATATTTAGATAAATGTCTACCACAATCCCCATCATGATAATAATTTAACACATTTTTGGCCTCCTCATGAGTGAGGCACCTCCTTAAAATGGTATCGACACCACAATGATAAAGTGTATCGCTAACGATCAGATAATCTTTGGCTTGGTATTGAATACATCGTTGTTTAGAGCTAGAGGTATTAGGTTGAAAGGTTTGGGTTTGGAGATAAATGATGAAATCCCCATACCAAGGATCAGATTATCCAATCATAAACAAAGACTCATCTGGAATTGATGGTTCTGACATAGTTTTAGTATTATCAGAAGGAAGGTCACAGAGAAGCTCAACCAAAACTAAAGACTTCTTTGACTTTTATTTGACAAATTCCAAATCAAATTCTTGCAAAATGACAATCCATTTTAAATATCCCCCCCCCCAGAAATTGACGTGATAAGATATAATTCATGGGGTTGCAATCCAAAACTACTTTTGTTTTTCAGAGTAGGATATAATGGTGAAATCTTTGGATATATTTAACAGCTACCAAGGAAATCTTTTCTACGCATCAGTACTTAACTTTCGTATCATTGAGATTATGACTCAAATAATAGATCGGATGTTTAATTCTGCCTTCTACTTGGACCAATACCATAGCAATGGTCGTTTCGGCCACGACGATATATAGGAAATAATAATTTTGATAATTAGGAGGATATATTAATGAAGCTCGGAAAAGAGTGTCCTTCATAGCATCAAAAGAAGCTTGCGCAATGGAAGGGAACCCCCTTTTTCAATAGTCGAGTAAATCCTTTAGCCATTTCGGCATAATTTGGAATGAACCTCCTTAGGAAGTTAGCCTTTCCTTGAATTTTTTGTATCTAAAGTAAGTTTGATGGAATAGGCAAATCAAGAATGGCAAGAACCTTCAATGGGTCGATTTGAATCCCTTCTTTTGAAACTACGAATCCAAGAAAATGACCAAAACCAACACAAAACACACATTTACGTGGATTGAGGTGTATTTTGTAGTGTCGGTAGCATAAGAAAATGGCTCTCAAATGCATCAGATGATCAGTATGATTTCGTTAATGCACTGGTAAATCATCTAAATGTGGTTGAAAAATGTGCTTGATGTCATTGAAAGCATAATCCATTGCTCTCTGAAAAGTTTCCCCAGTTTTCTTTAAACGAAACAGAAGTTTACTATAAGAGAATGTGCCCTAGGGACAGATGAATGTTATCTTATTTTGATCATTTGGGTGGATATTGGTTTGATTGTAGTCGGAGAATACATCCATGAACGAAAATATTTCACATCCAGCACAATATTCAATAATCTGGTCGATAAAGGGAGTAGGATAGTTGTCTTTTGGACAAGCATGATTGACATCCCGATAATCGGCCCGCATTCCAATGTTTCCTTGATTTTTCATGACAAGAACGATATTTGAAACCCACTCAGTTAGCGAAACAGGGTAAATGAAACCAGCACGCAAAATTTTTTCAACTTCTGCTTTGATGGCAGCTACTTTCTTTGGATGAACAGGATGAAGCCGTTGATGCACCAGTTTGACATCAGGATACATATTAATAGTGTGTTCAAATATACTAGTATCTATGCAGGCATTTCCTCGTAAGACCAAGAATATACGTCATGAAATTCACGAAAGAGAGAGAGATATTATTCAAGTTCTAATGGAGAACAAGATACACCGACATCAATATTCTCTACAATGCCAGGTTTGGTAAAAATATCGATAGAAATGGTTTCTTCAATATTTGACAGATTTCGCTCGGAATTGATTGCATTAATGGGAAAAGAATTCGAAAAGAAATTTTTTATGTATGGGTGATATAGTTCACTAAGATTATTTTCTTCATAATCAAGAATATGGGAATGCTGATGATGATCTTCCCATGGTTCTCCTTCCGACAGCATGGCTTCCAAAATATTCTCATATGTCAAGAACATTGAGGAAAATGGATCAGATGGAGTACCAAAATCTAAGGAACGATCAACCCAAACACTCAACGACGTTGATTTCGGATATGCCACCCAATCCAGATAGATTCATTGCTATGCCACCTCAATAGGGCTAGGCGGTAAAAATTCATCCAACGTAGAAATTTCAAAATCACCCATAGTACTCTTCCTTAAGCCAGATAGAGTGGAAGAGATCATGTAGTAGGTCTCTATACTTGAAATTTCTGCCGACGTCGCAGGCGGCAGTAATGCAAAGGTTCCCATAAGAGTGGAATCCTTTAAGAGTCCTAAACCAATGTTCTGAAGTTCTAGTTGGGGTATGTGAAAAAATAGAACGCTTCCAGTTACTTATGAAGCAGAGGAAAAGAATGATAGTTTATTAATGACTGTGATTGTACCTTTATGTGGAAAGGAAATCATTCTAAAATATGTAGAAACAATGGCAGTCATTTCATATACCCATCGCCTTCCAAGAAAAATATTATAGTCAAGGGGTCCATCAACAACCTCAACATCAATATTCACTGCTTTTCCCACTAGTTCGACATGCAGGTTATTAATAATACCACAAGGTTTATATGTACGTCCATCAAATGAATTCAACATCGTTGATGATTGTGATAACCGTGGCGAGCGAAGTGAACTCCAACAGTTTAGATACATAATGCATGTAGATTCTCCCTCATCAATAATAGTGTGATGAACAAGGTGATTGAGAACATTTACCTGTATGGAGAATGCCCATATGATTAAAGACAACAAGATTAGAATCAATTGGATCAATTCCACCAATAGCTGATAATAAATCTTGTTTTTGGGAGGGAAAATTTTGTAATACCTCAAGAGTAGACATAATTGAAGGGGATTGAGCCAAATGTTCAACTATGTTATAATTTTGTGCAACTCTTGCTCGAGGATTGTATGTCAATTTATGAATTACTCCCTTTGATGGCTTGATTGTCAATTGAGGAATAGCAGTAGGCAGTACTAATTTTGTAGTTGGATTCATTGTCGAGGTAGTAGGTTGATCACTAGCCTGACTACCATAATATTTATTTCATGTCGATACCAAAATATTTGTTGAAATTTTTGTGACGGATAACATTAACACTTGTGAACTAGGAGCTAGATCCATAGCAACCATATTGGTGTCTAGATTTGGAAAAGGGTTTGTCAACACAGTTGACGCATGGGAAGTCTTGATGATTTTTGAGACTTCAGCGCAGTGAGGACAATCCCTAACAAAGTGTTCCTCATTACAGATTATGCATGGATAACGAGGTTTCTAAGGTCCAGACGGTTGATCAGATGATATTTCCTACAGGTTATAAGTTAGCTTTTTCTTTGATTTCCCCCTTTTCTTACTTCTTGGTTGCCTATCACCTTCGCCTTTGTCAAATGACACGAAATTAATTTCAGAAGTAGGAGCAGGATCAGATGCAGTAGTGTGTTGTGTGCTTGTAGTGCCTATCAAGCCGTCTCTGGCATAAGAGTCCTTTAATTGAGGAGGAACATTGAAATTAGATCTCGGTGCATTAGGAATTTTTTCATAGAGTGTGCCAGACTAAGTATAAATCAAGTCTAAATATTGGGCACGAGCGATGAATTTATCTTCTGTGATGAAACCACCCTTAGCCACATCCTTATTTACAGATGGTAATAGGTACTTAATGAACCATTCAGCAAGGAGCTGATCTAAAACAAAGGTCTTAACCATTCGTCGACAACGACGCCACTCATGAATATGATCAGAGATGTGAGTAGCATTAGTCTATTTAAAATTTTTCAAGAGTTTCGTTCCAGTTTCATATAACTAGAAATGAGTCAAAAATACAGTAGCTAAGACTGTGAAATTTTCAAAAGAACCTCTAGGTAATTCAATGTACCATTTGGTATCCAGACCTATGATCATACGCTGGAAAAGACGTAGTCAAACAGAATCATCATTCAGGGAGTTTGATGAACACCATAAATGATAAGTCATAACATGAGTCGATGGATATTCTCCACGGTTTCCATTGAACTTAGGAATATTTGAGGGTAATTTTTGAAGTATCATTGGCCACCAAGGAGCTAAATTAATTGGATCATTAGTTAGCTGATTTAAATCTAGTAACTCGAAAGTTTCAACAAAGGGCAACTATCGATTAAAGTTAGGTTGAGCATAGCCAGGGTAAGATGGAATTTCTTAATAAATGGGTCTTTGAGCACCAGCATAAGGAATATACTGCTAGTAACCCAGATAGGGGTTGTTTTGCATAGAAAATGCTTGAGGATTTCGTTGACCAAAACTTGGATATGATACTTGTTGAAAATAATTTTGAGGCATTTGCACCTGAGGTTGTCAAGGGGTCTGTCCACCAATGTTATAACCCAAATTAAGATAACTTGGATTTGGTTGATATGTATAACCAGGTTGCAGTTGTGACATCCCATAAAATGGTAGACCATCTTGTGAATAAATTATTCCTGATATAGGTTTTTGTAAATTAATCAAAGGATTTGGAGTCTGTGGACCAAATATTTGATGGTATTGAGTTGAAGGACACACTTGATAAGGTTGATGTACAAAATTTTGATTCTCTAATAGCGGTAAATATTTATTAACAAGTGGTAATTAAGTGGGTGTAACAAGTTGAACTGGTTGATACGAGTGTACAACCATTTTGTGGTTGGATAGGGAAAGTGGGCTGCCATTGACAAACATTCGTTTCAACATTAGATTGACCAAAAAGTGATGGATTACTGTCATATTGGGTGACCAAAGGTTTCCCCGCAACATGAGGAGGAAAATAAGATAGAGAATATTGCTCTCCAAATGCTGGGAGTCCAGTTGATATGGTACTTGAAGGAATAGGCTGAGAAGGATCGGCTTGATATTTCCCTGATGATGTGTTTAATGAATCAAACCGTTGAATAATTTTAATAGGATTACCAGTTAAAATAATTGATGATGAAATTGGTAAATTCCATGGATTTGAAGATGCACCAGAGAAAATTCTAGATAATGATTTGTAACCTAATGGGACCATAGAGCCACCATGAAAATATGACTCTGGTGAAGTTGTAAACATCGATGGGGTAGCGAGGGCAGGAGATGATGTAATTGGAACAGCTGGCCCAACTGAATATTTTGGTTCAGTCATGGTTGCTTCACCAAATTTATACCCTTTTGAATCAATGTGATTTTGAAAAGGAGTAGAATCAACAAAAGCAGAGGGTGTCGATTGAGGAAAATACTCGTACAAGTAAAGGTCCTCCCCAAAATGGGTTAGAGTTAAAGATGTATCATCTTGTGATATTTCTTCAATCACAATTAAACCACGTGGAAGTATTTCATTGTCAGGACAAAAGTATATTTCAGGTGGTTGACTGTGTGATATGGTAGATTCAATAGCTACAAAACTTTGTGGGATGACCAATATAGGAACAACTTCCGGCTGCTTGAATTTAGGATTGAGAAGTTCTGGAAAAGAAGAGACAGGATCTAGTTCAATTTGTGGTTGAACAACGTCTGGTCCAGGAGGTATGGTCTCACTGATTGGATGGATTGTGACCATGGGTAGCTGTGAAGACTCCATTTCAACAATAGTAGACGAACCGGGATGTGTAGAAACAACTTGAGCTAACTCTGGTTTATGGGAAAATGATGTTTCACTAGAGGTATGAATTGTACTTGATTCGGCATATCATGATCACCTTCGCCTACCAAAAGTAGCTTCTGGTGGTAAAGGTGGTTTTAAAGCTAATATACGTGAATGAAAAGGGAAAGGGTTTTGTTCTTCCATGATTACTAATTTATATTAACCAAAAAAAAATAAACAAAATAAAAGGGTAATGCTAGGAAAAAGGGTTTACCATGAAACTGTGAATTGCAGAATACCTCTTGGTGAACCAAGAAGTACGGGCAAACAATCTCCCCAGATGTTGTGTTTATTCTATCACAATTTACAAGACAACCGACTTGGTTCACTATGGATGGATAGCAACTAAAATTTGTCCTCCCAAATATACCTGAAGGTACGTGGAGGCCCAAGTCTGTATTAGCGCTGTCTGATGCGAAACCACACAATGAGAGCAACCCTTTATACTTATCATACTGTAACACCGCCCGATATACGCAAAAGTACGTTGACGAGCTACGATATACTTACGTACTTGGAGTGAGGTATCACACTCGGAATGTATTGCAGACAAGATAACGACAACTGCTATGTTTTACGACGTCGGAACATTCTAGCCTATACCTTCTAAATGTTATCATTATGGTTTCAATGCTTTGCTAGATAAATTTAGATTAATTTTATGTTGATCTTTCTTACAATTTTCCTTTCAAAGGTTCACCGCGATGATGTATTGGAAAATTCCTAAAATGAAACTAAGAATAATAAGCAATCTTTCACTTTCAGTTTTTCAATGAAAATCCTAACTACTAAAGGGAAAGAATAATAAATTTGTGAGCAAACAATTCAGAAAACACAAACTGATTGCAGATTTCCTAACTGTTCCTTTTTACAAAACACACAAAAAATCCTACATGCAAATGCAAGTATTTCTTTTTCCGTTTCTTTAATGTTATGAATGCAGAAAAGAAATTAAGTGCACTAAACCAACAAATCAAATTATTTTTACTTTTGAGAAATGAGGAATACAAACAACAATTTCTCTTTTGAAGGAAAAATGAGGAATTTAACAACAATTTCTCTTATCAGGAAATGAAGAATTTATGACAATTTCCTATTTCGAAAGAAAATGAGCTTAATGCGACAATAAAAATAATTTGAAATAAATCTATCAATGATGAAGAAAAACGTTTTTAAACAAACATTGAAAAAAAAATCTTTCAAAGGAGGAAGAAATATATAGATTCATTGGTCAATATGAGGTTCAATTTTTTCAAAACGCAATAGCAAACACACTGATTCATTTTGCAAATTCAAATTCAAGGGAATTTGGATGGTTTCAGGAAACACAGTCTCTAACAGGAGACAATGCTCTGTAATGTACGCCTGAATGGGAGATAGTGCTATGGAAAGAACTGTGTCATGTCCAAGAGTGCACTGGGCACAGTGTATATGGAAAAACACCACTGTTTAACACACTTCTTTTGTAAATTAAGATCTAAAAAAGGTTGATATTTGTGAATAACAACTAATGGGTGGATAAACAAAGAAAATCATAGGCTAAGTCACCTAGATCTAAGAGAAATCCTCCCCAATGGAGTCGCTAATTTGTTGGGCAGAATTGTGAATTATGGATAAAACATGCTTCCCTAGACAGATGAATGTCTATAACAATAGATTAAATACTATAATACTACCTTTCCTAACTCAGAGCAAACACAAAGAAAGGATTAGAGGCTTACTTGTAATCCAAGTGCTTCTAAATGACTCCTTCTATCACTTCCGTTGTAGCTTCAAATTCAAGCGGTTTGTAGGAAAAATGCTTCCTGCAAGAAAGAAAACTAAAAAAACAGAATATAGCAATAATACAGATGTCTATTCAAGTTAGTTATCTAAATTAGTAAATCATAAACCATATACATCAACTAAGATCTTACAATATGGAAAATCAAAGCCAATACAGATGCATATAGGGAAACATAAGTTGTGTTATTTATTGATGATAGAAGGAGAGGTTACAACCCAATGACTGATTTGAAGTGACCCTTCCAGCAACGATGCTCAGCCTCATCACAGTATAAATCTCTCCAGCATTTTTTACACAAATCTAACTCTCAATTGACAATCCACCAGCATTTCTCTACTCAAATTTTTCCTTATCAAACACTCAGATCCATGCTGAATTTATAGATGAGCTAAAGGTTGTTTTGCAATCAATTACTTTCCAATAATAGGCAATACATGTTCCCAATATTGTAGATGTCAAATGGACACTTGGATTTGAAGCTTGAAACATGTGAACTTTTCTAGAAGGCACTGGCCAACTAGAGATTCCAGAACAATGAGAATTTCGTTCCAGTGTGACCAATGCACCCATATATTTCGGGAAGTGCTTTGCAAAGTAGCCTTGCATGGGGCTATCTACATATGCAACACACTTAGTCCCCTTAGAGGTAGCATTGGTGTTGAGTCTCAAATCTGCATCTTTCCAATACACCGTTCTAGACCTTTTTCATTCACCTGAACCTTCCAAGTTGTCAATATCATTGTATATTAATTGTAAAAGAGCATCTAAAATGGTTTTTAATTATATTTTGTGTCTGCTGTTTGATTTAGATTTTTGCTCGTTTAGCTGCGGAATCTTTCCACTTTCCGCAGCTGCTGCAACTTTCCGCAGCCATTTTGTGAAAGTCTATGTTACAGGTGTCTTAAGGTAAAACGAGCCACATGGGCAAGTCAGAAATGATGTGGATATGGATCGTGTCCTATTGGCTCGAGCAAATTCACTTAAGGAGGCTGTGGTCAAAGGTGGCCAAGTGGAAGTTAACCGTAGAGTCCCATGGTGACAGGACTCTGTTTCTCATCACGTGAAGATTTGTATGACCGTTTCTAATTTACGAGAGACACATCAACATCTGTACACGGCTCCATAAGCCGAAGCCAACATCCACTCTTCATAGATTTACTCTTCACTGCGGCCATGATGCTAGATCTTTGGACGTGATGGTTTACGTGTCTCTATCAGCACAAAATTTAGGGAATTAGTTATATTACCTTTGTTATAAATAACGTGTTTGCATATGCATATTAGATTAACCTCCAGATAGCTTTGTAATGTAATTACGTTGCCACTGTGCCATAATATCATCTCTCTATTATGACTGCATTTTAATATATAAGAAGACTCTATTTCCAAGCGTAATTCGTATTTGAAGGCTGTTGCCAGAGGCTGGTACAGAGGGCCCCTGCACACGCTGAGGTTTTGTGCATTACTGTATAGTTTCTTGTTTTATTTCTTTAAGCTCATTGTGCCATAAGTCATTCACGTGTTTATACATTGCATCTTTCATGGTATTTATGCTTCATTTCTGTTTATAATCTTTCATGCTTTACATCTTACTTCTGTCCATAATATTTCATGTTTTATGTTGTTGTTAACTGATCAGTGTTCTTGTTTCAGATTACAAATAGGCAGCCCGGGAATTTGCATATCTTTTAACTAATGACATGGAATCAATATTGTTCTGCTGCTAATTTATTTTTCTTAGTTTTTGTTTAATTTCAGTACTGCTTTGTTTATTTCAGTCTTGCACATTTGTTTCTATAGTTAGATTTAGATATATTAAATTTCTCATGTCATTCTCAGTTACCTCCGAAAGCCACAGCTTGACTGATGGTGAGGGATTGAAGTATGAGTGTGTAGTTTGATATTAGTTTACTTTCTGCAAGTTAGATATATTAAATTGCTCATGTCATTCTCAGTTACCTCTGAAGCCACAGCTGGACTGATGGTGAGGGATTGAAGTATGAGTGTGTAGTTTGATATTAGTTTACTTTCTGCAAGTTAGATATATTAAACTGCTCATGTCATTCTCAGTTACCTCCGAAAGCCACAGTTGGACTGATGGTGAGGGATTGAAGTATGAGTGTGTAGTTTGATATTAGTTTCTTTTTTTGCAAATTAGATATCAGATTGCTCAAATTGTTTATGGTTACCTCCGAAAGCCATAGCTGGACTAATGGCGAGGGATCAGAATATAAGTTGATTTAATTTGATTTAGATATACTTTTTTGCAATTCTTGGATTTCTTTAACCATAGTTTCTTTTGTGTTTAGATAGCAGCAAGGATAGTTTGGTTTTCATGCTCAATAGTTCAATGTTTGATTTATTAGGCTAGCATCACACTTTCATTTCCTTTCAAGTTTTGTCATTGTATGTTTCAAATTCCTTTTGAGTTTGAAGTTGTTAAATCTTTATAAAGGATATCATTGCCTTGAACAATCATAACCATACTTGTTTTTATTTTAGAATTTCCATCTCACATTAGAAAACCAAAAACAACAAAAAGGTAAGAAATAGGTTATCTTCCACATATAGTGCGCCACACTTCATCAACTTACGAATCCCAGATTGATAAATTAATGTAGCAATTTAGGACACACTAAATTGACCAAACATTTTGGCACCGTTGCCGGGGAAGTGTAACTAGGTAGCCAATTTCTTAAAAAAAAAAACACAAAAACAAAATAATAAAAGAAGGGAAAACTTGATAACTTCTTGAAGTATGCTCTCCTCTTGCACCTAGTGTGATCTGGAGGATCAGAAAAGAGAGTTATTGGTTTAGTAATTTCTTAAGTATGCGCTCTTCTTGCACCTAGTGTGACCTGGAAGATCAGAAATAGAATTATTAGCCCAACTTTAAAATAAAAAAAAATGACATGCATAGAGAAAGAGATTCTAGGGGAAGGTTTATAGCTAAAGCCAAGAGTTCGATTTTCACAACTCCATCTTCTTCAAGGCATAGACAAGATTCACCACCATCTACCCCTAGCCTTAAGATTCTTGGAATTCAAGGAGCAGCTGAATTAGAGGATTCTCCTATACCGCCTACTAAATCCCATTCAGAAAACAAAGAGACTCTCTCTCATCCTCCCTTGATAGAAGAACCAGAGGACTTTAAGGACTCTAAAGAAACTATCATGGCAGAGGAAATAATAGATGGATTTGGAGGTAGAGGTAGAGGAGGAGGAAACAATGGAGACAACAATGGTGAAGGTAATAATGGAAGAAATAGGGAAGGAGACAACTTGTTTGGATTCCCTATAGTTGATGAGGAAACTCATACAACAATGAAAAATATCTCACCATATGTCCTCCCCAACTTTTATGGATTGCGAAGTGAGGATCCTGAAACATTTCTGTTTGAGTTTGAAGTCTTGTTCCGAACCTATGACTATATGGAAGACTCTCGGAAACTCAAATTGTTTCCTTCAACATTGAAGGGAGCTGCTTTGAAATGGTTCATGGGATTAACCACTCAACCTATTAGGACTTGGAATGATATGAAACAAACATTTTGGATAGATATTTGGACTATTGTATGCCCACCAATCACAAGGATGAGGTATTCAAAATGATGCAAAAAGAAGATGAAAATTTGGAAGATTTACTTGAAAGATTTCAATACAACTTGGAAAGAGAAAAGATGAGCAACTTAGATGATAAAACCTTGAAATCCCTCATATTAAAAGCCATTAGAGATGAATGGATAGATATTTTAAACATGATGGGGAAAGGAGACATTTCTCAACTTCCACTTTGTGACATAACAGAACTATGTGTCCATCTCTCAAGAGGAAAATCTAAAACAGGAAAAGGGCCTAGGGATCCTTCTCTTATTAGGGCTAACAAATCTGCAACTGGATCAGTAAGTAGGGCAGAGATTGGTAATATGCTTGATGAATTCAAAACTAATATCTTAGGGAGCCTTAGTGAACAACTAGACACCCTTAAAATCCAAAACAAGCAGAAAGCAGAAACAGATGCTCTAGCCATCTTTTGTCCGAAATGTAGGAAGAAACATGCTTTAAGGGAATGTCCCTTGGATGAAAAATTTGTAGAAACATGTATAATTTGCTGAGAGAATCATGAGATCAAGGATTGTCCTTCAATTCCTGGACTCAAAGCTATCTTTCAAGAAGATCCAAATTCAGTAGAATCTCTCTGTTTTGTTGCAAGAAGACCTTGGCGGGGACAACAAACTCAAGGGTTTAACAACCCTATGAATCTTCAAACCCCACCAAATTGGAATCCTTGGCAACAACCTTGGCCCCAACATCAAAATCCATATCAGCCATGGGTACAAGGGATGCAAAATCCTTATGGGATATTTGCTCAATTTTATCAATATCCTTCATCTTTTCAAAATCAACAAGCTCCACAACTTCCAAACCCAAATCCACAACTTTCATTGCCATTTCCACAACAACAACCTTCTCAACAAAATCCAAATCCTCAACTCATGCTTCCATACCAACAAAAGACAAATCAACTTCCAGCTCAGCCATTGCCAAATCCTAATAATAAGAATCCTTAGAATACTTACATGGTAGAAGTACAACAATTTCCTACCTATATGATTGTTCCTCTCAACGATGTACAACTTAGATCTGGTAGAGTTTTAGAAAAACCTTCTATAGATATTCAAGAGCAAGATACCTCTGAGGAGGACTCTCTTCAAGTCAATAAGGGTTCTGAGGAAGAATATCTTCAAAATTCAAACATTCAAACAGAAAAAGAAAATTCAACACCCACAACTCCTATAGTTGAGAAACCTGCATCTTTATCTACACCTCCTTTTCCTGAAAGACTAAAAATTGACAAGGGGGTGGAAAAACAAATCTTGTTGCCTAACTATGACTTTCTAGATGAATTGAAGAATGTTTGTATCAAGATTCTCTTGCTACAAGCCATTCGAGAGATTCCTATTCTAGCAAAAACCATAAAGGAGTTGAGTTTCAAAAGACCAGGAAGGAAACTAAAAGACACAAGAAGAATCCACCTGGTAGGAAAGATTGGAGATATTATGATGGGAAAAATTACCATGCAGAAGTATGTAGATCCAGGAAGTCCAATTGTCAAGACACATATAAATGGGATAGAAATTCCAAACACATTGATTGACTTAGGGGTTGCTATCAACATTATGAGTAGACAGAATATGGACCAGCTAAAACTTCCTAACCTTCTTTTTACACCTACTTTACTGCAACTTGCAGATCGATCAATTATCAAACCAGATGGTGTATTAGAAGATATTTCAGTCTCCTTATATTCTTGGGAATATCCAGTAGATTTTATGATTTTAACTCCCAAGAGTAATCTAGGAGGGCACCCACTTATATTAGGAAGACCTTGGCTAGCCACAGCTGATGCTTTCATTAGTTGTAGATCTGGGGATATGTACATTTCTAATGGTAATTCGACAAAGAAATTCAATTTGTATCCTCCAGCAAAATCAATCACAAAAGTAGGAGACAATGAATGGGTTGATGATGAGGACACTATACAACCTGTCTTTACCATTTCTGAAATCAGTGAGGATAGTCAAATTCTGAACACATTAGAAAATTTTGAGATATCTTCAGAATATGACCCCAAACAATTCCAATTGGAATCTGACATAGAATATTTATCATCAAGACAAATGTCTCTTTACTCTATGGAAGAGTTTGGTAGTTCTACTATTGAGATTTTTCCAGGAAAAACATTGAATATCAACAAACATTTGGAAACGTCACAACAAGAAGAACTAACCAAAATCTTGCAAAAACATTCTACTGCATTTGCATGGGAGTATACTGACATGAAAGGTATTGATCCTAAGACTTGCATCCATCATATCTATATTGAGGAAAGCAGTAGACCAATCAGACAACCTCAAAGAAGGATGAATCCAAATCTTAGGGAGATAGTGAAAGAAGAGCTCCAAAAACTACTCAATGTAAACTTCATTTATCCAATTTCAGATAGCCGATGGGTTTCTCCTATGGTTATAGTACCTAAAAAGAATGGTAAATGGAGGGTATGCATTGATTACAGGGAATTGAACAAAGCAACTTTGAAGGATCACTTTCCTTTGCCTTTTATCGATCAGGTATTAGATACATTAGCAGGTAAAAAGTACTTTTCATTTTTGGATGGTTTTAGTGGCTATAATAAAATTCAGGTAGCACTTGAAGATCAAGATAATACCACATTTACTTGTCCATGGGGAACTTTTGCCTACCGAGTGCTTCCTTTTGGGTTATGTAATACACCTGCAACATTCCAAAGAGTAGTACTAAGAATTTTTTTTGATCTAATCCATGATTGTGTAGAGGTTTATATGGATGATTTTACAGTTTAAGGTAATTCATTTGAAGAGGCATTAGAAAATTTGGAAAAAGTTCTTATAAGATGTAAAGAAACAAACCTTTCATTAAGCCATGAAAAATGCTTTATGATGTTTTCTGAAGGGATTGTTTTAGGACATCATATTTCAGGAGATGGGATTAAGGTTGATAGATCAAAGGTTGAAGTCATCTCCAAGTTGCCTATTCCAAATTGTCAAAGAGATGTTAGAAGTTTTCTGGGGTTTACTGGTTATTATAGAAGATTTATAGAAAACTTCACTAAAATAGCATCTCCCCTCTTCAAATTGCTTACAAAAGACTGTGAATTTAAATGGGATCCTGATTGTCAATCAGCTTTTGAAACTTTGAAAACAAGAATATCTGAAGCACCTATCTTGAGAGGACCAAATTGGAAACTCCCTTTTCATATTTCTATGGATTCTTCGGATACAGATCTAGGAGCTGTGTTGGGTCAAAAATATTTAGTTCCTTATGCCATTTATTATACCAGTAAAAATTTGACTCCCACAGAGTTGAACTATACTGTGACTGAAAAAGAGTTTTTAGCTGTTGTTCATGCAATTAATAAGTTTAGACATTACATAACAGGCTATGAAAATTTTATTCATACTGACCATTCTGCAATTAGATATTTTATGAACAAACCTGTTACTAATGGTAGAGTGACAAGATGGCTCTTACTTTTGCAAGAATTCAATATTACTATGTTGGATAGACCAGGAAAAAAAAATACAGTAGCTGATTTCTTGTCTAGGATTTAGAATACTAAAGAAGATTCTCCTGTAGAGGATAAGTTTCCTGATGAATACTTGTTTGCAGTAACTATTAAGACTTTTTGGTATGCAGATATTGCTAACTATTTGGTTACAGGGAAACTACCTTCACATTTATTTCAAAGTGAAAAACGAAAAATTATTCAGGAGAGTTCAAAATATTCATGGATTTCTAACGAATTGTTTAAAACAGGGCCAGATCTTGTGATCAGAAGATGTGTCAGGGAAGATGAAATGCCTGATATTTTTAAGGCATGTCATGATGAACCATGCGTCGGACACTTTGCAGACAAAAGGACGGCCTATAAAATCCTTTCTTTAGGATATTATTGGCCTTCCCTCTTCAAAGATACAAAACAATATGTCAAAAGGTGTGACAGCTGCCAAAGAGTAGGGAAACCTACCCTTTCAAATGAAATGCCACTGCAAACACAGGTACTCATTGAACCCTTTGAAAAGTGGGCTTTAGATTTCATTGGACCTATTAATCCACCATCCAAGAAAAATAAGTATATATTGGTTTGTACTGATTATGTTACTAAATGGGTAGAAGCCAAAGCATTAGTATCTGTTACTGAAAATTTAGTTGTTCATTTTCTTTATGAGGATATTTTTACTCGCTTTGGTGTTCCAAGAGAAATTGTGACAGATCAGGGGAGCCAATTTACATCCAACTTGGTGGAGAAGTTGATGGAAGAATACAAAATCAAGCACAGAAGATCTACTCCTTACCATCCGCAAGCAAATGGTCAAGTGGAGTCCACAAACAAAGTTCTTGAAAGTATCATCACCAAAACTATTCATCTACATAGAAGAGATTGGGCAGAAAGGCTTTCTGAAGCCTTGTGGGCCTACAGAACTACATGGAGAAATACAACAAGACATTCTCCCTATGAACTTGTTTATGGGAAAGAAGTCCTGCTCCCCATTGAGTTCCAAGTCAAGACCTTCAAGATAGCAGTTCAGTTGGGGATGGATCTATCAGAAGCCCAAAAGCATAGAATGGAGCAGTTAAATGAGCTAGATGAGATCAGACAAGAGGCAATTCTAAGAACTGATCTAGTTCAATATCAAAGAGCTAAATGACATGACAAATACATCAAAGAGAAGAAGTTTCAAGAAGGAGATTGGGCATTGCTATTTGATTCCAAGTTTAAAGATTTTAAAGGAAAATTTCAGACTCATTGGCTTGGGCCATATGAGATTGACAAGATCTTTAGCAATGGAGCGGTAAGAATCAAGACTATTGATGAATCTCAAACTCCTCTTATTGTGAATGGCCACAGATTAAAGATCTATCATAAGCCACTCTCAAAAGAGGAATTTGTCAAAATGTTTCAAGATAATTCTGCAATAAGGCTGGTGAAGAAGAATCCTTCTTCTCCACCAGCCTAGCCTTTGTTCTTTTCAGTTTCAAAAAAAATAAAAAATTGTATAAGCCTGAAAACCAATCACTGATTGGCAGTCTTATACAGAAAATGTAGGGTGAAAATCAGGAACACCTGACACCCTATATTTTCCAAAAAAATCTCTCTTTCATTTCACAAGTTTTGTGACCACCCACTCCATTCCATTCCACTTCATTCCATTTCACTTCATTTTATCTATTTCATTCCATTTCACCAATAAAATTATCTTTCATGACCATTTCCATTTAGTCAATTGTCATCCGTTCATTTCCATTCACCCAAATAATAGCTGTGTCAGTTTCCGTAGCTGACATCTGTTTCCGCAGCTGACACCAGTTTCCGCAGCCAGAAGCAGATTCCGCAGCTACCACTCTGTTTTCAAAAGAATGTACAGCCAGATGTTATTTCCATAATCATGAAATCAAATGCAGGTGTGAGGACCAATTATGAAGACATGGGGCATTCAAGATATCAATGAAGAGCAACTAATTGAAGACCAAGGAAAATGGCAAGAATTCCAAGGTATGAGTAAGATTTATTTCAAATAGCATTTAAAACACATTTTTATATAGTTATGAACCATAGCTCCATTATGTGCAATGATTATATTGACAAACTCCGTAACCACTTCACGATCTCCATATGATCCTCCCACATTCATTTTCAAACGGTCCCATAATTAAACCTCTGATCTTCACTCAAACTCTGATACTTCACCTGTGATGATGAAATGTAGTTGATTTGACTACGGCTTGTTTCAGCCGCATGAAATCCGTAGCCGTTGTATAAACGTGCTTACATTTATTCTGCAACCACCAAATTTTAAACACCGTCGGATGTGTTATACTCTTCCTATTGTTCTATTAATCTCACAACCATATCTCTGCCGTGTTCACGTAACCCTTCTCCGTTCCGCTTCACTCCATTTCGTTCTCTGTTATGCTACAGTATGTATACCCACTCTCTGATATCTACCTACATTCATCGTGCTCATTTCCATTCATTCAGTCTTCCTACTTCCATTGAACCCTCCTCACGCATGCAATTTTTTAAAGAGCAGAAAGAAGGATGGGTAAATTGTTGAGAGCAGAACCAGAGGGACCTAAATTCATGGAAGGATATCCGCAAGTCGGGGATATATTGAAGAAGGCAAAGTGGCTGCGGTTTATCCAAAAGTTTAGAGGCTACCATAAAGAAGTGACAAAAGCGTTTGCAAGGTCTTTCAATGGCCTGGAGGTAGAGATTGGAGACCTTAAGTTCATGGTGAATGAGGCATCTATAGCAACTGCCACAGAACTTCCTCAAGAGGGTGAACATTGGTTTAAGAACAAAAGCATTAGTGATGAAGCCTGGAGAATAATCCTACGGAACCCAGGTATGGACATAACTATTTTTAAAAGAGGAATTCCTGTTCATGCTTTGAAAGAGGAATGGGCTACTTTGCTGCTAGTTGTTCAAAAATTTATCACCTGTGAAGGCCGTTTTGGGTCAATGTATATGTACCATACCAGATTGCTGATGAATTTTCTATATAACCAGACCCTCAATCTGCCATACTTTTTATTAAATAGTTTGAAGAAGTTGTCTGTGACTGTTCAGAAACATTTAGGGCATGTAGAACCACATCTATATCACCATGGTCTTGTAAAACTTTTGATTGAAAAAAAGTTAAAGGAGAAGAAGGACACATGGGAAAAATTTTTGATTAGAAATCCTGAAGGTAGCACATCAAGAAGGAGTAGGAGAAAAAGAACAAATGATGAAACTCAAAGTACTCCTACTACTACAATTGAAAGAACTAGTAGGGAAGAGAGACTGTCAAAAAGGCAGAAGAAAGAAACCAAGGGTAAAAAGCCAATAACATCAAAAGAGAGAAAAAGTATTGAGGCTATGCATCAAACCCCTTCTTCCGAAGAAGATCATCAAGTGTTATCTGAGAGATTGGTTCATCTTCAAGAACAGTTATCTATAGCCAAGAAGAAAGAGAAAGGAAAACAAAAGCAAAAAGACAGTGGTCCACAGCGTGTGAGAAGAAGTTCCAGGCTTAAGGGGAAGTTGAGGAAAATGAAAACGAAGGGACCTCATTTTATTGATTTGGGAGAAGAAACATCTGAACAATCCCCAGCTGACCACAGTCCATCTCACTCTTAGACAGTCAGTGAACCTGGTTCATTTCATTCTCAGTCATACATTGAACATAGTCCATCCCATTCTCAGCCAGATTTTGAAGACAACTCTCCTCCATGGCATTTTGGGAATAGCCCAATAAAAATGACACCTAATATAGATCCAAAGCAGCAAGAAGTATATGATTATATATAATCTTTAGAAAAATCAGCTACAGGTCCCAGTACTTCGTCCATTCAGCCTCACATATCAAAAGATGATCTAGTCCAATCACTGAAACAAGAAGTCTTTGAGCTAAAGCTTTTAAATAGACACATTAAAAATGAAAAAGAGACATTGTAGGAAAAAATAAAATTAGACAAAATCATTCATGATAATACCATGCTACATCTGGTAATATGGCAGAAGAAGAACAGGAAATTGAAAAAGAAATGCCAGAAGTTAAGCAGAGCACTGGTTAATATCAAATTCATATGCTTAATGAAGAAGCCCAGGATGTTAGCAGCACCAAGAAAGAAGAGGAGAGGATTGGATGTACTGGCTGAAGTGTCAAGGCATATGAACTGAAGAAGGATTATCAAAATTTTTGTTGCATGAGGACATGCAACACCTTCACAATGGGGGTATGTTGAGTCTCAAATTTGCATCTTTCCTATACACCATTCTAGACCTTTTTCATTCACCTGAACCTTCCAAGTTGTCAATATCATTGTATATTAATTGTAAAAGAGCATCTAAAATGGTTTTTAACTATATTTTGTGTCTGCTGTTTGATTTAGATTTTTTCTCATTTAGTTGCGGAATCTTGCCACTTTCCGCAGCTGCTGCAACTTTCCGCAGCCATTTTGTGAAATTCTATGTTACAGGTGTCTTCAGGTAAAACGAGCCACATGGGCAAGTCAGAAATGATTTGGACATGGATCGTGTCCTATTGGCTCAAGCAAATTCACTTAAGGAGGTTGTGGTCAAAGGTGGCCAAGTGGAAGTCAACCGTAGAGTCCCACGGTGACAGGACTCTGTTTCTCATCACGTGAAGATTTGTATGACCGTTTCTAATTTACGGGAGACACATCAACACCTGTACACGGCTCCATAAGTCGAATCCAACATCCACTCTTCATAGATTTACTCTTCACTGCGGCCATGATGCTGGATCTTTGGACGTGATGGTTTACATGTCTCTATCAGCACAAAATTTAGGGAATTAGTTATATTACCTTTGTTATAAATAACGTGTTTGCATACGCATATTAGATTAGCCTCCAGATAGCTCTGTAATGTAATTACGTTTCCACTGTGTCGTAATATCATCTCTCTGTTATGAATGCATTTTAATATATAAGAAGACTCTGTTTCCAAGCGTAATTCGTATTTGAAGGCTGTTGCCCGAGGCTGGTGCAGAGGGCCCCTGCACACACTAAGGTTTTGTGCATTACTGTATAGTTTCTTGTTTTATTTCTTTAAGCTCATTGTGCCATAAGTCATTCACGTGTTTATACATTGCATCTTTCATGGTATTTATGATTCATTTCTGTTTATAATCTTTCATGCTTTACATCTTACTTCTGTCCATAATCTTTCATGTTTTATGTTGTTGTTAACTGATCAGTGTTCTTGTTTCAGATTACAAATAGGCAGCCCGGGCATTTGCATATATTTTAACTAATGACATGGAATCAATATTGTTCTGCTGCTAATTTATTTTTCTTAGCTTTTGTTTAATTTTAGTACTGCTTTGTTTATTTCAGTCTTGCACATTTGTTTCTATAGTTAGATTTAGATATATTAAATTGCTCATGTCATTCTCAGTTACCTCCGAAAGCCACAGCTGGACTGATGGTGAGGGATTGAAGTATGTGTGTGTAGTTTGATATTAGTTTACTTTCTGCAAGTTATATATATTAAATTGCTCATGTCATTATCAGTTACCTCCGAAAGCCACAGCTGGACTGATGGTGAGGGATTGAAGTATGAGTGTGTAGTTTGATATTATTTTACTTTCTGCAAGTTAGATATATTAAATTGCTCATGTCATTCTCAGTTACCTCCGAAAACCACAGCTGGAATGATGGTGAGGGATTGAAGTATGAGTGTGTAGTTTGATATTATTTTGTTTTTCTGCAAATTAGAAATCAGATTGCTCAAATTGTTTATGGTTACCTCCGAAAGCCATAGCTGGACTAATGGCGAGGGATCAGAATATAAGTTGATTTAATTTGATTTAGATATACTTTTTTGCAATTCTTGGATTTCTTTAACCATAGTTTCTTTTGTGTTTAGACAGCAGCAAGGATAGTTTGGTTTTCATGCTCAATAGTTCAATGTTTGATTTATTAGGCTAGCAGCACACTTTCATTTCCTTTCAAGTTTTGTCATTGTATGTTTCAAATTCCTTTTGAGTTTGAAGTTGGTAAATCATTATAAAGTATATCATTTCCTTGAACAATCATAACCATACTTGTTTTTATTTTAGAATTTCCATCTCACATTAGAAAACCAAAAACGACAAAAAGGTAAGAAATAGGTTATCTTGCACATATAGTGCGCCACACTTCATCAGCTTACGAATCCCGGATTGATAAATTAATGTAGCAATTTAGGACACACTAAATTGACGAAACAATTGGTGAGCTCCCATATGCTATATAATAAACTTCAAACCTTGGAAACCTTTGCTTGATGAAAGTCATGGTTGATTTATCTTGTTCTTGCCTTAGGGCATGTAGTAACTTGAAATGATAGGGAATGATAGACCATTAGTCATTGGTCCTGGATATGATTCACGTTTAACCAGGTCATTGGGAATGATGTCCAAATTGACCTATAACACTAACCTTAACCTTGACCAAACCCTTAACCTTAACCTTAACCTGACTAAACCCGTAACCTTATCCTTAACTTTAACCAAACCTTAACCTTAACCTTAACCTTAACCTAACCTTAAACTTAACTTTACCTTAACCTTGACTTTACCCTTAACCTAACCTTAACCTTAACCTAACCCTTAACCTTAACCTTAACCTTAACCTTAGCTTTACCCTTAACCTAATCTGAACCTCAACCTAACCTTAACCTTGACTTTACCCTTAACGTACCCTTAACCTTGACCTTAACCTAAGGTTAAGATTATGGTTAAAGTTAAGATTAAGGGTATGGTTAAGGGTAACTTTAAGGTTAATGTTAAGGTTAAGGTTAACATTAACTTAACTGTAACCTTAACCTTAACCTAACCTTAACCTTGAACTTAACTATAACCTAGCCCTAACCTTGACCAAACCTTAACCTTAACCTTAACTTTTCCCTTAACCTTAACCTTAAATTTTCCCTTAACCTTAACCTTAACCTGAAGATTAGGAACATCTCATGAATTATGCATGAAAAATACATTTCTAGCAACATAATGTAATAAAAAAATAGAATGGACTCTTGGATCCCATATATTAGTCAATATAAAATCTAAATCCAATATTATATCTTAAACAAAGCAAACTAGGTGGGTTAAACAGATCTCCCACACCTGGGATTTCCAAAAAATGCTAAAACCCCAAGACTGCAAAATGTCGGAGCAGTTGCTTAAGGGACTGCATAGTCTAAGAGAGGGTTTACACATAAAATCATAGGAGAAAAATATATCTACTCATGTATTGATAAATAATTTTGAAGGATAGAGATCTAAGCTCCTTATACAAAATACAAAAGTAACCGACAAGGGTTTCTTGTCAAGCACTCTACATACAAAATGTGATATTCAGAAAATTACTGAATCACCACTGCAACACTGAAGCACGTGAGTGTAAAATGCTGAGATATTTCTGATCTTATGTATATCCCTCAAGGGCTTCCTCCCATGAAAGGATGAACCCTTCAATCACAAGGAAACTCAACAACGGAGCCACCAAGCCATGCAATGAATGTTGCCTCCAAAATAATGCATTCCCTAGTAGAAAAAACACTGGGAATGTACGAGAAATGTTTGGAATGATACCAAAGATATGAAATAATCTCTAGAGCTCTCCAAAAAGATCTCTCAAGTGAAGGAAACCTTCCTCCAATGAGAAACTAGCTCAGAAGCCGAGATTTCAATCCCTTCCACTGCTGCACCCAGCAAAACTGCACAATCTCTGGAAAAGTTATGCTGATGAAGATGGCTGAAGCTTGGCCTAAAAACTTGATATGGAATGATGAATGAAAATTCTCCCAATTAGGCTCATCAAAGGAAAGAGGTGGGATTCCCACCCGGGAACACCCAATGCTAAACAACATTGCAACTTTGCTAAGCAGCAACAAGTCTTGGCAGACAAGAATAATAATCCAAGACACATCCAATAATGCTGCCATCCTCTTCCTTATAAAATACATGAGTTTTATTTCCCTTGGCCCTACTCAATTAGGTTACTTATAACCCAAGTTACATCTCCCTCCAAAATTGCGTTATTCATCCTTGGATTCCTCCTCCACTAAAACTGCGCTATTGACATAGTCAAAGCAGCTTGAATTTATCCTTCTTCACACATGGAGGTGTCTTATTGAGCTAAAAAGAATGCCCCCTTTCAAATTTGGAGTATTTTATTCCTCCTTAGGAGACTTATGGGCTTTTCTTCCCATTTATTCACCGGTTAGAGTTGCTGCTAACTCTAATGTTCCATTTAGCATGGAGGCTAAAATTTTGGAACATTACAGTCCTCCCCTCCAAAATATTTTATTTTCCTCAAGAAAATGCATAAGGAGAACAAAATTTCTCCCATCTTCTTCATGTGGCCTCCATCAATAGCCTCCATTACTGCATCAAGAGAATCTGCAAATATACTGTCATCGAATGCTTCCTCCCAAGTGTGCAAAACCAAAGTGTCTACATCAATCAAAGGTGGAAAGTGTGAATGGAAACCTGCTAGCTATCTTATGGCCTCCAAAAAGTAGGAGTGATTATCATCATGGTGAATGAGTGCCTTCCTCACCCATGCTATCATCGAAATGAAGTGAGCCACCTTCCAACATGGCAACTCATGAAAAGTCTCCTCCATCTTGTGCTTCTGAAATATAGGTGGGCTGAATAAAGGAACATGATAGGCAAGAGGGCCTATCCCACACTGTCCTCCTCTCCACTACTGATAAGTGTAGAGGGTATGCTGATCTTGGGTTGAAACATGATGGCCCTCCACTGGCAAAAAGAAGATTTAGCCTCCAAGGACTCTTCCTCCAAAATCATGAGACATGCCAACAGAAACCATTCCATTCAAGATGAATGGCACATCATCACCACATGGAATCCAAATCAGAAAATGGCTGGAGGTTATGTGCAAGTTTGGATGATACATATGGTGTCTCTAGTGGATACAACGTAGTTCTTTCAACTGTCGATGTAGAGCATCAAGTGGCAAGTTGTTCTCCCAAGAATTTGTAACTATGTATGTTAGCTCATCTACTATGAAGTAGTAAGCCAAAATATATACCATTTGTGCATAATCAAATCAATACAACACTTACCCAAATTCATGTAAATATAGGTCATCAACATCACAATATTTGGCCCTAAAGTGACCATGAAACCCATAAATAATCTTGCTCTCATGTGGAGCAATACATTGTTTACATATGGTGAGAAAGTAAAAATACTCAATAGAGTAATCAACAAGCACATCAATGTCTTTCTTACCATGCATCATGTGGGAGCTGAAAGTGCGGTCCATGTATAAGTCCCCCCATGTGGATTCCCTCACAAAAATCTGCAAGAAGAAGGGATACACATACTCTTTAGAACACTCCATCACTAAGACCACACTCCCATGTGACTTCGATGTAGGCCTCAAGAATAAGGCTCCATGACTTCTCCCTTTGAAATTCCACATTCCAAAGCCATCCACCATCATGCTGCTATGTGAGAGGATCATCTTCCAACATGGAAGTCTCTCATGATCCTCCAACACTGAAGGGTAGCCTCCTTGCACCATGAATGCGCCTTTCTTCTCTTCAGAAACATCATTAAAATTATGGGAAGAATTTTTCCCATACACTCCCAAGTGCAGCCATAGCAACAAAAAATTTTGTTGCTGCCTCATTTCTCCCTCATACAAGCTATGAAGTGAGATCATGATGATCAGCTTGAATGATGCCCCATACCAACAAGTCTTCTGATACTCTATCTATGGGTGCCATGCCATCCAATTGTCTTAGCTCTCCATAGAAAACTTCCCTTGAACAAAATTACATCAGCAATACATGGAAGAAAGATACAATAAGAAAAAGTTTCCAAATGACAACCGAAGAGTGAATCATGGTCCCCCTCATGGAACCAGCACAGTGCATCCTTGGCCTCCATCAAAATAAGAAATAACAAGTGCTTTTCCAGCCACTTGTTTGCTGCCATAGTCATATCATAACATGAAAACATGAAGTTACAATATGGTGTCATTGGTGCACACCAAGAGACATATGGCTTCCTCCACAGCTCATCAAAAAGATAGCCAATATCAATGCTACAAGTAGTTGCAAGTACATCATCATACAATATGCAAGAAGAAATATTTCTTCTTGTTACATCATAATGCTCAAATAAGGGAAAGAAATACAATACAAAACATGAAATGATACCTCCTCCATTATGTACTTGAGGTCTTGAGCTGAAATGGCTCAACTGGAAATTCTCCCTCACTCCCAATGAGTAGGTAGGTGGCTGTGACATCCTCTCTATTACCACCCGGGCTATGAATGTTAGGTCCCTATATTACTAGTATAGTCCCTTATTGTTGTTAGTGTAACACCCTTATTGTTATTATTATACCCTTGTAACCCCCATATTGTTATTATTGTGCCCTTAAATTATTATTGTTAGGTCGGCTAGGATTACATTGTGGCCCCACTAGGATTAAATTATGGCCCCATGGACTCCTATATATAGAAAGGAGGTTTTGTAAATTGAATCATCCCAAAATTGTTCATTTATGTAATGTATTTGAGGTTTCCCCCTCAAAGTGGCTTATTTCTAAGGTGTTGATATCTCTTTTCTTCTATTTTTGGAGCTGGTTACACAAAATTGTGTATCAGAGCTTTGGATTCTAGGGTTTCACTGCTCTAAACAGGTCATCGTGGTATTTTCGCTATAAGTTTATTTCTACGAAGGTTCAAAATCTGAAATTTTTAGGGTGCGAAGTCGAAATCCTGAGGAAACCCATATAAAAATTTCAGAGCTTGGTTCGCAATATTTTCAGAGATATGATCTGTGGAAGGTAGTTCTTTTTTAGGCTCCCAAATTTCATCTCAAAGAGGTGATCGTGGGAAAAGATTCATAACCCTCTCTCTCTCTCTGAGCATCGTATTGGAGTGCCATAAAAATTTGTCTCAAGTACATGGAATGTAGTTTCTTGGCTATAAATTTTAGAGCTGAAGGACGAAACAGTGACACGTGGCAAGCCATACAAGTTCACTCTACTGAACCAATCCATAATTAGGTCGTTCTTGGATATTGGACACAACTTTGTCTTGGAGAATCCAAATCAGGTCAGACCTGTGGAATTCAAAAGAGAATTCAAAGGGCTACGTTGGTACTGAAATTCAAATATTTAAGTGCTGCAATCATAGAGATAATCCAATTTCAATATCAAGCTCCTCAAAAGCAAGAAAATGATGTGTATTTTTTTTACGAAGTGCATAAGTCTTGTTTGAAGAATCAATTTGAATTGTTTCCAAGGGCATATTGTAGAATAGATATCAGTATTGGGTTCTAAAATATGCCTCGTAAAAATAATTCAACACCCATTAAGCCTTCAGAAGGCTCTACTATGACTCATGAAAATGAAGAATTGCAACATGATCTATCAAAATTACAAGAGCAAGTGCACCAAATTTCTCTCTCGCAAAGAGCAACAAAAAATGAAATGGAAGTTTTGAAGAAAGGCGTGGAAGCTAAGATGGATAGCATGGAAGCTGGCATGGAAGCTAAGATGGATGACATAAATTCAACATGGAAAACATGAAGAATGATCTAAAAGCAGACATGGAAGGTTTGACAAAGTTGATACAAGAAATGTTTCATAATAGTGAAAATATAGTAGAAGAAACTCATGATGAGAACAAAATAAATGTTAATCGTGATTTCATAAACTCTAAAGTTGGTGGGAAGAACCACCATATTCCAAAAATTTAGATGAGGAAGTTTGATGGAAAGGATCATGTAACATGGATACTACATATGGAGAAATATTTTGATCTCCATAACGTGTAAAACACAGAAAAGGTACACATTCCAACTTTACATTTAGAAGAAAATACATTTGTATGGTATCGATGGCTTTTGTCCCATAAAAAAATTGTCACTTGGTCAATTTTTACGGAGGAAATGATAGCACATTATGAGGATACAAAGAGCAACACCTTCTTTAGCCAATTGATAAATCTCAAACAAAAGGGCTTAGTGGGGGAGCACATTGAGGACTTCAAAAAATTGAATATAAGGGTAACTGATATTCCAGAGGAACATAGGATTCATCTCTTCATAGGCACTTTAAAAGATGACATCCAACATGAAGTTCGCGTTTTGGAACCTGATTCACTGGAGAAGGCATTCAGGTTGGCAAGAAAAATTGAATATAAAATTATGGCGACAAGGAAGCCTACCAGTTACTTCTATAAAGAAGGAAGTGTTGCTACGCCTAGATTTCCACAACCTACAAGGTTGACACCACAAAAATTGGAAGAAAAAAGAGCAAAAGGGCTTTTCTACAGTTGTGATAGCAAATACACTAAAGGTCATAAGTGTGCTCAGAAGAAATTATTTTACATAGATTATGAAGAGGAAGAATAAAATGAAAAAGAAGAGGATATACACCAGGAACCAGCCATAGAAGGGGAAGAAATGAATTCGACCATATCATGTAATGCACTGGCAAGAATTACCACTCCTCAAATTCTCAAGATAGAAGGACATATCAAGAAGAAAAAGGTAATAGTGTTGATTGATTCAAGTAGCACCCATAATTTTATTCATTGTAAGGCAGCCAAGGAATTAAATTGTTTCCTATACCCAACACTAGAATGTCAAGTAATGGTTGCAAATGGAGGAACTATAAATTGCTCTGGAAAATGCCATAATATCAAGCTAACCATGGGGGAATATGTATTGACTAGTCCAATGCTTTCCATTCCTATGGGAGGTGCTGATGTTGTACTAGGAGTACAATGGTTACAATCTTTGGGGATGGTAGCTTTTAATTTTCAAGAACTTCTCTTAAAAAAAAATTCAGAAGGAAAGGAAGTCGAATTATGAGGTATTGAGGGGAAGCCGGGAAAGATAATAAGCTCTAATGTCATGACAAAGCTTCTAAAGAAAGAACAACGAGGTGTAATTGCACAATTATGCTCACTAGAAGTTCCAACATCAAAATCATCTATTTCTGCAGATCTCCAACAAGTCTTAGACAATCATTCCAAGGTGTTTGAAACTCCCAAAGGACTCCCATCTATTTGTGATCATGATCATGCTATTCATTTGATTCCAAGAAGTGTTCCTCCAAACATCAGGCCTTATAGATATCCTTATGTCCAAAAGAGAGAAATTGAACGTATGATTGTAGAAATGTTAGAGGCAGGTATAATTCAACCTAGTCAAAGCTCTTTCTCTGCTCCTGTAGTATTGGTACACAAGAAGGATGGATCATGGAAAATGTGTCTGGATTACAGGGAGCTCAATAAGCTCACCATTAAAGATAAATTTCCCATTCCTGTGATTGATGAATTATTAGATGAATTACATGGAGCAATTTATTTTACCAAGTTGGATCTTCATTCAGGATATCATCAAATTAGAATGAAGACTGAAGATATTCCAAAAAGAGCATTTCGAACTCATAAGGGTCATTATGAATTTTTGGTCATGCCTTTTGGCCTTACCAATGCACCTTCTACATTTCAAGGGTTGTTGAATTCCATTTTCAAACCCTTCCTTAGCAAATTTGTGCTAGTATTTTTTGATGATATACTAATCTACAGCAGGTCTTGGAAGGATCATGTTGAACATGTTGACAGGGTGCTCAA
Source organism: Pinus albicaulis (assembly GCA_034641835.2). Lineage (NCBI taxonomy): Eukaryota > Viridiplantae > Streptophyta > Pinopsida > Pinales > Pinaceae > Pinus > Pinus albicaulis. The sequence continues at coordinate 542,974,344 of CM076570.1, forward strand.
ACTATTGCAGGAGAAACAATTATATGCAAAACATCCAAATGTTTCTTTGGAGTACAAGAGGTGGAATATCTGGGTCATATTATATCTCACGAGGGTGTTAAGGTAGACCCTAACAAAATTAAAGCCATTAAGGAATGGAAAGTCCCCACAACCATAAAGCATTTGCGAGGATTTCTCAGGTTAATAGGGTATTATCACAATTTTGTTAAGAATTATGGGAGAATAGCACCACCTCTAACAACATTATTGAAGAAAGATGCATTTTCATGGACTCCTGAAGCAACTAAGGCCTTTAAACATCTTAAAGAGGAAATGTGTCGAGCACCAGTCTAAGCTATGCTAGACTTCACAAAAAGCTTTATTGTGGAATGTGATGCCTCAGGAAATGGAATTGGTGTTGTTTTAATGTAGGAAAGAAGACCCATTGCTTTTGAAAGTCATCCAATCAAAGGAAAGTATTTACCGAAACCTATTTATGAGAAGGAAATGTTAGCAATACTACATGCACTAAAGAAATGGCGAACTTACCTAATGGGAAGACACTTCAAGGTAAAAACTGATCATGATAGTCTTAAACACTTTTGGGAACAAAGACTATCATCAGAAGAGCAGCAAAAATGGGTCACAAAGATGTTGGGTTATGACTTTGAAATAATCTACAAAAAAGGAAAGCTTAATGTTGTTGCAGATGCACTCTCAAGAAAGATTGAAGAGGTGGAAGCATTGCTTTGTGCCATTTCTATTATCCAACCAGATTGGATAACCAAAGCAAGAGATGAATGGAAGAAGGACAAAGATGTATAGACACTCATTCAAAAGTTGCAACAAGATCATTAGGGGAATTTTGAGGTCTAAAATGGGCCTCCTAAGGAAATAATAAAATAATAACTAAACTAATAAAATAATATTTATGAATTTGCAGTTCACTTTTTGCACAACAATCCATGTAACCATAGTTAAATTTAATTCAAAAGTTGTACCAAAATAAAATTAATAAAAAAATTGTATTGATGTGACTATAAATAAGAATGAAATTTTCAAGAAAAAGTCATTATCATTGAACAACTAATGCATTTGTCCTTTGTACTTAAATAACTTAAAATAAAATATAAATATAAATTTATAGATTTTTAATTATATTATATGCTATTAATTAAAATTTATATTATTTAAATAGTATAATAACATGTAATTAATATACTATATAAAAATAATATAATATAATATAATAAATGTATAGGGATATGCATTGTTTCTTTCAAGAAATATGAAAAGACATTCATATATTTTTATTCAAAAAGTGTGAAATGAAATTTATTATGGGTACTTTACTTTGACAAAAAAGTACTTGGAGCACTACCATGGTTAACCATGAGTTTTTATCCACCATTGAGAATGTGACAAGTAAGTACCTTTAACTCAAGCAATCCCACCTAAACCATTAGGGATGATGTCATCCCCTAAAATGTGATTGGTTCTCATAAAGTGAATTTTGATTGTACATTTTTCTTAGGAGGCCCATTTTAGACCTTAAAATTCCCCTAATACCTAGTACATCTGATACATTTAGTTGGAAAAATGATTCTTTATGGTACAAAGATCACTTATATCTTTATAGGAATTCCCAACTAAAAAAAAAGGTTCTTTTGGAACTACACACTTCTCCTTTAGGAGGACACTTAGGATTTTTAAAAACTTACCACAGGGTGAAGAAATAATTTTTTTTGGATGGCCTTAAATCTAATATTCAAAAGTTTGTAGCGGAATGTTTGGTTTTCCAGCAGAATAAAGTTGAGACAATTAAGACCCCGGGACTTCTACAACCTTTATCCATTCCAAGTCAACATTGGGAGGAGATTTCAATGGATTTTATTATAGTTTTACCTAAGTCCGAAGGAAAGAGCATCATCATGGTGGTAGTTGATAGAATTACCAAGTATGCAAACTTTTGTGCATTATCTCATCCATTTAAAGCAAGTACAGTTGCTACTACGTTTATGGACACAATTCAAAAGCTACATGGAAGCCCAAGGGTTATTGTGAGCGACAGAGATCCCATTTTTACTTGAAATTTTTGGACAGAATTATTTTCTTGTTTGGGTACTCAATTAGCTCATAGCTCATCTTAAGATCCTCAATCTGATGGTCAAACTAAGATAGTAAATAAATGTTTGGAAGGATATCTTCGTTTTTTTGTATCTGATAAACAAACACAATGGGTCAAGTGGTTACCTCTCGCTAAATGGTGGTATAACTCTTCCTTCCATACTGCAGCAAAAATGACCCCATTTATGGCACTTTATGGATATCATCCACCATCCATCACATCATATTTAAGGGAAAATTCAAAGGTACAAGCAGTGGAAGATCACATCGAGAATTAGCAAGAAGTTCTCCAACTCTTAAAGGATAACCTAAATTTGGCACAAAACTGAATGAAACAATAGGCAGATCAACATCGCAGCGAGAGAAGTTTTGATGTAGGAGATTGGGTATTTTTACGGCTACAACCATACAAAAAAATGTCCCTCAAGCAAGCTAAGAAGGATAATAAATTATCGCTAAAGTACTATGGTCCTTACAAGGTGTTGCAAAATATTGGTACTATGGCATACAAATTGGAGCTTCCTGCTTCTTTGCGAGTGCATCCAGTTTTCCATGTTTCATGCTTAAAGAAGGTTATAGGTGAAAATATTCTAGTTCAAACAATATTGCCAGAACTTGATGAGGAAGGAAAAATCATATTGGAACCTGAAGCAGTCACAGAAACAAGACCTCGACAGCTACGTAATCGATCAATTTCAGAGTATCTCATTAAGTGGAAGAACTTACCCACTGAAGATTCTACATGGGAGGATGAAAATTTTATACAGAAGCACCCAGAGCTACTCAAACATTGAGGACAACACTTTTTTGGAGAGGGGGATGTTAGGTCCCTATATTACTAGTATAGTCCCTTATTGTTGTTAGTGTAACCCCCTTATTGTTATTATTGTACCCTTGTAACCCCCATATTGTTATTATTGTGCCCTTAAATTATTATTGCTAGGTCGGCTAGGATTACATCATGGCCCCACTAGGATTACATTATGGCCCCATGGACTCGTATATATAGAAAGGAGGTTTTGTAAATTGAATCATCCCAGAATTGTTCATTTATGTAATGTATTGGAGGTTTCCCCCTCGAAGTGGCTTATTTATAAGGCATTGATATCTTTTTTCTTCTATTTTTGTAGTTGGTTAAACAACAATGAATCTCTCCATATGTTGATATATGTCCTGCTGGATGCCCTCCCAAGTGAACTCCTCCATCAAATGGAAATATGCATCAAAATGCATAGAAGAGAAGTCCTCATGTGCTGTGTTAGCCATCAGTAAATTTTTTCATAAGAAAATGATGGCTAAAACAAGTCTGGAGCCTTCAAGAGATTATTTTCATAAGAAAACTACTCATTCTTGAAGTCTTCTATTCCCTAAACGGTGTTGTTCCCTAACAATTGATGTTCACTAATTGTTGTTCCTTAATTACTATGCCTTAAAATCTTGTTGTTCCCTCAAAAAATCCAACAAGAAATCTGTTGTTCCCTTCAAAACTGTTTCCTAAACAACCCCTTTTCATCATTTCATTCACTCATTGTGGCCCTTTTTACCCTCCATTTTCCTCTTAAAAGCTCCTTTCTCCTTTCCATTTAACCTCCATTCCCCTCAAAGAACCTTCAAAAAGTCCCTTTTGAAGCATAAATCCTTTTTATGGTGTAAAAACCTCCGTTTTTAACTATCGAAACTTGAAAAAACCCATAAAACCCCCCCTTTTTTGGCCTAAATGTGCCCTTTTATTAAACAAGTAGGCTTAAGCCCCCTATTAGCTTAGCCCCCATCTCCTTTTTTGCATATACCCCTGCGCCCGTGACCAGGCACTTAGCGCTCTAGCATTGCAAAGTGGATATCGCATCGGCGCTGTCGCATGTTCCTTACCTCACTTCCCTTTCCCCCCCGCTGATGCGATAAGCCCCTCCTCTCGTGGCCCTCGGTCACATACCCCGCCATATGACCATACCCCTACACTAATCCATATTCCCCATTGCATTGGCACTTATTCTTTTGTCTCCCTCATTCCTTTGCTCCCCGCTGATGTGATAGGCCCCTTTCCTTTCGCTCTCGGTCCCTTTTTCCTTCACGGGACCACTGCCCAACAATTTCCCTTAAACCCATTCCCTTAACCTTATTCTACCCTCATTCCCTTTGTAAGGCGCCTTCTTCGTTATATTTTCTCTACCACAGTTGTAAGAACCTAGTTCAAATCTCACCGTTAATCTATATAATCCAACGGCTCTTGGTTAAACCTGACACCCAACCCCTCTGGGCCCAAGGGTTATGTAATGTATTGGAGGTTGCCCCCTCAAAGTGGCTTATTTATAAGGCATTGATATCTTTTTTCTTCTATTTTTGTAGTTGGTTAAACAACAATGAATCTCTCCATATGTTGATATATGTCCTGCTGGATGCCCTCCCAAGTGAACTCCTCCATCAAATGGAAATATGCATCAAAATGCATAGAAGAGAAGTCCTCATGTGCTGTGTTAGCCATCAGTAAAATTTTTCATAAGAAAATGATGGCTAAAACACGTCTGGAGCCTTCAAGAGATTATTTTCATAAGAAAACTACTCATTCTTGAAGTCTTCTATTCCCTAAACGGTGTTGTTCCCTAACAGCTAATGTTCACTAATTGTTGTTCCTTAATTACTATGCCTTAAAAGCTAGTTGTTCCCTCAAAAAATCCAACAAGAAATATGTTGTTCCCTTCAAAATTGTTTCCTAAACAACCCCTTTTCATCATTTCATTCACTCATTGTGGCCCTTTTTACCCTCCATTTTCCTCTTAAAAGCTCCTTTCTCCTTTCCATTTAACCTCCATTCCCCTCAAAGAACCTTCAAAAAGTCCCTTTTGAAGCATAAATCCTTTTTATGGTGTAAAAACCTCTGTTTTTAACTATCGAAACTTGAAAAAACCCATAAAACCCCCCTTTTTTTGGCCTAAATGTGCCCTATTAAACAAGTAGGCTTAAGCCCCCTATTGGCTTAGCCCCCATCTCCTTTTTTGCATATACCCCTGCGCCCGTGACCAGGCACTTAGCGCTCTAGCATTGCAGGATATCGCATCGGCACTGTCGCATGTTCCTTACCTCGCTTCCCTTTCCCCCCCGCTGATGCGATAAGCCCCTCCTCTTGCGGCCCTCGGTCACATACCCCGCCATATGACCATACCCCTACACTAATCCATATTCCCCATTGCATTGGCACTTATTCTTTTGTCTCCCTCATTCCTTTGCTCCCCGCTGATGTGATAGGCCCCTTTCCTTTCGCTCTCGGTCCCTTTTTCCTTCACGGGACCACTGCCCAACAATTTCCCTTAAACCCCTTCCCTTAACCTTATTCTACCCTCATTCCCTTTGTAAGGCGCCTTCTTCATTATATTTTCTCTACCACAGTTGTAAGAACCTAGTTCAAATCTCACCGTTAATCTATATAATCCAACGGCTCTTGGTTAAACCTGACACCCAACCCCTCTGGGCCTACCATCCACTATGTAAACCCCTCCCCCAATCCTACACTGACACCTGGCCTCCACTTAACCAATCCACCAAGCACTTCTCTCCATCGCGCTCCCCCGTAGCCGTAGGATCTCCCGCCCCCTAGATCCAATGGTCTATGATGAAAATCGCGTGATTTTTGTGTTTGAGATTTAACATTCCAAAATCACGCAAAATAGGTGGTTTTATGAAATCCAAGCATCTCCTTTTAATTATATCGTGTTCCCTCTGGGCTAAACCTCTTGCCACTCTAACATCGCGTGAAAACCACTGATGGTTTTTGCAAAACCACCAAGCCCTATTTTGAGCCAAATATAGTTTTTTAACCTATTTTTCATAGTTTTTCTCCATAATAACTCCTCTGCTCCCCTGCCTACATATCCCACTCTTCTGCATATGCTCCTCCGCTTTCGCCAGCCTCCAAAGTAGTCTTTCCAGAAACCGCAGGATTTATTAACAGGTTTGTTGGTTTTTCGCAGGTTGGATGGAAGTATTTTAAAAGTGAGAACCCTCCCCATAGTTCAGTAAAAGAACAGGGCCAAGGGTGATGATCCTCATGGCCCGAAACAAAAGAAAAAAGGGCCAAAGGGATGATTTTCATGTCACAAGAAATAGATCATGACCATTTGGAATTTTAGTAAAACCCTCCATGTACTAAAACCACTTGTACACAGTAAAGGGAAATTCAGGGAATAATTAAGGCCAAGTGGATTAAAAGAGAAGACTGAAGATTCAAAGGGTTTAATCCTGACACTTAAGGATAAAGCAAGATTAAAGGTTAAATACAGTTGATAAAGAACAGAAAGACGGAAAGTGATTAAAGGAATTAAGGTCGAGAAACAAAGCAAAAAGATAATTAAAAGGTGAATACAGTTAGCATAAAGGATTAAAAAAGCCCGAAGATGATCAAAAGAAGACTTAAAGCATAAATTAAAGGTTAATATCAGCGATTAAAGAGTTAAAGACACAGATCATTCAAGCAAGCCTCCAAATGCCACATCATTGAGGCTATTACTCCTCAAAATGCCACCTACCAGTTGATTTCACCTAAAGGTAGTGCGTATTAATCACACAGTCAGAGATATTTCTAAAGACACCTCAAAATTTATTGCCAGCCTACCAAAAGCCCCAAAGTCAACAAAAGCGACTGAAGTTGATGAAATTTAATGTAATAATCAATTAGCAGAGTTAAACATTTGAAAAAAAACTTCTTCATTTGGCCCTTCAAAGGCCAAGAAGCTCTTACTCTACATTAATTGAATAGATAGACCTTTCTTTCACTCCACCTCCTCATTCTTCTATAAATACTTTTGTAGAAGATAGTATAGACGTTGGTCTCTGGATATCTGTCATATGTAAATAGCTTCTGAAGCTGCTGTAGCTCTATTTTGTAATTGAAGACACATAAGCTGAGATGAGAAGTTTGAAGCTGTAAATACCCACTGGACTTGAAGATTGTAACTGGTTTGAACATCGAATACAAATAGTTGATTTATGGGATCCTGGTCTATGTCAATGGTAGTGTGTTTTTCACTATAACTTGTTATTTTCTTATTGTTTCCATTCTATCCACTTTCCTCTGATAAAGAAAAAAAAATATAGATTAGGATTTACTTCTGAAGTACCCTAAATCTCACTGATAAATCTTTATCCTTTATGTTTTCTTCTAAATGTGTTTTGAAGGTAATTCAATAGATTATAACTAGCGAAGTGTTGGTAAGCCCATTTTTCCTGAGTACAACTTGAGATATTGTCTTTGAATGTTCTTTAAATTCTGCTAATTAAATATTGAGCTAGAGAAGTCTATGGTTAGCCCTATCCTCAAGTTTCTTCTCCAATAGTTGCTTTGAAAAGTTCCCTTAAGAGTATGTTGAAAGAAGCCTAGTTTAAAAGTACTTAAATGATCTTAGACTAATTTCTATGTTTATCATGAATGTTTTCCTTTGAGAATATGTTGAAATTAGGCTAAGTTAAAAGTCTTCACTTCATCTTAAGCTATTCTCTGTTTTTAAATGTTTTCTCTTGAAAGTATATCAAAGCATGTTATTTTAAAAGTACTTACCTGATCTTGGACTGTTCTTTGTTTCTTCATGTGTTTTAATTCTTTCACTTCATTTCTTACTATTTCATTCCCTAAAATCAACTTACAGAGATCCTTTGACATGGATGCCTTGCCCCATGCACAACTCTTGAAAATTGTTGTGCAATTAAATCCTATTATGACTCCATAGCCCAATGGATTGATGTTTTTCCTTTCTTCTCTTATCAATTGAAACATTCCTTCATTTGCTTACATCTTCACCCTTCATACATACTTCCTTCACCTTCATGTTATCCTGCCCAACCAAACAAAAAAAAAAACAACCTTTTTCTTCATAACTAGCCTAAAAGCATACTCGAAGCCTTAAATATCATATCTTTGAACACACAAATAGAGAGATCCCTCTCTGAATCTAGGATGGCTAGGTCCTCAGATTCCAAAGTGGTTTGATGTAGGCTCTGTAGCATTTGTACTTGCCAATATTGCAAACTACGGAGACCTAACAGACTAGCGACGATACTGGGGATTATTGAGTAATAGATAACTTCACAACTCAACTAACCCCTATTCCTAAATGAAAAAAGTTTCACCAAGACTGGTTATTATTGGTTGTTGATGGTGAACAACAATCAAACTTGGAAAATAAGTAAAAATCCTTCACCTGGTGACTCCAAAACTCCCAAAATACCAAATGAATCCACTGGTAGAAGACTCTAAACTGGTTGAACAGACACCGTGACCTCTTTTCTGATTTACAAACATGATTCCAAGGATACAACGAAGATATGCCCCAATGAGTAAAGATCATATCCCTGGGTTCCCACATAAGATGCCCCAGGTGAATTGGGATGAAAACCTGCCTGTTTTTCAAGGTGAATAGTTTGATGACCCTTTGTTACATCTCATCAAATTTAATATACATGTGTGGAGGTTAAAAGTGGAATGGTATGAAGACTGCCTTATGAAAATGTTCATGTTGACATGATAAGGAAAAGAAAGGGATTGGTATGAATGGTTGAGGACTAGTAGTTTGTTTTCTCTACGAGACCTCCACATAATATTTTATGATCATTATAAGGAAAAATCCTCGTATCTATCATTGGATGGTAGTTTTTGTAATGAATATGAGGGCCTCATAGAATACCTTGCAGGCATTTATGAAGATTTGGGAAATTGGCAGCCTGAAGATCTCATAGTAGCCGTCCATGAATTTGATGCCCAAGACAATTATCATAAAAACCTAGATGAATTAGTTGAGGAAGAAATTAATCGAGAAATAGAAGAGAATCCTCAACATCTAATTGAAAACATGACTAATGATGATTTATCATCCCTTTTAGCTGAGGCTCAAGAAAACACCCAGCCTCAAATTCAGTCTTCCCAAGAGATAGAGAATTGTTGTATTTCTGCTCAAAGAAACAAAAAAAAATCTCCCCCTTTGATAGAAGAGGAAATTGATCAAATTTTAAACAAACAGCCATCCTCTGAAATTCTTTATAAAACAAACACTCTTGCCCATTCACATTGTTGTAAAAATTTAGAAAATTCCCTTGATCAAAACAAAAAAAGAGCTCCTGATAATCTAGTATGTTTGATTGGTGACATTACTTACATTAATGATTTTCCTAATTTTTATCTTTCTGATGATGATGTTCTGCAAACAGAAGTTGATCTTGCAAGACCATAATTAGTAGATTTGTGGAAGGGAGATCAGTTCCACCAACTCCAAGAAAGTAATGAGACAAAGCATACTATTTATGATACCGATGAAGAAAGCTTTAAAAATTTAGAAGATTGAGAATAATTTTTGAAGCCTTGCTCTGCTTCATTACAACTCGTCAGTAGCATTTTTCATGTGATTGGGAAACAGCAGTCTTTGAAATCAAAGGTTGAGGAAAAAACAATAAAAAATTTCTTGAGCATGATGAATATAAAGAACCCTCTCATGAAAGGGTTAAGGTAATCAAAGAAACCCCTGCTCAAGAATATACTGACCTTTTCACAGAGTTTAGTCCACTAAATCAGAACATACCAGGACTGCAAGAAGACAACACTTCCAAATATGATGAGTCCTCCAGTTCAGATGATAATGAGGATGAGAAATATTTTCTTTCTCAAAATAATCTTGATCTTGATCCAATGGAGGAAAATGTAATCCTGGTTGAGAACTATCTTTCAAATACTCACAGCCAGGTATTATTTCAAGATCCCTATGCTAATTTTTTGAAGACATTTGAAGAAGGGATAAAAGTTGTTAGGAGCAGTGTATTACCAAAAGTAAGAAATTTTTTTAACGCTGCTACTAAAGAACAAGTGAGATGGGAGTGGCCCTTTTGTTTATCCAACATGCCCAAAGAGAAGAGTAAACACCAGTCATGGAACCATATGATTGACTGGATGTACTGGAAAAAAGTGTTTGTCAGCTAATCATGTAAATATTCCAAGTTATATTAGGGTAGGTAGGAATGTCAATAAATCTCAGCCTTTGAGCATTTAGTTGGTCTTTTGTTTTCTATTTTGAATTTAAAAAAGGAAAAAATACAAAAAAGAGAAAAAGAGAAAAGATGGAAAAAATAAAACAACAAAGGTACAACCCCATACCAAGAAAGAAAAGAGAAATATAAAAGTGTGCAAGCTTAAAAGCCACTACCAAAAAGAGCACTGCTATTTAGTCATACAGACTAATCATGACTGGATAGATTTAAATTTACTACTAATAGGTTAGTGAATCAGATTTTCCAAAATATTTAATATTGGCTTATCAGTAGATTAGATTAGGATAGAAATAATGGCTCTAATCAGACCAAAATCTGAGCTAAAGAAAAAGAAAGAATTGGTTCTAATCTGCTAAAAAATATGAACCAAGGAAAAGGAGAACAGCACAAAGAGATAAAAATCAGAGCTGCAAAAAGAATGAAAGATGCTTAGCCTTCATAGTTTTGTTTAAAATTTCTGCAAATGAAGTCTATGTGTAGCTTGTTTTTATGCCATAGTTCCACAGCAAATCAGACTGTCTAATCCTGATTTGATTTTGTTTTAAATTTCTGTTTTAGAAAATAGAGAATAAAATCTGCCAGACAGTCTAATCCTGGCGGATAGTGGCTTAGGTAGAGAATTTATGAGTTCAACAGTCTAATCTAAACTCATGGAATAAATAAGGGTAGATTTAGTTTAGTTCTTCCTTCTTTCAAAAGAATAAAATGTTGATGTTTAAGGTTCGCAAGTCCAAATGCACCTGCTAAAGGAAAAATGTTAGGAAGTAGGTTGTCTAGGTAGTTGTTTGGGAGAATTTGTTTGCTGATATGAAATACTGATCATCTTTTCTAAAGAAGCATGATAAAAAAAAAAGACGATGTCATGGATAAGGCATAGGACTACATCCCAGAGGTCAAATTCTGAAGATTCTTGACACCTCCAAGGAGCTGGCATCCCTAAATGGAGCCACTGTTATCCATCAATAAATTTTTTCATACGCAAATGATGCCTTAAACAGGTCTAGAGCCTTCAAGAGATTATTTTCATAAGAAAATTACTCATTTTTCAAGTTTTATATTCCATAAACAGTGATGTTCCTTAACAGTTGTCATTCCCTAATTACTGTTCCTTAATTACTATGCCTTAAAATCCCGTTTTTCCCTCCAAACATCCAACAAGAAATATGTTGTTCCCTTCAAAACTGTTTCCTAAATAGCCTCTTTTCATCATTTCATTCACTCATTGTGTCCCTTTTTACCCTACATTTTCCTCTTAAAAGCTCCTTTCTATTTTCCATTTACCCTCCATTCCCCTCAGAAAACCTTCAAAAGGTCCCTTTTGAAGCATAAATCCTTTTTATGGTGTAAAAACCTCCCTTTTTAATTATCGGAACTTGAAAAAACACATTAAAACCCCTTTTCTTGGGCCTAAATGTGCCCTTTTATTAAACAAGTAGGCTTAAGCCCCCTGTTGGCTTAGTCCCCATCTTTTTCTTCATATACCCCTATGCCCATGACCAGGAGCTTAGTGCTCATCCTATCGCAAAGTGGATATCACATAGGCCCTGTCACATGTTCCTTACCTCACTTCCCTTTCCCCCTGACAATTCGATAAGCCCCTCCTCCCTCGGCCCCTGGTCACATACCCTTCCATATGACCATACCCCTACACTAATCCATAGTCCCCATCGCATCAGCGGTTACTCTTTTTTCTCCCTCATTCCTTTGCTCCCTGCCAATGCGATAGGCCCCTTTCCTTCTGCTCCCGATCCCCTTTTCCTTCATGGGACCACTGCCCAGCACTTCCCCTTAAACCCCTTCCCTTAATCTTATTCTACCCTCGTTCCCTTTGTAAAGCTCCTTCTCCATTATATTTTCTCCGCCACAGTTGTAAGAACCCGGTTCAAATCTCACCGTTGATCTATATAATCCAATGGCTCTCGGTTAAACTTGGCACCCAACCCCTCTGGGCCTACCATCCACTACGTAAACCACTCCCCCAATCCTACACTGACACCTAGCCTCCACTTAACCAATCCACCAAGCACTTCTCTCCATCGCACTCCCCCGTAGCTGTTGGATCTCCCCCCCAGATCTAACGGTCTACGATCAAAATCGCGTGATTTTTGCATCTAAGATTTAACATTCCAAAATCACACGAAATAGGTGGTTTTATGAAATCCACACGTCTAATTTTAATTGGATCACGTTCCCTCTGGGCTAAACTGCTTGCCACTCTAACATTGCGCGAAACCTGTCGATGGTTTTCCCAAAACCACCAAGCCCTATTTTGTGCCAAATATAGTTTTTAAACCTATTTTTCACAGGTTTTCTCCATAAGAACTCCTCTGCTCCCCTGTCTACATATCCCACTCCTCTGGATATGCTCCTCCGCTTCCGGCAGCCTCCAAAGCAATCTTTCCAGAAACCGCAGGATTTATTACCAGGTTTGTTGGTTTTTCGTAGGTTTGATGGCAGTGTTTTAAAAGTGGGAACCCTCCTCACAGTTCATTAAAAGGACAGGGCTAAGGGTGATGATACTTGCAGCCAAAAATAAAATAAAAAAGGGCCAAAGGTATGATTTCCATGTCACAAGAAATAGATCATGGCCATTCGACATTTCAGTAAAACCCTCCATGTACTAAAATCACCTGTACACAGTAAAGGGAAATTCAGGGAATAATTAAGGTTAAGTGGAATAAAAGCGAAGATTGAAGATTCAAAGGGTTTAATCCTGATAGTTAAGGATAAAGCAAGATTAAAGGCTAAATACAGTTGATAAAGGACAGAAAGCCTGAAAGTGATTAAAGAAAGGAATTAAGGCTGAGAAACAAAGGAAAAAATATAATTAAAAGGTGAATACAGTCAGCATAAAGGATTCAAAAAGACCGAAGATGAACAAAAGAAGACTTAAAGCACAAATTAAAGGTTAATATCAGTGATTAAAGAGTTAAAGACATAGATCAGTTAAGAAAGCCTCTGAATGTCACATCATTGAGGCTATTATTCCTCAAAATGCCACTTACCAGCTGATTTCACCTAAAGGTAGTGCGTATTAATCACAGAGTCAGAGATATTTCTAAAGACACCTCAGAATTTATTGCCAGCCTACCAAAAGCCCCAAAGTCAACAAAAGTGACTGAAGTTGATGAAATTTAATGTAATAATCAATTTGCAGAGTTAAACATTTGAAAAAAAAAATTCTCCATTTGGCCCTTCAAATGCCGAGAATCTCTTACTCTACATTAATTGAATAGATAGACCTTTCTTTCACTCCAACTCCTCATTGTTCTATAAATACTTATGTAGAAGATAGTATAGGCGTTGGTCTCTAGATATCTATCATATGTAAATAGCTTCTGAAGTTTTTGTAGCTCTGTTTTGTAATTGAAGACACATAAGCTGAGATGAGAAGTTTGAAGCTGTAAAGACCCATTGGACTTGAAGATTGTAACTGGTCTGAACATCAAATACAAATAGCTAATTGATGGGATCCTGGTCTATGTCAATGGTGATGTGTTTCTCACTATAAATTGTTATTTTCTTATTGTTTCCATTCTATCCACTTTCCTCTGATAAAGAATAACAAATATAGATTAGGATTTACTTCTGATGTACCCTAAATCTCACTGATAAATCTTTATCCTTTATGTTTTCTTCTAAATGTGTTTTGAAGGTAATTCAATAGAGTATAACCAGTGAAGTGTTGGTAAGCCCATGTTTACTTAGTACAACTTGAGATATTGTCTTTGAATGTTCTTGAAAAGTCTGCTAATTAAAGAATCAGCTAGAGAAGTCTATGGTGAGCCTTGTCCTCAAGCTTCTTCTCCAACAGTTGCTTTGAAAAGTTGCCTTAATAGTATGTTGAAAGCAGGCTAGTTTAAAAGTACTTACTTGATCTTAGACTACTTTTTATGTTTATCATGAATGTTTTCCTTTGAGAATATGTTGAAAGCAGGCTATGTTAAAAGTATTTACTTGATATTAAGTTGTTCTCTATTTTTAAATGTTTTCTCTTGAAAGTATATCAAAGCAGGTTAGTTTAAAAGTACTTACCTGATCTTAGGTTACTTTTGTGTTTTTCCCTTAAGTGCATGTTAAAAGAAGTCTAGTTTACAAGTACTTACCTGATCTTAGACTGTTCTTTTTTTCTTCATGTGTTTTACTTCTTTCACTCCATTTCTTACTGTTTCATTCCATAAAATCAACTTAAAGAGATCCTTTGACATGGATGACTTGCCCCATGGACCACTCTTGAAACTTACTGTGCAATTAAATCCTATTATGACTCCATAGCCCAATGGATTGATGTTTTTCCCTGCTTGTCTTATCAACTGAAACATTCCTTCATTTTCTTACATCTTCACCCTTCATACAAACTTCCTGCATCTTCATGTTATCCTGCCTAGCCAAACAAAAACAAACAACCTTGTTCTTCATAACTATCCTAAAATCATACTCGAAGCCTTAAAGATCATATCTTTGAACACACACATAGAGAGACCCCTATCTGAATCTAGGATGGCTAGGTCTTCAGATTCCAAAGTGGTTTGATGTAGGCTCTGCAGCATTTGTACTTGCCAATCTTGCAAACTATGGAGACTCCCAACAAAAACGTAGCAGCCTTTGTAGAAATTAGTCAATAAATCACTGATCCATCAAGATTAACCCGATCATACATCACTCTCATTGCATGCATAACACATAACCTTCTTTCTCCACAATTAATCGTCACATGCGGAAATAATATAGAAGCAATCGCACATCAAATCAATCACACATTAACTCAAAGATGTATGGGGAGTTTCAGTCGAAACCCCCACCTATTGTGTATATTATAATGGAGAAATCATGTAACAAGAAGTGCGCCAAGAGAGTAAACTGCTGTTTATAGTCAAAATATTATTAAGGGTAAATAATATTTGACTTCCATATTTTTAGGAGATCAGTCTAAAAATAGCCTGGGTCCTAAAAATAAGGGTCTCATCCATTTTTACCGACATGTCGCATACTTTAAGAATCTCCAAGTAGAATTCCCAAATTATGCTCCGTATGTTCAAAAATAGACATAGTCTAAAAATAGACTTGCGCGACTATTCGCGCCACTTAGTGAAGGCGGCTTCATTTCATGCAGCCCCATCATCTGCCGCATCCGCATTCTCAACAAGCTTCCTTGAGACTAGAAGATCTAGTCAAGAAGATCCTACCATAGGAATAGGTGACCATATCATCGACCATGTATCTCTCATCTCCATCCAGGTCATCAAGAATCATGCATGCACCAAGATCCTTGGAGTACTCTACCAAGAGATGAGATCTCCAGTAAGTATCAATCCTCACCAGTGACAGCGCTAGTGATATAGCACGTGAAGCTCTCCTCATGCTGCTACCTACTACTTTGACATCCCCCATGTCGAATTCTTCCTCCAAACTCTTCACCTCTCCAAAATCCAAGAGTGGTGAACCCAAAGACAAGATATCTCTCATAAACTGTAGAACTGGTGACCTCCCTAGTGGAATGCCTCTATGTAGTGAGACATCAATGTCAAGAGTAGATTGTACATATGATTGGGAAACCTTTCCCTTGACCTTACAGTGAAAATCAGTCTGTTCCTTCCTTGCATTGACTTTCTAAAATTGAGAAGGGTGTGTGCTCCTCGTCAACTGATGCTGCTCTTCCTCCCTACCTACTCCTCCCAGCTGCAAGGCTGCACAATCATGTTTCTCACTGATTGTGCTTGGACCTATGTATGAGATCCTGGGGAAATTCTTGTAAGGACACAAGAATACCTCCTATTGGAGCATGTGCTCCTCCCTCCTCTGCATGAGGCACTAGATTTTCTCTAGATGTGATAGCGTTGTTTCCCTCTTCTTCATCAATGTGTGTAGGCAACATCTCAACAATTGGATCCCTTTGTGAAAAAGTGATCCCCATGCCCTCTTGTTCAAGAATATGAACTGTAGGTTTTACTTCCGGAAATGTGTAATGCAAGACATTAGCTCTTCCCATTGTTTTCTGAAATGGAGCTTCCTCCATCACATGCAAGGGTTTTGTTTTCTCAATTTTTCCTTGCTCATGTGTCTTAGGAAGTTCTTCACCAAACCTCTCCATCAATGTTTTTATGAATATTGCATAAGAGAAAGTGTTGGCATTCTTTAAGGAATAAGATTCAAAAATCCACCATGCATGAGCCTTACCTCTGAAATGCAATGTTGCAACTCAGATGGCTTCATCTTTGGAAATGTGGTGCATCTGCAAATAGGAGTCTATCTCCTTCACCCAAGCTCCAGCTGAACATGTAGGTGATCTGGCAAAAGTAGATAGAAGAAATATATCTCCATCCTGCTAATTTCTCTTCTCCATCTGGATCTTGCAAAACTCTTGGAAATCAGTATGATCTCTAAACCTCTCACTTTGAGATTCATACTCATGCAACAAATCAGTAAGAGTTCTCCTCTTAGGCATTTTTCCTCCTCCCATCCATCTCAAGATAGCTCTGGGCACTTTACTACACTGTGCATCATGGATTGCAGCTACATTCTCACACTAACCATGTGAAAATCTAGATTCAGCTCTAGATTCAACCTTTTTTGGAGGTTCCATCTCCAATCTCATCTTCTTCAACTCTCCTTGAAAGCTCTTCATAGATTTTGGAAGAAGCTTTGTAAGCTTGTATTCATTTCTTCTATCACATACTGAAGCTTTCTGTCTTCTGTCCATATCTCCCTCCTCTAATATCTGGATCTCACAGGTTGAGCCAAAGATCATCCTTTGATACCACTATAATAATTCGGAATAGGAACAACTCATGAATTATGCATGAAAAATGCATTTCCAGCAACATAATGTAATAAAAAAGTAGAATTGACTCTTTCATCCCATATATTAGTAAATATAAATTCTAAATCCAAGATTAGAGTTGAAACAAAGAAAACTAGGTGGGTTAAACAGATCTCCCACACCTAGGATTTCCAAAAAGTGCTAAAACCCTAAGACTGCAAAATGCTAGAGCAGCTACTAAAGGGGTTGCACAGTCTAAGAGAGGTTTTATGCATAAAATCATAGGATAAAAATATATCTATTCATGTATTGATAAATAATTCTAAATAACAAATATCTAAGCTCCTTATACAAAATACAAAAGAAACCGATAAGGGTTTCTTGTCAAAGACTCTGCATACAAAATGTGATATTCAGAAAATTACTGAATCACCACTGTAACACTAAAGCACATGAGTGTACAAGGCTAATAGATTTCTGATCTGATGTATATCCCTTAAGGTATTCCCCCCATGAAAGGATGAACCCGTCAATCACAAGGAAACTCAGCAACGAAGCCACTAAACCATGCAATGAACACTGCCTAAAAAATAATGCATTCCCTAGCAAAAACAACGCTGGGAATGTACGGGAAATGTGTGGTCTGATAAAAAAGATCTAAAATAAGCTCTGGAGCTCTCCAAACAAATCTCTCAAGTGAAGGAAACCTTCCTCCAATAAGAAACTAGCTCAGAAGCCAGGATTTCAATCCCTTCCACTATTGCACCTAGCAACACTGCACAATCTCCAGCAAAGTTGTGCTGATGAAAATGGCTGAAGCTTGGCCTAAAAAACTGATGTGGAATGATTAATTCAAACTCTCCCAATGAGGCTCATCAAAGGAAAGAGATCAGATTCTAGCCAGGGAACACCCAGTGCTAAACAACACTGCAACTTTTCTAAGCAGCAACAAGTCTTGACAGACAAGAATGATAATCTAAGACATATCCAATAATGCTTCCATCCTCTTCCTTATATAAGACATGAGTTTTATTTCCCTTGGAACCACTCAATTATGTTACTTCTAACCCAAGTTACATCTCCCTCCAAAATTGCATTATTCATCCTTGGATTTCTCCTCCACTAAAACTGCATTGTTGACTTAGTCAAAGCAATTTGAATTAGCCCTATTCACACATGGAGGTATCTTATTGAGCTATAAAGGGAGTTCCATTTCACATTTGGAGTATTTTATTCCTCCTTAGGAGACTTATGGGCTTTTCTTTCCATTTATTCACCGGCTAGCACTGCTGCTAACTCTAATGTTCCATTTAGCTTGGAGGCTAAAATTTTGGAACATTACATTACTTAGCTATAACCTTACTCTTACCCTTAACCTTTACCTTAACTATAAGGTAACCCTAACCTTAACCTTAAACTTAACCCTAACTTTAACCTTAACTTTACCCTTAACCTAATCTTAACCTTACCCTAACCTTAACCACAACCTTATCCTTAACCTTAACCTTAACCTGAGGTTAAGATTATGGTTAAGGTTAAGGTTAAGGATAAGTTAAGGTTAAGGGTAAGGTTAATCTTAAGGTTAAGGTTAAGGTTATGGTTAAGGTTAAGGTTTTGGTCAAGCTTAGGGTTAGGTTATAGTTAAGGTCAAGGTTAAGATTAGGTTATAGTTAAGGGTAAGGTTAAGGTTAAGGTTAAGGTTAAGGTTAAGGTTAAGGTTAAGGTCAAGGTCAAGGTTGGCGTTAAGTAAAGGTAAATATAAAGTTAAGGGTAAGGTTAAGATAAGGTTAAGGGTAAGGTTAAGGTTACAAGTTTAGTTAGGTTAAGGTTAAGGGTAAGTTTCAGGTTAAGTTTAATATTAGGTTAAGGGTAAGGTTAAGGTTGGGTTAAGTTTAAGGTTAAGGTTAAGGGTAAGGTTAGGGTTAGGTTATAGTTAAGGTCAAGGTTAAGGTTAAGGGTAAGGAAACCATTAACCTTAAATTCAACCTGAACCTTTACCCTAACCTTACTCTTAACCTTAACCTTAACTGTAACCTAACCCTAACCATGAACAAACCCTTAACCTTAACCTTACCCTTAACCTTAACCTTAACCTTACCCCCCTAACCTTAACCTTAACCTTAACCTTAACCTTAAACTGACTAAACCCGTAACCTTAACCTGACTGAACCTATAACCTTAACCTTAACCTTAACCTAACCTTAACCTTAACTTTACCCTTAACCTAACCTTAACCTTAACCATAACCATAGCCTTAACCTTAAACTTACCCTTACCTAACCTTAACCTTAACCTAACCTTAACCTTAAATTTACCCTTAACCTTAACATTAACCTTAACCTTAATATTTACCTAACCTTAACCTTAACCTTAACCATAACCTTAACATTAACCTTAAACTGAACCTTTACCACAACCTTACCCTTAACCTTAACCTTGACCAAACCCTTAACCTTAACCTTAACCTAACCTTAACCTTGACCTTAACTATAAACTTACCCTAACCTTGACCAAACCCTTAACATTAACCTTAACCTTAACCTTACGCTAACCTTAACCCTAACCTTAACCTTAAATTTACCCTTAACCTAACCTTAACTTTACCCTTAACCTTAACCTCAGTATTAACCTTGACTTTACCCTTAACCTGACCTTAAGGTTAAGGTTAAGTTAGGTTAAGGTAAGGTTAAGGTTACGGTTATGCAAAGGTTAAGGTTAAGGTTAACGTTAAGGATAAGTTAAGGTTAAAGGTAAGATAAGGTTAAGGTTAAGGATTTGGTTAAGGTTACGGTTAGGTTATAGTTAAGGTTAAGGGTTTGGTCAAGGTTAGGGTTAGGTTATAGTTAAGGTCAAGATTAAGTTTACATTAAGGTTAAGGTTAAGGCTAGGTTAAGGGTAAGGTTAAGGTTAAGGTTAAGGTTAAGGTCAAGGTCAAGGTTAACCTTAACCTAAACTTAACCTTACTGTTACACCATTTTTTGGTCATCTAACCTATTATCATTAGATGGACCTAAGTATACCATGTAAGACCAATTTTACCCTAAGTAAAATTGCTTTCACTATGAAAATAACTTAGTAAACCACCTTTATTAAATTTCTTATGGTCTAAACAAGAAGCCCCATGAAGAAATATTAGAAAAATCTACATTTGTTTGATTTTCCTCAAAGAATAATCAGTTAAACAATAGTTTAATTGATATTCCTAGTTATATTTAACCTAAAACAAGGAAATTAATTAGATAAATCATTATTTATCTTATTGTTTTCTAAGAATAATTATTTAAACCTTATTTAAATAATATTCTTTGTTAAATATGACTAAATAACCCTTAAATAATTAAATAAACCATTATTTATTTGATTATTACTCAACCAAATCCTTAAAATAATAAATAAATCATTTATTTATTTATTATTTACAAAATAGATTTAACTAAGTCACCCTTTTCCCTCCAATAAGATATAATGTGATTTGTATGTACCGGATCTTGATTTGGTTAATAATATTTTAATTATGCTCCAATATCTAGACTAACTCAATATTTTGTTATAAATAGAAGGGTTTTCCCATTCATTTACCACCTTTTGTTGCCTAAAGATCATTGTGGATCTATACTTTTGGTCTGACTATTGATCCACCATCATAGTCATATTTTTCTACCATTTTGTCTGGATTTTCTACACCATCAAGAGAGAGGAATTTTAGATCTGAAGTGCTGAGCGCTTACAAGAACCCATCCAATTGAGGAGAATTGGGAGCACCTTCCTTTGTTTTCCTCCCAGGTGCCATTACTAAAAAATTCATTCAACATATTCTTGTCTTCTCTATTGGATGCATGGAGTAAATCTTGTTTTTTCTACTGCTTAATGTCTTCTAATGCATAGATCTATATTTTTGCAACATTTATCTTAATCACCTAACTACAGATCTGAGGATATTGGAAGACATCTTTGCTATTATGGCTATTTGTTATGCACAGCTAAAGTAGTCTTTTTTCATACGCTTGGAATTAAGATTCATACTAACAACCGATGACTCCACATGGGTTTACGATTATGACCACTGTCATTTTTCTGATCCTTTCATATCCAGCTGCTTCAAACTATAGGATTTCTCTTCAGCCCCTTTTTTTTTCTTTTATTGATGTTTTTTTTAACCTATAAAACCCTAAAACGATACAAATTCTAACTTCCGTGTGCTTTCGGACCTATTGCGCATGTTACAGACATCAGCCACAACTGTGACAACAAAATTTTTCTGAAATCTACTGCTGAGAGTGCCGAAAGTGCAAGTCACACTTTTTGGCCCAAAAATTGCGACCTGGAGCTTCAAGAAGCAGGAATAAACCCAAAAACTACGACCTCTCCTGAAAATAGGTAAGAAATTGCGACCTGGATTTTTTGCAGGGATTTTTCTGAAAGTTTTCTGGGTTTGTCTAAGCCTTTGTTCAGGGTTGTATGACCTTTGTCTCCACCTGTTTTGGACCTGTACTTGTTTTTTTTACTCAACTAATTGGGAACCTAGCCCCCTAGGGCTTTAGTACCCTCCACTTCTTGTGGAATAGTTTTTGCTGTTGAAGGTTGTCTGAAATTTCAGAGTCTTCAACCATTTTTTAGATCTAATACCTCACCTTCAGATCCACTTCAAATTAGCTTGTTATCCATCCAAATCATCTCATTTAGCTTTTTTTTGGTTTTCCTCCAGGGTTCACTCCGTTTCCCTCCTAGAGATAGCCTTTCGCCACCTCTTTTTACAGTAATTTTTCCTCTGATTTTTTGTTGTTTTCTGCACCACTTTCCCGCAAATTTTGTCCTTTAGATCCCTGTCCCTCATGGCCTAAGATATATTGGCTATTTTAGTGTGTTTTGATTATATTTTTACTCACCTATAGACTAGTTAATGAGAGGCCCACCTCCTTGGGTTTAGATTATTGCATTATTAGCTGTTTATTTTCTGTTTTTGTAGGCTTATATACTATCATTTGTAGGTTTATTTGCAGCTATACAACACACTTTTTATTTTTCTCTACAAATGAATAAGTTTAAAAATTAAAATTTACACACTTGACACACACACCCTAAGAGAAAAAGGGCACCTCCCTACCATTTTTAGTCTCTTTTTCCTTTGTATCGTGTTTGTGTCATCATCATTGCGCCACCAAGGTGTTTATCCTAGAGAATTCTTGGCCTTCATCCTCAGTTTCTGGTAGGAAGACTTACTCCTCTGCGTAGGGTTCGAGTTAGTCCTCCACTGAGTCCACACATTGACTCTTCTTCTGGTCCTTTGGGTTCTCCTTCTCATTTTTCCTTTGGTTCTCCCCCCGACACCTTCACCATGTCTGGTGCGGGACCTAATTGTAATGTTCCTTTTTGAGGAACTTGCTACAACTATGAGAATATCTCAAGATATTATAGAGTTGGAGCTCATTTTTCTGAAATATCACAAGTCTATTCTAGAGATAGACTGTGGGGGAATTTTCCAGATATGTCACCTTCACAAGGAATGGTGAGATCCAGAGGCTACCTAGCCCTTCACAGACTCTGTCTATATATATGTGAAATTCCTTCCTCAGGAAGTGCCCAAAGAATTGGGCTGCAACAATGTATGAAAATTAAATGGGTTCACTGCATTATGACCCTGCACATATGAAGATACAATAGCCAATAAATTTGTATTGCAGCAGAAAAGAGTGCAATACTTGAGGATTCAATCTCTCAAGTTAGGCAATGAATGCCTCAATGAATCTTATACATGAAAATGAAAGCGCCTTGTTATATGAAGAAAGCCATGGCCGAAAATGCGTAGTCATATGGAGACACTACAACATATAACATGAAAATATAACGATATATCAATGATATCTCAAGAAATAAGGGGGAGAAAGCTCTCAACCCTTGAAAACACTAGTATAACAATCCTTAGAAGGATTGACTACAATACAAGTACAAAATGGGAAAATACAATAATGCTGTAGTTGTGGGGCAACAACAACTCATAAAAAAATAGGAGGAAATGGATGAATGATATCCTCAATCTGAAATAGCCTCCTCCAATGAGAAATCTTAAGTGAAAGACTGATTCTTTCACCTAATATTTCACCCTCCAATTATCTGCAAACCCCCCACAGCAAATTCTCTCCAAGAATAACGTTGTCTAAGAGAGGGACTGCGCTGCATATGATGGCAAGTGGTTGTCTTGATGCCAAATATGGTGGAATAATCTCAGAAACCACCTTTTCTGATTTCTCAAAGAGATTAAAACTCCCTCCTCTGAAAAAATAGCCAAGGATGGTGTTGTGGAAAACCTCCCCAGCAACACCTAGTAACACTGCACAACCTCCACCTGGAACTGCGCTGATGAAGATGGATGATACTGGACCTCAATGTCTAAATATAGGGAATAGAGTGAAATCCTCCAAGAGCTACTCAAGAAGGAGAGGAAGTCCTAAAAAGGAATTCCCTCGGCAATTCTTGCTAACCAGCAAGATGTTGTTGTAAGTCCACCGGACCAAAGATGAATAATACTCAAGATGATTTGCAATGGTAGCCTTGCCCTCCTTTTAAACAAATTGAGCTCCCTTTCAATGGACCCCACTCATTAGGGTTTCCTTCCTATATAAGCTTCCCTCCTTATCCCACTGCACTGGCCCACAATGTGCTCTCCACCTCATGCTACTGTGTAGTTTGACTTAGTCAAACTTGACCTACCCTTCTTGCAAAATCCCCCTTTCACACATGGAGGTGTGAAATCAAGCTCCAAAAGTGATCCTCCCTCATGCCAAAAGGATTTTTATTCTCTATCCAAAGAATAAATGGGTCTTCTACCCATTTTATTTATTTCTTGTGTGAAAATGGCAAAATTATTGTTCCAATTTTATCCATGAAAAATTGGGAACATTACAGTCCTCCCCTCTCAAAGATTGCTTGTCCTCAAGCAAGTGCAAGGATAGACTGAGTTCTTCTCTTCTCCTCTCCCTGTAGCATCCCTATATTATGATCTCCTCCAAGGAAAGTGATGCTATCTCCTCAATCAAATTTCCACAATGCTCCTCCTCAGTATGTAAGTAAGCTATCAAGCCATCATCATGTAAAGGTGAAATACTCAAGAGGATAGAAAAGTGATGTATAGAGGTCCCCTTCAAGAATTTGATCTGCAAAAAAAATGGGAACTATCTTTCCCATATGGATCCTCCATATCCAAGCTATGAGCCATGAAAAATGAGTTACCTTCCAGCTGGGCAACTCCTGAAAGCTGTCATCCACCTTTGGCTCTGGCAAAGTAGGTGGGATGAAAATTTGCACATGGTAAGCAATATAACCTACCCCATGCTATCCATCTCTCCACTTACGTAAGTGTAGAGTGTTGGATATCCATGGGCTGCAATAAGTTTTCCCTCAAGTGGCAAGATGAGGACTAGACCCCCAAATATCTCTCCCCCAACACTGTCAATCAAGCTGGCCTAAGTATCTCCATATATGATGAGTTGGAAGTCATCAACATATGGTATGTCATCCATCATATGGCTCATATCATATGGAAACAAGTGAGTTGCTCTAGTGGCCATATCATCTCCCATGTTCCCCTTAGAACATGTAGTGCAAAAATGGTGAGGAATTTCTCCCTCAAAGGACACATCCACACAATGTGTCTCTCCCCCAAGCATGCTCCTTGTTAGTATGGATTCTTTGTCGAAGTGTACGAAAAAGACCCACTTTAGCTACGCATAACTAATAGCCCTAACAACAATAATGGCTGCAAAACATCTTCAGATCTGCAATTAGTAGTTAGAGTACAGCAACAAACAGATCTATAAATGGAAAGACATTAAGCAGTAAAGTAAAGAGTTTGCTCCATGTATCCAATAGACAAGACAAGAACACGATTTTTTTTGAATGAATTTTTATATTACAGGGCACCTGGGAGGAAACAAGAAGGTGTATCCAGATCTCCTCAATGGGATGGGTTCTTTGTAGTCCTCAGCACTTCAGATCTAAGCTTTCTCTCTTGTAGATGTAGAAAACCCAATGTAGAAGGTAGAGCTCAATGGGAGCAAAAATGGTAGAAATGAGACCAAGTGTATAGATCCAGAGTGATCTTCTATGCAACAAAAGGTGAAGAATGATGGGGAAAACCCTCCTATTTATAACAAAATATTGGGTCTTTCTAGATCTTGGTGTATGATTAAAATAATGTTAATCACATCTAGATCCACCTCTATGGAATATTTTATTATTATTTGTTGGAGGGAAAGGGTGTTTGACTTGGGTCAAATCCCTCGATTAGTGAAAAATAAATAAATAAATGATTTATTTATCTTTTTAAGGAAGTGGTTGGGATATAATCAAATAAATAATGATTTATTTGATTAAGGGTGGTGGATTTGGTCATATTTAACAAGGAATATTATTAAATAATTATTCCTAGAAAATAATAAGATAACTATGGGTTTATCTCATTAATTTCTTTGTTTTTGGGTTAAATATGACTGGGAATAATAATTAAATTATGGTTTAATTAATTATTCCTTTTGGGGTTTCCTAATTAACATAGTGAAAGCAGTTTTACTTGGGGTAAAACTGGTCTTACATGGTGTACTTGGGTCCATCTAATGATGAAAAGTTAGATGACCAAAAATGGTGTAACACTCCTCATAAAGACAACAACAATAGAACCATAGGGAGCAAAGATGAGAATCATTCTTGCTGCCATATGCAAAAAATGTGAAGGAAAATGGTCCCTCAAGTGCAACCAACACAGGTTGACCCTCAACTGCAATGGAGACTGATAAAATGAGTGGTTTCTCAACCACCTGCCTGCTTCTCTAATCTCCTCATAAGTATGGAGGAAGTGAATAATTCAAGGTGTAAAATAAGCATGTCCTCCATAACTCATATCTTCCCCAAGTCCTCCTAGCGAATGGCTATCAATCATGCTTATGGCCTCATCTAAACCATGTGGTCCAGAAAAAAGAATGCTCCTCCTTGGAGCATCATCCTGCACATGTATGGTTAAGGGACATATACATACATCATATAAATAATCATATAAACCATAATGAATACCCTCACAATATCTCCTGCTCATACAAATGGAGTGGCTCAAAAATGAGTCTTCTCTCCTCCTCCAAGAGAAAAGAGGTGGTTGTGGTAACTCTCTAAAAGAGTCATGTCTCTCCTCCATCTCCATCTAGACCATGCATCTACTCATATGCTGATGTATCTCCTCCTCAAATCCCATCTGAAAATACCCCTCCATGATGGTGTGGTATGCTCTCATAATACAAGTGGGGCTAAAAAGGAAATCCTCCCGAGCTGCTTGTAGCAACTTCTCCTTGAGCTTGGAAGCTCTAGGAAAGAATATCCTACCATGATAAAATATGACCCCATCTCTGACTGAATACTCCTCCAAGTGAAACTGGCCATCCAAGATCATGCAAGTAGAAAGATCCTTGGAATACTCCAACAACAGTTGGGAGCTCCAATGTGGATCTAATATCCATAGTGACAGCACTGATGACCTCTCATGAAGAGCACCTGTCATATGGTCATCATCTTCTTTGAAATCCCTCATGCCAAAGATGCAAGTTGGAAGGCTGCTATCCTTCCCATGCTACTCCTGCCATAGCGCAGAATCTGAAATGGAAGTGGGTACTGATGATGTTGAGAGAATTCTCTCTCTCCTTGAGTCTACCCCAGAACCCCAGCACTGTATCAAGCTCTCTCCAGGTCTCCAACCTCCTGAAATCAATGATTGGTGCCCCAACATGTAAAGCATCTATCTTCCTCTGCTGATCTAGTGGTCTCCCTGGCAAAATGTCTCGAATCAATGAGACATCATCATCAAGAGATGATTGCATATATCAATGGAGATAGCACTCCATTCTTCCACTGTGCAATCCAATCACCTCCTTAGGTGCATCAACCTCCATAGATGAATAGGGATGTGTACTCATCATCTCATAATGCTGGGTCTTCTCCCTACTTCCTCCTTGTGTCTCCATGGTTCAACTCCTCCTCAACAATGGCACAGATAAATCATGAGTTGTGGCTTGATCTTCATACATGATATCCTGGGGACTTCCTTGCCACGATGCAAGCATCCCTCTATGTGGAGCAAGAGCTCCTCTTTCCTCTACATGAGACACTAGATCAACTCTAGATCTAACAATGTTGGTGCCCTCAATAACTGCAAAATGAGTGGGCAACCTCCCAATGATTTGATCCATTTTTTAAAAAGAGACCCTCATGCCTCCTTGCTCAAAAGTATGAGAAGAAATTTTCTCCTCCGGCAAAGTATGGTGCAAGTTTTTAGCCTTCCCCATTGTTTTTTGAGATGGTACTGCATTTTTGTGCAAGGGTTTTGTTAGAGTTTTTTGATATAGCTCCTCCATGTGTGTCTCATGAATCCCTCTATAAAATATTTTCACTAATGCCTTAGTGAAACTTACATAAGATGAAATGTTTACATTTCTTAAAGAAAAGGATTCAAAAATCCACCAGGAAAAAGCCTTACCTCTCAAATGCAGTGCTGTAATTATGATGGCTTCATCCTCCAGTATTTGGTGGTGCTGCAAAAAGGTCTCTAACTCTTCAACTCAAGATTTGGCTGAACATATAGGTGAATCTCCAAAGGTATATAGATGGAATCTATCCTGTTGCTCTCTTTCCTTCACCTTCATCTTGAAAATCTCTGAAAAACTGAGATGATCCCTGAATTTCTGAGTTTGAGACTCATACTCTTCCAAAAAATCACTAAGGGTTTCCCTCCTAGCAACCTCTTCCTCTCTTCCCATCTCTCTTCTGGCAATCCTGGGCATGTGACTGTGCTGTACAAGATGGTGTGTAGCTGCATGCTCACACTCCTACAATCTAGAGTTTGCTTTTGAATGAAACCCTCTAGGAGATTCTCTATACTATTTCCGGATCTCCTCAAATTATTCATGGATTATATGTGCAGATTTAAGAAGAAGCTCGGTAAGCTTATCCCCTTTTTCTTTTTCTCCTCCAAAATATGGAGTCTTTCTCTTGCTTATTTCTTGGTCTCCTTGATGAGAATAGGAAGTACATGGCTCTTCCTCTTCTTTTTGCATATCCTCCTTGGGGAGGCTCTTCTCCATTCTGAAAATAGATGAGATCAAGCTCATATTCTACATCATCTTCTTCAATCTTCTGATCTTCTTGGCAAAGAATTACAGGATGAGCCAAGAAAGTTGCTTTGATACCACTGTAATGTTCCTTTTTCAAGAACTTTCTACGACTATGAGAATATCTCAAGATATTCTAGAGTTTGAGCTCCTTTTTCTGAAATATCACAAGTCTATTCTAGAGATAGACTGTGGGGGTATTTTCCGGATATGTGACCTTCACAAGGAAGGGTGAGATCCATAGGCTACCTGGCCCTTCACAGACTCTGTCTGTAGATATGTGAAATTCCTTCCTCAGGAATTCTCCAAAGAATGGGGCTGCAACAATGTATGAACATAAAATGGGTTCACTGCGTTATGAGCCTACACATATGAAGATACAATATCCAATAAATGTGTATTGCAGCAGCAAAGAGTACAATACTTGAGGATTCAATCTCTCAATTTAGGAAATGAAGGCCTCAATGAATCTTGTACATAAAAATGAAAGCACCCTGCTCCATGAAGAAAGCCATGGTTGAAACTGCGCAGTCATATGGAGACACTACAACATATAACATGAAAATATAATGATATATAAATGATATCTCAAGAAATAAGGGGGATCAAGCTCTCAACCCTTGAAAACACTAGTACAACAATCCTTGGAAGGATTGACTACAATATATGTACAAAATGGGAAATACAATAATGTCGGAGCTATTGGGTAGCAGAAACTCATAAACAATATAGGAGGAAATGGCTGAATGAGATCCTCAATCTGAAATGGCCTCCTCCAATGAGAAATCTAAAGTGAAAGACTGATTCTTTCACCTAATATTTCACCCTCCAACTATCTGCAAACCCCTCATAGCAAATTCTCTCCAAGAATAACGTTGTCTAAGAGAGGGAATGCACTGCATATGATGGCAACTGGTTGGCCTGATGCCAAATATGGTGGAATAAGCTCAGAAACCACCTTTTCTGATCTCCCGAAGAGATGGAAACTCCCTCCTCTAAAAAACTAGCCAAGGATGGTGTTGTGGAAAACCTCCCCAGCAACACCCAGCAACACTGCACAACCTCCATCTGGAACGGCGCTGATGAAGATGGATGATACTTGACCTCAATGTCTGAATATGGGGAATAGAGTGCAATCCTACAAGAGCTACTCAAGAAGGAGAGGAAACCCTAAACAGGAATTCCCTTGGCAATTCTTGCTAACCATCAAGATGTTGTTGCAATTCCATCAGACCAAAGATGAATAATACTCAAGATGATTTGCAATGGTAGCCTTGCCCTCCTTTTAAACAATGTGAGCTCCCTCTCAATGGACCCCACTCATTAGGGTTTCCTTCATCTAGAAGCTTCCCTCCTTATCCCACTGCATTGGCCCACAATGTGCTCTCCACCTCATGCTACTGTATAGTATGACTTGGTCAAACTTGACCTAGCCTTCTTGCAAAATCCCCCTTTCACACATGGAGGTGTGAAATCAAGCTCCAAAATTGATCCTCCCTCATGCCAAGAGGATTTTTATTCTCTATCCAAGGAAGAAATGGGTCTCTTACCCATTTTATTTATTTCTTATGTGAAAATGGAAAAATTAATGTTCCAATTTTCTCCATGAAAAATTGGGAACATTACACTAATGCTGGTCGTAACCCCGGCCCTCATGCTGGGAATACCACTAGTGGGACCACAATGAACACTACCTCGACTGTTCCCTTGCTCCCCTTCATGGTAGGCCTCAGCCTCCCCGATTTTGACTAGTTGATAAACGACCCTATACACCATGACACTAGTTGGCCTGCCATGCCAACAAAGCTCCCTTCTAACATCCCAAAGTTTGAAGGCCTTGCTGGAGAAGTTCCTTCAAATCATGTTTGATCTTTCCACATGTGGTGTTCATCTACCCCCATTACCGATGACTCTATCCATATTTGGTTGTTCCAACGAACGCTTATAGGTGAAGCTTCTAAGTGGTATGTTGATCAGGCCCCTTCCTCTCATACCATTTTGCGACTCTTGCCCAGGCTTTTCTTTCTTACTTTTAGCTTCCCCTTCATTATGACACTAGTACCAAACTCTTGAATTCTTTCCGTCAATCTTCTGTGACCCGTCGATTTGACCATGTCCAAGAATGGTGGAGAAGAAAGAGCCTATGTCAAGCCCATACCTTCGAAGACAATGTCTACAAGGACTCGTTCCATAGATCTCTCTTGCCACCTATTGGAAAATATGTCACATCACACTTTCCTCAAACCGAAGAAGTCGCTCCCCAAATTGTGTTAAACTATGACCAGATCTATGTTAAATCAGGTTATGTTTATACCGTTCTACCTGATATTCCTAGACCCGCTGGTGCCAATGCACCAAGGGCATCTCACACCACTGACAGTATCTTTAGAGATCTCTCTAATCCATATTCTCAGCCTCCCATGAGCTATGGCTTTCCTCAGGGTGGGGCCAACACCTCCTTCACTTTTCCCCCTCCCGGTAGCACGTATCCAGGATACGACATGCCTCCTTTTTTTTCCCAACCTCTTGTTTACCACACTGTTACCTAACCTCCTTATTATCCATATCCAAAGCCTGGCGCTCCAAATCCTCCAGCATTAGCACCTCCTCCTTCCTTGCCTTCTCAACCCCCGCAATAGCAACCACTGCCCCCTCGGGGACAGGTATATGCACAACAGGGTGGGACTAATCCTCCTCCCTCAAAAAAGGAGAGGAAAGGCACTCAAAATTAGTCTACTCTTGGTATTCCTGGACCTAATCCTCAAAATAATGCTCCTAACACTACTAACCAGCAACAGGGAACCCAGCCCAAGCAAGACAGGCCTATTCGCATGAACAAACCTTGTTCTTTTTGTGGTGTTTATGGTCATTACATAGATTATTGTCCTATTTTACCACAGATGTGAAAACTATGGGAGTCTCAAGAAACATTTTGAGCACGACAAGCCTCCCCTTCCATCCCTCCTAGTGTTGCACCTAGTTAACCAGCTGTGCTTACTGATCCTTTCCCTCAGCAACGATTTGTGGCTACCCAACCACCTGAAGGTCAGGTGGCCACTCAAACTCTTCCATTAGGTACCTCAAATTATCATACTCTCATGATGAAATCTAATCAACCTCTAACCGTAGACATCAATCTTCAGACTCGGTCTCGTTAGTACAACAAGCCTCACGCTACGTTTGTCCCCGAGCCGCCTCCTTCGGTATCTACAGAGCCTCTTTCGAAAACTAATGGTCCCTTATAGATCCCTCAACCCAAGGTAGAGGTTCATACCAAGATCCCTAAGGGACCACTACACTTAAATTTTTCTTCCAAAAAATTTGCCCAGTCGTATAGCATAGTCGATAATTTGACACAATCCCCTGCTGCCATTTCAACGCTGGAACTCCTCCAGTTTTACCCTTCACAACAAAAAAATCTTTCCTATTTTCTGTGACCCACATAACATAACCTTAACCTTAAACTTAACCATAATATAACCTTAACCTTAACCATAACCTAACCTTAACTTTGACATTAACTATAACCTAACCCTAACCTTAACCAAATCCTTAACCTTAACCTTGACCCTGACCTTAACCTTAGCATTACTTTTACCTTAACCTTAACCTTAACCTTTCCATAACCATAACCTTAACCTTGAATTTAACCTTAACCTAACTTTAACCTTAACCTTAACCTTAACTTTCCCATAACCATAACCTTAACCTTAACCTTAACCTTAAACTTAACCTTAACTTTACCCTTAACTTAACCTTAACCTTAACCTTTACTTTACCCTTAGCCTTAGCCTTAACCTCAACCATAACCTTAACCTAATCATAACCTGACTAAACCTGTAACTTGAACCTTAACCATGTTGAAAATGCAACAAGATGATGGAGCTTAATGAAAAGAAGTCGCCTTCACTAAGTGGACCCACATGGTATTTTTGGCGCAAAGTCTATTTTTAGACATATGGATCATGGTCTATGAGTTGCAGGATGATATTTATGGATGATTGGTCGAGTTGGTAAAAATAGATAGACCTCTATTTTTAGACATTGGGTGGTTTCTATTTTTAGACTGCTGGGCTAAAAATAGAACAATCAAATATTATTAACCCTTAATAATATTTAGACTATAAACATTATCTTTTCCTCCTGGAGCACTTCAGTTTGATGCTTCGATGTGGCACATGCAGCTGACAGAAGGAAATACACTTTTCCTATGGGTTAGTTGAGCTATTTCATGGTTGACTTCAGTTAGAACTCAAGTGGCGGAGTTTGGTGGAGTTGATGAGACAGTTGGTGGAGTTGTGTTCGGTTTAACTTAGTTGAACTAGTTGTATTTAGTCTAACTAAAAAATACACTAGTGATGAGTGGTGTCAATTAATTTCTAATTAATTCACTAATTATTAACTCATAAATCAACTAAAGAACACATCAGCTAACTGCAATGCATGGACAGTTCAGTGGAGACCAGTGTTAGAGGTGGGTGAAAGGGTGAGTGTGACTATCAACGTGACCATAGTTGTGCATGATATTTGCACACACATGGATTGAGATTTCCAATGAGGATTGTGCAGTTGAAGCTAGGTGGATTCGAACTTGGATCTCACCATTATTCATCTTGGATTGCGCAGTAGAGGCAGGCAGACTTGTGGAGGAGATTTGAACCTGTGACTTGTTCATCTTCCGTGCTAGTTTGTGCGTAACATGTGAGATAGTGCTGAGAGATGTGAGAGCTTTGTGCTATGTATTGTTACATGTTCTCTATCATTATATTATATATATAGTTGGGGGTTTTCAGCTATTGCTTTCCCCAGTACATACTGTGTTTATGTGTGCTTGACTATTGTGTTTATGTGCACATGCGATTGTTTCTATTTCCATATATTGATGATCAATTGTAGAAGAGGTTATGTATTATGCATGAAGCTTAAATAGTGTGTAATTAGGATAATTTCGGTGAATAATTCAGCAAATTATTCAAATTTCTACAAACCTAACCTTAACTTTGACTTTACCCTTAACCTAACCTTAACCTTAACCTTCAATTTACCCTTAACATAGCCTTAACCTTAACCTGCCATGACCAAAACCTTAACCTTAACCTTAACATGACTAAACACTTAAGGTTAAGGTAAAGTTAAAGTTAAGGTTAAGGTTAGGTTAAGATTAAGGTTAAGGTTAGGTTAATGTTATGGTTAAGGTTACGGTTAGGTCAAGGTTAAGGGTTTAGTCAGGTTAAGGTTAAGGTTAATGGTTTGGTCAAGGTTAAGGGTAAAGTTAAGGTCAAGGTTAGGGTTAGGTTATAGTTAAGGTTAAGGTTAGGTTATGGGTAAAGTCAAGGTTAAGGTTAAGGTGAAGGGTAAGGGTAAGGGTAAGGGTAAGGGTAAGGTTAAGGTTAGGTTTAGGTTAAGGTTAAGGGTAAAGTCAAGGTTTAGGTTAAGGTTAAGGGTAAAGTCAAGGTTAAGGTTAGGTTAAGGGTAAGGTTAAGGTTAAGGGTAAGGTTAAGGTTAGGTTAAGGTTAAGGTTATGGTTAAGGTTAGGTTAAGGGTAAAGTTAAGGTTAAGTTTAGGTTAAGGTTGAGGTTAAGGTTACGGGTTTAGTCAGATTAAGGTTAAAGTTAATGGTTTGGTTAAGGTTAAGGTTAAGGGTAAATTCAAGGTAAAGGTGAAGGTTAAGGTTAACTTAAGGTTAAGGTTAAGGTTTGGTCAAGGTTAGTGTTAGGTTATAGTTAAATTTAAGGTTAAGGTTAGGTTAAGGGTAAAGTTGAAGTTAAGGTTAAGGTTAAGTTAAGGTTAGGGTAAAGGTTCATGATAAAGTTAAGATTAAGGTTAATGTTAAGGTTAATGTTAGGTTAAGGTTAAGATAAAGTTAAGGTTAGGTTAAGGTTAAGATAAGGTTAAGGGTAAGGTTAAGGTTAAGGTTAAGGTTACGTTAAGGGTAAAGTCAAGGTTAAGGTTAGGTTACGGTTAAAATAAGGTTAAGGTTAAGGTTATGGTTATGGTTATGTTAAGGGTATAGTTAAGGTCAAGGTTAAGTTTAAGATGACGGTCAGTTTAGGGTTAGGTTATAGTTAAGGTTAAGGTTAAGGTTGAGGTTGGTTAAGGTTAAGGTTAACGCTAAGGACCTTACCCTCTACCTTATCTTAATCTTAACCTTAGAATTAAACTTAACCCTAACCTTAACTATAACCTAACCCTAACCTTAACCAAACCTTTAAACTTAACCTTAACCTTAACCATAACCTTATCCTTAACCTTCCCATTACCATAACCGTAACCTCAACCTTGAACTTACCCTTAATCTTAACCTTAACATCACCCCATTAACCTTAACCTTAACTTTAACCTGACTAAGCCCATAACCTTAACCTTAATCTTAACCTAACTAAACCTGTAACACTTAACCTTATCTTAACCTTACCTTAACTGAATCTTAACCTTAACCTTAACCTTAACCTTAACTTTACCCTTAACTTAATCTTAAACTTAATTTTAACTATAGCCTAACCTACCCTTAACCTTATCTTAACCTAACTTAACCTTGACCTAACCATAATATTAAGCTTACCTTAACCTAACCTAACTACAACCTTAACCTTAACCATAACCATAACTTTAACCTTGACCTTAACCTTAACCTTACCCTTAACCTTAACCTAACCCTAACCTTAACATAACCTTAACCTTGATGTTAACCTAACTTTAACCTTAACCTTATCCTTAACATTATCTTACCCTTAACCTTGACCTTGACCTTAACCTTAACCTTACATTTACCTTAACCTTCCCATAACCATAACCTTAACTTTGAATTTACCCTTAACCTAACCTTAACCTTAACGTTAACCTAACCGTAACCTTGACCAAACACTTAACCTTAACTATAACCTAACCTTAGCCTTAACCTTCCCATAACCTTAACCTTGAACTTGACCTTGAATTTACCCCTAACCTAACCTTAACTTTGACCTTCCCCTAATCTTAACCCTAACCTTACCCTAACCATAACCTTAACTTTACCCTTAACCTAATCATAACCTTAACCTTAACCTTAACCCTAACCTTAACGAAACCCTTAACCTTAACCTTAACTTGAATAAACCTGTAACACCTAACCCTAATCTTGACCAAACCCTTAACCTTAATGTTAAATTTACCCTTAACCTATTATTAACCTTAACCTAACCTTAACCTTCACTTTACCCTTAACCTAACTTTAACCTTGACCTTAACTATAACCTAGCCCTAACCTTCACCAAACCTTAACCTTAACCTTAACTTAACCTTAACATTAACCTTAACCTTCTCATAACCATAACCTTAACCTTAACCTTACCCTTACCTAACCTTAACCTTCACTTAACCTTAACCTTAACTTTACCCTTAACCTAACCTTAACCTTAAATATAACCAAACCCTAACCTTTACCAAACCCTTAACCTTAACCTTACCATTAACTTTAACTTAACCTAACTTAACCATAGACTTATCTTAACCTTAACATTCACTATAACCTAACCTTAACCTTGACCTTAACTATAACCTAACCCTTAACCTTAACCTTACCCCCTTAACCTAACCTTACCCTTCCCCTCACCTTAATCTTAACTTTAACCTAACCTAAACCTTAACTTTACCTTAACCTTTACCTTACCCTTAACCTAACCTTAACCTTAACTTTATCTTACACTTAACCTAACCTTAGGGTTTTCTCAAGGTTAGGGTTAGGTAATATTTAAAGTTAAGGTTAAGGTCAAGGTTAAGGTTAAGTTAGGTTAAGGTTAAGGTTAAGGTGAAGTTCAGGGTAAAGTTAAGTTTAGGTTAAGGGTAAGACAAGGTTAGGATTAGGTTAAGGTTAAGATTAAGGTTAATGTTAAAGGTTTGGTCAAGGTTAGGGTTAGGTTATAGTTAATGTCAAGGTTAAGTTAGGTTATAGTGAAATTTAAGGTCAAGATAAAGTTAAGGTTAAGGTCAAGGTTAACGTTAACGTTAGGGTAAAGGTTCAGGCTATGGTTAAGTTTAAGGTTAGGTTATCGTGAAGGTTAAGGTTAAGACCCGTAACCCTAACCTTAACCGTAACCTTGATTTAACCCTTAACCTAACCTTAACTTTAACCTCAACCTTAACCTTATCTTAACCTTAACCTAAATATAAACTTAACCTTAACTTTAACCTTGACCTTAACTATAATCTAACCTTAACCTTGACCAAACCCTTAACATTAACCTTAATCTTAACCTTTACTTAACCTTAACCTTACCCTTACCCTTACCCTTAACATGAACCTTAACCTTAACCTTAACTTTAACCTAACCTTAACCTCAACTTCACCTTTAACCTAACCTGAATCTTATCTTAACCTTAACTTTACGCTTAACCTAACCTTAACCTTAACCTTAAGCTTGAATTTACCCTTAACTTCACCTTAACCTTAACTTTCACTATAATCTAATGCTAACCTTAACCAAACCCTTAACCTTAACATTAACCATACCTTTAACCTTGACCAAATCCTTAACATTAACCGTAACTTAACCTTAACCTTAACCTAACCTTAACCTTGACCTTAATTCTAATGTAACCCTAACCTTGACCAAACCTTTAACCTTAAATTAAACCTAACTAAACTTAACATGACTAAACCCTTAAGGTCAGGGTAAAGTTAAAGTTAAGGTTAAGGTTAAGGTAAGGTTATAGTTAGGTTAAGATTAAGGTTAAGGATATGTTAAGGTTAAGGTTAAGGGGGTAGGTCTTAACCTTAACCTGAATAAACCCGTAACCTTAACCTTAACCTTAACTAAACCCTTAACCTTAACCTCCCCCTAACCTTAACCTTACCCTTAACCTTCACCCTTAACCTTAACCTGACCCTAACCTTGACCTGAACCTTAACCTAACCTTAACCTTAACCTTACCTTAAAAATAACCTTAACCTTAACTTTACCCTTAACCTAACTCTAACTTTAAGGTCAAGGTTAAGGTTACGTTAAGGGAAAATTTAAGGTTATGGTTAAGGTAAGGTTAAGGTTAAGGTTATGGTTATGGTTAAGCTTAAGCTTAAGGTCAAGGTTAAGTTAGGTTAAGGTAAGGTTAAGGTTACGATTAGGTCAAGGTTAACGGTTTAGTAAGGTTAAGATTAATATTAAGGGTTTGGTCAAGGTTAGGGTTAGGTTAAGGTAAGGGTAAAGGTTATGGTTAAGGTTAAGGTTACGGTTAGGTTAAGGGTAAAGTTAAGTTTATGGTTAAAGTTAAGGTTAGGTTAAGGTTAAGGTTAGGTTATAGTTAATATCAAGGTTAGGTTAAGGTTAAGGTTAAGGGCAAGGGCAAGGTTAACCTTAACCTAATCGTAACCTTAACCTTAACTTGAACGCTAACTTTAAACATAACTTTACGCTTAGGTTAAGAGTTTAGTCAAGTCAAGGTTAGGGTTAAGGGTTTGTGAAGGTTAAGGTTAAGGTTAAGGTGAAGGTAAATGGTGAGGTCAAGGTTAAGGGTAAAGTTGAGGTTAAGGTTAAGGTTACAGGTTTAGTAAGGTTAAGGTTAAGGTGAAGGTTAAGGGTAAGGTCAAGGTTAAGGGTAAAGTTAAGTTTAAGGCGCAGGTTAAGGGTAAGGTTAAGGTTAAGGTTATGGGTTTAGTCAGTTTAAGGTGATGGTTAAGGGTAAGGTTAAGCTTAAGGTTAGGGGAAGGTTAAGGTTAAAGTTCGGTTAAGGCAAAGATAAGGTTAAGGTAAGTTTAAGGTTAAGATTACAGGTTTAGTCAGGTTAAGTTTAAAGTTAAGGGTTTGGTCAAGGTTAGGGTTAGGTTATAGTTAAGGTTAAGGTTAGGTTAAGGTTAAGGTTTGGTTAAGGTCAAGGTCAAGGTTAAGGTTAAGGGTAAAGTCAAGGTTAAGGTTAAGGTTAATGTTAGGGTAAAGGTTCAGGCTAATGTTAAGGTTAAGGGTTTGGTCAAGGTTAGAGTTAGGTTATAGTTAAGGTGAAGGTTAAGGTTAGGTTAATTTAAGGTTAAGGTCAAGGTAAATGGTAAGGTTGAGGTTACGTTAAGATTAGGTTAAGGGTAAAGTTAAGGTTAAGGTTAGGGTTAAGGTTAAGTTAAGGTTAAGTTAAGGTTGAGGTCAAGGTTAGGGTTAGGTTATAGTTAAAGTCAAGGTTAAGCTTAGGTTAAGGTCAAGGTTATGGTTAGGTTATAGTTAAGGTCAAGGTTAATCTTAGGTTAAGGTTAAGGTCAAGGTTAGGGCTAGGTTATATTTAAGTTTAAGGTTAAATTCGAGGTTAAGGATTGGGTCACGGTTAGTGTTAGGTCATAGTTAAGGTCAAGGTTAAGGCTAGGTTAAGGTTCAGGTTAAGGTTAAGGTTAAGGGTTTGGTGAGGGTGAGTGTTAGGTTATAGTTAAGGTTAAGGTTAAGGTTACGGGTTTGGTTAGGTTAAGTTTAAGGTTAAGGGTTACCATTAAGGTTAGGGGAAATTTAAATTTAAGGTTAGGGTTAAGGTTAAGGGTTTGGTCAAGGTTAGGGTTAGGTTAAGGGTTGTAAGGTTAATGTTAAGGTTAAGGGTTTGGTCAAGGTTAAGATTAAGTTATAGTTAAGGTAATTGTTAAGGTTAGGTTATAGTTAAGATTAAGATTAAGGTTAGGGTAAAGTTAAGGCTAGGGTTATGTTAAGGGGGTAAGGTTAAGGTTAAGGTTAAGGTTATGGGTAAGGTTAAGGTAAGGGTAAGGTTAACCTTAACCTAACCTTATACTTAATGTTGACCTTAATTATAACCTTAACCTGACTAAACCCGTAACCATAACTCTCACCTTGACCTTACACTAAACCTTAAAGTTAACCTTAACTATACCCTAACCCTAACCTTTACCAAACCCTTAACCTTAACCTTAACCTTAACCATAACCTTTACCTTAACCTTTCCATAACCATACCCTTAATCTTAACCTTGACCTTACCCTTAACCTTAACCTTAACATTAACCTTACCCCCTTAAACTTAACCTTACACTTAACCTAACCAAACCCTTAACCTTAACCTTAACCTGAACCTTTACCCTAACCTTACCTTAACCTTAACCTTAACCTTAACTTTACCCTTAACCTAACCTTAACCTTAAACTTATTTTAACCTTAACCTAGCCTTAACCTTAACCTTAACCTAACTATAACCTTACCCTTAACCTTAACTTTAACCTAACCTTAACCTTAACCTTACCCTAACTTTACCCTAACCATAAACTTAACTTTAACCTTAACTTTACCTTAACCTTGAATTTACCTTTAACCTAACCTTAACTTTAAATTTATCTTACCCTAAACCTAACCTTAGGGTTTGGTCAAGGTTAGGGTTATGTAATAGTTAAATTTAAGGTTAAGATCAAGTTTAAGGTTAAGGTTAAGGTTAATGTGAAGTTTAGGGTAAATTTAAGGTCAAGTTTAAGGTTAGGTTAAGGATGAGAGAAGGTTAAGGTTAGGTTAAGGTTAAGATTAATGTTAAGGG
Source organism: Pinus albicaulis (assembly GCA_034641835.2). Taxonomy (NCBI): domain Eukaryota; kingdom Viridiplantae; phylum Streptophyta; class Pinopsida; order Pinales; family Pinaceae; genus Pinus; species Pinus albicaulis. The sequence continues at coordinate 543,013,856 of CM076570.1, forward strand.
TTTGGTCAAGGTTAGGGTTAGGTTATAGTTAAGGTCAAGGTTAAGGTTAGCTTATAGTGAAGGTTAAGGTTAAGGTCATGTTTAACTTTAATATTAGGGTAAAGGTTCAGGTTATGGTTAAGGTTAAGATAAGGTCAAGGTTAAGGTTAGGTTAAGGTTAAGATTAGGTTAAGGGTAAAGCTAAGGTTATGGTTAGGGTAAGGATAAGGTTAAGGGTAAAGATAAGGTTATGGTTAAGTTAAAAGTTAAAGGTTAAGGTTAAGTTAGGTTAAGGTAAGGTTAAGGTTACATTTAGGTTAAGGTTACAGTTAGGTTAAGTTAAGGTTAAGGTTATGTTAATGATAAAGTTAAGGTTAAGGTTAGAGTTAAGGTTAGGGAAAGGTTAAGGTTAAGGTTACGGTTAAGGTGAAAGTTAACAGTAAGGTTAAGGTCAAGGTTAAGGTTAACTTAGGTTAAGGTTAAGGGTTTGGTAAAGGTTAGGCTTAGGTTATAGTTAAGGTCAAGGTTAAGGTTAGGTTATGGCTAAGGTTAAGGTTATGGGTAAGGTTAAGATAAGGGTATGGTTAACCTTAACCTAACCTTAACCTTAACCTTTACCTTAACTATAACCTTAACCTAACTAAACCCGTACCCATAACCTTGACCTTGACCTTACAGTTAACCTTAAACTTAACCTTAACTATACCCTAACACTAACCTTTACCAAACCCTTAACCTTAACCTTAACTTTAACCATAACCTTTACCTTAACATTCCCATAGCCATACCCTGAATCTTAACCTTGACCTCACCCTTAACCTTAACCTTAACATCAATCTTACCCCCTTAACCTTAACCTTAACCTTACACTTAACCTGACTAAACCCTTAAGCTTAACCTTAACCTTAACCTAAACCTTTACCCTAACCTTACCTTAACCTTAACCTTAACCTTAACTTTACTCTTAACCTAACCTTAACCTTAAACTTATCTTAACCTTAACCTAGCCTTAACCTTAACCTTAACCTAACTATAACTTTACCCTTAACCTTAACCTTAACCTTAACCTTACCCTTACCCTAACTTTACTCTAACCATAACCTTAAATTTCCCCTTAACCTAACCTTAACCTTAACTTTACCTTAACCTTGACCTCACCCTTAACCTTAACCTTAACTTTATCTTACCCTTAACCTAAACTTAGGGTTTGGTCAAGGTTAGGGTTAGCTAATACTTAAATTTAAGGTTAAGGTCAAGGTTAAGGTTAAGTTAGGTTAAGGTTAAGGTTAGGGTTAAGGTGAAGTTCAGGGTAAAGTTAAGCTCAAGGTTAAGGTTAGGTTAAGGTTAATGTTAAGGGGTTGGTCAATGTTAGAGTTAGGTTATAGTTAAGGTCAAGGTTAAGGTTAGGTTATAGCAAACGTTAAGGTCAAGATAAGGTTAAGGCTAAGGTCAAGGTTAACGTTAACGTTAGCGTAAAGGTTAAGGTTATGGTTAAGGTTAAAGTTAGGTTATCATGAAGGTTAAGGTTAAGACCCATAACCCTAACCCTAACCTTAACCTTGACTTAACCCTTAATCTTAACCTTAACCTTATGTTAACATTAGCCTAACTATAACCTTAACCTTTACCTTAACTATAACCTAACCTTAACCTTGACAAAACCCTTAACATTAACCTTAACCTTCACCTTTACTTAACCTTAACCTTAACCTTACCCTTACCCTTAAAATTAAACTTAACCTTAACCTTAACTTTAACCTAACCTTAACCTCAACTTCACCCTTAACCTAACCTTAACCTTATCATAACCTTAACTATAACCTAACCCTAACCTTGACCAAACCTTAACGTTAACCTTAACTTTATGCTTAACCTATCCTTAACGTTAACCTTAAGCTTGAATTTACCCTTAACTTCACCTTAACCTTAACCTTCACTATAACCTAACCCTAACCTTGACCAAATCCTTAACCTTAACCTTAACCTTACCCTTAACCTTGAACTTAACCTTAACTTTGATTATAACCTAACTTTAGCCTTGACCAAACCCTTAACATTAACCTTAAATTAACCTTAACCTAACCTTAACCTTGACCTTAACTATAACGTAACCCTAACCTTGACCAAGCCCTTAACCTTAACTTAAACCTAACTAACCTTAACATGACCAAACCCTTAAAATTATGGTAAAGTTAAAGTTACGGTTAAGGTCAAGGTCAATGTTAAGGTTAAGGTAGGTTAAGGTAAGGTTATAGCTAGGTTAAGGTTAGGTTAAGGTTAAGGTTAAGGGGTTAGGTCTTAACCTTAACCTGACTAAACACGTAACCTTACCCTTAACCTTAACTTTAACCTAGCCTTAACCTTAACTAAACCCTTAACCTTAACCTTCCCCTAACCTTAACCTTAACCTTACCATTAACCTTCACCCTTAACCTTAACCTAACCCTAACCTTGACCTGAACTTTAACCTAACCTTAACCTTAACCTTACGCTTAACCTTACCTTAAAAATAACCTTAACCTTAACTTTACCCTTAACCTAACCCTAACTTTAAGGTCAAGGTTAAGGTTACATTAAGGGTAAAGTTAAGGTTATGGTTAAGGTAAGGTTAAGGTTAAGGTTATGCTTATGGTTAAGCTTAAGCTTAAGGTCAAGATTAAGTTAGGTTAAGGTGAGGTTAAGATTATGATTAGGTCAAGGTTAAGGGTTTAGTAAGGTTAAGATTAAGATTAAGGGTTTGGTTAGGTTAAGGTTAAGGGTAAAGTTTAAGGGTAAGGTTAAATTTAAGGTAAAGGTTAAGGTTAAGGTTAAGGTTATGGTTAGGTTAAGGGTAAATTTAACTTTATGGTTAAAGTTAAGGTTAGGTTAAGGTTAAGGTTAGGTTATAGTTAAGGTCAAGGTCAGGGTTAACCTTAACCTAATCTTAACCTTAACTTTAACCTTAACCCTAACCTTAAACTTAACTTTACCCTTAGGTTATGGGTTTAGTCAAGTTAAGGTTAGGGTTAAGGGTTTGGTCAAGGTTAAGGTGAAGGTTAATGGTGAGGTCAAGGTTAAGGGTAAAGTTGAGGTTAAGGTTACAGGTTTAGTAAGGTTAAGGGTAAGGTAAGGGTTAAGGTAAAGTTAAGCTTAAGGTGAAGATAAAGGGTAAGGTTAAGGTTAAGATTACAGGTTTAGTCAGTTTAAGGTTATGGTTAAGGGTAAGGTTAATCTTAAGGTTAGGGGAAGGTTAAGGTTAAAGTTCGGTTAAGGTAAGTTTAAGGTTAAGATTACGGGTTTAGTCATGTTAAGTTTAAGGTTAAGGGTTTGGTCAAGGTTAGGGTTAGGTTATAGTTAAGGTTAAGGTTAGGTTAAGGGTAAGATAAGGTTAAGATTAAGGTTAAGGTTAGGTTAAGGTCAAGGTCAAGGTTAAGGTTAAAGTCAAGGTTAAGGTTAGGGTAAAGGTTCAGGCTAAGGTTAAGGTTAAGGGTTTAGTCAAGGTTAGGGTTAGATTATAGTTAAAGTGAAGGTTAAGGTTAGGTTAAGTTGAGGTTAAGGTCAAGGTAAATGGTAAGGTTGAGGTTAGGTTAAGGTTAATATTAGGTTAAGGTTAGGTTAAGGGTAAATTTAAGGTTAAGGTTAGGGTTAAGGTTAAGTTAAAGTTAAGGTCAAGGTTATGGTTAGGTTTTAGTTAAGGTCAAGGTTATGCTTAGGTTAAGGTTAAGGTCAAGGTTAGGGCTAGGTTATAGTTAAGGTTAAGGATTGGGTCAAGGTTAGTGTTAGGTCATAGTTAAGGTCAAGGTTAAGGCTAGCTTAAGGTTCATGTTAAGGTTATAGTTAAGTTTTTGGTCAGGGTGAGTGTTAGGTTATAGTTAAGGTTAAGGTTAAGGTTAAGGTTACATGTTTGGTTAGGTTAAGTTTAAGGTTAAGGGTTTAGTAAAGGTTAAGATTAAGGGTTTGGTCAAGGTTAAGCTTAGGTTATAGCTAAGGTTAAGGTTAAGGTTATAATTAAGGTTAGGAGAAAGTTAAATTTAAGGTTAAGGTTAAGGGTTTGGTCAAGGTTAGGGTTAGGTTAAGGGTGTAAGGTTAATGTTAAGGTTAAGGTTAAGGTTAAGGATTTGGTCAAGGTTAGGGTTAGGTTATAGTTAAGGTTAGGTTATATTTAAGGTTAAGGTTAGGGTAAAGTTAAGGTTAGGGTTGTGTTAAGGGGGTAAGGTTAAGGTTAAGGTTTAGAGTTTGGTCAAGGTTAGAGTTAGGTTACAGTTAAGGTTAAGGTTAGGTTTAGGTTATATTTAAGGTCAAGGTTAAGGTTAGGTTAAGGTTAAGATTAGGTTAAGGGTAAAGTTAATGTTATGGTTAGGGTAAAGATAAGGTTATGGTTACTTTTAAAGTTAAAGGTTGAGGTTAAGTTAGGTTAAGGTAAGGTTACGATTACAGTTAGGTTAAGGTTACAGTTAGGTTAAGTTAAGGTTAAGGTTATGTTAATGATAAAGTTAAGGTTAAGGTTAGGGTTAAGGTTAAGGTTAAGGTTAAGGTTACAGTTAAGGTGAAGGTTAAGGGTAAGGTTAAGGTTAAGGTTAAGGGTTTGGTAAAGGTTAGGCTTCGGTTATAGTTAATGTCAAGGTTAAGGTTAGGTTATGGCTAAGGTTAAGGTTATGGGTAAGGTTAACATTAACCTAACCTTAACCTTAACCTTGACCTTAACTATAACCTTAAACTGACTAAACCCATAACAATAACCTTGACCTTGACCTTACACCTAACCTTAAACTTAACCTTAACTATACCCCAACCCTAACCTTTACCAAACCCTTAACCTTAACCTTAACCTTTACCTTAACCTTCCCATAACCATACCCTTAATCTTAACCTTGAACTTACCCTTAACCTTAACCTTAACATTTAACTTACCCCATTAACCTTAACCTTACACTTAACCCGACCAAACCCTTAACCTTAACCTTAACCTGAACCTTTTCCCTAACCTTACCTTAAACTTAACCTTAACCTTAACTTTACCCTTAACCTAACCTTAACCTTAAACTTATCTTAACCTTAACCTAGCCTTAACCTTAACCTTAACCTAACTATAACCTTACCCTTAACCTTAACCTTATCCTAACTTTACCCTAACCATAACCTTAACTTTACACTTAACCTAACCTTTACCTTAACTTTACCTTAACCTTGACTTTACCCTTAACCTAACCTTAACCTTAACTTTATCTTACCCTTAATCTAACCTTAGGGTTTGGTCAAGGTTAGGGTTAGGTAATAGTTAAATTTAAGGTTAAGGTCAAGGTTAAGGTTAATTTAGGTTATGTTTAAGGTTAAGGTTAAGGTGAAGTTCAGGGTAAAGTTAAGGTCAAGGATAAGGTTAGGTTATGGGTAAGACAAGGTTAAGGTTAGGCTAAGGTTAAGGTTAATGTTAAGGGTTTGGTCAAAGTTAGGGCTAGGTTATAGTTAAGGTCAAGGTTAAGGTTAGGTTATAGTGAAGGTTAAGGTTAAGGTCAAGGTTAACGTTAACGTTAGGGTAAAGGTTCATGTTATAGTTAAGGTTAAGGTCAGGTTATCTTGAAGGTTAAGGTTAAGACCCATAACCCTAACCTTAACATTAACTTTGACTTAACCCTTAACCTAACCATAATCTTAACTTTAACCTTATCTTAACCTTAACCTAACTATAACCTTAATCTTAACCTTAACCTTGACCTTAACTATAACCTAACCTTAACCTTGACCAAACCCTTAACAATAACCTTAATCTTTACTTAATCTTACCCTTTCCCTTAACATTAACGTTAACCTTAACCTTAACTTTAACCTAACCTTAACCTCAACTTCACCCTTAACATAACCTTAACCTTATCTTAACCTTAACTATAACCTAACTCTAACATTGACCAAACCTCAACCTTAACCTTAACTTTACGCTTAACCTAACCTTAACCTTAACCTTAAGCTTGAATTTACCCTTAACTTCACCTTAACCTTAACCTTCACTATAACCTAACCCTAACCTTGACCAAATCCTTAACCTTAACCTTAACCTTACCCTTAACCTTGACATTAACCTTAAATTTAATTATAACCTAACCCTAGCCTTGACCAAACCCTTAACATTAACCTTAACTTAACCTTAACCTTTACCTTAACCTAACCTTAACCTTGACCTTAACTATAACGTAACCATAACCTTGACCAAACCCTTAACCTTAACTTAAACCTAAATAACCTTAACATGACTAAACCCTTAAGGTTAAGGTAAAGTTAAAGTTAAGGTTAAGGTTAAGGTCAAGGTCGACATTAAGGTTAAGTTAGGTTAAGGTTAAGGTTAAAGTTAGGTTAAGGTTAAGGGGGTAGGTCTTAACCTTAACCTAAATAAACCTGTAACCTTACCCTTAACCTTAACCTTAACCTAGCCTTAACCTTAACTAAACCCTTAACCTTAACCTTCCCCTAACCTTAACCTTAACCTTACCCTTAACCTTAACCTAACCCTAACCTTGACCTGAACCTTAACCTACCCTTAACCTTAACGTGGCGCTGAACCTTACCCTAAAAATAACCTTAACCTTAACTTTACCCTGAACCTAACCCTAACCTTAAGATCAAGGTTAAGGTTACATTAAGGGTAAAGTTAAGGTTATGGTTATGGTTAAGCTTAAGCTTAAGGTCAATATTAAGTTAGGTTAAGGTAAGGTTAAGGTTACGATTAGATCAAGGTTAAGGGTTTAAAAAGGTTAAGGTTAAGATTAAGGGTTTGGTCAAGGTTAAGGTTAGGTTAAGGTTAAAATTAAAGGTTAAGGGTAAGGTTAAGCTTAAGGTAAAGGTAAAGGTTAAGGTTAAGGTTAAGGTTAAGGTTATGGTTAGGTTAAAGGTAAGGTTAAGTTTATGGTTAGGTTAAGGTTAAGGTTAGGTTATAGTTAAGGTCAAGGTCAAAGTTAACCTTAACCTAATCTTAACCTTAACCTTAACCTGAACCCTAACCTTAAACTTAACTTTACCCTTAGGTTATGGGTTTGGTCAAGTCAAGGTTAGGATTAAGGGTTTGGTCAAGGTTAAGGTGAAGGTTAAGGTGAAGGTAAATGGTAAGGTCAAGGTTAAGGGTAAAGTTGAGGTTAAGGTTAAGGTTACGAGTTTAGTATGGTTAAGGTTAAGGTTAAGGTGAAGGTTAAGAGTAAGGTCAAGGTTAAGGGTAAATTTAAGTTTAAGGTGAAGGTAAAGGGTAAGGTTAAGGTTAAGGTTACGAGTTTAGTCAGTTTAAGGTTATGGTTAAGGGTAAGCTTAAGCTTAAGGTTAGGGGAAGGTTAAGGTTAAATTTTAGTTAAAGTAAGGATAAGGTTAAGGTAATTTTAAGGTTAAGATTATGGGTTTAGTCAGGTTAAGTTTAAGGTTAAGGGTTTGGTCAAGGTTAGGGTTAGTTTATAGTTAAGGTTAAGGTTGGGTTAAGGGTAAGATAAGGTTAAGGATAAGGTTAAGGTTAAGGTTAGGTTAAATTAAAGGTCAAGGTTAAAGGTAAAGTCAAGGTTAAGGTTAAGGTTAAGGTTAGGGTAAAGGTTCAGACTAAGGTTAAGGTTAAGGGTTTGTTCAAGGTTAGGGTTAGATTATAGTTAAGGTGAAGGTTAAGGTTAGGTTAAGTTAAGGTTAAGGTCAAGGTAAAGGGTAAGGTTGAGGTTAGGTTAACGTTAGGTTAAGGGCAAAGTTAAGGTTAAGGTTAGGGTTAGGGTTAAGTTAAGGTTAAGTTAAGGTTAAGGTCAAGGTTAGGGTTAGGTTATAGTTAAGGTCAAAGTTAAGCTTAGGTTAATGTTAAGGTCAAGGTTAGGGTTAGGTTATAGTTAAGGTTAAGGGTAAATTCAAGGTTAAGGATTGGGTCAAGGTTAGTGTTAGGTCATAGTTAAGGTCAAGGTTAAGGCTAGGTTAAGGTTCAGGTTAAGGTTAAGGGTTTGGTCAGGGCGAGTGTTCGATTATAGTTAAGGTTGAGGTTACAGGTTTGGTCAGGTTAAGGTTAAGGGTTTAGTAAAGGTTAAGATTAAGGGTTTGGTCAAGGTTAGGCTTAGGTTATAGTTAAGGTTAAGGTTAAGGTTATCATTAAGGTTAGGGGAAAGTTAAAGGTTAAGGTTAAGGTTAAGGGTTTGGTCAAGGTTAGGTTTAGGTTAAGGGTGTAAGGTTAGTGTTAAGGTTAAGGTTAAGGTTAAGGGTTTGGTCAAGGTTAGGGTTAGGTTATAGTTAAGGTCAATGTTAAGGTTAGGTTATAGTTAAGGTTAAGGTTAAGGTTAGGGTTATGTTAAGGGGATAAGATTAAGGTTTAGGGTTTGTTCAAGGTTACGGTTAGGTTATAGTTAAGGTTAAGGTTAGGTTTAGGTTATAGTTAAGGTCAAGGTTAAGGTTAGGTTAAGGTTAAGATAAGGTTAAGGGTAAAGTTAAAGTTATGGTTAGGGTAAAGATAAGGTTAAGGTTAAAGATAAGGTTATGGTTAAGTTTAAAGTTAAAGGTTAAGGTAAAGTTAGGTTAAGGTAAGGTTAAGGTTATAGTTAGGTTAAGGTTACGGTTAGGTTAAGTTAAGGTTAAGGTTACGTTAATGGTAAAGTTAAGGTTAAGGTTAGGGTTAAGGTTAGGGAAAGGTTAAGGTTATGGTTAAGGTGAAGGTTAAGAGTAAGGTTAAGGTTAAGTTAGGTTAATATTAAGGTTAAGTTAGGTTAATATTAAGGTTAAGGTTAAGGTTAAGGGTTTGGTAAAGGTTAGGCTTAGGTTATAGTTAAGCTCAATGTTAAGGTTAGGTTATGGTTAAGGTTAAGGTTAAGGTTATGGGTAAGGTTAAGCTAATGGTAAGGTTAAACTTAACCTAAACTTAACCTTGAACTTGACCTTAACTATAACCTTAACCTGAATAAACCCGTAACCATAACGTTGACCTTGACCTTACACTTAACCTTAAAATTTACCTTAACTATACCCTAACCCTAACCTTTACCAAACCATTAACCTTAACCTTAACCATAACATTTACCTTAGCCTTCCCATAACCATACCCTTAATCTTAACCTTGACCTTACCCTTAACCTTAACCTTAACATTAACCTTACCCCCTTAACCTTAACCTTAAACTTAACCTTATACTTAACCTGACCAGACCCTTAATCTTAACCTTAACCTGAACCCTTACCCTAATCTTACCTTAACCCTAACTTTACCCTTAACCTAACCTTAACCTTAAAATTATCTTAGCCTTAACCTAACCTTAACCTTAACCTAACTATAACCTTAAAATTATCTTAGCCTTAACCTAACCTTAACCTTAACCTAACTATAACCTTAACCTTAACCTAACCTTAACCTTAACTTTACCCTAACTTTACCCTAACCATAACCTTAACTTTACCCTTAACCTAATCTTAACCTTAACCTAACCTTCACTTAACCTTAACCTTAATCTTCCCATAACCATAACCTTAACCTTCACTTTACCCTTAACCTAACTTTAATGGTAAACTCAAGGTTAAAGTTAGGTTAAGGTTCAGGTTAAGCTTATGGGTAAAGTTAAGGTTAAGGTTAGGGTAAGGTTAGGGTAAGGTTAATGTTAAGGTTAGGGTAAAGTTAAGGTTAAGGTTAAGGTCAGGGTAAAGGTTTAGGTTAAGGTTACGGGTAAGGTTAAGGTTACAGTTAAGGTTAGTGAAGGTTAAGGTTAAGGTTAAGGTAAAGGTTAGGTTAAGTTTAAGATTAAGGTTAAGGTTAATGTTACAGGTTTGGTCAAGGTTAGGGTTAGGTTATAGTTAAAGACAAGTTTAAGGTGAGGTTAAGGTTGAGATTAAGGTTACGGTTAAGATTAAAGTCAAGGTTAAGGGTTTGGTCAATGTTAGGGTTAGGTTATAGTTAAGGTCAAGGTTAAGGTTAAGGTTAATTTTATGGGAAGGTTAATGTGAAGGCTTAAGTTAAGGTTTAGTCAAGGGGTTAAAATTAGGTTAAGGTTAATGTTAATATTAAGGTTAAGGTTAAGGTTAAGGTCAATGTCAAGGTCAAGGTTAGGGTTATGTTATATTTAAGTTCAAGGTTAGGATAAGGTTAAGGTTAGGTTAAGGTTAAGGTAAGGTTAAAGGTAAAGTTTAAGGGTAAGGTCAAGATTAAGGTTAACTTTATGTTAGCATTAAGGTTAAGGTTAAGGTAAGGTTAAGGTTAAAGTTAAGGTTAATGTTATGGGAAGGTTGAGGTTAATGTTAATGTTAAGGTTAATGATAAGGTTAAGGGGGTAAGTTTAAGGTTAAGGTTAAGGTTAAGGGTAAGGTAAAGGTTAAGGTTAAGGTTATGGTTATGGGAATGTTAAGGTTAAGGTTAAGTTAAGGCTAAGGTTAGGTGGAGGTTATGGATAAGTTTAAGGTTAGGTTAAGCTTAAGATTAGGGTAAGGTTAAGGTTACAGGTTTAGTCCAGTTAAGGTTAAGGGTAAGCTTAAGCTTAAGGTTAAAATTTTGGTCAAGGTTAGGGTTAGGTTACAGTTAAGGTTAAGGTTAGGTTAAGGGTAAGATTAAGGTTAAGGTAAAGGGTAAAGTTAAGGTTATGGTTAAGGTAAGGTTAAGATAAGGTTAAGCGTAAGGTTAAGTCTAAAGTTGGGTTAAGGTTAAGGTTAAGGTTAAGGTTAAGGGTTTGGCTAAGGTTAGGTTAATATTAATGTTAAGGTTAAGGGTTTGGTTAAGGTTAGGTTAAGGTTAAGGTTAAGGTTAACGGTTTGGTCAAGGTTAGGGTTAGGTTTAAGTTAAGGTTAAGGTCAAGGTAAAGGTTAACCTTAACCTAACTTTAACCTTACCTTAACCTTAACCTTGACTTTACCCTTAACCCTAACCTTGACCTAACCCTTAACCTTAAGTTAGGGATAAGCTCAAGGTTAGGGTTAGGTTATAGTTAAGTTCAAGCTTAAGTTTAGGTTAAGGTTAAAGTCAAGGTTAGGGTTAGGTTATAGTAAAGGTTAAGATTAAATTAAAGGTTAAGGATTTGGTTAAGGTTAGGGTCAAGTTATAGTTAAGTTGAAGGTTAAGGTTAGGTTAAGGTTAACGTTAAGGATTTGGTCAAGGTTAGGGTTAGGTTATAGTTAAGGTCAACATTACTGGTTTAGTAGGGTTGAGCTTAAGGTTAAGGTTAAGGGTTTGGTCAAGGTTAAGGTTAGGTTAAGGTGGTAAGGTTAATTTTAAGGTTAAGGGTTTGGTCAAAGTTAGGGTTAGGTTATAGTTCAGGTCAAATTTAAGGTTAGGTTATAGTTAAGGTTAAGGTTAAGGCTAGGGTAAAGTTAACGTAGGGTTATGTTAAGGGGGTAAGGTTAAGGTTAAGGTTCAGGTTAAGGGATTGGTCAAGGTTAGGGTTAGGTATACTTAAGCTTAAGGTTAAGTTTAGGTTATAGTTGAGGTCAAAGTTAAGGTTAGGTTAAGTTTAATATTAGGTTAAGGGTAATGTTAAGGTTATGGTTAGGGTAAGGTAAAGGTTAAGGGTAAAGATAAGGTTATGGTTAAGGCTAAAGGTAAAGGTTAATGTTAAGTTAAGTTAAGGTAAGGTTAAGGATATGGTTAGGTTAAGGTTAAGGTTAGGTTAAGTTAAGGTTAAAGTTAAGGTTAAGGTTAGGTTAAGGGTAAAGTTAAGGTTAAGGTTAGGGTAAAGGTTAGGGGAAGGTTAGGGTTAAGGTTATGGTCAAAGTTAGGTTAAGGTGAAGGTTAAGGGTAAGGTTAAGGTTAAGGTTGAGGTTATGGTTATGGGAAGGTTAAGGTTAAGGTTAAGTTAAGTTTAAGGGTAAGGGTTTGGTCAAGGTTAGGGTTAGGTTATGGTTAAGGTCAAGTTAAGGTTAAGGTTAAGGTTAGGTTAAGGTTAAGGTTAAGGGTAAATATAAGGTTATGGTTAAGATTAAGGTATGAGTTAGGCTATAGTTAAGGTTAAGATTAAGGTTAAGGGTAAAGTTAAAGTTAAGGTTAATTTTTGGTCAGGTTAAGGTTAAGGTGAAGGTTAAGGTTAAGGATAGGTTAAGGTTAAGGATAAGGGTTTGGGAAGGTTAATACTAATGTTATGGATTTGGTCAATGTTAGTGTTAGGTTATAGTTAAGGTCAAGATTAAGGTTATGGTTAAGGTAAGGTTAAAATAAGGTTAAGGGTACGAGTTTAGTAAGGTTAAAGTTAAGGCTAAGGTCAAGGTCAAGGTAATTTTAAGGGTAAAAGTAAGGTTAACCTTGAAATTGACCTTGACCTTAACCTTAAACTTAACCTTGACCTTAAATTTAACCTAACCTTAACCATAACTTTAACCTTAACCTTAACCTTAACCTTGACCTTAACCTCACCTTGACCTTAAACTTAAACTAACCTTAACCTTGACCTTAACATATCCGTTAACCATAACCTTAACCTTTAGTTAACCTTAACCTTGACCTATAACCTTCACCTTAACCTTAACCTTAATGATAACCTTAACCTTAAAGTTAACCTTAACCTTAACATTGAATTTACCCTTAACATAACCTTAACCTTAACCTTAACTTAACTAAACTAGTAACCTTAACCTTACCCTTAACTATAACCTAATCCTAACTTTGACCAACCTTTAACCTTAACCTTATCTTTAACCTTAACCTTCCCCTAACCTGAACCCTAACCTTAACCTTAATTTTACCCTTAACCTAACTGTAACTTTAACTTTACCCTTAATGTAATCTTAACCTTAGCCTAACCTTAACCTTACCCTTAACCTTGACCTTAACCTTAAATTAACCTAACCTTAACCTTAACCTTAACTATAACCTAATGCTAACCTTTACCAAACCCTTAACCTTACCCTTATCTTAACCTTAACCTAACCTTAACCTTAAACTTAACATAAGTATAACCTTACCCTTAACATTAACATTGACCTTAACTATAACCTAACTCTAACCTTGACCAAACCCTTATATTAACCTTAACCTTAACCTTCCCATAACCTTAACCTTGACCTTAACTATAAACTAACCTTAACCTTGACCAAACGCTTACCCGTAACCTTAACCTTAACCTAACTTTAACCTTAAACTTATCCTCATCCTTAACCCAAACCTTAAGGTTCAAGTTATGGGTAAGGTTAGGGTTTGGTTATAGTTAAGGTCAAGGTCAAGGTTAGGTTAAAGTTAAGGTTACAGGTTTATTCAGGTTAAGGTTAGGTTAAGGTTAAGATAAGGTTAAGGTTAGGTTACAGGTAAATTTAAGGTTATGATTAGGGTTAAGGTTAAGGTGAAGGGTAAGGTTATAGTTAGGTTAAGGTTAAGGTAAAGGTTCAGGTTAAGATTAGGTTAAGGACAAGGTTAAGGTTAGTTTAAGGTTAAGATAATATTAACATTAAGGTTAAGCTTAAGGTTAAGGTTAGGTTAAGGGTAAAGTGAAGGTTAAGGTCAGGTTAAGGTTAATGTTATGATTAGGGTTACGGTTTTAGCCAAGTTAAGGTTAACGTTATGGGTTTTGTTAAGGTTAGGTTAGGATTATCTTAAGGTTAAAGTTAAAATTAGGTTAAGGGTTAAGGGTAAGGTTAGGGTTAAGGTTAGGTTAAGGTTAATATTAGGTTAAGGGTAAAGTTAAGGTGAAGGTTAGGATTGAGGTTAAGGTTAGGGTTACCTTATAGTTAAGGTCAAGGTTAAGGTTAAGGGTTAGGTTGTAGTTAGGTTAAGGTTAGGTTATGGTTAATATAAGGTTAAGGCTAAGGGTGAAGGTTAAGGGTAAGGTTAAGTTTAAGGTTACGATTTTATTTTGGTTAAGGTTAAGGTTAAAGGTTTGGTTAATGTTAGGTTAAGGTTAAGGTTAAGGTTTGGTCAAGGTTAGGGTTACGTTATAGTTAAAAGTAAGGTTAAGAAAATGTTAACTATAACCTTAACCTTACCATTAACATTACCATAACGATAACTTTAACCTAACCTTAACCTGACTAAACCCATAACCTTAAACTTACCTTAACCTAACTTTGACCTTAACCTTAACCTTTACCTTTACCTTTACCTTAACCTTCCCATAACCATAAGCTTAACCTTAACTTTACCCTTTACCTTAACCTTACCCTAGGGTTAAGGTTAGGGTTAAGGATAAAGTTAAGGTTAATGTTAAGGTTAGGTTAAGGGTAAGGTTAAGGTTAAGGTTAAGGTTAAGTGTCTGGGAAGTTTAAGGTTAAGGGTTTGGGAAGGTTAAAGTTAAGGTTAAGGGTTTGGGGAAGGTTAGGGTTAGGTTATAGTGAAGATAAAGGTTAAGGTTATGGCTAAGGTAAGGTTAAGATAAGGTTAAGGGTGTGAGTTTAGTAAGGTTAAAGTTAAGGTTAAGGTCAAGGTCAAGGTTAATGTTAAGGTTGAGGCTAACGGTAAGGGTAAGGTAAGGGTAAGGTTAAGGGTTTAAACCCATAACCTTAACCTTAACCTAACATTCACCTTGACTTTAACTATAGCCTAACCCTAACCTTGACCAAACCCTAAACATTAACCTTAACTTTAACCTTAACAATAAGCTTAACCTTAACCTTAATCTTAACCTTATCTTAACCTTAACCTAACCTTAACCTTAACCCTTAACCTTACCCTTAACCTAATATTAACCTTACCCTAGCCTTACCCGTAACCTTACCCTTAACCTTAACATAACCTTAACCTTAAATTTACCCTTAACCTTGACTTTAACCTTTACCTTCCCCTAACATTAACCCTAAACTTAATCTTAACCTTAACCTTAACCTTTACCTAACCTTAACCCAAACCTTAACCTTAACCTTAAACTTAACTATAACCTAACCCTAACCTTGACCAACCCTTAACCTTAATGTTAAGGGTTAAGGTTAAAATTAAGTTTAAGCTTAAGATTTGGTCAGGTTAAGGTAAGGTTAAGATAAAGTTAAGGGTATGGATTTAGTAAGGTTAAAGTCAAGGTTAACGTTACATTAAGGGTAAAGTCAAGGTTAAGGTTAGGTTAAGGGTAAGGTTAAGTTTAAGTTCAAAATTAAGGTCAAGGTTAAGGTTAAGTAAAGGTTAGGGTTAGGGTAAGGTTAGGGCTAGGTTTTAGTTAAGGTTACAGGTTTAGTCAGGTTAAGGTTAAGGTTATCGGGAGGTTAAGGTTAAGAGGCTAAGGGTAAGGTTAAGGTTAGGTTATAGTTAAGGTTAGGGTTAAATTTAACGATAAAGCTAAGGTCAAGTTTAACTTTATGTTATAGTTAAGGTTAAGGTAAGGTTAAGGGTAAATTCAATGTTAAGGTTAAGGTTAAGTTTACAATTTTAGTAAGGTTAAGGTTAAGGTTAGGTTAAGATTAAAGGTGAAGGTTAAGGTTATGGTTCATAACCTTAACCTTAACCTAACCTTAACCTTGACTTTACCCTTAATGCTAACCTTGATGAAACCCTTAACCTTAACCTTGATCAAACTCTTAACCCTTAACCTTAACCTTAACCTTGACCTTGACCTTGACCTTAACCTTATCTTAACCTTACTCTAACCTTAACCTTAACCTTAACCTTAACCTAACCCTAACCTTGACCTTAATCTTAATCTTAACCTAACCTTAACAATGCATTTAACCTTAACCTTAACATGAATAAACCCGTAACCTTAACCATAACCTTAACCTTAACCTAACTTTATCCTTGAATTTACCTTTAACCTAACCTTTAACTTAACCTTAACCTTACCTTAAGAATAGGTTAAGGTTAAGGTTAGGGTTATAAGTTTAGTTAGGTTAAGGTTAAGGTTATAGTTAAGGTCAAGGTTAAGATTAAGGTTAGGTTAAGGTTAACCTTACCCTTACCTTAAGCTTTCCCGTAACCTTAATCTTCACCTTGACCTTGACCTTAAATTTAACCTTATTAAAGTCATACCCTTAACCTTACCTTAACATTACCTTAACCATAACTTTAACCTTACCTTCAGTATGTCCTAGCCCTAACCTTGACCAAACCCTTAACCTTAACCTTCCCCTAACATTAACCCTAACCTTAATCAAACCTTAACCTTATCCTTGACCTTACCGTCAACCTTAACCTAACCTTAACCTTTACCTAACCTTAACCTTAACCTAACCTTGGCCTTAACTATAACCTAACCTGTAACCTTAACTTAACCTTAAGTTTATAGCTAAGGTTATCTTAACCTTACCTTAACCTTATCTTAACCTTTACTTAACCTAACCTTAACCTTAACCTTACCCTTAACCTTAAACTTAACATTGACCTTAACTATAACTTAACCCTAACCTTGACCAAACGGGAAGGTTAAGGTTAAGGTTATGGTTAAGTAAACGTTATGGTGAAGGTAAGACTAGGGTTAGGGTAAAGGTTAATGTTAAGGTTAAGGTTAGGTTAAGGTTAAAGGTAAGGTTAAGGTCAAGGTTAAGGTTAAGGTTAGGGGAATGTTAAGGTTAAAGTTAAGGTGTAGGTTAGGGTTTAGGTTAGGGGAAGGTTAAGGTTAAAGTCAGGGTGAAGGGTAAAGTTAAGGTTAAGGTTAAGGGTAAGGTTAGGGTTAAGGTTAGGTTAAGGTTATAGTTAAGTCTAAGGTTAATGTCAAGGTTAATGTTAGGTTATAATTAGGGTTGAGATAATGTTAAGGTTAGGTTAAGGTTCTAGTTAAGGTTATGGGTAAATTTAAGGTTAAAGTTAGGGTAAGGTCAGGATAAAGCTATGGTTAACGTTAGGTTAAGGTTAAGGTTAATGTTAGAGTAAAGGTTCAAGTTAAGGGTAAGGTTAAGGTTAAGGTTAGTTAAGGTTGCGGTTAAAGTTAAGGTTAGGTTAAGGTTAATATAAGGTTAAGGTTTAGGTTAAGGTTAGGGTTAAGGTTAATGTTAAGGGTTTGGTCAAAGTTAGGGTTAGGTTATAGTTAAAGTCAGGTTTAAGGTTAGGTTAAGGTTAAGGTTACAAGTTTAGTCAGGTTAAGGTTAAGGTTACAATTAAGGTTAAAGTCAAGGTTAAGGGTTTGGTCAAAGTTAGGGTTAGGTTGTAGTTAAGGTCAAGGTTAAGATTAGGTTATGGTTAAAGTTAAGGTTAAGCTTATGGGAAGATTAAGGTTAAGGCTAAGGTTAATTTAAGGTTAAGGTTAAGGTTTGGTCAAGGGGTTAATATTATCTTAAGGTTAAGGTTAATTTTACGGGTTTAGTCATGTTAAGGTTAAGTTTAAGGTTAAAGTTAAGATTAACGTTAAGGTTAACGTAAAGGTAAAGGTCAAGTTTAGGGTTAGGTTATAATTAAGGTCAAGGATAGGTTAAGTTTAACGTTAGGTAAAGGTTAAGGTTAGGTTAAATGTGAAAGTTAAGGGTAAGGTTAGGTTAAGGTTGAGGTTAAAGTAAGATTAAGGTTAAGATTAAGGTTAATGTTATGAGAATGTTGAGGTTAAGGTTAAAGATAAGGTTAAGGGGGTAAGGTTAAGGTTAAGGTTAAGGGTAAGGACAAGGTTAAGTTTAAGCTTATGGTTATGGGAAGGTTAAGGTTAGGGTAAAGGTTAAGTTAAGGTTAAGGTTAGGTGAAGGTTAAGGTTAGGTGAAGGTTAAGGTTAAGGTTAATATTAGGGTAAGGTAAGGTTACGGGTTTAGTCAGGTTAAGGTTAATGGTAAGGTTAAGGTTAAGGTTAAGGATTTGGTCAAGGTTAGGATTAGGTTACGGTTAAGGTTAGGTTATAGTTAAGGTTAAGGTTAGGTTAAGGGTAAGGTTAAGGTTAAGGGTAAGGGTAAAGTTAAGGTTATGGTTAAGGTAAGGTTAAGATAAGGTTAAGGGTAAGGTTAAGGTTAAGGTTAAGGTTAGGTTAACGTTTAGGTTAAGGTTCAGGTTCAGGCTAAGGTTAAGGTATTGGTTAAGGTTAGTTTAAGGTTAAGGTTAAGGTCAAGGGTTTGGTTAAGGTTAGGTTAAGGTTAAAGTTAAGGTTAATGATTTTGTCAAAGTTAGGGTTAGGTTATATTTAAGGTTATGGTCAAAATTAAGGTTAACCTTAACCTAACCTTAACCTTACTTTAACCTTAACCTTAACCTTAACCTAACCTTAACTAAACCTTTAACCTTAACCTTAACATTAACCTTAACCTTAAACTTTACCCTTAACCTTAACATTAACTTTAACCTTAACCTTACCCTAACATTAACTTAAAACTTAACCATAACCTTAACCTTAACCTTATCTTAACCTTAACCTAACCTTAATATTAACCTTAACTTAACCTTAACCTTACCTTAACCTAACGTAAGCTTAACCTTTACCTTAACCATAACCTTAACCATAAACTTAAATATAACCTAACCCTAACCTTACCATAACAATAACTTTAACTATAACCTAACCCTAATCTTAACCTTACCCTTAATCTTCACTATAACCTAACCTTAACCTTGACCAAACCCTTAACCTTACCCTTAACCTTCACCCTTAACCTTAACCTTAACCTTCACATATCCTTAACCTTAACCTTAACAATAACCTTACCCTATCCTTACCCTAACCATAACCTTAACCTTAACCATCTCATAACCTTACCCCTAACCTTAACCTTAACCTTATCATAACCTTAACCTAACCCTAACCTTAACCTTAACCATAACCCTAACCTCCTTAACCAAACCCTTAACATTAACCTTAACCTTAATGTTAACCTAATCTTAACCTTAACGTAACCATAACCTTAACTTTAACCTTAGCCTAACCATAACCTTAACCTAAACCTTAACCTAACCCTAACATTAACATTACCTTTAACCTAACCTTAACCTTAACCTTAACCTAACCCTAACCTTAACCTTAACCTTAATATTATCTTAACCTTAACCTAACCTTAACCTTAACTTTACCCTTAACATAAACTTAACCTTAACCTTAACCTAGACCTTAACTATAACCTTAACCTGACTAATCTCATAACCTTAACCTTAACCTTACCTTAACTATAACCTAACCCTACCCTTGAACAGACCCTTAACCTTAACGTTAACCTTGTATTACACTTAACCTTAACCTTACTAAACCCATAACCAAAACCTTAAGGTTATGGGTTTAGTCAGGTTAAGGTTAAGTGTAAGGTTAAGGTTAAGGTTAAGGGTTTGTTCAAGCTTAGGGTTAAGGGTAAAGTCAAGGTTAAGGTTAGGTTAATGTTAATATTAGGTTAAGGGTGAAGGTTAAGGGTAAGGTTAAGGTTACAAGTTTAGTCAGGTTAAGGTTAAGGTTAGGTTAAGGTTAGCGTTAAGTTAGGTTAGGTTAAGGTTATGGTTAAGGTTACATTAAGGGTAAAGTCAAGGTTAAGGTTAGGTTAAGGTTAAGGTTTAGTTAGGTTAAGGTTAATTTTAGGTTAAGGTTAGGTTATAGTTAAGGTTAAGGTTATGGGAAGGTTAAGGTTAAACTTAAGGTTAAGTTTAAGGTTAAGGGTAAGGTTAAGGATAAGGTTACGTTAAGGGTAAAGTTAAGGTTAAAGTTAGGGTAAGATTAAGGTTAAAGTTAGGTTAAGGTTAAGTTTAAGGTTTAGATTTATGTTCAGGTTAAGGGTAAGGTTAAGTTTAAGGGTTTAGTCAAAGTTAGGTTTATGTTATAGTTAAGGTTAAGGTTAGGTTAAGGGTAAAGTTAGGTTAAGGTTAAGATAAGGTGAACCTTAACACTAACCTTAACCTTAACCTTAACCTTTAACCTTACCCAAACCTTAACCTTAACCTTAAATTTTAACCTTACCATAACTTTAACCTTAACCTTAACCTTGACCTTGACTTTTATCTTAACCTTAACCTTTCCCTTAACCTAAACTTAACCTTAACCTTAACCTTAACCTTGACTTTACCCTTAACCTAACCTTAAAATTATGTTACACTTAACCTAACCTTAACCTTAACTATAACCTAACCCTAACCTTGATGAAACTCTTAACCTTAACCATAACCCTGTCCAAACCCTTAAACTTAACCTTAACCTTTTAATAACCATAAACTTAAATTTAACCTTAACCTAACCTTATCCTCAACTATAACCGAACCCTAACCTTAACCTAAGGGTTTGGTCAAGGTCAGAGTTATGTTAAGGTTAAGGGTGAAGCTTAAGGTTAAGGTTAAAGTTAAGGTTAGGTTAAGGGAAAAGTTAAGGTTAAGGTTAATGCTAAGGGTTTGGTTAAGGTTAGGGTTAGGTTAAGGTTAAGATTAGTTTAAGGGTAAAGTTAAGGTTAAGGTTAAGGGTTTGGTCAAGGTTAAGGTTAGGTTATAGTTAAGGTCAATGTTAAGGTTAAGTTATAGTTAAGGTTAAGACCGATAACCTTAACCTTAAACTTAACCTTAACCTTCCCCTAACCCTAACCTTAACCAAACCCTTAACCTTAACCTTAACTTTACTCTTAACATAACCTTAACCTAAGGTTATGGTTAAGGTATGGTTAATATAAGGTTAAGGCTAAGGTTATGGTTGAGGTAAGGTTAAGGGTAAAGCTAAGGTTAACGTTAAGGTTAAGGATAAGGTTAAGGGTTTGGTCAAGGTTAGGGTTAGGTTATAGTTATGGTTAAGGTTAGGTTAAGGGTAAGATAAGGTTAAGTTCAAGGTCAAGGTTAAGGTTAAGATAGGTTAAGGTAAAGTTAAGGTTACAGCTAGGTCAAGGTTAAGTTAGGTTAAGGTAAGGTTAAGGTTATGATTAGGTCAAGGTTAATGGTTTAGTTAGGTTAAAGTAAAGGTTAAGGGTTTGTTCAAGGTTAGGGTTAGGTTAAGGTTAAGGGTGAAGGTTAACCTTAACCTTAACCTTATCTTAACCTTAACCTAACCTTGACCATAACCTTAATCTTACCCTTAACCTTACCCTTAACCTTATCTTAATCGTAACCTAACCTAATCTTAACCTTCACCCTAACCTTAACCTTAAAATTAACTCAAACCTTCACTTTACCCTTAACCTAACCTTACCCTAACCTTAACCGTAACCTTACCATTAACCTCAACCTTGACCTGAGGTTAAGATTATGGTTAAGGGTAAGGTTAAGGATAAGTTAAGGGTAAGGGTAAAGTTAAAGTTACGGTTAAGGTTAAGGTTAGGTTGAGGTTAAGGGTGAGGGTTAAGGGTATGGTTAAGGTTAAGGTTATGAGTTTAGTCAATTTGAGGTTTAGGTTAAGGTTAAGGGAAGGTTAAGGTTAAGGTTAAGGTTAAGCTAAGGTTAAGGTTAAGGCAAGGTGAAGGTTAGGGCTAGGTAATAGTTAAGGTTAAGGTTAGGGTTAAGGTTAGGGTTAGGTTAAGGTTAAGGTTAAGGTTAAGGTTAGGTTAAGGTTAATATTAGGTTAAGGGTAAGGCTAATGTCATGTTAAGGTTACGGTTAAGGTTAAGGTTATGGGTCTTAACCTTAACCTTCACTATAGCCTATACTTAACTATAACCTAACCCAAACCTTAACCAAACCTTAACCTTAACCTTAACTTAAACGTAACCTTAACCTTAACCTTACCTTAAGCTAAATTTAACCTTAACCTTCCACTAACCTTAACCCTAACCTTACCCTAACCTTAACTTTAACTTTACCCATAACCTTAACCTTATCCTTAACCTAACCTTAACCTTATCTTAACCTTAACTATAACATAACCTTGACCATACCCTTAACCTTAACCTAACCAAAACCTTAACTCACCTACCTTGAGTAAACCCATAACCTTAACTCATCCTTCCTAACCTTAAGTTTATGTTACATGTTTAGGGTTTGGGTCAAGGTTGGGGTTAGGTTATAGTTAAGGTCAAGGTTAAGGTTATGGTTAAGGTAAGGTTAAAATAATGTTAAGGGTACGAGTTTTGTAAGTTTAATGTTAAGGTTAAGGTTAAGGTCAAGGTTAAGGTTAAGGTAAGGGTAAATTTAAACTTAATTTAACCTTAACCTTAACCTTCAACTTAATTATAGCCTTACCCTAACTAAACTCGTAACCGTAACCTTAACCTTAACCTGACTAAACGTGTGACCTTAAACTTAACCTGACTAAACCTAGAAAATTAACCTTAACCTTAACTTTAACCTTAACCTAATCTTAATATTAACCTTTAATTTACCCTTAACTTAACCTTAACCTTGACCTTAACCTTAACCTTAAACTTAACCTGAGTAAACCCATAACCTTAACCTAACCTTAACCTTAACTATAACCTAACCTTAACCTTGACCTTAACTATAATTTAACCCTATCCTTGACAAAGCCCTTAACCTTAACATTAACCTAACCTTACTCTTAACCTTCACACTTAACCTTAACCTTAACCTCCATTATAACCTAACCTTAACCTTAACCTTGACCTTACTATTAACCATAACCTTAGCCTTACCCTTAATGTTAAACTTATCTTAACATTAACCTAACCTTAACCTTGACTTTACCCTTTACCTAACCTTAACATTAACCTTACCCTTAAGGTTAAACTTAAGGTTAAAGTGAAGGTTAAGGTTAAGGTTAAAGTTAAGGTTAAGTTTAAGGTTATAGTTAAGGTCAAGATTAGGTTAAGGTTAAGGTTAGGTTAAGGTTAAGGTTAAGGGTTTGGTCAAGGTTAGGTTTAGGGTATAGTTAAGGTCAAGGTTAGTTTATAGTGAAGGTTAAGATGAAGTTTAGGGTTAGGGTTAGTTTATAGTTAAGGTTAAGGTTATGCTTATGGGAAGGTAAATGGTAAGGTTAAGGTTAAGGTTAAGGTTACGTTAATTGTAAAGTCAAGGTTAAGGTTATGTTAAGGTTAATATAAGGTTAAGGTTAAGGTTAGGTTAAGGGTAAAGGTAAGGTCAGGGTTAGGTTAAGGTTAAGTTTAAGGTTAGGTTAAGGTTAATATAAGGTTAAGGGTAAGGTTAATGTTAAGATTAGGTAAAGGGTAAAGTCAAGGTTAAGGTTAGGTTAATGTTAAGATAAGTTTACCAAAACATAGGGTAAGGCATAAGGCTATGGTTCTTGTAAGGTCATGGTTAAGGTTACAATAGTTTATAGTGGAGGTTAAGGTTAGCAAGCTAAGTGTGAAGGTTAAGTATAGTTAGGCTAATGTTAAGGTTAAGGGCTTTGTCAAGGATAGGGTTAAATTATAGTTAAGGTCAAGGTTAAGGTTAGGTTATAGTTAAGGTTAAGGTTAGGTTAAGGTTATGGGTTTACTCAGGTTAAGTTTAAGGTTAAGGTTAAGGTCAAGGTTAAGGTTAAGTTAAGGGTAAATTCAAGGTTAATATTAAGATTAGGTTAAGGTTAAAGTTAAGGTTAAGGTTAATTTTCTAGGTTTAGTCAGGTTAAGTTTAAGGTCACACGTTTAGTCAGGTTAAGGTTAAGGTTACGGTTACGAGTTTAGTTAGGGTAAGGCTATAATTAAGTTGAAGGTTAAGGTTAAGGTTACATTAAGTTTAAACTTACCCTTACCTTAACCTTAACCTTGACCTTAACCTTAACCTTAACATTAAACTTACAAAACTCGTACCCTTAACATTATTTTAACCTTACCTTAACCATAACCTTAACCTTGACCTTAACTATAACCTAACCCTAACCTTGACCAAACCCTAACCATAAACTTAAGGTTAAGGGTAAGGTTAAGGTTATGGGTTTATTCAGGTTAAGGTGAAGGTTAAGGTTTTGGTTAAGGTTAAGGTTAAGGGTATGGTCAAGGTTATGTTATAGTTAAGGTTAAGATAAGGTTAAGGTTAGGTTAAGGATAAGGTTAAGGTTATGGGTAAACTTAAAGTTAAGGTTAGGGTAAGGTTAGGGTTAAGGTTAGTGGAAGGTTAAGGTTAAAGTTAGCTTAAGGTAAGGTTAAGGTTAAGGTTACGTTTAAGTTAAGGTTAAGGTTAAGGTTTGGTTAAGGTTTGGGTTAGGTTATAGTTAAGTATAGGCTATAGTGAAGGTTAATGTTAAGACCCATAACCTTAACCTTAACCTTAACCTTAACATGACATTAGCCTTACCCTTAACCTAATTTTAACCTTAACCTAACCTTAACCTTAACCTTAACCTTAACCTAACCCTAACCTTAACCCTAACCTTAACCTTAACTATTACCTAGCCCTAACCTTCACCTTGCCTTAACCTTAACCTTAGCTTAACCTTAACCTTAACCTTAACCTTCCCTTAACCTTAACCTAAACCTTAAATTGACTAAACTCATAACCTTAACCTTAACCTTACCCTTAACCCTCACCCTTAACCTCAACCTAACCTTAACCTTAACCGTAACTTTAACTTTACCCTTACCCTTAACTTATCCTTAACCTTAACCAAAACCTTAACCTTCACCTTAACCTGAATAAACCCATAACCTTAACCTTACCCTTAACCTTAAGTTTATGGTTAGGGTTTGGTCAAGGTTAGGGTTAGGTTATAGTTAAGGTCAAGGTTATGGTTATGGTTAAGGTAAGGTTAAAATAATGTTAAGGGTACGAGTTTTGTAAGTTTAATGTTAAGGTTAAGGTTAAGGTCAAGGTTAAGGTTAAGGTAAGGGTAAGTTTAAACTTAATGTAACCTTAACCTTAACCTTCAACTTAATTATAGCCTTACCCTAACTAAACTCGTAACCGTAACCTTAACCTTAACCTGACTAAACCTGTGACCTTAAACTTAACCTGACTAAACCTAGAAAATTAACCTTAACCTTAACTTTAACCTTAACCTAATCTTAATATTAACCTTGAATTTACCCTTAACTTAACCTTAACCTTGACCTTAACCTTAACCTTAAACTTAACCTGAGTAAACCCATAACCTTAACCTAACCTTAACCTTAACTATAACCTAACCTTAACCTTGACCTTAACTATAATTTAACCCTATCCTTGACAAAGCCCTTAACCTTAACATTAACCTAACCTTACTCTTAACCTTCACACTTAACCTTAACCTTAACCTCCACTATAACCTAACCTTAACCTTAACCTTGACCTTACTATTAACCTTAACCTTAGCCTTACCCTTAATGTTAAATTTATCTTAACATTAACCTAACCTTAACCTTGACTTTACCCTTTACCTAATCTTAACATTAACCTTACCCTTAACCTTATATTAACCTTAACCTAACCTTAAACTTAACCTTAACCTAACCCTGACCTTACCTTTACCCTTAACCTAACCTTAACCTTAACCTTATATTAACCTTAACATAACCTTAACCTTGACTTTACAATTAACGTAACCTTAACCTTAACCTTAACCTTACCATTTACCTTCCCATAAGCATAACCTTAACCTTAACTATAAACTAACCCTAACCCTAAACTTCATCTTAACCTTCACTATAAACTAACCTTGACCTTAACTATACCCTAAACCTAACCTTGACCAAACCCTTAACCTTAACCTTAACCTAATCTTGACCTTAACTATAACCTTAAACTTAACCTTAACTTTAACCTTAACCTTAACCTTCACTTTAACCTTAAGTTTAACCTTAACCTTCCCCTAACCTTAAGCTTACACTTAACCTTAACTATAACCTACCCTTAACCAAATGCTTAACCTTAACCTGACTAAACCCATAACCTTAAGCTTTACCTAACCTTAACCTTAACCTAACCTAAACCTTTACCCTAACCTTAACCTCAACTTTTACCCTAACCTTAACCTTAACTTTAACCTTGAATTTACCCTTAACCTAAACTTAACCTTGACCTTAACTATAACCTAACCCTAACTCTGACCGAAACCTTAACCTTAAACCTTAACCTTAACCTTAACCTAAACCTTTACCCTAACCTTAACCTTAACCTTAACCTAACCTTAACCTTAACTTTACCTTAAGCTTGGCTTTACCCTTAGCCTGACATTAACTTTAACCTTTACTTAACATAAACCTTAACCTTAACTTAACCTTAACCTAAACGTAACCTTAACCTAACCTTAACCTTAACCTTAACCTTATCTTAACCTTAACTTAACCTTAACCTTACCCTTAACCTTATCTTAACCTTAACCTAACCTAACCTAATCTTAAACTTAATCTTATCCTTAACCCTAACCATAACCTTAAACTTAACATTAACCTTAACCTTAACCAAACCCTTAACATTAACCTTAACTTAACCTTAACCTTAACCATAACCAAACCTTAACCTTGACCTTAAATATAACCTAACCCTAACCTTATCCTAACCTTACCCATAATTTTAGCCTTAAGGTTAGGCTTAAGGTCAAGGTTAAGGTTATGTTAAGGTTAAGATAAGGCTAAGGTTAAGGTTAGGGTTAAGGTTAGGATAAGGTTAATATTAGGTTAAGGGTAAGGTTAAGGTTAAAGTCATGGTTAAGCTTACGTTAAGGGTAAGGTTAAGGTTTGGTTAAGGTTAGGGTTATGTTATAGTTAAGGTCAAGGTTAAGTTTAAGGTTAAGGGTAAGGTTAAAGTTAAGGTTGAGGATACAAATTTAGTTAGGTTAAGGTTAAGGTTAAGGTTAATGTTAAGGGTAAGGTAAAGGTAAAGGTTAAGGTTACGTTAATGGTAAAGTCAAGGTTAAGGTTACGTTAAGGGTTTGGTCAAAGTTAAGGTTAGGTTAAGGTTAGGGTTAGGTTATAGTTAAGTTTAAGGTTAACAGTAAGGTTAAGGTTCACGTTAAGGTTAAGGTCAATGTTAAGGTTAATTTTAAGGGTTTGGTCAAGGTGAGGGTTAAGTTATAGTTAAGGTAAAGGTTAAGGTTAGGTTATATTCAAGGTTAAGGTTAAGTTTATGGGAAGGTTAAGGTTAAGGTTAAAATTAAGTTAAGGTTAAGGTTAAGGTTTTTTCAAGGTTATGGTTAGGTTATAGTTAAGGTCAAGGTCAAGGTTAGGTTAAGATTAAGATTACAGGTTTAGTCAGGTTAAGGTTAAGGTTAAGGATAAAGTTAGGTTAAGGGTAAAGTCAAGGTTAAGGTTAAGGTTAAGGGTAAAGTCAGTTTAAGGGTAAAGTTAAGGTTAATGTGTAGGTTAAGGGTAAGGTTAATGTAAGGTTAAGGGTAAGGTTAAAGTTAAGGTTAGCTTAAGGGTAAAGTTAAGGTTAAGGGCAAAGTTAAGGTTAAGGTTACCGGTAAGGTTAAGGTTAAGGTTAAGGTCAAGATCAAGGTCAACGTCAAGGTTAAGTTAGGTTAAGGTAACGTTAAGGTTATGGTTATGGTTAGGGTAAGGTTAGGATTAGGTTATAGTTAAGGTTAAGGGTAAATTTAAGGTCAAGTTTAGGGTTAGGTTATAGTTAAGGTTAAGGTTAGGTTAATGATAAAGTCAAGGTTAAGTTTAAGGTTATGGGTTTAGTAAGGTTAAGGCTAAGGTTAAGGTTAGGTTAATGTTAATGGTGAAGGTTAAGGTTATGCATCTTAACCTTAACCTTACCCTTAACGTTCACCCTTAACATTAACCTTCACTATAACCTAACCTTAGCATTGACCTTTATAACCTAACCTTGACCTTAACCTTAACCTTACCTTGTTTACCTTAACCTAAACATACTCTTCTGATAACCTTTACGTTAACCTTAACCTAACCTTTACCTTAAACTTAACCTCAACCTAACCTTAACGTTAACCTTAACCTAACCTTATCCTAACCTTAGCCTTAGCTTTAGCCATAACCTTAACCTTACCCTTAACTTTACCATAACCTTGACCTTTACCGAACCCTTAGCCTAACCTTAACCTTAGCCTAACTTAAACTTAACCTTCCCATAACCTTAACCTTAACCTTAACCATAACCTAACCTTAACCTTGACTTTACCCTTAAGGTAACCTTAATCTTAACCTTAAACTTAACCTTAACCTTAACCTTCCCATAACCATAACCTTAACATTAACATTAACTTTACCCTTAACATAACCTTAACCTTAACCTTATCTTAACCTTAACCTAACCATAACCTTGACGTTACCCTTAACATAACCTTAACCTTTATGGTAAAGTTAAGTTAACCTTACCCTGAACCCTATCTTAACCATAACCTAACCTAATCTTAACCTTAATCTCGAACCTAACTTTACCTTAACCTAACCTTAACCTTAACCTTACCCTTAACCTTATCTTAACATTACCTTAACCTTAACCTTACCCTTATCCTAATATTAACATTAACCTTAACCTAACCTTAACATTACTCTTAATCTGACCTTAACCTTGACTTTACCCTTAAGGTAACCTTAACCTTAACTTTAACCTTACTAAACCTGTACCCTTAACCTTATCTTAATGTTAACATTTACTTAACCTTAAGGGTTAGGTTAAGGTTAAAGTTAACCTTGACTTTAACCTTAACCTAACCCTATCCTTAACTATAACCTAACCCTAACCTTGACCTTAAGTTTACCCTTAATCTTGAACTTAACCTTAAACTTAACCTTGACCTTGACCTTAACCTAAGCTTAACCTTAATCTTAGCCTTAACCTAACCTTAACCATAATCGTAACCTTAACCTAACCTTAACCTTAAATTTACAATTAACATAACCCTAACCTTGACCAAACCCCTAAACTTAACCTTAACCTTACCCTAATCTTAACCTTAACATAAACTTAGCCTTGACTTTACCCTTAACCTAATCTTAACCTTAACCCTAACCTAACCTTAACCTTAAAATAACGTAACCTTAACCTTCACCTTAACTTTAACTATAACCTAACCCTAACCTTACCCTAACCATAACCTTAACTATAAAATAACCCTAACATTAACCTTACCCTTATCCTTATCTTAACCTTAACCTTCACTATAACCTAACCTTAACTTTAACCTTAACCTTAACCTTACTCTAACCTTAACCTTAACCTTAACCCTAGTCATAACCTGACTAAACTCGTAAGCTTAACATTACCTTAACCTAAATTTAACCTTAACATTAACCTCAACCATAAACCTAACCTTGACCAAACCCTTAACCTTAACCTTAACCTGACTAAACACTTAATCTTAACCTTAACCATAACCTGACTAATTTTGTAACCTTAACCTTAACCTTACCCTTACCCTTACCCTTACCCTTGACCTTAACCTTAACCTTGACCTTGACCGTAACTTAACCTTAACCTTATCTTACTCTTAACCTAACCTTAACCTTAACCTTAACCACACCTTAACTTTAACCATAACCTTAACTTGATCCTTAATCTAACCGTAACCTTAACCTTAACCTTAACCTTAACCTTGACATTGCCCTTAACCTAACATTAACCTAACTAAACCCTTAAGGTTAGGGTAAAGTTAAAGTTAGGTTAAGTTCAAGGTCAATGTTATGGTTAAGTTAGGTTAAGGTAAGGTTATAGTTAGGTTAAGGTTAAGGTCAAGGTTAGGTTAAGGGTAAGATAAGGTAAAGGTTAAGGTTAGGTTAAGGTTTAAGGTAAGGTTAAGGTAAGGGTAAGGTTAAGGTTACGTTAAGGTAAAGGTTAGGTTTAAGGTCAGGGTTAAGGGTAATGTCAAGGTTAAGGTTAGGTTAAGGTTCAAGTTATGGATTTAGTTAGGTTAAGGTTACGTTAAGGTAAAGGTTAGGTTTAAGGTCAGGGTTAAGGGTAATGTCAAGGTTAAGGTTAGGTTAAGGTTCAAGTTATGGATTTAGTTAGGTTAAGGTTACGTTAAGGTAAAGGTTAAGGTTAAGGTTATGTTAAGGTAAAGGTTATTGTTAAATTTAGGGTTAAGGGTAAAGTGAAGGTTAAGGTTAGGTTAAGGTTAAGGTTAAGGGTTTGGTTTAGGTTAGGATTAGGTTATATTTAAGGTCAAGGTTAAGGTTAGGTTAAGGTTAATTTAAGGTTAATGTTAATTGTTTGGTTAAGGTTAAGCTTATAGTTAAATTCAAGGTTAAGCTTAAATTTATGGTTAAGGTTAATATTAGGTAAAGGTTAATGTTAAGAGTAGGTTATAGTGAAGGTTAAGGTTAAGTCCCATAACCTTAAACCTTAACCTTAAACTTAACCTTATATTAACCTTAACCTTCCCTAACCTTAACCTTAACTTTACCCTTAACCTTAACTTAACCATAACGTTAACCTAACCTTAATCCTAACCTTACCCTTAACTTTATCTTAACCTTACCTTAACCATAACGTTAATCTTGGCCTTAACTATAACCTAACCCTAACCTTGACCAAACCCTTAGCGTTAACCTTAACCTTAACCTAACTTTAACCTTAACCTAACTTTAACCTTAACTAAACCCTTAACCTTAACCTTAACCTTAATATTAACCTTAACCCTAACCTTACCGTAACCATAACCTTAACCTTTGCCTAACCTTACACTAACCATAACCTTAACTTTAACCTTAACCTAACCTTAACCAAACCCTTAACCTTAACCTTAGCCTTAACCTAACCTTAGCCAAAACCTTAACCTTCACCTTAACCTTAACCTTAACCTAACATTAACCTTGGCTTTACCCTTAACCTAACTGTAGCCTTAACTATAACCTAACCCTAACCTTGACCTTAACTTTACCCTTGACCTTGACCTTAACCTTAACCTTTACCTTAACCTTAACCGAACCCTAACCCTAACCTTAACCTTAAACTTATCTTACCCTTAACCTAACCTTAACCTTAACTATAACCTAACCCTCACCTTAACCTAACCATAATCTTGTCTTTACCTTAACCTAACCTTAACCACTTAACATTAACCTTAACCTTCCCATAACCATAACCTTAACCTTGACTTTACCCTTAACCTAACATTAACCTTAACCTTAACCTGACTAAACCTGTAACCTTAACTTTAACTTAACCTTAACCTTGACCTTAACTACAACCGAACTCTAAACTTGACCAAAAATTAAGCTTAAGCTTAACCTTAACCTTCCCAGAACCTTAACCTTAACCTTAACCATAACCTAACCTTAACCTTGACCTTAACTATAACCTAACCCTAACCTTGACCAAACCCTTAACCTTAACATTAATCTTAACCTTAACCTTAACCTTTACCTAACCTTAACCTTAACATAACCCTAATCTTACCCTAACCTTAACCGTAACCATAACCTTGACTTTACCCTTAATCTAACCTTAACCATAAACTTAACTTAACCTTAACCTTAACCTTGTCCTTAAACTTAACTTAACCTTACCTTAACCATAACCTTAACCTTGACCTTAACTATAACCTAACCCTAATATTGACCAAACCCTTAACCTTAACGTTAACCTTAACTTTACCCTTAACCCAACCTTAACCTTCACCTTACCCTTAACATTAATCTAACCGTTAACCTTAACCTAACCTTAACCTTGATTTTACCCTTAACCTTAACTTGACTAAACCCGTAACCTTAACCTTACCCTTAAATTTACCCTTAACCTAATCTTAACCTTGACTTTACCCTTAACCTTAATCTTAACTTGACTAAAAGCGTAACCTTAACTTTAACCTTAACCCAACCTTAACCTTGACCTTAACTATAAATTAACCCTAGCCTTAACCTTGAATTGACCCTTAACGTAATCTTAACCTTGAATTTACCTAACCAAAGTTAAGGTTAAGGTTAAGGTTAATATAAGGTTAAGGTTATATTAATGTTAAGGTTAAGGTTACGGGTTTAGTCAGGTTAAGGTTAGGTTAATGTTAAGTTTAAGGTTAAGGGTTTAGGAAGGTTAAGGTTAAGGTTAAGGGTAAGATAAGTTTAAGGTTAAGGTTAAGGTCAAGGTCAAGGTCAAGGTTAAGTTTAAGGTCAAGGTTAAGGGTAAAGTTAAGGTCAAGGTCAATGTTAAGGTTAAGGTTAAGGTCAAGGTTAAGGTAAAGTTAAGGTCAAGGTAAGAGTTAGGTTATAGTTAAGGTTAAGGTTAGGTTAAGTGTAATGTCAAGGTTAAGGTTAAGAATAAGGTGAAGGTTAAGGGTACGGTTAGGTTAAGGGTTACACCTTGACTTTACCCTTAACTTAACCTTAACCTTCACTATAACCTAACCCTAACCTTGACCAAACCCTTAACCTAACATTAACCTTAACCTTAACCTTAATCTTAACCTAGCCTTAACCTTAACCTTTACCTAGCTGTTGAGTCCCGAATTTGTCTCTCTTCCATACACTTTTCCATATCTCTTTCACTCACCTAAACCTCCAAAATTGTCAAATATCATGTGCAAAAGGGTATCTAACATGGTTTTTAATTATGTTTGTGTGTTTTCTATTTGATTTAGATTTTGTTCATACAGCTGCGGAAACTTGTCACTTTACGCAGCCGCTGCAACTTTCCGCAGCTATTTTGTGGAAATCAATGTTACAGGTGTCAACGAAGGAAACGAGCCACATGGGCAGGCTAGGAATGACAAGGACATGGTTCGTGTCCTATTGGTTCAAGAAAATTCGTCAAGGAAATCCGCGGTCAAAGCCATCCACGTGGAAGTCAACCGTGGAGTTCTATGTCGGCTGGACTCTGTTTCGTGGCATAGAAACATCCATACGGCCGTTTCCAAGCTTACGGAGGTTAATTGACATCTGTGCAAAGTTCTGGAGTTGAATTTAAGCGCCCACATTCCATAGATCCGTTTTCCAACATGGCCATACTCCTAAATCCGTGGCCTTAGTGGTCTACGTGCTGGCTGCTATCATAAACTTCAGGAGACAGTTACATTTTATTGCTTTATAAAGAGCGTTTGCATACGCACGTAGGGTTAGTGAATGTGAGTTGATAGTTGTTAGTTGATATATCTGTTAAGTTGATGTGCGTACTCTGTTATGTGGTGATTACGCTGCCTTGAGCCGTAATACCACCAGCCTGTAATGACTTTCTTTTTAATGTGAAGAACTCTGTTTCATAACTTAATTCGTGTTTGAAGATCATACCGGAGCTGCGTAGAGGGCCCCTGCTCAGCCGAGGTTCTGTGTATTAATGTATATATTTTTCATTTCATTTCTTTAAGTAATCATTGTATCATAACCCATTACATGTTCATATTTCATAGTTGTTTTATTTGTGTTCATACATTTCTGTAATTTCCATTGCATTCCTGTCTTTTATGTTTTTATGATTGTTAAAATACTGATCAGTTTTCTTGTGCAGGTTTTAGGTAGACACCCCGGGGCATTTTCATAGTATTTTTGCTAATGATATGAAACTGATATTATTCTGCTGCTAGTTTTCTTTCACAGTCTTTGTTTAACTTCAGTTTTGTTTTGTGCATTTCAGTTTTGTTTATCTGATTCAGTAGTTAAAATTAGACATATTAAGCTACTCATAGTGTCTTAAGCTACCTGAAGCAATTGGTGATGGTGGTATGATGAGATGTGGTTAGTAGTTCCTTTACTTGCCATTAGGTATATTAGGCTGCTCATAGGCGTTTTGGTTTTTCCTCCGAAAGCCTGAAATTTGGGTGATGGTGGAAGTTTTGCATGATAAAGTGTGTAGTTTAAGTATTAGTTTCTTTTATAAACTTAGATATATTGAATCATCTATGACATCTTCAGTGCCTCGTAGCTTCTGGTGATGGATGAGGATTGAATCATGTATGTATGGTTTAGTATTAGTTTACTTTCTGCAAATTAAATATCAGTTACACAAGTTGTTTATGATTACTTCCGCAAGTCATAGCTGGTCTAATGATGAAGGGTCAGAAAATGAATTGATGTAATCTGATTTAGATTTCTTTCATTACAATTTTGAATTTCCATAAGCGTAGTTTCTTTTGTGTTCAGTTGGCAGCAAGAATAGTTTGGTTTTCATATTCACTAGTTTCTTGTTTTGATTCATTAGATTAACAGCACTTTCCATTTCAGCAGTTTACTTTCTTTTGTCATTGTAATTCCAATTTGCTTTTGAAGTTTCGAGATTGGAAAATCATTATAGGGGAATATCATTTCCTTGAAAAATTATAACCAAGCTTGTTTCTCACTTTAGAATTTCCATTTCACCTTAGAAAGACCATAAACGGCAAAAAGATAAGAAAGAGGTTATCTTGCACATATAGTGCGCCGCACTTCATCAGCTTACGATTCCCGGATTGACAATTAAATGCAGCAATTTAGGACACACTAAATTGACCAAACATTTTGGCGTCGTTGCCGAGGAAGTGTAACTAGGTAGCCAATTTCTTAAAAAAAAAAACACATAAAATCATAAAAGAAGGGAAAACTTGATAACTTCTTGAAGTATGCTCTCCTCTTGCACCTAGTGTGATCTGGAGGATCAGAAAAGAGAGTTATTAGTTTAGTAATTTCTTAAGTATGCTCTCTTCTTGCACCTAGTGTGATCTGGAAGATCAGAAAGAGAATTATTAGCCCAACTTTTATTAAAAAATATAAAAAATGACATGCATAGAGCAAGAGATTCTAGGGGAAGGTTTATAGCTAAAGCCAAGAGTTCGATTTTTACAACTCCATCTTCTTCAAGGCATAGACCAGATTCACCATCATCTACCCTTAGCCTTAAGATTTTTGGAAGCCAAAGAACAGCTGAATTAGAGGATTCTCCTACACCACCTACTAAAGCCTACTTAGAAAACAAAGAAACTTTCTCTCATCCTTCCTTGATAGAAGAACTAGAGGACTATAAGGACTCTAAAGAAACTATCATGGCGGAGGAAGTAATAAATAGAGGTGGAGGTAGAGGAGGAGGAGATAATGAAGATAACAATGGTGAAGGAAATAACGGTAGAAATAGGGACAATTTTCTTGGGTTCCCTATAGTTGATG
Source organism: Pinus albicaulis (assembly GCA_034641835.2). Lineage (NCBI taxonomy): Eukaryota > Viridiplantae > Streptophyta > Pinopsida > Pinales > Pinaceae > Pinus > Pinus albicaulis. The sequence continues at coordinate 543,048,319 of CM076570.1, forward strand.
AGGAAACTCATGCAACAATGAAAAATATCTCACCATCTGTTCTCCCTAACTTTTATGGATTACGAAGTGAGGATCCTGAAACATTTCTATTTGAGTTTGAAGTAGTGTGCCGAACTTATGACTATATGGAAGATTCTCAAAAACTCAAACTATTTCCTTCAACTTTGAAGGGATCTGCTTTGAAATGGTTCATGGGATTAGCCACTCAATCTATCAGGACTTGGAATGATATGAAACAAGCATTTTTGGATAGATACTTGGATTATTGTATGCCCACCAATCACAAGGATGAGGTATTTAAAATGATGCAAAAAGAAGATGAAAATTTGGAAGACTTAATTGAAAGATTTCAATACAACTTGAAAAGAGCAAAGATGAGCAACTTAGATAATGAAACCTTGAAAGCCCTCCTATTAAAAGCCATTAGAGATGAATGGATAGACATTTTAAGCATGATGGGTAAAGGAGACATTTCTCAACTCCCATTTCATGATATAACAGAACTATGTATCCAATTCTCAAGGGGAAGATCTAAAACTGGAAAAGGGCCTAGGGATTCTTCTCTTATTAGGGCTAACAAATCTGCAACTGGATCAGTAAGTAGGGCAGAGATTGGTAATATGCTTGATGAGTTTAAAACTGATATCTTAGGGGGTCTTGGTGAACAACTAGACACCCTTAAAATCCAAAACAAGCAGAAAGCAGAAACAGATGCTTTAGCCATCTTTTGTCCGAAATGTAGAAAGAAACATGCTTTAAGGGAATGTCCCTTGGATGCAAAAGTTGTAGAAAAATGTATGATTTGCTCAGAAAATCATGAAATCAAGGATTGTCCTTCAATCCCTGGACTCAAAGTTGTTTTTCAAGAAGATCCAAATTCAATAGAATCTCTCTGGTTTGTCGCAAGGAGACCTTGGCAGGGACAACAATCTCAAGGGTTTAATAACCCTATGAATCTTCAAACCCCACCAAATTGGACTCCTTGGCAACAACCTTGGTCCCAACATCAAAACTCATATCAGCCATGGGTACAAGGGATGCAAAATCCTTATGGGAGATTTGCTCAATTTTATCAATACCCTCCATCTTTTCAAAACCAACAAGCTCCACAATTTCCAAGCCAAAATCCACAACAACTTTCATTGCCATTTCCACAACATCAACCTTCTCAACAAAATACAAATCCTCAACTCATGCTTCCATACCAACAAAAGACAAATCAACTTCCAGCTCAGCCATTGCCAAATCCTAACAATAAGAATCCTCAAACTACTTATATGGTAGAAGGACAACAATTTCCTACCTATATGATTGTTCCTCTCAACGATGTACAACTCAGATCTGGTAGAGTTTAGAAAAACCTTCTATAGACATTCAAGAGCAAGATACCTCTGAGGAGGACTCTCTTCAAGTCAATAAGGGTTCTGAGGAAGAATCTCTTCAAAATTCAAAAAATCAAAAAGAAAAAGAAAAGCTAACATCCACAACTCCTATAGTTGAGCAACCTGTATCTTCATCTACACCTCCTTTTCCGGAAAGACTACAAATTGATAAGGGGGTGGAAAAAAAAATTTTGTTGCCTAACTATGACTTTCTAGATGAATTGAAGAATGTTTGTATCAAGATTCCATTGCTACAAGCCATTCGAGAAATTCCTATTCTAGCAAAAACCATAAAGGAGTTGAGTTTCAAGAGACCAGGAAGAAAGCTAAAGGACACAAGAAGAATCCACCTGGTAGGAAAGATTGCAGACATTATGATGGGAAAAATTGCCATGCAGAAGTATGTAGATCCTGGAAGTCCAATTGTCAAGACACATATAAATGGGATAGAAATTCCAAACACATTGATTGACTTAGGGGCTGCTATCAACATTATGAGTAGACAGACTATGGAGCAGTTAAAACTTCCTAACCTTCTTTTTACACCTACTTTATTGCAACTTGCAGATCGATCGGTTATTAAACCAGATGGTGTATTAGAAGATATTTCAGTCTCCTTAGATTCTTGAGAATATCCAGTAGACTTTATGATTTTGACTCCCAAAAGTAATCTAGGAGGACATCCACTTATCTTAGGAAGACCTTGGCTGGCCACAGCTGATGCTTTTAGTAGTTGTAGATCTGGAGACATGTACATTTCTAATGGTAATTCGACAAAGAAATTCAATTTGTATCCTCCTACAAGAGCAATTACAGAAATAGGAGACAATGAATGGGTCGATGATGAGAACACTATACAACCTGTCTTTACCATTTCTGAAATTAGTGAGGATAGTCAAATTCTGAACACATTAGAAAATTTTGAGATAACTTCAGAATATGACCCCACACAATTTGAGTTGGAATCTGACATAGAATATTTATCATCAAGACAAATTTCTCTTTACTCTATGGAAGAGTTTGGTAATTCTGCTATTGAGATTTTTCCAGAAAAGACATTGAATATCAACAAACATCTGGAGAAGTCACAACAAGAAGAACTAACCAGAATCTTGCAAAAAAATTCTACTGCATTTGCATGGGAGTATACTGACATGAAGGGTATTGATCCTAAGACTTGCATCCATCATATCTATATTGAGGAAAACAGTAGACCAATCAGACAGCCTCAAAGAAGGATGAATCCAAATCTTAGGGAGATAGTGAAAGAAGAGCTCCAAAAACTTCTCAATGTAAACTTCATTTATCCAATTTCAGATAGCCAATGGGTTTCTCCTTTGGTTATAGTACCTAAAAAGAATGGTAAATGGAGAGTATGCATTGATTACAGGGAGTTGAACAAAGCAACTTTGAAGGATCACTTTCCTTTGCCTCTTATTGATCAGGTATTAGATACATTAGCAGGTAAAAAGTACTTTTCATTTTTGGATGGTTTTAGTGGCTATAATCAAATTCAGGTAGCACCTGAAGATCAAGATAAGACCACATTTACTTGTCCATGGGGGACTTTTGCCTACCGAGTGCTTCCTTTTGGGTTATGTAATGCACCAGCAACATTCCAAAGAGCAGTACTAGGAATTTTTTCTGATCTAATCCATGATTGTGTAGAGGTTTATATGGATGATTTTACGGTTTATGGTAATTCATTTGAAGAGGCATTAGAAAATTTGGAAAAAGTTCTCATAAGATGTAAAGAAACAAACCTTTCATTAAGCCATGAAAAATGCTTTATGATGTTTACTGAAGGGATTGTTTTAGGACATCATGTTTCAGGAGATGGAATTAAAGTTGATAGATCAAAAGTTGAAGTCATCTCCAAGTTGCCTATTCCAAATTGTCAAAGAGATGTTAGAAGTTTTCTAGGATTTATTGGTTACTATAGAAGATTTATAGAAAACTTCACTAAAATAGCATCTCCACTCTTCAAGTTGCTTACAAAAGACTGTGAATTTAAATGGGATCCTGATTGTCAATCCGCTTTTGAAACTTTGAAAACAAGAATATCTGAAGCACCTATCTTGAGAGGACCAAAGTGGAAACTTCCTTTCCATATTTCTACAGATGCTTCAGATACAGCTCTTGGAGCTGTGTTGGGTCAAAAAGATTTAATTCCTTATGCCATTTATTACACCGGTAAAAATTTGACTCCCACAGAGTTGAATTATACTGTGACTGAAAAAGAGTTCTTAGCTGTTGTTCATGCAATTAATAAGTTTAGACATTACATAACAGGCTATGAAACTTTTATTCATACTGACCATTCTGCAATTAGATATTTAATGAACAAACCTGTTACTAATGGCAGAGTGACAAGATAGCTTTTACTTTTGCAAGAATTCAATATTACTGTGTTGGATAGACCAGGAAAACAGAATACAGTAGCTGATTTCTTGTCTAGAATTCAAAATACTAAAGAAGATTCTCCTGTAGAAGATAAGTTTCCTGATGAATATTTGTTTGCGGTAACTATTAAGACCCCTTGGTATGCAGATATTGCTAACTATTTGGTTACAAGGAAACTACCTTCACATTTATTTCCAAGAGAAAAACGAAAAATTATTCAGGAGAGTTCAAGATATTCATGGATTTCTAACGAATTGTTTAAAACAGGGCCAGATCTTGTGATCAGAAGATGTGTCAGGGAAGATGAAATGCCCGATATTCTTAAGGCATGTCATGATGAACCATGCGGCGGACACTTTGCGGACAAAAGGACGGCCTATAAAATCCTTTCCTTGGGATATTATTGGCCTTCCCTCTTCAAAGATGCAAAACAATATGTCAAAAGGTGTGATAGCTGCCAAAGAGTAAGGAAACCTACCCTTTCAAATGAAATGCCATTGCAAACACAGGTACTCATTGAACCCTTTGAAAAATGGGCTTTAGATTTCATTGGACCGATTAATCCACCATCGAAACAAAAGAAGTATATATTGGTTTGCACTGATTATGTTACTAAATGGGTAGAAGCTAAAGCATTAGTATCTGCTACTGAAAATTCAGTTGTTCATTTTCTTTATGAGGATATTTTTACTCGCTTTGGTGTTCCAAGAGAAATTGTAGCAGATCAGGGGAGCCAATTCACATCAAATTTGGTGGAGAAGTTGATGGAAGAATACAAAATCAAGCACAGAAAATCTACTCCTTACCATCCACAAGCAAATGGTCAAGTGGAGTCCACAAACAAAGTTCTTGAAAGTATCATCACCCAAACTGTTCATCTACATAGAAGAGATTGGGCAGAAAGGCTTCCAGAAGCCTTGTGGGCCTACAGAACTACATGGAGGAATACAACAGGACATTCTCCCTATGAACTTGTTTATGGGAAAGAAGTCTTGTTCCCCATTGAGTTCCAAGTCAAGACCTTCAAGATAGCGATTCAGTTGGGAATGGACTTATCAGAAGCTCAAAAGCATAGAATGGAGCAATTGAATGAGCTAGATGAGATCAGACAAGAAGAAATTCTAAGAACTGATCTAGTTCAATATCAAAGAACTAAGTGGCATGACAAATATATCAAAGAGAAGAAGTTTCAAGAAGGAGATTGGGCATTGTTATTTGACTCCAAGTTTAAAGACTTTCAAGGGAAATTTGAGACTCATTGGCTTGGACCATATGAGATTGACAAGGTCTTTAACAATGGAGCTGTAAGAATCAAGACCATTGATGAGTTTCAAACTCCTCTTTTAGTGAATGGCCATAGATTGAAAATTTATCATAAGCCACTCTCTAAAGAGGATTTTGTCAAGTTGTTTCAAGAAAGTTCTGCAATCAGGCTGGTACAGAAGAATCCTTCTTCTCTACCAAGCTAGTTTTTGTTTTTCAAGTTAAAAAAAAAAGAAAAAAAAAAAGAAAAAAAAAAGAAGAAAAAGAAAAAAAAAGAAGAAAAAAAAAAGAAGAAGAAAAAAAATGGTATAAGCCTGAAAACCAATCATCGATTGGCAGTCTTATACAGAAAATATGGGGTGAAAATCAGGGACACCTGACACTCTATATTTTCCAAAAAAAAAATCTGTCTTTTATTTCATTTTATCTCACCACCCACTCCATTTAATTTCACTTCATTTCATTTCATTTCATTTCATTTCACTTCATTCCACTTCATCTCATCCATTCCATCAATAAAAATCTTTTTATGACCATTTCCATCTGGTCATTTGTCATTTGTTCATTTCTATTTCAGCCAAGTAATAAGCTGTGTCAGTTTCCGCAGCTGACATCTGTTTCCGCAGCTGACTCCAGTTTCCGCAGCCAGAAGCAGATTCCGCAGCTGCTACTACTCTGTTTTCAAAAAGAATGTACAGTTAGTTGTTGTTTTCATAAAATCATGAAATAAAATGCGGGAGAGGATCAATGGGACATTCAAGACACTAATGAAGATCAATCAGTTGAAGACCAAGGGCAAGAGCAAGGATTCCAAAGGTATGAATAAAGTTTATTTCAAATAGTATAAAAGACACATTTTTATGTAATTTTAAACTATGAGCTCTACCCATAATGCGCAATGATTATATTGACAGTCCGTAACCTTCCACGATCTCTATGTTATCCTCTTGCATTTATTCACAAACGGCTTCATTATTGAAATTCCGACTCTTACTCATGTTCAAATAGCCCACCGAAGATAATGATTCGTATTTGAGTTGACAAAGGACTCTTACAAGCCGCATAACTCCATAATCATTGATTGAAACGTGTTCATATTTATGACACAGCCACCAAAAATTCAAAATGCGGCCGAATGCATTACACTTTGTTAACTTCTTTGTCGTTTCTCTGTCGTGTTTACAAAACCTCACTCTACTCATTCTCATTCCCTGTTTCACTCCATTCCGTTCCTTTTACTCACTCTCATTCTCGTATATTCACCCACAGTCTTATTCCATTCTATGAATGGTGCTCATTTCCGTTTTGTGATAACATCCCCACAGCATTGTGCTCGACTCCGTGTATTCCATCGTTCCACTTCCGTTTAAAACCCTCACAGAGGCAAGCTGTGAAGCACAGAGAAGTAAAATGGGAAAATTATTAAGGGCAGAGCCGGAAGGACCGAAGTTCATAGAGGGATTTCCACAAGCAAAAGAGATGTTGAGAAAAGCTAAATGGCTGCGTTTTATTCAGAAATTCCGGGGTTACCACAGAGAAGTTACCGAAGCGCTTGCAAGATCATTTGATGTCTCGGAAGCAGAAGTGGGAGACCTCAAGTTTTTGGTTAATGAAGCATCAATAGCAGCAGCCACAGAACTTCTTCAGGAAGGAGAACGGTGGTTCAAAAACAAAAGTATCAGTGATGAGGCATGGAGAACAATCCTCAGAAATCAAGGTATGGATATCACTGTTTTCAAAAGAGGAATCCCAGTGCATGCAATAAAAGATGAATGGGCCACTTTATTACTCATTGTTCAGAAATTTATCACATGTGAAGGCCGCTTTGGCTCTATGTACATGTATCATACTAGGATATTGATGAATTTCCTTGAAAACCAAACTCTCAATCTTCCTTATTTCCTATTCAATATCTTGAAGAAAATGGCTGTGACTGTGAAAAAACACCTAGGAGATGTAGAGCCTCATTTATATCATCATGGGCTTATAAAAATTTTGATTGAAAAGGAGCTAAAAGAAAGAAAAGATACATGGGAACAATTCCTAGTTAGAAACTTCTTTGAAGAACCTCAGGAAATTCCTGAAGGTAATCCAATTAGAAGGAGTAGAAGAAAGAAAATGGATGTTGAAAACCAAGATGCTCCTACACAGGAAGTTCCCGCAGCTAGCACAGCAAAAAGAAGTAGAAGGAAAAGAACAGTAGATGAAATCCAAGATACTTCTACTATTACTATGAAGAAAAATGATAGAGAAGAGAGATTGGTAAAAAGGAAGAAGAAGGAAATCAAAATTAAGAAGCCAATAATATCAAAAGGGAAAGAAATTGTTGAGGTTGTCCATAAAACTTCTTCTTTTGAAGAAGAATATCACCAAATTCTATCTGAGAGATTAATTTTTCTTCAAAAACAGTCATCTCTATCTAAAAAGGCAAAAACAGGAAAACAAGAACAAAAGGGTAATGTACCACAGCAAGTGAGGAGAAGCAGCAGGCTTAAGGGAAAACTGAGAAAAACACAAATTAAAGGTCCTCATTTCATTGATTTGGGTGAAGAGACATATGAACAGTCTCCAACTGACCATAGTCCATTTCAGTCAGTTAGTGAACCTGACTCCTTTCACTCCCAATCAGACAATGAGTGTACTCCATCTTATTCTCAGCAAAATATTGATGAAAGTTCTCCTCAGCCAAATTTTGAACATAATTCTCCCTTGCAGCATTTTGAGGACAGTCCAATGAAAAAGACACCGGAAGTAGACCCCAAACAGCGGGAGGTCTATGACTATATAGAATCCCTGGAGAAGGCAGCCACAGGTCCAAGCACCTCTTCTATTCAGCCTCCTACATTGCAGGATAACTTGGTTCAGTCATTAAAACAGGAGATTTTTGAGCTTGAGCTTTTGAATCGGCATATCAAAAATGAAATTGAAACACTCAAAGAGCAAGGCAAACTGGACAAGATTATCCATGACAATACTATGTTACATTTGGGTATTTGGCAAAAGAAGAATAAGAAGCTAAAAATGAAATGCCAAAAATTGAGCAGAGCACTTGTGAATATCAAATTCGGGTGCCTCATGAAGAAACCCAGAATGATGGCAGTACCAAAGAAGAAGAGAAGGGAGTTAGATGTGCTGGCTGAAGTATCAAGGCACATGAATTGAACAAAGAGTGTCAAAATTTTGGTTGCATGAGGACATGCAACACCTTCACAGTGGGGGTATGTTGAGTCCCGAATTTGTCTCTCTTCCATACACTTTTCCATATCTCTTTCACTCACCTAAACCTCCAAAATTGTCAAATATCATGTGAAAAAGGGTATCTAACATGGTTTTTAATTATGTTTGTGTGTTTTCTATTTGATTTAGATTTTGTTCATACAACTGCGGAAACTTGTCACTTTCCGCAGCCGCTGCAACTTTCCGCAGCTATTTTGTGGAAATCAATGTTACAGGTGTCAACGAAAGAAACGAGCCACATGGGCAGGCTAGGAATGACAAGGACATGGTTCGTGTCCTATTGGTTCAAGTAAATTCGTCAAGGAAAGCCGCGGTCAAAGCCATCCACGTGAAAGTCAACTGTGGAGTTCTATGTCGGCTGGACTCTGTTTCGTGGCATAGAAACATCCATACGGCCGTTTCCAAGCTTACGGAGGTTAATTGACATCTGTGCAAAGTTCTGGAGTTGAATTTAAGCGCCCACCTTCCATAGATCCGTTTTCCAACAGGGCCATACTCCTAAATCCGTGGCCTTAGTGGTCTACGTGCTGGCTGCTATCATAAACTTCAGGAGACAGTTACATTTTATTGCTTTATAAAGAGCGTTTGCATACGCACGTAGAGTTAGTGAATGTGAGTTGATAGTTGTTAGTTGTTAAGTTGATGTGCGTACTTTGTTATGTGGTGATTACGCTGCCTTGAGCCGTAATACCACCAGCCTGTAATGACTTTCTTTTTAATGTGAAGAACTCTGTTTCATAACTTAATTCGTGTTTGATGATCATACCAGAGCTGCGTAGAGGGCCCCTGCTCAGCCGAGGTTCTGTGTATTAATGTATATATTTTTCATTTCATTTCTTTAAGCAGTCATTGTATCATAACCCATTACATGTTCATATTTCATAGTTGTTTTCTTTCTGTTCATACATTTCTGTAATTTCCATTGCATTCCTGTCTTTTATGTTTTTATGATTGTTAAAATACTGATCAGTTTTCTTGTGCAGGTTTTAGGTAGACACCCCAGGGCATTTTCATAGTATTTTCGCTAATGATATGAAACTGATATTATTCTGCTGCTAGTTTTCTTTCACAGTCTTTGTTTAACTTCAGTTTTGTTTTGTGCATTTCAGTTTTGTTTATCTGATTCAGTAGTTAAAATTAGACATATTAAGCTACTCATAGTGTCTTCGGCTACCTCCGAAAGCCACAGCTGGACTGATGGTGAGGGGCTGCATGATGAGATGTGTAGTTTAGTATTAGTTTCCTTTCTGCAAAATTAGATATATTAAGCTGCTCATAGCGTTTTCAGTTTCCTCCGAAAGCCACAGCTGGACTGATGGTGAGGGGCTGCATGATGAAGTGTGTAGTTTAGTATTAGTTTCTTTTTCTGCAAACTTAGATATATTGAATCATGTATGACATCTTCAATTGCCTCCGAAAGCCACAGCTGGACTGATGGCGAGGGATTGAATCATGTATGTATGGTTTAGTATTAGTTTACTTTATGCAAATTAAATATCAGTTACACAAGTTGTTTATGATTACTTCCGCAAGTCATAGCTGGTCTAATGATGAAGGGTCAGAAAATGAATTGATGTAATCTGATTTAGATTTCTTTCATTGCAATTTTGAATTTCCATAAGCGTAGTTTCTTTTGTGTTCGGTTGGCAGCAAGAATAGTTTAGTTTTCATATTCACTAGTTTCTTGTTTTGATTCATTAGATTAACATCACTTTCCATTTCAGCAGTTTACTTTCTTTTGTCATTGTAATTTCAATTTGCTTTTAAAGTTTCGAGATTGGTAAATCATTATAGGGGATATCACTTCCTTGAACAATTATAACCAAGCTTGTTTTTCACTTTAGAATTTCTATTTCACCTTAGAAAAACCATAAACGACAAAAAGTTAAGAAAGAGGTTATCTTGCACATATAGTGCGCCGCACTTCATCAGCTTACGATTCCCGGATTGACAATTAAATGCAGCAATTTAGGACACACTAAATTGACCAAACACTAGCCTTAACCTTAACCTTAACCTTAACCTAAACTTAACCTTAAAATTAACTTTAACCCTAACTTTTACCTTAATGTTAACCTTGACCTTGACCTTAACCTTAACCTTAACCTTTACGTAACCTTAACCTTCACCTTAACCTTACCCCCTTAACCTTATCCTTAGCCTTAACCCCTTAACCTTAACCTTAACTTTATCGAAACTCTTAACCTTAACCTTGACCTTGACCTTAAGGGTAAGGTTTGGTCAATGTTACGGTTAGGTTAAGGTTAAGGTTAAGGTTATGGTTAAGGTTAGGGGAAGGTTACAGTTAAGGTCAAGGTTAAGGTTATGTTAATGTTAAGGTTAAGGTTAAGGTTAAGTTAAGGTTAATGTTAAGGGTTTCGATAAGGTTAAGGTTAATGTTAAGAGTAAAGTTAAGGTTAAGGTTAAGGGTAATGTTAAGGTCAATACAAAGGTTAAGGTTAAGATTAAGGTTAAGGTTAAGGTTATGGGAAGGTTAAGGTTAAGGTTATGGTTAGGGGAAAGTTAAGATTAAGGGTAAGGTTAAGGTTAAGGTTAGGGTCAAGGTTAGGGGACTGTTAAGGTTAGGGTTAGGTTATTGTTAAGGTTAAGGTGAGGTTAAGGGTAAAGTCAAGGTTAAGGTTACGGTTATGGGAAGCTTGAGGTTAAGGTTAAGGGGTTAAGGTTAGGTTAAAGGTAAAGTCAAGGTTAAGGTTAGGATAAATGTTAAGTATATGGTTATGGGAAGGTCAAAGTTAATGTTAAGGTTAGGTTAAGGTTTGATCCAAGTGGATATTGGTGGTCACCTGCCTATTCCACTTGGGCCCCCACCATTTTCTCTTTCAGTTTGTCAGTTTCGGCACAACTTACTATTTTTGGCAGTTTCTCGGGTCCTGAACTTCTGGAGCCGTTTTGAGGCCCTAAACTATGTTTTTTTGGGAAAACAGGGAGCAACATGGGTCTAAGGACCAATTTTTCTCTTTTGAAATTTGTAGTCCTCAGATAGATCTTTCTAACAAGGTATGGTACATGTAAAATAGAGATCGTATGCCAAAGTTATGTCCCCGGGAAGTTCAAACAACAATTTACCCAAACGGGGCCCATATTTTTGGCGCTTCATCTCCTAGGGTTAGGGTTTTGGTTATTCAGGATTTCCCATTGTTTCTAAATAATAAATAGGCCCTCTAGCCTCATTGTAACTTATTTCAAAGGCCTGTAGCTACCACATCTCTTCTCAGAGATAGCTACCAACGCCTTAGAAAGTTTTATTTCCATTCTGTCTGTAAGAAGATTTCAGTTATACGATATTAATGAAATGAAGTGTTATTTCCGATGCATCTTTGTATTTATTGTTATATGTTTATTTTTTTGTTCTCTTGCATAAATTCATATCAAGGTTAAGGTTAAGGTTAAGGTTAATGTTAAGTTTAAGGTTAAGGGTTTGGTCAAAGTTAGAGTTAGGATATAGTTAAGGTCAAGTTTAGGTTAGGTTATTGTTAAAGTTAAGGTTAAGGTCAAGCTTAAGGTTAAGGTTAAGGTCAAGGTTAGGTTAGGTTAAGGGTAAGGTTAAGGTTAAGGTTAGGTTATAGTTAAGGTTATGGTTAGGGTAAAGTTATGGTTAGTTTATAATTAAGGTTAAGGTTAGGTTAAGGTTAATGTTAAGGTTAAGGTTAAGGTTATGGTTATGGGAAGGTTAAGGTTAAGTTTAAGGTTAAATTTAAGGTTAAGGTTAAGGGTTTGGTCAAGGTTAGAGTTAGGTTATAGTTAAGGTTAAGGTTAGGTTAGGTTATAGTTAAAGTTAAGGTTAAGGTTCAGGTTAAGGTTCAGGTTAAGGTTAGGTTATAGTGAAGGTTAAGGTTAAGACCCGTAAACTTAAAATCGACCTTACCCTTAACCTTAACCTTAAATCTAACCCTAACCTTGACTTTACCCTTAACTTAACCTTAACCTTCACTATAACCTAACCTTAACCTTCACCAAATCCTTAACCTTAACCTTACCCTTAACCTTAACCTTAACATTGACCTTAATAAACCCGTAACATTAACTATAACCTAACCCTAACCTTGAATAAACCGTTAGCCTTATTCTTGACCAAACCCTTAACCTTAACCTTAACCTTACTCAACCCATAACCTTAACCTTAACCTTAAACTTAACTATAACCTAACTCTAACCTGGACCAAACACTTAACTTTAAACTTAACCTTAAGCTTCCCCTAACCTTAGCCCTAACCTTAACCTTAACCTTAACCTTAACTCTTAACCTTAAACTTAACCCTAACCACAACCCTAACCTTGAACAAACCCTTAACCTTAATGTTAACCATAACCTTTACCCTAAAATTAACCCTAACCTTAACATTAACCTTAACTATAACCTAACCCTAATGTTGACCAAATCCTTAACCTTAACTTTACCCTTAACCTAACCTTAACCTTAAATATAACCTAACCTTAACCTTGACCAAACCCTTAACCTTAACCTTGCCTTAACCTAACTTTAACCTTAACCTTCCCCTAACCTTAATCCTAACCTTACCCCTAACCCTAACCTTGTCTAAACCGTTAACCTTAACCTTTACCTTAACCTAACCTTAACCAAACCCTTAAGCTTAAAATTAACCTTAACCTTAACCTGACTAAACTCATATCCCTTAACGTTAACCTTAGCCTTAACCTTCACCTTAACCTTAACCTTGAATTTACCCTGAACCTAACCTTAAGCTTAACTATAACCTAACCCTAACCTTGACCTTAAATTTACCCTTAACCTTGACCTTAACCTTAACCTTAAGCTTAACCTTGACCTTGACCTTAACCTAACCTTAACCTTAACATTATCTTACACTTAACCTAAACTTAACCTTAATTATAACCTAACCCTCACCTTAACCTAACCTTAATCTTAAAATAACCTTAACCTTCCCCTAACCTTAACCTTAACTTTACCCTTAACCTAACCTTAACCTTAACCTAACCTAACCTTAACCTTAACCTTAACCAATCCCTTAACCTTGACTTTAACCTTAACCTTAACTTGAATTAACCCATAACCTTAACCTTGACCTTATCCTAAGCTAACCTTAACCTTAATCTTAACCTAATCCTAACATTGACCAAACCCTTAGCCTTAACTATAACCTAACCCTAACCTTGACCTTAACTTTACTCTTATCCTAATCTTAACCTTAACCTAACCTTAGCCTTGACCTTAACTATAACCTAACCCTAACCTTGAGCAAACCTTAACCGTAACCTTAACCTAGTCTTAACCTTAACCTAATCGTAACATTAACCTAACCTTAAACTTAACCTTAAACTTAACCTTAACCTAACCATAACCTTAACCTTATACTTAACTTAACCCTAACCTTAACTTTACCCTTAACCTAACCTTAACCTTAATGTTAACCTAACCCTAACCTAAACTTTACCCTTAACCTAACCTTAACCTTAACCTTAACCTTATCTTAACCTTAACCTTACCCTAACCTTTACCTTAACCTTAACCCTAACCTTAACCTGACTAAACACGTAACCTTAACGTTACCTTAACCTAATTTTAACCTTAACCTTCCCCTAACCTTAACCTTAACTTTAACCTTACCCTAACCTTACCCTAACCTTAACCTTAACTTTACCCATAACCTTACCCTTAACCTAACCTTAACCCTGATCTTGACCAAACCCTTAACCTAACCTTAACCTTAACCTAACCCTAACCAAGGTTAAGGTTAAGGTTAAGGTTAGGTTAGCGGTAAAGTTAAGGTTAAGGTTAAGGTTTGGTGAAGGTTAGGGTTAGGTTATAGTTAAGGTTAAGACAAGGTTAAGGTTAAGGTTAATGTTAAGGTTAAGGTTAGGTTAAGGGTAAAGTTCAGGTTAAGGGTAAGGGTAAGGTTAAGGTTAAGGTTAAGGTCAAGGTCAAGGTCAAGGTCAAGGTCAAGGTTAATGTTAAGGTTAGGTTATGGGTAAAGTTAAGGTTAATGTGAAGGTTAAGGGTAAGGTTAAGGTTAATGTTACGGGTTTAGTCAGGTTAAGGTTAAGGTTAAGGGTTTTTTCAAGGTTAGGGTTAGGTTATAGTTAAGGTTAAGGTTAAATTAAGGATGAAGTCAAGGTTAAGGTTTGTTGGAACAGGGTCTCCTACGAGCTGCAAAACTAGTCCATTTTGGATACTTTTGATTAGATTTAATCTAGCGGAGGGGTTTTGGGGCTAGTTGAGGCCCCAAAAGTATTTTAATGGGTAAAAGGGTAAACCAGGGGTCTGAAAACCACGGTTTTCAGACCATAGGAAAGTCTAGGCTATATTGTTAAAAATAGAGGACCATTTTTGTATTGTAAGGTAGGAAATAATGAGCTATTGATGCGAATTGTGGTTTAAGCTATATGTTTGGGTTTTGGGGAAAGGACTCCTGCTGGATGTGTGCACGGAGATCCATGTCCAGCTTTGTGCAAACCCTGACACTATGTGCGCAGGATGGGAAAGGAATTGTAAGGAAGAATTGATGAATGAATGAATAAGAAATGTTGATAGAGAATTAAATCTGTGAGTAATATGTGTGTGAATTATTGGTAATTACTACATTATGCATTTCTGTATTTAAGCTACGAACATCTGTGTAAGTGTGTTTTCTGTACCTGGATATGTTCTATTCTGTTTATGCACTGTTGTGTTACTTTCATAAAAGCATATAATTATAGATCTAGTGCATGTGGATGCAAATAGAGACCCACTTGACCCTATGCAGAATAAGGTGTTATGGGTATCACAGGGCCAAACGTAGCTCTTCTTGCCTTATCTATCCTTTCTCAGGGTGAGGAAACCTAGTTCTAGCACCCACCCATACTAATTTGGGTGAGACCTTGACCTGCGAAAGTAGGTCATTGCCGAAAGGGCCAGTAGTATAGGGGTTTTTTGGCAAACCTTGACCTCTGAACCTAGGTCAGGACCCCTCAAGCCAAAAAATGGTTCCATTGTCGGGACCTGTAGCATTTTTAGGAAGTGATCAGGTACTAACAAGTGAATACTAAATATTTAACATAGAAGTGAATGAGCGCTACTCTGGAGGAAAGTACAACACGAAGCAGTAAGTATTATCGAACCGATCAAGAAAAGGATCACTCTACCTGTAGCTCGCTGAGAAGATAAATGATGCAAGGTTCGCTAGACTCATGGGAGAACAAGCCCTCAATTGAAACCTCACTAGAAGAAGACATGGAAATACACTTGAAATTACCTACCTTTAAAGGTATGATCGATGAAGACATGGATCATTTTTGGTTCGTGGCCGACTCGGTATGGACTGCACAGGGTGTGGTCAGCGATACTATGAAGAGAGCACAGTTGTCTCTGGCCTTCGAAGACAGAGCGCTGGACTGTCATATGTGGTACATATCTCAAAACGAGAGCGCATCTCTTCAAGATATTAAGGATGCCATAAAAAAAAAGTTTCGAAAGCCAAAATCGTACTCGTAGTTGGTAGTAGGAGAAAAGACTTCAAGCAAGATATGTCTGAGTCAGTGTGGTAGGCCGATCAGCGATTGAAGAAAGAAATCAGGGAAGGAGGGTTCAAGTACAATGATAGACAACAAAAATAATGGTTCATCGATGTGTTTCTACCTCACTTACGTATACCAATGGGCCACCAGACCTTCGAGTCGCAGGAAAAAGCCTTGGAAGCTGTCATGAAACTCGAAGCCACACCCAAGGAAGACATGTTTGGGGGAGTACAGTAAATTCAAGAATAGCTAAGAGCCATGCACATGGAGATTCAGAGCTTACAGACGGAACGGGGAAAAGGAGCTAGCACAGACCTCTGGTGCATACGATGTCGGGTGTCTGGCCATACAAAGGACCAGTGTCCTATCTTGACAGATTACGTGTAGGTGGGAGGACCTAGTCCGCTACGTCTTGGCTACAACAGATCTATGCTATGGTGCGATGATTTCCAGGTAACGGGACTACATGATATGGCCCAGTGCCCTTGGCTAGGTATGGGTGAAGTAAAGAAACAGTGATGCAAGTTCTGCCAATCGGTAGGGCATGATGAGCAGAACTGTTGCACATATGACTTGATTGTAGATCGAGGGAACCTATATAGGGTACAATTAGACCCTGCATCGCCAAGATCCCCTGTGAACTTCGGTGTCTCCCCAGCAAGGGGTAGGGAAGGTTGGGGAGGAAGCGCAGGACAGGGTCAGGAGCAGCTGATCTACTATAACTGCAGAGGGGAAGGGAACTTCACAAGGGACTACCCAAATCCCACCAGGAAATACTGTAAATATTTTCGGCAATTGGACCATGAGATTGAAGACTTCCCGATCCTCATAGCCAAAATGCAGAAAAAACAACCCACCCCTACGCAGAATGTGCAAAGAGTTAAAACCGAGATAAGGAATGCAGATCCAATTGTAAAACTCGTGACACGCAGTGGGATGGACACCCAGGGAGCAAGGGAGGATCTTGCCTCTTGGGAAGGAGTGAATTTCAAAGAACATGAACCACTGGCAGGCCCCGCATAACTACCAACGCACCTCAAGAGAGAGGAAGGGGTTGAGCCCTTTCTGAAGGCATGTCTGAAACTACTATGTAACCCACAGGCTGTAGAAAATCTTCAAGTATTAATACATAGCTATGCAACCTGGCCCAACACAATTCCTGAGACCAGGGATGTGCACGAACTACACAGCTATAAGAAATGCACGAGAAGAGAAATGCAGTTGACTGCGCAGATTAGCAACTATGAGATGGATCAAGTTATTATCGATCTGGGGTCGAATGCAAACATATTACCAAAGCAAACATGGAAACACATGAGAGAACATAAATTGGAATGGTCCACCATCCAACTGTGCATGGAAAATCAACAGAAGATCATCCCACTGGGACAGTTGCCAAAATTCATGTTAGATATCACGGGAGTAAAAGTCCTAGCTGACTTTGAGGTCAAAGAAATCATGTAACATACAGATTCGTACCCTGCACTCCTCAGACTGGACTGTGATATAGACAGGGGGGTGTCATCAATCTCAAAAAGTGTAGCATGGTGTTTGAGAATAATGGTACACGTGTAATAGTACCACTAGATCCAGAAAAAGGCTCGCGGTATACAGAGCCATCCTACAAGAAGGAGGAAATAGATCACAATTATAGATTAACTACGCAGGACGAAGATAGGGTTAACGCCACAACAGATGAAATAATATTTGGGGGGAAAGACATTGAATTCTTTTCTGACGCTGATGAGGAACTAGAGATTTGGCAAAGCCGATTACATGAGGTTTTGGCACTGCGCTGCCCTCGGGTCGCGAGGACCCTCTACTACATTTCTTCGGAGGTAAGAGATCTACCCTACTTTGATGAGTCTGGTAGTGTCCAAGAATTCCTAAGAACACTGTAAGCTAGGGTGCCAAGAGAATGGTGGCTCTGGGCCCTTAATCTGGCTATGTGTGGGACACCCGCATGTTGTTTAGATACCCATAAGAAAGCATTCTCGGACTGGGAAATGTGTCAGGATTTGCAGTTCGCCCCTCCAGCTGACATACGCACCAAGATCTTCCTCGGACCCAAGGATCCCCACACACATTTGCGTGCCTAAATGACCAAATGGTCCAAAAAAACTACAGAAGAATGGGTCCATATATTTGTCCATGCCTGGGGCCCTATCCCGGCCGCTTGGTACTTAGATGCGGAGTTAGAACAGCACAACCGCGACTGGGAAGTGCTAAAAGAGGACTTTATAGGAACTTTCAGAATTATTTGGGGGAAAGAGACGCTCGATGAAGCTCTACAGGATATTGATGTGTTCATATTTAAGAACTCTCACGACCATGCCACACCAATGGTCCTGACATGGGAAACGAAAATTCAAGACATAGCCAACTGTTGGAGCTTAGCAATTGACAAAGAAGAATATAATCCTCGAAAAATTTCTGCCCCGGAATCTGAAGCGGAACACACTGTTATTGGACCATCACTGCAGAATATTAATGTAACGCAGCCTCTCAAGCTGTGTGACGTCAATATTGGGATAGAAGAACACCCTAAGATGGCTAAAATTAGGGACTATTGGGATGAAGGAACTGTAGGAAAAATTGCAGAGTTACTCACGGAATATTAGACTTATTTTCGACAAATTTTTCTCAGCTCAAGGGAATCACCGGGGACCTCGACATCATGCACCACTCTGAAACCTGAGGTGCACCTTGTCAAGTAGTGGCCTTACCGACTGAATCCAAAATATAAGCAAAAGGTTAAAGAAGAGTTGGACAAAATTCTTGCTGCAGGTATCATTGAACCAGTTGAACAATCAGATTGGGTAAGTCCAATGGTCATCTAGGAAAAGAAGACCAAGGGGAAAATACACATTTGCGTGGATCTGCGCAAGTTAAACGATGCTTGCATCCATGACCCCTTCCCAACACCCTTCTCCGATGAAATCCTTTATAGAGTGGGTGGACAGGAGGCCTATTCTTTCACCGATGGGTTCTCAGGCTACCACTAGATCTGAATTGCACCTGAAGATCGCAGTAAGACTACCTTCATGACTGAATGGGGGTCCTTTTAGTATACGGTCATGCCCTTTGGTCTCAAGAATGCACCTGCTATTTTTTGATGGTTGTAGTTGCTGTATTCAAGGAGTTTATTCATAAGTTCCTAGAGGTTTGTTTCGATGACTGGATACTTTTCAGCTTGGTAAAAGAGCATGTCTCTAACCTGCAACTAATGCTGGATGCATGTCGGAAGCACTAGATTTACTTGAATATTAAGAAGTGCATCTTCTCTGTACCATTTGGAATCTTGCTTGGACACATAGTCTGTCGACAAGGGTTGATGGTTGATCCTGTGAAGGTATCCATCATTATAAACCTTGAAGTCCCAGCAACAGAGAAACAACTGCATTCTATTCTTGGACACACTGGCTATTATAGGAAATTCATTTAGGGGTATGCCCTGATCACAACACCCATGGAAAAGCTACGTAGAAAAGATGTTTCTTTTTTTTGGAATGATGAATGTCAGAAGAGCTTTGAACTACTCAAGGAGAAGATGATCTCTAATCCCATACTAATATTTCTTGATTGGTCAAAGGAATTTCATGTACATGTGGATGCATCAAGCATCGCCTTGGGCGCTATCCTCACTCAGCCTAGAGAAGGAGATATTGATGACCCGGTTGCCTTTGCGAATCAGAAACTCTCAGGTGCAGAACATAACTACTCTACCACTGAGCGTGAAGGATTGGCTATGGTCTACGCATTACAGAAATATTGGCACTATCTACTAGGTGGACACTTTAAAATTTTCACTGATCATTCAGCTTTTAAATACCTCGTCAACAAGCCTATGTTGTGGGGGAAGATTTTCCGCTGGTTGTTGCTATTTTAGGAATATGATTTTGAGATCATCGTCAAGCCCAGAGGGTTGAATGCAAGCCCAGATCATTTGTCTCACATTGAAACAAGGGAAGAACCTACTAGATTAGAAGAAGGCTTACCAGATGTGCAACTGTTCACCATTAAGGGGGTTGATGCACACTTTGCTAATATCATTGAGTTCCTCACTACAGGCGTGGCCCCTGCAGAGTATTCGGTGCAGCAGAAGAAGGAGTTTCTTACTCAGGCAGCGGACTTTACTATCATTGCTGGTCAGTTATACAAGCTAGGCATAGATGAAATACTACGAAGATATGTCTTGGAACATGAACAACTTGTTGTTTTAGCATAAGCACATGAAGGTGTCGCAGGGGGCCACTATGCAGGATAAGCAACGACACAAAATATTTTGAGGGTTGGGTTATGGTGGCCTACCCTACATCAGGATTCTTACACCTATTTTATATCATGCGACACCTGCCATCAAATAGGACAACCCTCGCACCGAGATGAGATGCCATTACGGCCTCAAGTGGCTTTACAGGCTTTTGACAAAAGGGCCATTGATTTTATAGGACCTGTTGTAACTGCTAGAGACAGCCTTGAGTTTTCAAAGACCAGTGCCTAGGACATCTTAATTAGCAAAGAGAATATAGTCCAACTTGTAAAGGTTGTCATGAAAGGGGCTCTCATGCTATCATACATCAAACAAGAAGGTTTGGTTAAAATGGAACCGAGACTCTCAAATTTCAGCATAGCAAAAGTAATATTGTAATGACAGAGTGTGAACTTTGATATAAAATGTATCTGACAATTTTAAGACAAATTTCTGTAAAGGGGGTTGGATTCTAAAAATGGTTCACAAAGTTCAATAATCAGATGACAATAACCGTGTAAGAAAATGGGAAGGATACTAGCTGTAACAGAACCGAGATCTAGAAATGAATATCAACATGTACTGGGCTTATATAGTAACAAGAATCCATACATGAAAATAACTTTTAAAGATAACATTTCATCGTAGCTAATAGCGGAAGAATTATGGTAGAAGTGAAAGGTGAAACAACATATCATGCCTGAGCCATATTTAAAGCACTAGACAAGTTTTAGCATGAGTATCGACAATGATAAATTCATACCAAGACATGTGACCACTCGCATTCCAGAACAAGATACAGGAAATGTGAATGTAAATGAAATGAACGTTTAAGCTATAAAACACAGGAGAGAGAGTTACAGACTGTTAATTATTAAGACTAGAATCCCCAATAAAGATGAAACTCCTTATCACCGAAACCCAATGGGCTCTTCAACTTTTAGATCAAAATTTCAACAAAAATTGCATACAGAGTTCTTTCTAGGTGTGTTCCTCTGAAAATCTGGAACCTTTATTTCATCTTAGTTTACTACTTATATGGAATTAAAAGAACATACGTGGGAAGATATTTTTGGGAAAATATCTTCCTTGTGTTCTAGTGAGCAGTTTTAGGTATTAATCAAAATAACAAAATTCATGATGAGGGAGAACGCTTCTCATCATTTACAATTAGACTCATGGCCGTTTCAAAACAAAATATTAAAACTATCCTAAAAAAAAGTAATTTCAAGAGTGAAATATGAATTCCACTTGGAACTTGAAAGTAGAAAGTAAAAATAAAACTAAAGGCCACAAGGGTCGAATCATGAGTTAAAAATCTTCACTGGTGAGAAGGGGTTGAAGCAGTGGCTGACGCTGGCAGCAAGACAGTTGCTGAAGAGCTGGCTAACAAGATGGCATATTTTTTGCACCTCTGCCAAGTGTCTGATGCAGGTTCAGGAATCACAGAAAACACCTCTACTTTGATGTAGGCTTCGGTGAGTTCATCATAATTTTCATCAACAGGAATTTTATACTTCACTTGGTGCAGGCGTGCAAATTCTTTACCGAGGACTGAAACTATAGTTTCAGGTTTGAGCTGAGTAGATTTCTCAAAATGTATATTGGCTTTATTCATTACCTCTTTTATACGGGCCTCGTACACTGGTAACAGTTGTAGTATAGTGTGGGTGGGCTCCCAGCATGATGGGAGTCCAGCAAGTGTAATCTTAGTCCATTCCACCTCAAACCGTTCTAAGCTCGCCGCCACTTTCTCTAGGGCATTCAAGGACATACTACGAGAGGAATATTTTTCTATTGCCTTTTGACACTCCGTGGCTTCCTTGAAATGGCTCTGGATACCCTTCTTTACCACATCCTCTGGTTTTAGTTCCTTTAAGAAAGAGATGTAGCTTTTGGTACTCTAAACTCTGTTGGGTGCATCAGTATTTCCTTCATGGAGCTTTCTCCCAAAAAGGAGCATATCTGAATTCATTTCTTCAAAAAAATTTAAAAATGCCCAGTGACTCTTTACTTCTGTGATGATCTCAACCCAGATTAATCACCTGGCATCCATGAGGGTAATATTTCCTTTCATGCGACTGGTGAGTTCGCTGATGGTTTTTTCGTGCTACGCCTTTTCCTGTTTCCCTTCCTCGATTTCTTTCTACATAGCATTAATCTTCTTATAATTCTCAGCGAGGAGGGCTTCCAGCTCACTGATATTTTGATGCACTGTAGAGACCTATTTTTCCATTGCATCGGTTGTGGCCAGTGCTATGGTCAGCTGTTCAGAAAGTGAGCTAGTCCCTTCTGCAGCAGGTGGAGCACATGTATGAGTGTTCCAAGTTATCTGCAATGTGTTCATCTTTCCTTCTGGAATGGCCATCTCTCCCGCAATATTTTATTTCTCCTCCTTCTCCTTAGCAAGAGAATCGGCCAGCTTTCCTTGTCCTTTTTTGCCTGGACTAGCTCAGCTATCTGCACATGATGAGAGCTCGATATATTTATTTTACTTTTCAAGGCTACAACATGTTTCTGCAAATCCTCAATAACATGACTCTGGGGATTTGCTACACCTTTTTCTTTCCCTTTTATTACATCCTGGAGAGTGTGTATGTCATTCATGACTGCGTGGGAATTGATCTTATATTTCCTAAAATTCTCTAGTACTTGGCTATGATTACTCTACAATTTTCTCAAAGTAATGGAGAGCCGCATCACTTCATCCTTGAGCATGTCACCGAAGAACTGAAATAAGTTGCATTTGTCAATTTCCGGAACCTATGACATGTCGATTGCTATCTCCAATGCCCTGTAGCTAGTGGTACCAACCTGTGGGTTCAAAACGGCCTCAGTCATAGCCATTACTAGTTGCTTAGTATCCAAATTCATCGCAGATGAAAACCTGGTGTGGAATTTTTCAACATACCCTTCTAGCTCGGACCGGTGCTTATCTCTGATTGCTCTATTCCTTGTCCTTCCCTTGATTGTACCCTGAGAGTTGCTGACTATAATGGCTTGTGAAACTTCTGAGAAGTCAAAAGAGGTAGTACTATCTCGTAGCACCTTGATTCCTGCTTTGCCCCTATTGGGCTTCCCATACGGTATTTCATCCTGGAGCAACAGTTCATCTCCGATAACCTCTGCTTCACTAGTCCCTATTATTTGTATTTTGAAAGGGGGATCACCCTCTCCTAATGCACCTGCCTCCTCCACCTATTCCTTACGAGCTTCTCTGGTTGAAGCATTATCTGCTTTTTCGCCTGTCGCAGATGAATCGGTCTCCATCTGCGAAAGCAAAGGCTAGTTTTCAAGATTAGCTCGCCATTCGATGAAAGGCCTTGTTTCATGCATATAAGGGGTTGATTTATTCCTCTTCCTTCTATTAGAAATGATGCCATTTGGATCATAGCACCAAGATCTCCCTTGTCTCAAATCCATGTCTTGAAGCAGATTTTTCACCACAGGAAGGGCGTGCCTTGAATTAACAACGAAAGGGCCAATGGTTGCGGGAAGCTTGAGGATAAACCCATTTTTTGCAGGGAGGAAGTGAAGTTGGTCAGATTTTAGGGTCTGCTGGAGGTATTCCAAAGCGTAAATCTGCCGGGCAGGAAAAACTAGCAGTTGATAGGGATAGACTTTGGCTCCATAAACCTGGATTTCAGTGTAATTGTCAAATAGATACCAATCCCTAGAGCTTTGAGCTTCAATGTACTGTAACCATTTCCTAAGTTCAGGAAAAACCCTAGGCGGAGGAGAGTCATGGATAATAGTATAAGCTATGGGCATGAAATTATTTAGGAACCTTGAGTAGCCCACCCCATTTGCCAACTAATGCATTGCGAGACTCTAGTCAAAAATTGTTATCAGCTGAGAATTTATCTTGTAAACCTTGTCTAAACCCAAAACCTACAATTTATCAGCATGATGGAAGAGAAAAAGATAAAATACCATAGAACAAAAGTGAAAACGACCCATGTCTGAGAGCTCCTGGAACTGAGTTTGAATGGTGGAGGCTAGAAAACCAGGAATATGTAGAACGACCCCGAGTTGAGACATTAACCATAGAAAAGCTATGCATCATTTGGAGGCTTGCCCAAAATCTTCCACACCTAGGAGACCCGCGATAAGAGCGAGGATAGGTTGGACGTCTTCCTTGAATAAGCTCAGGGGCACTCAGTCTGCAGTGGGGAGGGTTGTGAAATGGGAGTTGGTTATCAAGGCGATGAAATCGCTTTGTTGCCTCCATGGCAGCTTTGCAAATTGAGGAGTTAGCATTATTTCACTAAAACTGACATACTTTGATTTCGGGAGAGATAGTGAACATTTTGTTCCCTTGAGCTAAGAGGAACATGCCCGGACGTTCATCGTAAGCATCTCAGAGCCAATAGATGAATTCGATCACTTGGTATACTGGGGTGTTATTTGATGATATAGACCAAACAAAAGGACCCAGAACCTATCTTTATTTTCCACATGCTTCCTAAAAAGTTCAAGCTTGACGCTGCTAATGGGAAATGGGTATTGCGGGTCACGAATGTCAGCTTGCAAGTCTATGAACGGTTTAGGCCCTGGGACAGCCCTGGACTCATGGGCTTGGGGAGTTTCGGGCTCTGTTTTCTTGGTGGTGACCTTACCCATGACCATCATACAAACCTAAAACACAATCAAAAGGAAATGAGATGGAATGAAAGGGATGGAATACCTGTGAAGTAGAAAATTGCTTGGGAAAGCAACGCAGGAGTACTGACAACGACCGGGTAGACCTGGTACTGGGCACCCACTTTTGATTATACAGTAGTCAAAATACCGAGAGTATTTACCACAGTAAAAGATGGAAGACAGTTATATAGGCCCAAGGCAGCTTGGGAAAAGAAGGTGGGGTAAAACGAATAGGGCTGATGTCATAAGGATGCCGACTATGGGACGCACGACATAACGGATTAGGTGTGAGACTCTTGTTAGGTGAATACCGTGTGTTGGGTTAAATGTTGGTACTGGCTTCAGTACCGGGTTTCCTAAGAACTTACCTTACCTTTATGTCGTGGTGACAGATGTACCTCAGAACTTGGCCCTTGAAGGACGTGAGGTGAATTCCATGATATTTGTAAAGACCATGCCCTTTTCTTTATAAAGTGCTCACCTTGTGTCATGCACCTTGACATGTCATTAGGATTTCACGGGGGGGGGGGGGGGGAAGCTCCGCCTTATCCTTCTCATTTGTGACCCCCCGAAATTGTACTTGCAAGCTCCTTTCTGTGCGTGTATAAAGTATATGTGAGCCCCGCCTTATATCTGTTTCCTTTATGCCTCTTATACTTCCGCGTAATTTAGATTTAAGCCTTTAGCATATTACTACTTCATTATAAAATGAACCTACCATCTTTTCACATATGACTCCTCTTAATTTTATTTCTCCCTCATAGACTTGAACTCTTAGCCATTTAAATGCTATCAGGTAATCTGCTCCCTATGAACTTTACCAAAATGTTAAAGGGTGAATGATATAATCAACATTGGCTCCACTTGGGGATGGTACGTTCATTCTCGGACGTGTCGAGAACTTCACAGACCACCTGTTAACCCTTTTATGTAGACATGGCTCACCTGCACCTTTATTTTTCTCTTCATGATTCTTCACAACAAACATCATTAAAAACAAAGATAAAGCAGCTAAGTAATGTACAGTATAATACATCAGGCCCTCTTGGCCTGTTTCAGAACTAGAAGAAGGGTTTTAGGAATTGACCATTTATAGGGGCATCAAGCAAGTCACCCTGCAAATTCTCTAGCTTTAAAGTGTTATTTCCTCCTTGTTCAACAATTTTGAAGGGGCCAAAACATAATGGATCAAATTTATCATGCTTCCCCTTCTCTTCTCTTCGAATATCCCATCTGAGTAATAATCCCCGACTTGCATATTTTTGTCCTTGTCATGTTGATCAAATAGGTCCTTCATCTTCTCCTGATACTTGGTCAACCTATCATTCACCTAATTTCATGTTTCTTCCAACTTCACCAGCTGGTTCATCCTCCTGGTAATATCATTCGGCTCCTCTTGGCTTTCCTGGATGAAACTTGCTACTTGTAAAGCCAATTGTATGGGAAAGACTATTGTTCTCCCATATACCAATTCATATGGATATTTCCCTATTGATCTCTTGGTGGTGATCTTGTTTTCCCATAAAGCGAACTTTAGCTGAGAGTCCCAATTTTTCTGGTTTTCGTTAATGGCTTTCTTCAGTGCTCTCACCATAGTTTTATTAGAATACTCTACTAAACCATTTCCTTGTGGATAGTAGGCAGTGGAATGTCTCAATGCAATGTTATATTGCTGACAGAAGTTGACGAACTTAGCAGATTTAAAGGCCTGGGAATTTTCAGTAACTATCCTGGCAGGGCAGCCGTATCTGGATATAATGTTCTCTTCCATAAACTTTATCACCATGGTATCTGTTGCACTCCTTGAAGGTATAGCCTCCACCCATTTGGTGAAGTAATATGTGGTAGTTAATATCCATTTGTGTTGTCCACTTGATGCACGGTGAATTTCACCAATAAAGTCAATCCCCCATTGTTGGAACGGTTCATCTATATGTACAGGGATCATGGGTAGTGGTGCAAACTTCTGCCTTTCTACGAATTTTGGGCACTTTTCACAGGCTCTGACCTGAGCAAAAAAATCCCTAAAGAGCTTGGGCCAGAAGAAACTAGCTTTCAATATTTTATGGGTGGTAGCTCTCCAAATGTAGTGCGCTCCATATATGCCTTCATGAAACTCAGCCATTATCTATTCCACCTCATTTTTTGTAAGGCACAGGAGCAGGTTTCTCGAAGGATCTCGCCAGTACAACCTACCATTGGCAACCAAGAATTTTTGTGACTTTAGCCTCATTGTTCTGTATTTAGCTTTATCACAGCTAGGGGGGCATCTGAGAGTCAAAAGATATTCTACAATTTCCTTATACTAAGGACTGAGGAGATACTTCATGTGAGTCTTCTGAGCATCCATTTCTATTCCACACCGTTCCTCTGTGTTTTCAAATTCTTCGTTTACTGTCATAGAAATATTTACGCCCAGAGCCTGGAAATTTGATTCTGACAGGATTTTAGCTGATCCCTGTCCTTTGATTAACTTGGTGGGGCATATTTCTAGCTCATATTCTTGTATTTTCACAATCCATTTGCCCTTTTTTCCCTCACTATCTCCTTGGATCAAGCTATCCTTCACGGCTGCTGTGGGAACAAAAGAAGTGATGGGTAACTGCAAAACAGACATTTGAAATGCCTTTAGAGACTTCACCAGGGCATAAGCTTGCTTTTCTAGTATGTT
Source organism: Pinus albicaulis (assembly GCA_034641835.2). NCBI lineage: Eukaryota > Viridiplantae > Streptophyta > Pinopsida > Pinales > Pinaceae > Pinus > Pinus albicaulis. The sequence goes on from CM076570.1 coordinate 543,075,668, forward strand.
GTATTTCAGTTTACCATCACTGAGCACCTGGCTAAAGAAATCAATAGGCTGCTCGTACCCCTCCTCATTCTTCTGCAATAAAATTCCTGCCACGATATGAGGTGATGCAAATGAAAAAATAATAAAAGGCTTAGCATAGTCTAGTCCAGCTAGCACTAGGGCTTCTGCAAAGGCATTTTTGATTCTGCTGAAGGCTTCTTGTGACTCAGGAGACCACTTCACCTCGTTATTTTTCTTGAGCATGTCAGTTATATGCCGAACTATCTCTGCGTAGTTTGGGATAAACCTTCTCAGAAAGTTAATGCACCCAAGGAACACCTGAACCTCTTTTTTATTTCTTGGGAAAGATATGCCATTTATAACCTCTACCCTTTTTGGATCAATTTTCACCCCTTCTTTGGTCACAATGTGTCCCAAACTATTTCCTTCTTCTAATGCAAACAATGATTTCTGAGGGTTGAGAGATAGACCATACCTTCAACACTTCTCAAAAGTCTTGCGCAAGTGTTCAATGTGCTCTCCATCATTCTTTGAGAATACAGTGATATCATCAAGATATACCACCATGAACTTATCTTGCTCCCCAACAAAGGCAATATCCACGACCCTTTGGAAAGTGGCCCTTGCATTGATCAGTCTGAAAGGCATCCTTGCATACATGAATGTGCCCTAGGGTGTGGTGAAGGCAGTTTTATTTTGATCTTCTGGGAGCACGGCCACTTGATTGTATCCAAAGAAACCATCCATCATTAACATCCGTGAAGCTCCTACTACCTTCTGAAAAATGTGATCCATCTTGGGCAATGGGTAGTTATCCTTTAAGGATGCTCTGTTTAAATTCTAGAAATCAACACATAACCTTATATCTCCATTCTTTTTCCATACTGGGACTAGATTTTCCACCCACTCAGAGTATCTCAACGGCATGATGATCTTGGATTTTAATAAATTCTTGATCTCCTTCTCTATGGAAGGAAGTAGAAAAGGGTTAATCTGTCTGAGCTTCTGCTTATGTGGCTTCGCATCTCCTTTTAGTGGAATCTTATGTTGCATGATGCTGATGTCGAAGGTCTTCATGTCTTGATAAGACCATGCAAAAATTTCCTTGTATGACTAGAATAGTTTCTGGTAATGCTCTTTATATTCTTCTAGAACTTTCTTGGACAACTTCACAATTTTGGGATCAGCATCGGTACCAAGATTCAGGTCTTCTATCTAATTTTCTTCTACCACTTTGTTTGGCTATATTGGGACATTGTTTTTGTCAAACAACCTTTTCAGAGGCACCAGCCCTCTAGGTATAACATTTCCCTTCAGTTGCGATACCTTATGACTAGCCACCCTTTCCTCCCATTTGTTTTCGGAAAGGTCTTCAGTTTCTTCTTCTTCACAAGAATCTATCTCCATGTTTGAGAATTATCCAACTGTTTCCATGAATCTCTTTACTTGATCTTCATCCTCAAACACCTACCAGTGTTTGATATTGTCAGGAATTGAAGTTCGATAACGAACCTCAATTTCGTATCTTAGGAGGGGGTTTTGAGGTGGCTGAAAGGTACTAGCAGCCACAGCTAGGGAGTCTGCCATCATGTTCTGCTCTCTAGGCATAAAATGAATTTTAAATTCCAAGAAAATTTTTTCCACCAGATCCCATACCTCATTCCTATAGGCCCTTAGCCGTGGGTGTTTGGTCTAGCACTGATTTTTCACCTACCTTACCACTAGTTCTGAATCTCCCAGAACCTTTAGAATTTGGATGTTCATGCTTCTGGATGTTTGCAATCCCAAGAGTAGTGCTTTGTATTCATCTACATTATTCGTACCTTCATACTCTAATTTGAAATATAATGGAACCCATTGGCCTGTAGGAGAAATCAGTAGGACACCAGCTCCATTTCCTTCTCTGGAATTTTCTTCATCAAAGTGTAGCATCCAGACTCCTACTTCCTAATTCTCTGAGGACTGTTCAGTCTTAATCTAGTAGAATGATGGCTCTTAAGCATAGTCTGGATCTTCCTCCAACATCAGACATGAGAAATCCCCTTCTTTACTATACACAGGTGAATTAACAGAGTTATTAGCCTTTGTAACCATCTTTACAAATCTTGTCTCCCTATACAACCTTCTTTCCTGCCCTCCAAATACAAGGATAGTAGCATAAGTCAATTCCAGTTTGATTGACCCTTCAATTTTGGTTCCCCAAGACCTTGACAACAACATCCCAAAATGTGCTAGGATATCAGCAACCACTACATCCATCACCACACTCTTGGCTCGGATTCGAGCCAAATTGACTACCAAGTCCTTAATCATACCTAGACACTTAACCCTTTTGGAATCAAAAGAATAAAGATCCTTGTATGGACAAGTGATTTTCAATCCCATTTGTTCCATGACTGGCAGAGGAAAGAGATTATGGGATGCTCCTGAATCCAACATACAGTTATGCAATAACAAATCATGGATAACTAATGACACATAAAAAGGAGTAGAGGCATCTAATTCTTCAACGTGGGGGCCAAACACTACCATGGGCCTTTCTTCCTGGAGGTTAAGACTGTCTGGAATGGGGGCTGTTTCTGAGGGAAGCATAAAGAAGGAGATCTGGGACTAATAGGCTAGCTGCTTTAATAGTTCAGTTAGGGGGCTAGGATCTTGACTTTCTCAAGTTCTTTTTGTAGATTGAAGCCTGAGGAGGACTTCTCTGTTATATTTTCTTTTGACTCTTTGTTTTCAACTAAAGGTTGGGCTTCTTTCAACACAGACTTAGTATTAGGAGGAGTGGCTACCTTTGAAGAGGAAGGAACTTGATCATTAGACTGTAAAGGTTCTTTTAGAGGCCTATTACCTTTATCCATGACCTTTTGCATCGTTGTCTCCTTTTGCACAACTTTTTCTTTCTTAGGCGCCTCTTCCTCCTGATCTTGGGTACGAGTTGTTTTTCTGGAAGATCCAAGATCATATTTTCTATTGAAATGCGTTTGCATGAAATCAACAAACTGCTTGCAGTAGTCGTCGATCTCTGGATCTTCAATAAATTTAGCCTTTTCTTCTTCTTCTTGTAATGAAATCCCCATTCCATCACCTTCTTGCAAAGGACACTTGAATTCATCACTATTCGAATAAGCAAGATATTGGTCATCTTACTCATAATCAGTGTCTTCAGTGGGGCCATCCATTTGACCTTCCAGGTATAGTGGGTGTGGTACCTGGTCTTGCTATTCTTTCCACTCTCTTTGCAGTATTTACAGGGGTGGCTTTCTATACTGCGGATTGTAACCCCTGTTTGGAGTGTTCTGGAATGTTTTAGAGGATGAATTCTTGGCTTCAATTTCAAGCTTCACCAGCTTGCTTGAAATATTTTTAATCATTTTATTGATCTCTTCAATTTTATTTTCAGTTGTTTCTCTATCTTGGCCAGATGTAGATACTTCTTCCTTCCCTCTGTTAGCACCTGAATTGAACCCCAAGCTGCAAAAGGAAAATCAGGGTAACAACTAAACCACGCTCATCCTTGTAGCTAGCCCTACAAGGACGGGAGAGGGCTCTCTCTGTAAAAGAACATTCAATAAAGTGCAATAGAAATATGATATTAGGCTAGGTAAAATGATAGGGATAAAAGGTTTAATAAAATGAATGAATGAATGAATTTCAGGGATGTGTTGGATATAAAGGGACAGTTGAAACCAGGAATTAAATCAGGACACATCGTATTTCATGGGGCAAGATAGGCAGGAAAATTAGCAATTAAAATTTAATGAGGATGGGATGGAAAGACTGGTGAGGAGCTAAAAAGGGAACAATAAATGGATCCTTTTCAAACAGAAGAAAAATACAGAGTATGAATGATTTCCCAAGGCAGAGCATATAAAGATGGATTCTACCTTTCTATCTTGAAATCATTCAAAAGGAAATGTTTATGGATGGATGGAACACATAACAATTCAATATGAAACAAAGGAGAAAAAAAAATGCTAAATCTCATACCACATGGATCCCACAAATCAGAGTTGCATCTCTTATTAATTCCTGTCAAACTGTTCAATGTAGTGCAAAGATGTTCTTCCACACTATTCCCCTACTTTCTCAGACTTAGACTGCTTTACAAATGATTTACAATTACATTAAATAGGCTGAAATGTGGGAACATAGATCCACAGAAAAGGGAGTTGTTCTAACGGCTTTCAAGAACTGAAGTACAATCATAGTAAAGAAATACAACAATCTGCCCCTAAAAATAAGGGACAGTATTGCATTTGACTGCTTGGAGATTTTTTTGTTAGGATGTATGAACGAAAATAGGTAATCTGATGAATAGATCTCCTATTTTTCTGCTTGCTGTAACAATCTTTTCTTATTTTAGTTCTCAGCCTTTTAACTGTCACTTGCTTTCCTTTATTGTTTGGAGAAAACTGATTTTTTATAATTTGCTGTTGAAACAAAACAAAATGAAATTATATGCTTTCGTGAAGGGAAAATTTAATCTTAAATGGGAAAAGGGAAGGAAAATAGGGCGGAAATCATATTAATCGCAATAGGAATCGGAGCGGGAGCGAAGAGATATAGCATATTAAAACATATGTAATATGATAAAACACATCATAATACATATTGTAATATGTTTATTGCAATCGACGATCGAAAGGATGGAGAAGGGGAGATGGAGCCCACATAATCACAATCGGGATCGGGGAGCGAGACAATATATATATGAAACAATATTTCTGATGCGATTGGGGATAACCCTTTGTAATAAAAAAAATGGATAATTTTTAACTTTTACAAAGGAAAAAGGGGTTTCGTAATGAATGGCAAAGGGCTTTAAATGGTGGGACCGAAGGTACGAATCACAATCGGAGATCAGAATCAGGAGTAGGGCAGAGTGGTACATATAAAACCTCTGATGCGATTGGGAAAGGGGAAAAACCTTTATATTATATGAACAGGCGGAAGATTTAAGTGGTGGGACAAACCAATCGCAATCGGAAATCAGAGGGGGCTGCGATCGGAGGAAGACTTGTGATCAGAGGATTGGAGGGAAGGGTGTGATCGAGAGATTGGAGGAGGGCCTGCGATTGGCAGATCAGAGTTTTGTGCGATTGATTGATCGGGGGATGGTACGATCGATCGATCAGAAAAAGTTGTGATTGATCGATCGAGACATGCAAATAAAACATGCGATTGGAAAAGGTTTGTGATTGCGATTAGATAAGGGGGTGACGACTGGTGAAATTCTATTAAACACTTTAACTTTAATATAAATTTCAAGGTATGGAGGGGAAGTGGTTGGAACGACGAAATTATATATATAACATAAACTTTGTTATAAAGTTTACGGGGTTATGGAAAAGGGGAAGTGGTTTATACGGTGGGACTTACAATAAAATTTTATATTTGTTGTTATAAAGTTCTACGGGGTATGGTTGGGGAAGTGGTTTGGCATAAATCGCATTTATATTTAAGAGCTTTATAATGAAATTTTATAATCGGAAAGGGGAAAAGGGATTATTTAAAGGAATATTAAACTTTAATAATACAAAGTTTAAAGGGAAAAATGGAAAATAGGGGGTATATGAGGAATACGGACTTTTACTTCACTTAAGCATAAATTTAAATCCAGAAGTCAGTTTTGAGAGTGTAGTATACCATTGGAAAGTTCTTTCCGGGCTCTTTCTGATGGATCTTCTTGGAAGATGATTTGGTGTTAAACATGCTGCAAAAAACTCTTCTGAAGGTAGGGACATCACTTTGTGGAGATAACAGCTTTCTGAATTGTGACTTATTACAAATGATGATATAAAATTACATAGTGAATAATAATAAAGGCGAAATATCATGTTTTCACCTCAAAACATGGTTTTGAGGTGAAAATTACATCAAACTAAATAAAATGTCTCTATGATTCTTCCAGGTGCTGTGACTTTGAATTAATTGACTTCCTCATGACCTTGCTGATATTATTGACACTTGACTCATTAACTTGACCATGGTGAGACCCTAGAAACTAATGAGACCCATCCTATGACCTTTTGATATGCTTTTAAGAATGAAAGTGACTAATAACTAAAGACCATAGAAAGGAAAATCAGCAAGTACCTCATGACGGAAAACTGATGAAGAATTAATACAATCAATGAATCCATGACCTAGCAGAATGGTGAAATTGATTATTATGGGATTCCTAATATTCAAATGCAAAGAGAAATTTTGATCACCGATGGCAGTATGACTAGACTGACACTAACACCCTCTTCCTCTAGCATCCTGATCTGATCTCCCCTTTGACTTCCTTGTGGAATTAAAATTGGCCTCCAGCTCTAGTGCATTAGTCTGGGCATCATCTAGGGTGGTAGACTTTCTTTCTCTTAGAGAGAACCCAAATTCTGAATCGAAAGCTACTATAAGGGTAAAGTCAAGGTTAATGTTAACCTTAACCTTTACTTAACTTTAACCTTAACTATAACCTAACCCTAACCTTGACCAAACCCTTAAGCTTAAGCTTAACCTTAACCTTAACCTCACTAAACCCTTAAGGTTAGGTTTAGGGTAAGGTTGAGGTTAAATAAAGGTTAATATTAGGGTTAAGGTTAGTGTAAGGTTAAGATTAGGTTAAGGTTAAAGTTAAGGTTAAGGTTAGGGTTAAATTTAATGTTAAGGTTAGGGTAAGGTTAGGGTAAGGTTAGGTTATAGTTAAGGTCAAGGTTAAGGTTAAGGTTAAGGTTAAGGTTAAGTTAAGCTTAATGTTAAGGGTTTGGTTAAGGTTAAGGTTAAGGTTAAGGGTAAAGTTAAGGTTAAGGTTAAGGGGTTAAGGTTAGGTTAAGGTAAAGTCAATGATAATTTTAGGTGAAGTTTAAGGTTAAGGTTAAAGTTAAGGTTAATGTTAATTTTAAGGGTAAGGTTAAGGTCAAGGCTAAGGTTACGTTAAGGGTAAAGTCAAGGTGAAGGTTATGTTAAAGGTTTGGTCAAGGTTAAGGTTAGGTTATAGTTAAGGTCAAGGTTAAGGTTATGGGTAGGTTAAGGTTAAGGTTAAGGATAAGGTTAAGGTTAAGATTTGGTCAAGGTTAGGGTTAGGTTACGGGTAAAGGTTAAGGTTAGGGTTAAAGTTAAGGTTATGGTTAAGGTTAAGGTTAAGGTTAACGGTTTGGTCGAGGTTAGGGTTATATTATATTTAAGGTAAAGGTTAAGGTTAAGTTTAAGGTAAAGGGTTTGTTTAAGGTTAGGTTAAGGTTAAGGTTAGGGGTAAGGTTAGGGTATGATTAGGGTTAAGGTTAAGGGTAAAGTTAAGGTTACATTAAGGGTTTCGTCAAGGTTAATGTTTGGTTAAGGTTAGGGTTAGGTTGTAGTTAAGGTCAAGGTTAAGTTTAAGGTTAAAGGTAAGGTTAAGGTTAAGGTTAAGGTTATGAGTTTAGTCAGGTTAAGATTAAGGTTAAGGTTAACGTTAAGGTTAGGGTAAGGTTAAGGTTAAGGTTGAGCTTATGGTTAGGTTATAGTGAGGATTAAGATTAGGGTTAGGTTATAGTTAATTTTAACCTTAACCTTAACCTAACCTTGACCTTAACTTTACCCTTAACCTTGACCAATCCCTTAACCTTAACCTTAACCTGACTAAATCCTTAACCTTGACCTAACCATAAAATTAACCATAACATTAACCTAACCTTAACCTTAACCTAACTAAACCCATGAAAAAACCCTTAACCTTAACCTTAACCTAACTAAAACCTTAAGGTGAGGGTAAAGTTAAAGATAAGGTTAAGGTTAGGTTAAGGTTAAGGTTAAGGTTAAGATTAAGGTTAGGTTAAGGGTTTGGTCAAGGTCAAGGTTAAGGTTAGGTTAAGGGTAAGGTTAAGGTTATGGGTAAAGTTAAGGTTAAGGTTAGGGTAAGGTTAGGGTAATGTTAAGGTTAAGGTTAGGCTAAGTTTAAGGTTAGGGGAAGGTGTTACACATCAAATTGTCACTGTCCTTGTACTCCCCGTTCCTTGATCCTGGTAAAAACATGGTTTTCAAGGTCAACGCTTTTACTCAGTGTCTGACCTGTGCAGATAGCGAATTTTCACTAAGACCGTCGGCGATCAATGCTCTATCCTAATGTCGGACCTGCACCGATCTTGTTTTGGAAAGGTTTTTAGATAGAAAGGAAGATTCAGTGACTAGAAGCTTCATGAGGTGGCTTCTTGTCGCCATAAAATAGGAACTAATCCAAAGGATAAGCTCTTTTCCCTTCATTTGGGGACCCATAACCTCCTCCTCCATTGTTATATAAGGAGACCTCCTTCATCTCTACAGCCTTAGTTAGGGATGATAGAAAGGAGGAGCAATTATAGCTTGAGGAGAATAGTGCAGAGTGTGATTGTTTTTGTGTGTTAGGAACATAGTGAGATCTTATACCTTTGTGTATGAGGGTGTTACAAACATGCTTGGATAAAGACCTACCAAAGGATAGCCTCAACATCAAGGCTTGGTTGTAAGCTTCCCTTGTCTTTATCATAATAAAATGCATCTGATGTTTATCTTCCACTCTTGTTTACATTTATAATGAGATTTATAGCATTCCTTGATCAGTTGGATAGGTTTTAGTTTTTTTATGTGTGTCACGATTTTAAGTTTGTTGTGGTGCCTTGACTATCTGTACAGGTAATCGAACGTTGGAAACAACGTGTATTGAGATTGAGAAGAATGAAAAATCAAGAAGCTTCGACGAAATATGACAACATAGCATCAGAACAAGGTAGGTCATCTTCCTCACTCTGAATTTCATTTACAATCTAGGAAGGTAGATGTTAGCATGTTCCCGTAGTTGCTAGACCCACCCTAGGGCTAGAGGGATCACCTCTATCCACAGAGGGGATTTACCTGGACAACAAATTGGTGACTCCATTGGGGAGTTTCCTTTGATTTTTTCACTCTTTGAGGTCTTCGTAATTCGACAAGTTTATTCGAATGACCATTTCCCTATTTGTTCTTATGTTTTTCATCAGTTACGATATTTTAGTTTTTGCTTGAAGTGGTGAGTCTGCTCTTGGTTGGGAGAAATTCTTTGGTTTTTCTTGTTCAGGCATTGGAAATTTTATTTTTCTAACAGTCACGCCGATTGGTGCTAGTTGTCAGTTAGCAACCAACAGCAATTAGTGCTAGTTTCACCCTCAAAAGTCATGCCAATTTCAGGGTGTGTGAAAAATTAAAAAAATTTCCCTAAATCCTTCACAAGTGTGTCTTTCCCTTTCGATCCTTTTTTCTATATTATTTATATTTTATCCCCTCCACTCAAGTTGGTTTGATTGGCTTGTTGGTTTTTTTTTGGGTTGTTTTTCCTGTTCGGACGCGCATCCTTACATCCTATTTTTTTTATGACTGTGCATCAATTGTCTGGTTGTATGCTTCTGGAACATCACCCTGCTAATTGAGTCAGTATCCTTTCTTAGTGAGCCAAATATAGTTGATTACCTTTTCCTTTATTGTTCTTTGAGCGTTCAAGTTTCAAGTGCCTATCCGAGTTCATTTTGTCTACTTGTTCACTTGTGAGCATAGATTACATTGCTCATTGTTCAACTGAAAAGTATTCTTTCTATGATTGCTTGATGTAAAAGGGAATGAATGCCTTGTTTTGAGCCCATGCTTTGGAATTCCTCTTTGTGCTTGAAATCATATGTCTTGTAGCCTTTTGAGGACTTTCGTTACAAGTGTTTAAAACAACGATTGTATTCTTAGTGTTTGTTTGCATGCCTTTTGTATTTGTCCTCCCATTAAAGAAATTTGTGTTCATTTAGTTTTTGTCTCAGAGTTTTCTTTTCTTAAAATGCATTAGATCACAGTGCCTTGAAAAGTATTTTTTGAGATCCATCATTGAACTTAGATTACATTGTTTAATGATTGAAAGCTAAAACACATTGAGTGCATTATCTTTCATTAAAAGCATGCATTAAGTAGATTCTCATTTCATCGAAAAATGAATTGAGTGCATTCTTATTCTTTCAAAAGAAAAGGGAATTATGCACAGATTACAATTGCATAGTTTTCAAAAAAGAGAATTTTGCATAGATTACATTTCATAATTCACATCGTTCAATGTTTTAGATCAATTTTGGATAGTTAAAGTCATATAGTTTGGAAAAAGTTTCAATTGCAGTATTATTGTAGGTTGCATCATTGTTTGAAACTCTTCCCTTAACTAGATAGCATTCATCGAATTGAAAGATTTTTTTTCCCATATACCTGCATTTAGGATATTTGAGATGATATTTGATAGGGCCTTGAAACTGAGACATAATTCAAGATCAACTTTAAAAAAGTTTCAATCAACCTAAGGAATCATTGAAACCTAACACTCACATTTAGAGGTCTAGGCTAGTAATGTGTTCCAGTGTTGTTAAACCTAGTAGCTGTCATTTGTCACCCGGATTTAGACAGCTAGGATGGAATTGTGCTCCCTGTATCGTCAAGTATATAAAGGGAGACCCTCATAGGTTGCAATCCTTTATCCATAGGAAGCTAAGTCTGCCTCCCTGTAACCGTGATATACTAAACACAACATTCGGGGAGACTACCTGCACATACATAAAGTCCTTGGTCATTTCTCTTTCATTTGATCACCATGGTGTATATGGCAGTTCACGAAAACTTGGTACACCCTCTTGCTTAGATTACCTGAGTAATCATTTTTATCTTTTCGTGACTCCTTAAAAATTGAAATATCATCAATCTCTTGTCCTTTCATGCTCGTTTCAACTTGAAAGTGATAGAGTCACCTTTTTCCTGTTTCTCGACTCTTAAAATACGAAACGACAGAGTTTTGTTTCAGTGTCTTAAAATTAACTTCCCAAGAAATATTATTGGTTAACATTATCTTCCTTATCATTTTTTTTTACGTTTTTTTCCAATGGAAACGTTTCTGGAGTTTACCAAGCAAGGAATCCCCTCCGAAGGGAATCCTGGTCCTTTTCCTGTTTTTGGGAATGTTGGTGCTCCTTATATGGAAATATTGTCCCTTCTAGGGTTAACTGTTGGTTTTCCTGTATGGTTATTCTCGACCTCAGTGGTCTCGAGTATTTTGGCCTATGTACAACCATCTCCTCCATCTGAACAACACCATGTTGCTTCTAAGGTGGACCTCTCCCCTTCTTCACTTGTTTCTTCATCCTCATCTTCTACTTCACCTGGTCAAAGTCTGGATTCTAGTAATTAGGTGGCTAATAAGAAGAAGCAGAAGAACAAGAAGAAGAAGTTAGATAAGTGAGAGGCTAATGCTGCAGCTATTGTGTCTTGAACACCTTTCATTGATAAACCATCCAACCTTCCACAAAAATTCAGATTCCATTACATATTTTACAAAGAAGACCATATTCTTCGAGACTGCCCTGGCATTCCCAAGGTACTTAAAGCATGGTCCAACAGTCGTCCATCATTTCCTTTGGCTTCTGGGAGTCATGTTGGAGGCACATCTTCGACTAGCAATGATAAGACTCATAAGAAATAGGGTAGGATTTCCAATCCATGTAGGTTGTGTGAAGGGCATCATCCCATTCACCTTTGTCCATTCATGGATGAAGCCACGAAATTGTTGGACAACCCTACTATTTCTACACCTTGCCTTCCAGTTGATTACCAAAAACTTTCTTTGAGTCCTTCGCTAGTTGATTCAACAATCGGTCAAGATTCATCATTGGTCGATCCCATTCCCTCAGAAATTCAAATTCACGAATCCGTTCCCAAGCAATCATTGGTTGCGAAACCAGTTGATCTGATCCCGCCTATGGTACATCAGGTATTTTCTGTTGAGAGTGGACCCCATCCCCCTCACATTCTTCTTGTTTCATCAGATTCCTCAGACTTGGAGAAATATTCTCCTATCCCTGTAGATCAAGAAGTTGCTCCTCCCGCTCCCATGATGGAGGTCTCGGAGGATTCTCCTTTCACTCCTGTAACAATAGGGGATGAACATCTCATTTCTATAGTACCCTCTCCAAGTAGTTTGGTTGCTTCCTTCGATTGGATTCGATTTGCGGGATACCTCCTTCCTTCTTATGTGCCTTTTGAGATCAAGGTACAAACCTTTGATGTGGCCATACCCAGAACCATTATAGATGAAGGCTTGTCTTCCACTTCTTGGCAAGCTTTTGGTTCTCCACCGCTTGTGTCTGTTACGCAAAATCTATTGGCTTTTAATAGAAAAACCAGTCAACCATTAGGGATCCTTCCGAAGTTGCCTATTACTTTGGGAGGAAAAACCATCTATATAGACATGATAGTGGTCCAAGGTCCCTTGGATTTTAATTTACTCTTGGGCCATGACTATGCTTATGCCATGGGTGCAGTATTCTCTTCCCTCTTTAATGTGATCTATTTTCCACACAAAGTGTGGTTCGTGACCATTGATCCTATTTGAGTCAAATGCTGCCAAATTCCGGAGTCGTGTCGCCGATATGTTCAAGAGAAAATCCTTCTATAGTTTGTACATTCCTTGATCCTCTATTTCAGTCTTGATTCATACTCATATTACCTTATCTGTTTCATGTCGATGATGTGGGATTCATTATGACCCTCCTTCGACGAATCACTTCCTGTCAACTTCAGCTCATTATCCAAGAAGTCGATCTAGAGACTCCTTTCTGGTACCTTAGAGCGTGCATGCCTTAATGGCAGGTTTTTCACATTCGACACAAGGTACACATCACTGGCCTTCGATCAAGTGATTATATGGATGTTCGACGCCATATCACTGTTCACATTTCGTGGATTGTACTGGTTGTACCTTGAGAGCCATTGTGATCATTGGTGGTTTATCTCGTACCTATTAACAACTTTCATTGTTGGCTGGTCATCAGGTGATTTTCTTGCATGTTCGACTTTAGCTCATATATTCATATGCTTGAATTTGTACTTGTTTGGGTCGAGATGGAGCGCAAAAAATTGGGTTTTGTCTGATAAAATCCAGGCTGTGGATTTTTGTGGATTATCATGACTTACTGCATAACTTTTGATTGGATGGCTGCGACCATACCTGAGTCTATTTGTTGATCCTTACTAGATGGTTGTGTCCATACCTCAGATCTCAGTTTTTATGTACTCTATTATGGATGGCTGCACCTATACCACATGCTCATGTATTAGAGATATCAGTTGTATTTGTAATTGCAGTTTTTCCGACAGCGGTGTTTGGGTCGAACGAGTTCTCATAAAGCATTTCACCCCTCTCTCTTCCTCGGACCTCATGCTTTAGGGGGCATCTATTACACAAAATTTTGTCACTATCCCTACAATTCCCATCTCTCCCATTGGAGGGTCATCTCCATGATCAATAATTTTCATGCCTTGCAAATACCATCATTGTATCCCCTTACATGAGAGTAATATTCATTCTGTTGACAATTCCTTGATCAGAGACTCAAAAACCCTTGTTTTTTCCTTGGCGCGAGTAGTTAGTTATGCCCTCGCACCGAAGAGGAAGATTAACACTGGGCCCCATGCCAGCTGGCGCTCTGTCTCAGTTAGCCACCCACGCCGAGCTGTTTATGGAATGTTTTTTAAAAATAGAGATGGAGATTCCACTCCAACAACTTTGAGGATGAGTCATTGGGAGTGGTTGAACTGAATAAACTATAGACTCCCTCCTTTAGTTTATGGTTTCCACCTCTTATGGAAACTCCCTAAAGTATAGGCTTCCCTCCCAACTTTGTAGGGATCCTAACCTCCTCCTTTTCCTCTATAAAAACAAGCTATCTTTCTTTGCATAAGCTAGCTAAACATGGAGAATTGAACATACTATAGCTGAACTATTGAAGAGATAGAATAAGAAGGAATAACGTCGAGAGAGCTTGAATCCATGCCTTCTGAGAGAGCTTGATTCCATGCCTTCATCCCGTCTGAATTCCCTGACAAGCATCTCATACGTGCTTCGGTTGAACCCCGTTGGAGGAGACTGTGACGTTAAAGCATTGGTTGTAACTTTTCCTTCTATCAATTCATAAACGTGACTATTTTTGGGTTCCCATTTTGTATTATGTTAGATTTTTATTGCAATATGCTTAGCCCTCTTTGATTGGCTAGTAGTTATGAGCAAAATTTTTATGCCGTATGTTGTTCTTGTTTGTTGTTCTATGTGCAGGTATCTGAGCATGACTACGGAAGCATTTTGATTTTCTAAGGCAGGAGCGACAGGCCACCACCACTACAGCCACGACGAAAGCACTGGACTCTAGGTAGGTCAATCCACCATGTCCTCTTTCATTCAGTAATTACCAATCAACACTCTAATGTCTCTTTGTTTCTAGACCCACTTTAGAGCAAGAGGGATCGTCTCTGTCCGCAGAGAGGATTTACGTGCTTAACAAAAGGTCAAGGTTAAAGTTAGGTTAAGGTAAGGTTAAGGTTATGGTTTAGTTAGGTTAAGGTTAAGGTTAGTGTAAGGTTAAGGTTAAGGGTAAAGTTAAGGTTAAGGTGAAAGTTAAGTGTAAAGTTAAATTTAAGGTCAAGGTTAGGGTTAGGTTATAGTTAAGGTCAAAGTTAAGGTTAGGTTAAGGGTAAAGTCAAGGTTAAGGTTAAGATTAAGGTTAGGGTAATGGTTAAGGTTAAGGTTAAGGTTAAGGCTTTGGTCAAGGTTAGGGTTAAGGTTTGGTCAAGGTTAGGGTTAGGTTATAGTTAAGGTCAAGGTTAAGGTTAGGTTAAGGGTAAAGTTAAGGTTAAGGGTAAGTTAGGTTAATGTAAGGTTAAGGTTACTATTAGGTCCAGGTTAAGTGTTTAGTCAGGTTAAGGTCAAGGTTAAGGGTAAGGTTAGGTTAAGGTTAAGATAAGTTTAAGGGTAAGGTTAAGGTTAAGGTTAAGGTTACGTTAAGGATAAAGTCAAGTTTAAGGTTAGGTTAAGGTTAAGGTTAAGGTTAGGGTTAGGTTAAGGGTAAAATTAAGGTTAATGTTAATGTTATGGTTATGGGAAGGTTAACGTTAAGGTTAAGGTTACATTAAGGGTAAATTCAAGGTTAAGGTTAGGTTATGGTTAAGTTTAAGGTTAAGTTTATGGGAAGGTTAAGGTTAAGGTTATGGTTATGGGAAGGTTAAGGGTCAGGGTAAGGGTAAGGTTAAGGTTAAGGTTAAGGTTAGGTTAAGGCTAAACTCAAGGTTAAGGTAAAGTTAAGGTTAAGGTTAGGTTAAGGTTAAGGTTAGGATAAGGTTAGGGTAAAGGTTAATGTTAAGGTTAAGGGTAAGGTTAAGGTCAAGGTTAAGGTTACATTGAGGGTAAAGTCAAGGTTAAGGTTAGGTTAAGGTTAAGATAAGGTTAAGGTTAATGTTAGGTTAAGGTTACCATTAGGTTAAGGTTAAGAAAAGGTTTTGGTTAAGTTTCAAGTTAGGTTATAGGTAAAGTTAAGGGTAAGATTAAGGTTAGGGTTAGGTTATATTTAAGGTTAAGGTTAAGGTTATGGGTTTAGTCAGGTTACGACTAAGGTTACGGTTAAAGTTAAAGTCAAGGTCAAGGGTTTAGTTAACCTTAAGGTAAGGTTATAGTTAAAGTTAAGGTTAAGGTTAGGTTAAGGGTAAATTTAAGGTTAATGTTAAGGTTAGGGTTAATTTTGGTTAAGGTAAGGTTAAGGTTAAGGTTAGGTTAAAGGTAAGGTTAAGGCTAGGGTTAGGTTAAGGTTAAGGTTAAGGTTACGAGTTTAGTAAGGTTAAGGTTAAGGTTATGGTTATGGTTAAGGTTAAGGTTAAGGTTAAGTTAAGGGTAAATTCAAGGTTAAGGTTAATGGCTTGGTTAATGTTAAGGTTAGGTTATAGTTAAGGTTAAGGGTTTGGTCAAGGTTAGGGTTAGGTTAAGGTTAAGGTTATGGTTAAGTTAAGGGTAAAGTCAAGGTTAAGGTTATGGTTATGGGAAGGTTAAGGTTAAGGTTAAGGTAAAGGCAAGGTTAAGGTTAAGGTCAAGGTCAAGGTTAAGGTCAAGGTCAAGGTTAAGGTTAAGTTAGGTTAAGGTAAGGTTAAGGTTAAGGTTAGGTTAAGTTAAGGTTAAAGTTAAGGTCAAGGCTTGGTTAACGGTAAAGTTAAGGTTAAGGTTAGGTTAAGGTTAAGTTAAGGGTAAGGTTATAGTTAGGTTAAGGTTAAGTTTAAGCTTAGTTTAGGGTTAAGATAAGGTTAAGGTTAAGGTTAAGGTTAAGGCTAGGTTAAGGTCAAGGTTAAGGTTAGGTTAATTTTAAGATAAGGTTAAGGTTAAGGTTAAGGTTAGGTTAAGTTCAAGGTTAAGGTTAAGATAAGGTTAAGGGTAAGGTTAGGTTAAGGTCAAGGTTAAGGTTAAGGATCAGGTTAAGGTTAAAACAAGTTTTACGTTAAGGTTAAGGTTAAGGCTGGGTTAAGGTCAAGGTTAAGGTTAGGTTAAGGTTATAGTTAAGGTCAAGGTTAAGGTTAGGTTAAGCTGAAGGTTAAGGTTAAGGGTAAAGTTATAGTTAGGTCAAGGTTAAGGTCAAGGTTATGGGTAAGGTCAAGGTTAATGTTAAGGTTATGGTTATGGGAAGGTTAAGTTTAAGGTTAAGGTTAGGTTAAGGGTAAAGTCAAGGTTAAGGTAAAGTTAAGGTTAAGGTTAGGTTAAATTTAAGGTTAAGGTTAGGGTAAGGTTAGGGTAAAGGTTAAGGTTAAGGTTAAGGTTAAGGGTTTGGTCAAGGTTAGGGTTAGTTTATAGTTAAGGTCAAGGTAAGATTAAGGTTAAGGTTACAGGTTTAAAACCGTAACCTTAACCTTAACCTTAACCTTAACCTAACCTTAACCTTAAATTTACCCTTAACCTAACCTTAACCATAACCTTAACCTTAACCTTAACCTTAACCTTAACATTAAACATACCCTTAGCTAACATTAACTATAACCTTAACCTTAAATTTACCCTTAACCTAACCTTAACATTAACTTTAACTATAACCTAACCCTAACATTGACCAAACCTTAACCTTAACCTTACCATAACCATAACCTTTAGTTAACCTTAACTTAACCTTACCTTAACCTTAACCTTAACCTTAACTATAAAATAACCCTAACCTTAACCTTAACTTTACCCTTTACCTTAACCTTAACCTTAACCTTAAACTTTACTTAACCTTAACCTTAACCTAACCTTTACCTTAAATTTTCCTTAACCTTGACTTTACCTTAACCTTAACCATAACCATAACCTTAACCTTAACCATAACCTTAACCTTAACTTAACCTTAACCATAATATAAACTTAACCTTAACCTAACCTTAACCTTAACCATAATCTAACCTTAACCTTAACCATAACCTTAACATTAAATTAACCTAACTTTAACCTTAACCTTAAGGTTAATGTTACAAGTTTAGTCAGGTTAAGGTTAAGGTTAAGGTTCCTGGTTTAGTTAGGTTAAGGTTATAGTTAAGGTTAAGGTCAAGGTTAAGGGTGAAGGTTAAGGTTACGGGTCTTAACCTTAACCTTAACCTTAGCCTTGACCTTAAATATAGCCTAACCTTGACCTTAACCCTAACCTTACCTTTACGTTAACCCTAACCCTAACCCTAACCTTAACCTTACCCTTAACCTTAAACTTAACCTAAAAATTAACCCTAACCTTAATCTTAACCTAACCTTAACCTTGAATTTACCTTTAACCTAACTGTAATATCCCTAAATGGGAATGCACAATAGTGCCTGCTAAAATAATGCACTTCTGGGAAATCTGTGCACAGAAATGAGTTTTCAGCTCCTCAATCCCTTAGATCAGTAGATCTAGTGTCTAGATCCAAAAGGAGAACAAAAACAAATCAAACTAGGTGTGGTAAACAGATCTCGCACCACCTAGTCTAGCTAAAAAACACCCAAAGAGAGGGGCTGCAGCTATGTACAACAAACTGGTTCATAAATAACACAGTTTTGGAAAGCATGAGCAGGAGGCCATCAAATGAGATCAAATTTTGAACATATAGCAGAAAATCATATTTATATTGATGCTCTTACATTATACAGCAGAATATAAAGGACAAGAGAGAAGGAAATCTTCAGAAAAGAAGGCTGCAACACATGTATTTACTGCAAAATGTCTTAACAATATTATTTAATGGAGCTGCAACATTTGAATGTTACACTTAATATCTAGAGCATATCTATGTACAAAATATCTGATCCATTTCTGATCTGTACACAAGAAAGGCTCTATTACAAGATCCCCTTAGGGTTTTGATCGAATCATGCAATACAAAGAGTAGATCTGAGTTTAAAGTAGCAGATCTACAATATTATTGAGAAATTTATGAAGATGAATTTACATTAGAAACAGATCAGATCTATACAAAACATGGATTGGAAAGCTAATCCATGGATCACCAAAGTGAAAGGCAAAGCCCAGCACCAGAGATCTCTCATCAAAAAGGGGATGAAAACACCCTGCAAAACCTCCACTTAAAATAACACTGTCCTGGAAGGGAAACTGTGCTATGCTATAGCTTGAAACACTGAGTTGGCCTAATTTCAAGATACAGATCTGAAGCTCAATAATTAATACACTCTTCGAGGAGGATAAAATACTCACTCACTGAGAAGAGGCACTAGTATGGTCTAGATATGAATAGATCTAGCCTCCACTTGCTACAACTTACAAAAGCAACCAAAACCTTACTGGATCTGCATTGCAGTTGGAAGTAGAGCTTGGCCAAATGCCTGATAGTGGATGAAATCAACAAGAATCCTCCAAGAAATCCTTAATGGAAGAGGTGGGATCCCCGCATAGGAATTCCCAACTGCTAAGCAACACTATTCTTAGTTAAATAGCAGAGAATCTTATTTGTCTAAAAAGAAAAGATACTTAGAAATATGCACAATCAAAAACCTTCTCTTACTACCTTCCCCTTCATTTTATAAGATGAAAGCCTTGGCAAACCCTAAACCGCCTTGATGAATTATATCCTTTCACATGAGGGGCCTCCATCTAGAACTGCGTTGTCCCTTCATGAGGTACATTGTATCTAGACAATGCTGTAGATTTGGTAAAGGTTGACCAAGTCTCATAGCTCAAACCCATTTCACACCTGTAAGTAATTTGTTTACATGGCCCAGATTTATCCTTGTTCATATGGCCATTGATTTATTCATTATTTTCAGGAGTTTTAGTGTCCTCCTTTATTCATTTATTCATGCAACATAAAATGAGACAAAAATATATATTCCTCTTAGCTCAGGCTAAGTAGGAATATTACAGTCCTCCCCTCCAAAATGTTTCTTGTCCTCAAGCAACTGATAGGGTGAGTGCTACAGTAATTCCCATCCTCCATTGGTGACACCATCAAGGATCAAGTCCTCCTCATAAGCCAAGTGTTCACCAAGCCAACACATCATGAATTGTTCCTCCAAGGTCATCATAAGATGTGCATATTCCATCCCAAAAGGAGTGAAAAATTCAATAGAAATAAACATGGTTGGAGAAATTCTTTCTCTAAAACATGTAGCATGAGGTACATAAAGAAATTCCATTCCATGTGGTACATACAAACTTCCCATCCTCCCTCCATACAATCCCATAAATAGTACAACTATTTCATCCAATTATGGAAGAAAAACTACATATATACAAATAGAAATTTGAGCTTGAGGAGGTGGGTCAAAATCCCACATGTGATGCCAGCACAGTGCATCTCCTATCTACATTAGATCAAGGTGTGGCAAGTGGCATTACCACCACACATTTGCTACATGAGTTATCTTAACATAGTTGAATATTTCAGATATGTTTGGTCCCTTTGGGAAGCACCCATCATGAAAAGTAATCTCCCTTTACACAATAAGGGAGTGGCCAAGTTTAGAATTTCTATTGGCCAACCAAGAGCCATGAGATCCACATGATATCTCACTCCCTTTCGGAGTCATAGCCTACAGAAACATGGTAAAATATTGTCACAAATCAGAAAATAAAAATTTCTTTTCATGATCAGATCCTTTACCATCATAGTTCCTCATACACATGGAGTTGTGCATGGGCATTCCCCTTCCCTCTAAAGAAGGAATAATTGGCTGAAATGACTCTTGCATAGATTCCATTGGCTGACCCAACTCCACATAGCTCATGCACTCTTGAAAGTGCTGATGTAGTTCCTCTCTCAAGCCTTCCCAATCAAATCTCCTCATGATCAGGTTGTAGATCTTCATTGACTGCATATGGCTGAGAAATAATTATTTGTGTGCCCCTGGTAGTATCTTCTTCTTGAGCTTGGAAGCTCTAGAAAATAAGACCCTACCATGATGATAGATGACTCCCCCTTGGAATAAGTAGCCCTCTTCTTGCTGCATGTCATCTAGTATCATACATGTGTGGAGATATTTGGAATACTCTACAAACAGTTGATATTTACGGTACAGAACCACACTGTTCAACAATGACAATGTTGATGATACATCCATGAGAGTTATTTTCATGTTGCTGATCTCTTCTTTGACATCTCTCATGCCAAATATTTGTGTTACAAGGTCGATCCTCCTATTCTTCACCTCCCATAGCGCGGATCTAGAAATGAGAGGGGGTGATTGTGATGAAGGGAGAAGATCCCCCCCACTCTTGAGCTGGCCCAATCCGCCCAGTGTTGTAGCTTGGTCTCCCATTACTCCAATATCTCTTGGATCTAAATTTGGAGCAGCACTTTGTGAGGCCTCCTCCACAAGATTTGAATCTGGTAGCCTCCCAGGTTGTTTGCCACTAGATAGGAATGTCCCATGCAGAATTCTCATGAACATAGGAGAAGGGACTGTGAGATCCTTGCTTCCACTGCACAAATCCATCTCTTTTGTTTGTGTGGAAATGCTAGGTGAAGGGTAAGTATGCATGCCTTGGATCATTTGAGATTTACCACTCTTCATGTCCACCTATTCCATTTGCAAATCCTTCCAATTAGTGGTGAATTTCCCCAAGGTATTCAACCATTGGACACCCAAAATGATATTGGTGTCTGATATTTCAACTACAAAAAAGTGATCCACCAAAGTGTAGGTCCCCATAGTGACTGAAAGTGATGAGACATAGTGCATGCATTGGATTGTCCTATCTCCTGGGACCAAAACAAATAATCCCTCAAAATTATCAGTGGGTATTTCCCTCCTCTGCACAAGATGAACATCAATAAAGTTGTGAGTTGCCCCATTTTCAATCAGTACAGAAACCCTCGGATTCATGATTGAACCTTGTACTCTTAAGGTTAAGTACTTAGGTACCCCTCTAAAAGATGCAAGATTTCCCCCTATTGGAGAAAAGGCTCCATTCCCACCTCCATATGGTGTTGGATCTCCCTCAACATTGTCAGTGCTGTGACGTTTTCTTAGTTCATAATATTCTTCTTCCTCCTCAAAATCTGAGAAGACTTCTATGTAGTGTGATTTCCCAGCAGCACATCTATGTCCAAGTGCCCATGAATCTTGGCAAGTGAAACATAGTTTATTATTTCTCAACTCCCTCCTGAATTCAATATCAAGACGCTTCTTGAATAGGCTCTCCTTGGAAAGAGAAAATTTATCTTCCTTCAATTTAGAAAGGTAAGGGGCCTTGTTCTCAAAAGTTTCCTTTTCTTTTGGCAAGGCATCTTGGAGGTCTCTAGCCCTCTCAATGGAACCATGAAAAGTGATGGGCTTGGTAGATTTAACCAACCCATGCAAAGGTTCATCCAAGCCATTGATTAACATGTACACCCTCCTTGTTGTAGACAGATCAGGAACCATAACAGATAATCTCAGAAACTCAAAAATATAAGTTTTTCATTTCCTGATTGCTTTAACTTTGAAAGGCTCATGAAAGGTGATTCTAGATCCCTTCTATCAAACCTCTCCACCAGTCTTCTAGTGAATTTAAAATGGGTAGTCACGTTGTCATGGCCCAATGTATACAACCCATGGAACCACCAATTGTGTGCTTCACCTTCAAAGTGCAACGTTGCAATCTTGATGGCTTCAGTCTCCGAGACTTTGTTCAACTAAAAGTAGATGTCCAGATTTTCTACCCATGCCTTGGTAGAACTGGTGGATGACCCATAAAACTTGGGAAAAAATAATCTGCCCATAGAGTGATGTCTATCATAATTTTGAAAGAATCCACCATCTCTATACTGATGCCTTGGTATTATTTTGTCCTTGAGGTGACAAAACTATTGAAAACTCAAGTGGTCCTTGAATCTATGATTTTGAGATTCATATTCTTCAAATTAGTCTTCAAGGGATGCTTGATCTTGTGGCCCTTCATTCTCCACAGCCATGAAGGTAGGAATAGTGGAGTGTTGTGGAGCTTGTGGTTGGTTCACTAGTTGAAGGATGGACAAGCCACGAGTTACATAGTCGTGTCTCTCTGCTATATAAGATGTCCTAGGCACTGGTCTATGGCAACTCTAGGTTGTCTCTAGGAGTTACAACATCTTTTTGGCACCGTTTCTGGGGAACGAAGTTGAAGAAATTTAAATCCTTGGGCCTCGACAAAACCCATCCACTCTTCATTTAGGTGAGCACGAAGAGTTGAGAGTTGTGCACCCTTCACCTTGGCGACTCCACATTCATATTACGGATTAAACCTGTTTGCAGTCCTGGCTCCCCGTAAGCCACACCTAAGGTCAGATACATCTCAGTCAAGGACACCCTCTGTGTCTTACCCAGAGAGAATTCTACATAGAAGAGGCTGGAGGGAAAGGCAGTCAGTTCATACTGAGATTCCTGAATTCTCCCTTGAAAACTTTCCCTATCTTCAGTCCTCTTCTTCTCAAGTTGCCCAAATACAAGGCTCTAACCCTATTATAAGAGATACTGGTTACTATTCAGAGAGCCCACCTCGGGGAGGTATCCATATCAAAGACGAAGCCGAGTTTAGTTACACTCCGCATTACTCTTTTCACCCTACCCCTGAAGTTGAAGAGGTCAAGGAAGTTACTAAAATATCTGCTGTTGACAGCTCGACATTCTCATCAACCCCCCAAGCTGTTGTTCACTACATCCCCATCATTATTCATACTTCACTTCCACCCTCCCCACCACCACTCACAGCTCAGGCTCTCATTCTACCACCGCCTCCCCCAATGGCGAATGTCCCTGGCTTCTTGCAAAACAGATACGCTCCTTTACAGCTACCTGTAGTACTAAATGACATGCCACAGGATTATTTAAAGATTCTACCCAGATTTAATGGTGAGAATGGCATTGAAGCACAGAAGCATGTCGAAATTTTCTGCTCCTTCGCAGAGAATTTCAATGTTGAGCATTTGGATGTAGTTCTAAGGTTGTTCGTACAGTCTTTAGATGGGGAAGCCAGAAAATGGTTTAAAACCCTTGGAGTTAATTCCATCAACAGCTGGGAGGCTGTGGAGGATGCTTTCATAAAAAAGTGGGGAGAAAGGAAGGATCACAGGGATGTCCTTACCGAGTTTAACACTCTGAAAAAGAAGCAAAATGAAGGGGTATCAGAGTTCATCAGAAGATTTAACAAATTGTACCTGAGCCTCCCAACTGAGATGAAGCCCCATCAGACCACTGGCAAGGTCGTTTTTGTGGCAGCATTTGATTCTGAATTTGGTTTCTCACTAAGAGAGATAAATCCAGCCACTCTGGACGATGCACAGACAGATGCATTGGAAATAGAAGAAAACTTTGTCTCAACTGGCAAGTCCAAAGGGAAGCAAGAACATGATACTAAAAGAAGAGGCAAAGAAGAAGTATCCACTTCAAGCCAAGATAGAGATTCGGCAAATGACAAGATTGAAGAGATGAATAGAATGATCAAGAATCTCTCAAATAAATTGGTCAAGCTGGAGATGGAGGCCAAGAATTCACCTCCAAAGAACTTCTAGAATGCTCCAAACAGGGGATTCAATCCTCAATACAGGAAACCACCCTTGCAGATACTACAGAGGGGACAGAAGGAGCAACAAGACCAAGTACCACATCCTTTATACTTGGAAGGACAAGTGGAGGCTTCTCCTGAAGATTCTGCCTATGAGCAAGATGAGGCATGCCCCGTCTTCTCAGACAATGATGACATAGAATGCCCTGTACAAGAAAGTGAAGAAGGGGAGCTACAAGCTCACTCTGAAATAAGAAACAATGAGGATACCAAAGAGCCTGAGATCGATGACTACTGCAAACAATTCGTTGACTTCATGCAAGCCCAGTTTAATAGAAAATATGACCTCAGGTTGTCCAGAAAAAGAACCCGCACTCAAGATGAAGAGGAGGACACACCCCAAAAGTCAGCATCTGCACAGAAAGAGGCCAATACTCAAGAACCCCCAGAAAAAGGTAAGAGACCACTTAACCAGCCTCTGCAATCTGATATTCAAATGCCTTTGCCTTCACAAGTAGCTGTATCCCCTGATAATAAACCTCCAGTAAAAGAAGTTAAGCCTCCTCTCCAAAGTAAAGAGTCAAAAGAAAAAGAAGTGTCAATAGACAAGCCTTCATCTGTCTTCTGTTTACAAAAAGAGCTTGAAAAAGTAAAAATACCAGTCCCTCTGTCTGAGTTATTAAAACAGCCTGCCTATTAGTCACAGGTCTCTTCCTTCATCTCCCCTCCTGATGTACCACACATTCTAGACAGTCTTAACCTGCAAGAAGAAAGGCCTATGGTAGTGTTCGGTCCACACGTTGAAGAATTAGATCCCTCCACCCCTCCCTTTTATGTGTCTTTAGTGATCCATGATCTATTGTTGCATAATTGTATGTTAGACTCAGGAGCGTCTCACAACCTCATGCCCTTATCTGTCATGGAGCAATTGGGACTCCAAATCACTCGCCCATATAAAGACCTATATTCTTTTGATTCCAAAAGAGTGAAATTTTTGGGCATGATTAAAGATCTAGCAGTTACTCTGGCTCAGATCCATGCCAAAAGTGTGGTAATGGATATTGTAGTGGCTGACATCCCAGCCTGCTTCGGTATGCTACTGTCAAGGTCTTGGGGGACCAGAATTGGAGGATCAATTAAGCTAGACATGTCCTATGCCACTATCCCTGTCTTTGGTGGCCAAGAGAGGAGATTGTACCGAAAGACCAGATTTGTTAAAACAGTCACCAAGGCAGGTGATTTAGTTAATTCCCCAGTCTACAGCCGAGATGGGGATTTCTCCTGTCTGATGTTAGAAGAAGATCAGGAATATGCCCATGAGCCCTCATTCTGTCAGATAAATACTGAATCATCAATGCAGGACTATGGATCTGAAATCTGGACACTCCACTTTGATGGAGCAAATTCCAGGGAAGGAAATGGGGTTGGAGTGTTGCTTATTTCACCTATGGGTCAATGGGTCCCCTTGTCTTTCAAATTGGAATATGAGGCCACAAACAATGTAGCTGAATATGAAGCACTCATATTGGGGTTGCAGACAGCAAGGAGTATGAAAATACAGAATCTAAAGGTGATGGGAGACTCTGAATTGGTGGTTAGACAAGTAAAAAACCAGTGTCAAGTGAAACATCCTAGGCTAAAGGCCTATAGAAATGAAGTTTGGGATCTCGTAGAGAAATATTTCTTGGAATTTAACATTCAATTCATGCCCCAAGAATAGAACATAATGGCAGACTCTTTGGCCGTGGCTACTAGTACCTTCCGCCCACCTCAGAACCCTCTTCTGAGATTTGAAATCGAAGTAAGGTACCGGCCTTCAATCCCTGATAATTTCAAGCACTGGCAGGTCTTTGAAGACGAGGAGCAGGTGAAGAGGTTCCTAGAGACTTTTGGAGAGTTTTCCAACCTAGAGATTGACAGTTGTGAGGAGGAGATTGGGGACATTCCAGAAGATAAGCTGGAAGAGAGGATAACAGGTCACAGATTTCTGCAGTTGAAAGGGAATGTCATTCCCCAAGGGCTGGTACCTTTGGAGAGGCTATTCAATAAAAACGATGTTCCTTTACAGCCAAATAAAGTGGTGGCGGAGGACCAGGTCGAAGACCTCAATCTGGGCATTAAAGAGGATCCAAAGATTGTGAAACTGTCCAAGAAGGTCCCGAATGAATACAAACAACTGTACCAAAAGTTATTCCAAGCCTACAGAGATGTGTTTTCCTGGTCATATCAAGACCTGAAAACCTTTGATGTCAGTGTTATGCAGCATAAGATCCCACTGAAGGGAGATGCAAAACCCCATAAGCAAAAACTCAGACAGATTAATCCCCTGTTGCTGCCCTCGATTGAGCAAGAAATAAAGAAACTGCTGAAGGCTAAAATTATAGTGCCACTAAGATATTCAGAGTGGGTGGCCAATTTAGTCCCAGTGCGAAAGAATAATGGCGAAATCAAGTTGTGTGTGGATTTCAGAAACCTGAACAGGGCGTCTCTAAAAGATAACTACCCACTACCGAAGATGGACCACATTCTGTAGAAGGTGGTAGGGACCTCTAGAATGTCCATGATGGATGGGTTCTTGGGCTATAATCAAGTGGCTGTACTCCCGGAGGACCAGAAAAAGACTGCTTTCACCAGGCCCTGGGGAACATTTATGTACGCTAGGATGCCATTCGGGCTGATTAATGCAGGAGCCACGTTTCAGAGAGCTATGGACATAACCTTTGTTGGCGAACAGGACAAGTTTCTGGTGGTGTACCTAGATGATATAACAGTATTTTCGAAGGATGATGCTGAGCACATTCAGCATTTGCAGAGGACTTTTGAGAAATGCAGGAGGTATGGAGTTTCCCTAAATCCTCAAAAATATTTCTTTGCATTAGAAGAGGGTAAGCTCCTAGGACACATAGTAACTAAATATGGGGTCAAAATCGATCCCAAAAGGGTGGAAGCTATAAATGGTATCTCCCTCCCCAGGAATAAGAAAGAGGTCCAGGTATTCCTAGGGCACATAAATTTTCTCAGAATATTTATTCCTAACTATGCTGAAATAGTTAGACACATAACAGATATGTTAAAGAAGGATAATGATGTGAAATGGGCACCATAATCAAGGTAGGCCTTTGCCAGGATCAAGAATGCATTTGCTGAGGCCCCCGTGCTAGCAAAGCCTGATTTCACTGAACCTTTTATGATTTTCTCTTTTGCATCACCTCACACGGTAGTAGGGGTTCTCTTACAGAAGAACGGAGGTGGATATGAGCAACCCATTGCTTTCTTTAGTCAAGTACTTCATGACGTAGAGCTAAAATACAACATACTGGAGAAGCAGTCTTACGCCCTGGTAAAGTCCCTCAAGGCATTTCACATGTACATTCTGCAGTCCCACGTTACCGCTTTCATACCCACAGTAGCAGTTAAGGATATCCTCGTTCAGGGTGACAGTGAAGGCAGAAGGGGTAGATGGATTGCAAAGATACAGGAATACGATCTGGACATCAGACCCACCAAGTTAATTAAAGGACAGGGGCTAGCAAAGATTTTGTCAGAATCAAATCACCAAGCTTTGGGCATCCACTTATCCATGATTGCAAATGAAGAGTCTAAGGAGCTGACAGGGAGACAAGAGGTGGAAATGGCTACTCAGAAAATACAGATGAAATATCTTACTAGCCCTTGGTACAAAGAAATAGTTGAGTACCTCCTGACACTCAGCTACCCACCCAGCTGTGATAAGTCCAAATACAGAGCCTTGAGGCTGAAATCGTAGAAGTATGCAGTTGCCAATGGTCAGTTATATTGGAAAGATCCTTCAGGCATACTGTTGTTATGCCTCATAGAAGGTGAGGTGAAGAACATAATAACTGAATTCCATGAGGGAATCTGTGGGGGGCATTATAGCTGGAGGAGCACAGCTCAGAAAATCCTGAAGGCTGGTTTTTTCTGGCCTAAATTGTTTGGAGATGTTTTCACTTGGGTCAGAGCATGTGACAAATGCCAGAAATTTGCTGAAAAACAGAAGTTAGCAGCTCTACCCCTGATTCCTATGCATGTTGATGAACCTTTCAAACAATGGGGAATTGACTTCATAGGTGAGATTCACCCACCCTTAAGTGTGTAGCACAAATGGATCTTGACTGCTACAAATTACTTCACGAAGTGGGTGGAGGCCATACCTGCACGAAACGCTACAGACACAGTGATCATTAAATTCATGGAAGAGAACATTATCTCCATGTTTGGATGTCCTGCTAGAATAGTAACTGACAATGCCCAAGCTTTCAAATCTGCTAAATTTGTGAATTTTTGTCAGCAATATAACATCACTTTAGGCCACTCTACAGCTTACTACCCACAGGGAAATGGTTTGGCAGAATCATCAAACAAAACGCTGGTTAGAGCTCTAAAGAAGACAATAAATGAAAACCAGAGGAACTGGGATTCCCAATTGAAGTTTGCTCTATGGGCAAACAGGATAACCAGTAAAAGGGCAACTGGAAAATCTCCCTATGAACTAGTATACGGGCGGGCAGCTGTATTCCCTATACAGTTAGCTTTACCTGTTGCTCGTTTCATGTAGGAGACTCAGGAAGAACCGGATGGTATGACCAGAAGAATCAATCAGCTGGTAGAACTCGAAGAAACGCGTAGTCAGGTGAACCAGAAACTTGTGGATTACCAGGAGAAGATGAAAGAGTTGTTTGATCAGCATACCAAGGATAGAAAGCTACAGGTGGGAGACTTAGTTCTCAGGTGGGATGTACGAAGGGTCGATAAAGGTAAGCATGGTAAATTTGACCCCCTTTGGTTCGGCCCCTTCAAAATTACAGAGCAGGGAGGAAATAATACCTTTAAACTAGATAATTTGCAAGGAGATCTGTTGGACGCCCCTGTAAATGGGCAGTTCCTCAAACCGTATTTTCAATTCTGAAGCAGGCGATCAAAGCCTGATTGTATTATATTGTACATTAGCTGCTGTTTTTCATTTTTCTTACCAAGTTATGCATGAGTCATGATGATCTGTCCAGGGAGAAGCCTCAAGAACTGGAAAAGTGGCGTTCAAGAAGATACACAGGCGGTCTGCGTAGTTCTCGACACGTTTAGGGACAAACGTGCCGTCCCCAGGTGGAGCCAATGTTGTGCAATCTTTAGCATTAGTCATGGGTGTATTGAAGGATGGACAAGCCACGCATTAATGTTTTATATCAAAGGGGAAATATTCCAATAAAATGGGTCG
Organism: Pinus albicaulis; assembly: GCA_034641835.2. NCBI lineage: Eukaryota > Viridiplantae > Streptophyta > Pinopsida > Pinales > Pinaceae > Pinus > Pinus albicaulis. Next base: position 543,104,678 of record CM076570.1, read on the forward strand.
AAAAGAGACAAGGTAGTGAAATGCGCATGTATTAAAGCCAATGGGCAAACAACGCAAAGGGTGAAGTGCAAAACCATAAGTAAACAAGAAGTATAAAGGTAAAAGGGGACGCAGCGCTAATCACATGACTGATATATTAAAAAGAGCCGCTGTCATGTAAGAAAGCACGTGGGGAAAGTCTGAGGGGGTCGAGCAGCGGGGAAAGGACGAGACCCATACCCCCGCGGAATGGCGACACGTGGCATGGTAAAGACTCGACGTTGGAAGGGGATAGTAAGAACAGGCCGCAGGATGTGATCACGTGGCGGAGCAAAGGTGGACCCGCACGGCGGAGAAAGCCATGTGTTAGTTCGGTGTAGGAAATCACGGGCAGCAAGAATTGGACATCATATGTGGATAAAAGGTAAGGTAAAGTTTATTAGATCAGCTGGTACTGAGACCTGTACCAGCCTTAAACCCGACACGAGGCGCACACCTACACCTTGATACCCCCAATCCCCATGTGCCACGCGTCTCATTGTTAGTGTCCTTATGACACTTGCCTTCTGTCATCTCACTCATCCGCCTTTTTAACTCGAACAGTCTGCTCTAGTAGTAACAAACTCCTGTATTTCTCTCCAGTAAAAAGACACAGGTTACTTTCTACGGCAAATACCAAGTGGGGAAGAGCACCTGGTCTACCCCAATCACTGTCAGGGTTCCCCGCGTCGCATTCCCGAGCATTGTCACCCTCTGTTCAGGTATTCCATTCTTCATTTTCCCTCTGTTTCCTTTCTCTTTTTTGAAATTCTTAAAATGTCAGCCATGGGAAGGGGAACGCCCAAGAAGAACGAGCCTGAAACCCCCCAAGTCTGTGAGTCTGGGAACCCCCCAGGTTTTGAACCCCTCTATGACTTTCAGTCTGGTATTTGCGACCCAAAATACCCTTTCAACATACGCAGTATCAAACCTCTGCTTTTCGGCTGCCATTGCAAGAATGCAGACTGTTTCCGAGTTGTTGTGTCGGGATTATACCACCAAATCACCCCCCAGGTCCATTCTTGTATCTATTTCATCATCTGGCTCAGAGATGCCTTCGATGTACATCAAGGTGCTTCTGTTTCCCCTCAGGGGAATAAGGTTTTCTCCCTTTCTCCCGATGTCATCAGACAGGCCCTCCATTTCCCTATCAGTGACACCTATATCAGCTTCAAAGATGAAACCTTGTTAACCCAGTTCAACAAACAGCCGAGGGAAGCCCGTCGGGCCTTTATATCTTCTATAACCATTGACCATGCAACAAACCTGCCTACATTAGAGCCGTTTTCACTGAGTTTGTTCGTCGAAGAGGTCCACCCTGTTCTCTCTCTCATCGCTGGCCTTTTGGGGATAGGGAGCCCTGAAGACATTTCTATGGTGTGCGTACGCTTCCTATGGCTCATGTCACAGAATGGGGTTGTCTTGGACATTCCTGGTTTCCTCTCCTTGACCATCCTGACCCAGTTCCAAGAACTCTCACAAGCCCACCAGTTTCGCTTCTTCTCAATGGTGTTCTACCTCTTCTTATTCCAGCATGCTGATAAATTCGACCATTTGGGGTTAGACCGGGTCTATTCTGAGAATTCTCAACCCAGGCCTATCTTCGACTGGAACTTCTCCGTCCGTCAATTACCTAAGGGAGAGGGCTATGCGAATTTTGTAAATACTTTCATGTCCATCGCCTACACCATCATCCACGATTCGCCTTCCCCTAGGGTTTTCCCAGAAATGAAACGATGGTTGCAAGCTGGGAAATATCAATGTACCAGAGATTGGTTTCTTTCTGAAGACTGTACTGAAATTCGGGTCTATGGAGCCGAAGTCGCTCCATACAGGTTGCCAGTTTTCCCCGTCCGACGAGTTTACACCTTCGAATACATCCGATAGGCCCTCAAAGCCGACCAGCTACATTTTTTCCCTACTAAGAAGGGCTACATCCTAAGGCTTCCTACCCAAATCGGCCCCTTCGTGGTAAAATCGAGACATGCCCTCCCAATTGCTGAAAAAATGCTGCAAAATATGGACCTGACGTTGGGGAAAAGCTGGGCTTATGACCCGAGAGAAATCATTTCAAATAAAAGGAAAAGGAACAGGTCTACGCCCTACATACATGAGCTGAGGCCATTTATGGAATGGAGGGCTAATCTCGAAACTTGGCCCTTGTTTTCGCATATGGAGACGGACTCATCTGCTACAGGGGAAGAGGAGGAAGTGAACAAGGGCACCGGTGAAGAAGAGGCAGGTACCTCCGGAGCAGCACCACTGCCCAAGAGGCAGAGGACAGCCACCAGTGAAGCGGAAGTCATAGGGGAAGGGCAACTATTGGAACCCTTCACGAAGTTTGGGGAATTCGATAAAGGCAAGGCAGGGATAACTGTGTTGAGAGACAGTGCTGCCTCTTCCGATTACATAGAGGTCACGCAGGCCATCATCGAGCACACTTCATCCAGGCCAAGTGAAAGGGAGAAGTCAAATAAAGTAATCCGAGACAGGTACGAGACCGAATTGGGGGGATATGTGGAAAAGTATTCTACCAGGCTCTCCACCTCTATCAACGCGGACACTGAAAGCCTGGTATTATCTATGGCGGAGGCCATCCTGGACCCCAATTCTGATGTTCCTAGCTATAAAGTGCTTGAATTGGCCATTGACATGCAGAAGGTGCCAGTTAATGACATGTGCGACCTGTTTCAAACAGTCTGCGACATGATGAAGGACAAACTAATGCAGCTCACCCTCGCATTAAGGAAGCTAGAATAGAAATATGACCAGCTGAGGGCATCCTTTGTAGTGGAACAAGTTTCTTGCCGTGCCAATACACACCAGGTGCGTGATCTCCAGGACCAAATCAAAAACTTAGATGAAGGAGGGAAAGGTGCACAAGCAGCACTTATAAGTAAGTTGCAGAAGGATGTCACATCCGCAAAAAGACAGGCTCGCATACCTGCTTCGCATCATGTGCAAACTGCTGAATTGGTACAGGCGGAGGAAGAGAAAAAGGAGCTATACGCCAGGTTATCCAAGGAGAGGGAAGATAAAGAAAAGATGGCCGAAAGGATCAGCGAGTTACAGAACAGAGCAACAGAGCTGCAAGCCAGGTGGGATTCGCACAGCTGTCAGATGGCTGAAGCATCAAGCGGAGCCAGTTCATTGTTAGCACAACTGTCCACAGCCAGAGCTGAGATTGAAGTGCTAGAGAAACAAGCATCCATGACCAGACAAAATATTGCAGAATTGGAGAGCTCCCTGGCCGATAATGCCAGAACAGTTGAGGGGCTACAGAGGGAAGTCGAGGAAGAGAAAAAGGTCACGGTGGAGCAGCACAAAACCATTGCTGACATGAAGAGTCGAACAAAGGGGAACCTCACCCTTCTCGAGGCCATAAGCATAATCTGGTCAGACATAATCACGGCGGTAATCGAGCAATGGGAGTTCTTGACAATGATAGGGGAGCTCAAGTCTACTATTCCCTATCTCAGTAGAAAGTTGCAGGAGTCAGGGGCTGATCTGCCTAATAGAGCTCAACACGCTGGAGATTACATCTCATTCCTTTACACACTAAGGGCAAACGAATTGGGGAAACATGGTATCTCCAGCCGATTTACGGAGGTCATCGAATGTCAGAAGATCATTGATAAAGAGGAAGCCCGAGCAGCGGCTTCAAGGGCCCTTCAACGGGTGATCGACAGTGTCGAACAGTTTGACGAGGTATGGGATGAGATCACCACAGCCGGACTCCCTTCCTGCTAGGAACTGACCGCCCCTACCGTGGTTGTGCTTATAGACCAATATACAGCGCGCTTGCAAATGGAAAGAGATTGGACTGACCTCCAGATGGGAAAGGCGACCTAGCTCAAAGCCAGTACAATTGTTACGGTCCTCAAAAAGGAGTTTAATCTCCTTTACATGATCAGACACCGGCTCCCTACTGAGGCAGGTATTCACGCTCTCAGCGAAGCCTTTATCAAGGTGGAGAAGCTCTCAGCGATGCCCGAGCCAACTTTGGAGAGTCATCAGAGGCTGACACAGTTTATGAGTCAGCATGCTAGTTCCTCCGCAAACGTGCCTTCGCCCGAATCTGCAACGGCTTCCACTTAGCCTCGCCTGTGACTTTTCTGTTAACTCATGATATGGTCTTAACGGCCTATTTCACTTTCATTTGGTTTATTTCTTTCAAAGTTCCGAGTGGGTTGTTTTCCCCCCACTCTTGCATTTTACTTTTTACATAAAACATTTGTTTAAATTTCTATTTTGAAAATGGCCTGGGGCCTGTTTACACATGATGGGAGGTTTGATTCCCCATCATGAAATTTTGTTGTTATGAAAATGACATCTAAAAAATTTTTCCCATGCGAAGAAGATATTTTCCCAAAATGTCTTCTCGCTGAAATGGGAGGAATCCTATATAAGGTAGATCAAAGAAGAAAGAAAAGTTCTGAAATTTTGGAGGAAACGACTGTGTAATATCTTCTTGTTTAACATTTTATGAAGGTCTTAATATGAATGAAAAGAGCCCATTGGGCTTCAATGAAAAGGAGTTTTATTTCAGATAAGGATTCTGGTCTTGATTCTTCATAGTGTGTTATTTTCTCTGTTGTGTTGCAGTGTAGTTATTCATCTCTTTCATATCCATATATCTGGTATTGCATTCTGGAATGGGAGTTGCTGGTTGCTTCTGTTATGAATTTATCCCTTTGGATACTTATAGCATTAGCTTCTTAGTACTTTAAATATGGCTCAGGTGTAATATGTTGTTCTATTTTCATCCCATTCATATTTCTGCTATATTGAATGTCATGAAGTATTATTTACGAACGTGGTTATCATGTACGAATTCTTAATGTTTAAGCCCATCACATGTTAACGTATGTTTCTGAATGTTGTCTTTATAACAATCAATATCTCCTCCCTTCTACGTTCTCTATGGGTACCTTTATATCATCCTTCTCTGTGAAGCATTCGAGAATCCAGCCCTTGCTGTTGCTAACTGTCTTGGAATTGTCTTGTGCATTTATGTTAAGGCTGGACATCTTGCTTATTCAGAATTGTTTCTTCAGCTTTAAGCTTCTAAAATATCAGATACCATTGAAATTATAGTTCTCTTATTTGAAAATAAATAGCCTGAGAGTCCGGTCTTGCTGAGATATTTCCCATAACATAGTCATGTCTCTCTGTTATATAAGATGTCCTAGGCACTGGTCTATGGCAACTCTAGGCTGTCTCTAGGAGTTACAATAGAATCTATGATTCTGAGATTCATATTCCTCAAATTAGTCTTCAAGGGATGCTCGATCTTGTGGCCCTTCATTCTCCACAGCCATGAAGGTAGGAATAGTGGAGTGTTGTGGAGCTTGTGGTTGGTTCACTAGTTGACCATTCTAGTGGTGAGACATGCCAGAGCTTTCCCCAGGATGAAATCTCCCAGGAGATTCCTTCATCTTGTCCATTCTCATCTCTTTGATCTCTCTAGAAATATCTCTCATGGCTACCAAAATATTTCTTGCAAACTCTTCTCCTTATTTATCACTTCTAGTTTCAGGGGCTTTACCCCTTTCTTGATCCTCAATGGTGTAAACAAATATCTTGTGGCTTCTATTCTGATACCTCTTCTCCCTCTCAGTAAGAGGCTCATATTCTTATGAATGCATCTTGGCTTTGGTTCTTCAATGAAACCATAGGCTGTGCCAAGAAAGGTGCTTTGATACCACTATAACATCCCCAAATTGGAATGCACAACAATGCCTGTTGAAATAATGCACTTCTGGGAAATCTGTGCACATAGATGATTTTGCAACTTCTGGATCCCTTTTAACAGTAGATCTGGGGTCTATATCCAAAAGGAGAGAAAAAATAAATCAAACTAGGTGTGGTAAACAGATCTCCCACCTCCTAGTCTAGTTGAAAAACACCCAAAGAGAGGGGCTGCAGCTATGTACAACAAACTGCTTCAGAAATAATGCAGTTTTGGAAAGAATAGGAAGGAGGCCATCAAATGAGATCAAATTTTGAATAAAAAATAGAAAATCAGATTTATATTGATGCTCTTACATTATACAGCAGAATATAGAAGACAAGAGAGAAGGAAATCTTTAGAAAATAAGGTTGCAACACATGTATTTACTGCAAAATGGCTTAACAACGTTATTTAATGGAGCTGCAATAACTGAATGTTACACTTCAGATCTAGAGCATCTCTTTGTAGAAAATATTAGATCCATTTCATATCTGTACACTAGAAAGGGTCTATTACAAGATCCCCTTGGTGTTTTCATCGAATCATGCAATACAAAGAGTATATCTGAGTTTAAAGTAGTAGATCTGCAATATTATTCATAAATTTCTAAAGATGAATTTACATTATAAACAAATCAGATCTATACAGAACATGGATCAGTAAGCTAATCCATGGATCACCAATGTGAAAGGCAAAGCCTAGCACCAGAGATCTCTCATCAAAAAGGGGATCAAAACACCCTGCAAAAACTTCCACTGAAAATAACGTAGTCCTAGAAGGGAAACTACATTGTAGCTTGAAGCACTGAGTTGGACTAATTCCAAGATATAGATCTGAAGCTCAATAGCTAATACACTCTTCCAGGAGTATAAAAGGCTCACTCACTGAGAAGAGGCACTAGTATGGTCTAGATCTAGCCTCCACTTACTGCAGCTTACAAAAGCAACCAAACCCTTATTGGATCTACATTGTTGTTGGAAGTAGAGCTTGGCCAAATGCCTGATAGTGGATGAAATTAGCAAGACTCCTCCAAGAAATCCTCAATGGAAGAGGTGGGATCCCTGCATAGGAATTCCAAAGTGCTAAGCAGCATTATTCTCAGCTAAACAATAGAGGATGGTATTTGTCTAAACAGACAAGATACTCATAAACATGCACAATCAAAAACCTTCTCTTGCTACCTCCCCCTTCTTTTTATAATATTAAAGCCTTGGCAAACCCTAAACCACCTTGATGAATTAGCTCCTTTCACATGAGGGGCCTCCATCTACAACTGCGTTGTCCCTTCATGAGGTACATTGTATCTAAACAACATTGTAGATTTGGTCAAGGTTGACCAAGTCTCATCAAGTGATTTGCATACATGGCCCAAATTTATCCTTGTTCATATAGGCATTTATTTATTCATTATTTTCAGGAGTTTTACATGTCATCCTTTATTCATTTATTCATGCAACAGAAAATGAGACAAAAATGTATATTCCTCTTAGCTCAGGCTAAGTAGGAATATTACACTAACCTTAACCTTAACCTTACCCTTAAACCTAACCTTAACCTTAACTTTACCCTTAACCTAATAGTAACCTTACCCTAACCTTAACTTTAACTTTACCCTAACCTTGAGGGTTTAGTCAGGTTAAGTTTAAGGTTAAGGGTTTGGTCAAGGTTAGGGTTAGGTTATAGTTAAATTCAAGGTTAAGGTTATGGTTAAGGTAAGGTTAATATAAGGTTAAGGGTAAGGTTAAGGTTAGGTTAAGGTCATGGTTAAGGTAAGGTTAAGGGTAAAGTTAAGGTTAGGTTATAGTTAAGGTTAAGGTTAAGGGTTTGGTCAAGGTTAGGGTTAGGTTATAGTTCAGGTTAAGGTTAAGGGTTTGGTCAAGGTTAGGGTTAGGTTATAGTTAAGGTTAGGTTAAGTTTAAGGTGAAGGTTAAGGTCAAGGTTAATGTTAAGGTTGATGTTAAGGGTAAGGTTAAGGTTAAGGTTAAGGTTAAGGCTAGGTTAAGGTTAAGGATAAGATTAAGGTAATTTTAAGATAAGGTTAAGGGTAAGGTTAAGGTTAAGGTTAAGGTTAGGGGTAAATTCAAGGTAAAGGTTAAGTTAAGGCTTTGGTAAAGGTTAAGGTTTGGTTAAGGTTAGGGTTAGGTTATAGTTAAGGTCAAGGTTAAGTTTAAGGTTAAGGGTAACGTTAAGGTTAAGGCTAAGGTTACAGGTTTAGTCAGGTTAAGGTTAAGGTTAAGTGTTACACCATTTTTTGGTCATCTAACCTACTATAATTAGATGGACCCAAGTACACCATGTAAGACCAATTTTACCCTAAGTAAAATTGCCTTCACTATGTAAAATAACTTAATAAAACATATTTATTAGGTTGTTTATGGTCTAAACAGGAAACCCTAAAAGGAAATATTAAACAAACCTATATTTGTCTGATTTTCCTGGTCATGTTTAACCCAAAACAAAGAAATTAATTAGATAAATCTTTATTTATCTTATTATTTTCTAGGAATAATTATTTAAATCTTATTTAAATAATATTCCTTGTTAAATATGACTAAATCACCCATAAATAATTAAATAAATCATTATTTATTTGATTATCATCCAACCACTTCCTTAAAATGATAAATAAATCATTTATTTATTTATTACTTACAAATAAATGGATTTGACCCAAGTCAAATACCTTTTCCCTCCAACAAATATAATAAAATATTCCATAAAAGGTGGATCTAGATTTGGTTAATGTTATTTTAATCAGGCACCAAGATCTAGAATGACCCAATATTTTGTTATAAATAGGAGGGTTTTTCTTACCATTCTTCACCTTTTTTTGCCTATTAGATCACTCTGGATCTATACACTTGGTCATATTTTTCTCCATTTTTTCTTTTGTGAACTCCCTTTGAGTTCTATCTTTGTCTGGGTTTTCTACACCAACAGGAGAGCTAAATGCTAGATCTGAAGTGCTGAGGACCCCCAAGAACCCATCCCATTGAGAAGAATTCGAAACACCTTCTTGTTTTCCTCCCAAGTGCCCATTAATATAAAAATTATTTCAAAAATTTTTATTGTCTTTTCTATTGGATGCATGGAGCAAAACCTTACTTTTACTGCTTAATGTCTCTATATGCATAGATCTGGTTTTTTGCAGCACTTGTCTTGATCAACTAACTGCAGATCTGAAGATATTGGCAGCCATACTTGATGTTAGGGCTATTAGTTATGTGTAGCTAAAGTGGTATTTTTTCGTACACTTCGACAAAAGATTCATACTAACATTAAGGTTAAGGTTAAGGTTAGGGTAAGATCAAGGTTAAGGTTAAGGTTGAGGCTAGGTTATAGTGAAGGCTAATGTTAGGGTTAGGTTATAGTTAAGGTCAATATTAAGGTTAGGTTAAGGTTAAGATTACAGTTTTAGTCAGGTTAAGGTTAAGGTTAAGGTTAAGGTTAGGTTAAGGGTAAATTCAAGTTTAAGGTTAGGTGAAGGTTAAGGGTAAGGTTAACATTAAGGTTAAGGTTAAGGTTAACCTTGACCTTGACCAAACCTTCACCTTCCCATAACCATAACGTTCACCTTAACTTTACCCTTAACCTTAACCTTACCCTAAGATTAAGGTTAAGGTTCAGGTTAAGGTTAAGGTTAAGGGTTTGGTTAAGGTTAAGGTTAGGTTAAGGGTAATGTTAAGGTTAAGGGTTTGGTCAAGGTTAGGGTTAGGTTATAGTTAAGGTCAAGGTTAAAGTTATGGTTAAGGTAAGGTTAAGATAAAGTTAACGGTAAGTTTAAGGTTAAGGTTACGTTAAGGTTATGGTTAAGGTAAGGTTAAGGGTAAACCTTAGACTTAACCTTCACTATAACCTAACCTTAACCTTGACCAAACCCTTAACGTAACCTTCACCTTGACTTTACCGTTAACGTAACCTTAACCTTCACCTTAACCTTACCCTTAACATTAACCTTAACCTTAACTTTACCCTTGACGTTAACCTTACCCTTAACCTTAACCTTATCTAACCCTTAACCTAACCTTAACCTTAAATTTAACCTTGACTTTAACTTTACCCTTGACTTTAACCTTACCCATACCCTTAACCTTAACCTTAACCTTAACCTTGACTTTAAAATTAACCTTCCCTCAACCTTAACCCTAATATTAACCTTAACATTACCCTTAATATTAACCTTAATCATAACCTTAACCCTAACCTTAACCTTAACCTTTAACCTTATCCTAACCTTAACCTTAACCTTGACCTTGACCTAAACCTTAACCTTAACATTTCACTTAACCTAACCTTAACCTTAACTATAAACTAAACCTAACCTTGACCTCAACCTTAACATTATCTTAACCTTAACCTTCATTGTAACCTAACCTTAACCTTTACCTTAACTATAACCTAATCCTAACCTTGACCAAACCCTTAACATTAACTTTAACGTTAACCTTAGCCTTAACCTTAACCTTAACCTTAACCTTAACCTAACCTTAACCTTAACCTAACCTTGACCAAACCCTTAACCTTAACTCAACCTTAACCTTAACCTAACCTTGACCTTAACTATAAATTTAACCTTAACTTTACCCTTAACCTTAACCTTAACCTTAACCTTAAGTTTAACCTTAGCCTTATATTAACCTTAACCCTAACCTTAACCTTAACATTAACCTTAACTATAACCTAACCTTAACCAAACCCTTAACCTCAACCTTAACCTGACTAAAACCATAACCTTAACCTTAACCTTAACCTAAACCTTTCCCCTAACATTAACCTTAATCTTAATGTTGACTTTACCCTTAACCTAACATTAACCTTGACCTTAACTATAACCTAACCCTAACCTTGACCTTAACCTCACCCTTACCTTACCCTAAACCTTATCTTAACCTTGCCTTAACCTTATCTTAACCTTTACTTAACCTAAAATTTATCTTAAACTTACCCTTAACCTTAAACTTAAACTTGACCTTAACTATAACCTAACACTAACCTTGACCAAACCCTTAACCTTAACCTTAACCTTAACCTTAACCATAACCTTAACCTTAACCTTCCCATAACCATAACCTTAACCTTACCCTTACCCTTAACCTAACCTTAACCTTACACTATAATCTTAACCATGACTTTACCCTTAACCTAACCTTAACCTTGACCTTAACCTTAACCTAACCCTAACCTTGACCAAACCCTTAACATTAACCTTAACCTTAACCTTAACCTTAACATTACCCTTAACCTTGAACTTACCCTTAACCTTCACTATAACCTAAACTTAACATTACCCTAACCTTAACCTTAACATTATCTTAACCTTAACCTAACCTTAACCTTACCCTTAACCTTCACTATAACCTAAACTTAACATTACCCTAACCTTAACCTTAACATTATCTTAACCTTAACCTAACCTTAACCTTAACCTTAACCTTACCCTTAACCTTACTAAACCCATAACCTTAACCTTACACTAACCATAACCTTAACTTCACCCTTAACCTAACTTTAACCTTAACCTAACCTTCACCTTAACTTAACCTTAACCTTAACCTTAACCTAACCTTAACCTTCACCTTAACTATAACCTAACTGTAACCTTAACCTTAACCTTGACTTTATCCTTAACGTAACCTTAACCTTAACTTTACCCTTAACCTTAACCTTAGTTGTAACCTTAACATTAACCTTAACTATAACCTAAGCCTAACCTTGACCAAATCCTTAACCTTAACATTAACCTGAACCTTTACCCTAACCTTAACCTTAACCTTGAATTTACCCTTAACCTAACCTGAACCTTGACCTTAACTATAACATAACCCTAACCTTAACCTTAAATTTAACCTTGACCTTAACAATAACCTAACCCTAACCTTGACCAAACCCTTAACCTTAACCTTAACCTAACCTTAACCTTGACTTTACCCTTAACCTAACCTTAACCTTAACCTAACCTTAACCTTAACTTTACCTTAACTTTACTTTAACATTTACTTTACCCTTAACCTAACCTTAAAATTAACCTTAAACTGAACCCTAACCCTAACCTTAACCTTAACCTTCAATATAACCTAACCTTAACCTTTACCTTAACTATAACCTAACCCTAACCTTGACCAAACCCTTAACATTAACCTTAACCTTAACCTTAACCATAACCTTAACCTTAGCCTTAACCTTAACCTTAACATAACCTTAACCTTAACTATAACTTAACCCTAATCTTACCCTAACCTTAACCTTTACTTAGCCTTAACCTAACCTTGACCTTAACCTTAACCTAACCTTAACCTTGACCTTAACTATAACCTAACCCTAACCTTGACCAAACCCTGAACCTTAACCTAACCTTAACTTTAACCTAACCTTGACCTTAATTATAACCTTAACCTTAACCTTAAATTTACCCTTTACCTTAACCTTCCCCTAACCTTAACCCTAACCTTAACCTTAACCTTAACTATAAACTAACCTTAACCAAACCCTTAACCTTAACCTGAACATTTACCCTAACCTTAACCTTAACCTTGAGTTTACCCTTAACCTAAGATTAACCTTTACCTTAATTATAACTTAACCCTAACCTTAACCTTAACCTTACCCTTACCTTACCCTTAACCTTATCTTAACCTTACCTTAACCTTATCTTAAACTTTACTTTACCTAACCTTAACCTTAACCTTACCCTTAACCTTAAACTTAAACTTAATATTAACTATAATGTAACCCTAACCTTGACCAAACCCTTATCCGTAACCTTAACCTTAACCATAACTTTAACCTTAACCTTCCCATAACCATAACCTTAACCTTAACCTCGACCTTACCCTTAACCTTAACCTTGACCTTAACTATAACCTAACCCTAACCTTGACCAAACCCTTAAAATTAGCCTTAACCTTAACCTTAACCTTGACCTTACCCATAACCTTCACTATATCCTAACCTTAACCTTAACCTTATCTTAACCTTAACCTAACCTTAACCTTAACCTTACCCTTAACCTTAACTTTAACCTGACTAAAACCATAACCTTAACCTTACCCTAACCTAACCCTAACCATAACCTTATCTTTACCCTTAACCTTAACCTTAACCTTAACCTTAACCTTAACCTTACTAAACCAGTAACCTTAACCTTAACCTTAACTTTACCTTTAACCTTGACCTTGACCATAATTATAACCCAACCCTAACCTTGACCAAACCCTTAACATTAACCTTAACCTTAACTTTACCCTTAACGTAATCTTAACCTTAACCTAACCTTAACCTTTACCTTAATCTTGAGAAAACCCTTAACCTTAACCTTAACCTGACTAAACCCATAACCTTAACCTTAACCTTAGCCTGACTAAACCTATAACATTAACCTTAACCTTAACCTTGACCTTAACCTTCACCTTAACCTTAACCTGACTAAACCTGTAACCCTTAACCTGAACATTACCCTTAACCTTCACCTTAACCTTAACCTTGAATTTACCCTTAACCTAACCTTAACCTTAACTATAACCTAACCCTAACCTTGACCTTAACTTTACCCTTCACCTTGACCTTAACCTTAACCTTAGCCTTGACCTTGAACTTAACCTAACCTTAACCTTAACATTAACCTTAAACTTATCTTACACTTAACCTAACCTTAACCTTAACTATAACCTAACCCTCACCTTAACTTAACCTTAACCTTAACCTTAACCTTAACCTTAACCCTAACCCTAACTTGACCCTTACGCTAGCCTTAACCTTAACTTTAACCTTAAGTTAACCTTAACCTTAACCAAACCCTTAACCTTGACTGTAACCTCAACTGTAACGTTAACATTAACCTGACTAAGCCCGTAACCTAAACCTTATCCTAACCTTAATATTGACCTTAAATATAACCTAACCCTAACCTTGACCAAACCTTAATCTCAACCTTAACTTAACCTTAACCCGTGTTAACCTTAACTATAACCTAACCCTAAGCTTGACCAAACCTTAAATTTACCCTTAATGTAATATCCCAAATTAGGGAATTCCTTCAACAATGAGAATATCTCAAGATATTCTAATGTTGGAGATCCCGCAATATGAAAACACCATAATGGATTAGCAGTGACACTTAACTCATAGAAATGTGAGAGAAATCCATAGCCATATTATTAAGTAATAGCAACAACAAATGAAATACAAGATCTCAAGGAAAATGTTACTCAAGATAAGCAAGGCTCAACCTCAAGAGACAAGTACATAAATCATGATAAAGCACTGCTACACAAGTGTGCCCAAGCTATGACTACACAATTTTATAAGAGCAACTGCATGCTAACACGTGTCAAATACATGGATATACAAATATATGGCCGATACAACATTGGGAGTGAATATCTCAGCTCCCAAAGGCTACCTCATGTCAATCCTGGAAAGATTGGCTTTAATATACAAAATATGCAAAATGTTGGAGTTGTTGGGTAGCAGCTACAACTCAGAAAATAGAACTGGATGGAGATGGCTGAATATGATGCCCAAACTAAATATTCCTCCTCCAATGGATCGCTAAAGTGAAAGGTTGATCCCTTCACCAAAGATATCCCCCTCCAAACATATCTGCAAATCCCCACAGCAAATGCTCTATGAAAATAACGCAGTTACTGAAGCAAACTGCATTGTAGGGGAAAGGGGATGAGTTGGCCTGGTGCCAAGATCTAAAGCAAGTCCTGAAACCTTCCTCACTATCTTCCCAAAGGAATGCAGACTCCCTCTTCTGAAAATCAGCTCCAGAAATGGTGTTAAGGTACTCCACTGCAACACCTTACAACACAATGTTACACTTGAGCAGAAATAACGCTGTAGCTAGAGGAGGTGGCTTTGGCCTTGAGCCAAGAAATGTGGAGAATGAAGAACAATCCCTCAAGAGGCCTCTCAAGAAGGAGAAGGAATCCTAAATAGGAATTCCCTTGACAACTCTGCTAAACAGTAAGAGAATGCAGAATGTCTGCATAGACAATGAAATCAATAATCCATAACATGAGAAAAAATGGCTGCCCTGCCCTCCTTTTAAACAAGTGAAGGCCCCCTCTCCATGGGTCCCACTCCTTTTAGGGTTTCCTCCACCAAATAAGCCTCTTCCCATTCATATTGCGTTGTTTCTCTAAGTGTTCTCCACCTCTTATCCCAACGTTGTTGACTTGGTCAATCTTGACATTGTCCACTTGAAAATGACCCTTTTCACACATGAGGGTGTGAAAAATAGCCCAAATGATGATTCCCTTTCATAATATGAGGGATTTGATTAATATTATCATTATGCATGGGCCTCCTTATCCATTTATTCTCCTCCTAGGTGAAATCAACAATAATATTCAAAATTATTGTAGGAAATGTTTGGAATATTACAGTCCTCCCCTCCCAAATGTTGCTTGTGCTCAAGAAACTACAAGGATAGGACTGGAAAGCCTCCTCCCAAGGCATGGAGTCTATGATGTGTTGAGTAACATATTCCTCATGTGGGTCCTCCATCCCCCAAGCAATCATCCATGCAAAATGAGTTACCTCCCAACATGGCAACTTTTGAAAGTCTTCTTCCACCTCTAGATCTGACAATGTAGGTGGGCTAAAAATCTAATATTGGTAGACAAAATGGCCTACCCCACACTTTCCTCCTCTCCACTTAGGATAAGTGTAGAGTGTATGTTGATCCTGGGCTACAATGATATTTCCCTCAAATGGCAAGATGGAGATTAGACCTCTAAGGATCCTTCCTCCAACCTGTTGGACCAAATCATCTCATATGTGATGAGTTGGAAGTCATCATCATATGGCATCACATTCCTCATATGGCTCACCTCATAAGAAAAAAAATGTGCTGCTGTAGTAGCCATACATCTCCCATGCTCCCTTTAGAACATGTAGTGCAAAGAGTGTGGGAGTTCTCTCCCTCCAAGGACACATTCACCCAATGTGTCTCTCTTCCAATCATGCCCCCAAGAAAAGATTTAGAAATATCAACCAAGGGAACCATAAGGAGGATCATTCTGGCTTCCATGTGAAGCAAAGGAGAAGGACAATGGTCCCTCAAATGTAGCCAACATAGTTTGACTCTCCACTTCCATAGAAAATAAAATGATGGGTGGCATCCCAACCATTTTCTTGCTGCCCCAATCTCTTCACAAATCTAGAGAAAGTGAATGATGTAATATGAAATGTCAGTATGTTCTCCATGAGATATATCCTCACCATATCCACTTAGGGAGTGATCATCCATAATGGCCTTATGTAGACCACCAAATCTAGAAGGAAGAATATCCCTCCTTTAAGCAAATCCCTGAACGTTAAGAGATGCATACATATAGACAAATTACTATGAAAATCAACAATACTCTTACCATATGCTTTGCTCATATAAATGGAGTGGCTCATAGATGAGTCTCCCCTCATCCTCAAAAGGAAAAGATTTGGCTGTGCTAACTCCTCCATCTTCTCATGATCCATGGAGTGCCTCCTCAAGTCTTTCAAGTGGCCCCTTCCACAAGAGGGAAAGAAATGTAATTTGGAAATCATTGTTGGCCCATGGTTCCTCTTGATATGTACAACATGTGTAGTGGGGAGAATCATGCTCCCAATGGGCATCTTTAGTCTCAAGCCCACTCTCCAATCAAAGCTCCCCATGAGCATAAACATATCAACAATACATGGAAGCAACGTACAATAATAACAAGTTTCCAAATGAAAACAAGAGAGAGAATCATAGTTCCACCCATGGAACCAGTGCAGTGCATCCTTTTCCTACATCAAAATTAAAAATAACAATTTATTTTCTAGCCACTTGTTTTTTGCCACAATCATTTTACAAGATATAAGCATGAAAGTACAAAAGGGTTTCAATGGTGCACACCAAAAATCATGTCGCTTTCTGTTACAGGTCAAAATACCTCCTCATCAGCTCAGAGGGGAAGAAAAATATGGAAGAAGTACAAAGACCTAAATTAAACCTATTTCTGACAGGGTAACACATATATAGAACAGAACAAGATCGTTATAACGCAGGCAAGCAATACATTGGTCGCGTTAGTGGCTAGGGCAATGCTCTATTTACACTGGAGGGACACGTTACCCGTGTTTTAAGTTTGAATTGGGAAAAGAGCGCGGAGAAAGATTTGAATCTCCGACTTTCCCTCACAAAGGAGTCAGTTCACAAAGGAAACTGCAGAAGCACCAGTTCATTATTGGTCATTGCCATGGAAGACTAAACTCCAAGAGAGGCAAAAGCATGGAGATCAAGGAAACATCTAAGCCTTTTCCATTCCTAACTAGTGGAAAGAGAAAGGCAAGAATGGCCTTCTCCCTCTCCTATAAGAAGGAGATGAAGGCTCTTAATTGAGGGTCGAAGGATTGCTCAAGGTTCTTGCATACTTGTGGAATAGAGAATAGTGTGACATTGTGAAGGCCAAGAGTCAAAGAGGCTCCTAGAGAGCTTGTTGACTTGGACTTCTTCACTAGAGAGAGAAGAGAGATTGGGAGACTGAGGAGGGCTTGGTACAACCAATGGTTGTAATCCTCCTTCTTTCAAAATCAATAGAACTATGTTCGTTTTGTTCATTCAATGCTTAATGTTATCATTGTTGTTTCAATATTTACTTAGTATGATATGAATGGCTCAGATGTGTATAATCTAGATGTTTGTAGTTTATTGATTTAATTGATAGGACACTTGTTATATTAGAAATTACACGGGTGCTTTGACTGATTGCAGGTCTCAGATTTGGAGCCGGCGAAGAAGGACTCTTACTTTGCTTCACAACGCTCTCCAAGGGATTCCAAGACCGTCAAAGAGGTAATTCTCTATTGTATTCCTTCAAGTTATTTCAAAGCTAATATGAACATACTCATGCCATCTTTGTTACCAGCATAGCTAATCTTACAGTCTGCCTCAGGCACCGGAAAGCCCTGAGAGGGATATACGAAAACCAACCACCCAAGCAGTTTACCCTATAGCAGAATTGGCGACTCCACTGGGGAGTTTCCCCATAGTTTCCGGACTATTTTTCCCTTTCGTTTCTTCCCTCCTCTGTTCAGTATCCTTCCGACCATTTTTTGATGCCCAGTAGACATACCAAATGCTTGCAGAGTTCAATCATGTTCCTGTCTGGCCAACTGAAGAGATTTTCCCTGGTTAACGCGACCTATGCAGTTCATCCAGTGCGTTATAACGTGGTATAGGCTTAAATACAGTGCGTTATAACACTGTATTTTCTCACAGACAGAGCGTTACTTAGCCAAAAACCCTACTGTTCACTACTGTGACTGTGTTTTAGCTGTAGAGTTTTTTGGCCACCAGTACCTTTCACAGACTGAATCCCTGTGCTTTTCTGCTTAAGCTGGCATTGATTATTTGTTTCTCTTATTTATTTAGTGTGCAAAACATTTACTTTGTAAAAGAGAATTTTTTTTTTTTGCATTTAGCTGAGTTTATTCTGAAATTTTAGTTCACAAATTGTTAAAAGAGGTAGATAGAAGTCTGAATCTTGAAAGTTGAGCTGTGTTATTTACATGTTGGTGCATGGATGATTGATAAATAAACCTCTCCTTGTAGAAACACTCTTCATTGAAGTTAATATTTAGAGCATGTTTTGCATGGTTTATTGAGTCAGAGTCTCACTATACTTCATACGTCCATTCCCCCTCCGCAAGACTAATAACAAAGTACACTAAAAAAAAAGAGATAATAAAATAAATCTAATAACTCTTTTTTGAGCTCACACAAACAGTAGTTCAGGCTAGGATCTTGGGTTAGGAAAGTGAGAAAACTACCCAAGATCTCCATACTTGAAAACTAGAGTCATTAACGAGTGAAATCCTGCTGCACTCACATTATTGGGACCGTTACTTTACCGGAGCTCAGCGCGAGACAACACTTGGGTGCACTAGAAGGTAGCCCGCCTTTGACTGCATCGTGTGGGTGTGTTATATATTGGGGTTCCCTTCGAGGATGTCGAAACTAGATCGGGGATCTAGGTATTCTGCCCATATAGCACACTGTCCTTGACCGTGGACCCCCCTGATGATGTCTGTGATTTGAGGTATCTTTAGTGGCCATACTTTTAGGGACTTACACAAGGTGACTGGGACGGGCTGTCCTGGTACCTGAAACAGACGGACCCACTCTGTCTTCGGTCTTTAGGAGGGTACTCGTCTTCACAAGAGTGCTTACACCTATCGTCTGAGGTTCGGGCGAAGCTCTAGAGTGACCGTAACTATACTTTCGACCAACCCTCTCTGTATACTATTGCGATACTGGATTTCATCACCAATGAACGGTAGTACTCAGACAGGGCACCCTATTCTGGCTGCTTGCTGATTGATTTTAGAAAGTCCTTTTTCTTTTTGTTAGGTGTGTGGTTACTGTCATTTGAGACTTCATAATAGATCACAATTTGATAAAATTTGTTAAAATTAAACCGGTCACCGTGGCGTCCCCTGACCCACGCCGTCTGTCTCGACGACAACAAGGTCTACCTCCTCTCACCCTAGAGGAAAGATTGAACCTTGGTGAACCCGGGCCTTCTACGGAAGAGCAGTCTCCTCTGACTAATCTGGATTATCACATAGACCCTTATCAGCCGGAACTCCTGGAGGACCCTTTCACTGAAGGCGTTGTACCTAACTACAATCCTCTGCTCACTGATCCGTTAGGACCTGTGATAGTCTAGATTCCACCACGCCCAGATATGTCTGCGGCCACACCAACATCTATTTCACCACCAACATCCACAGGGACGATGCTAATGGCAACCATCCTTGGTTCGCCACCATCCTCCCCGTCAGTGGTCAGTTCCATGCCATTACTGGGTAACCCCAGTAGTCAACATATGCCTACCCCCAACCCTATGGTCAACACAACCGTCAGTAGTTTACCAAACCCTTCAGCATCTACTCCTACCGTGACCACGTTGGGGACCACGGTAGCTCCTCCCATGAGCACGAATACTTCGGTGCCCTTTAGCAACCCTTTCGGTTGGAACCCTCTGTTGAGTTCAAACCCCTTGGCCACTATACGAGGGGGTAGTGTTATCAGTACACAGGTAGCAGGGAATATTTCTCTTCCTATGCAATCCTTAGGACAAATGGGACAACCCATTGTAAATACTATCCCCTTAAGTGGTTCAAACATAGGTGTAGGATCTATACCGTTGCCAAATTATGCAAATAATAGTATACCTCCGAGAAATTCTATTGCATCCATTTGGACTAACCAACCCCAACCTCCGTCTGGAGTGGGAGGGAACTTTTACGCTGGGGGCAACCAACCATTTTCCCCTCAATACACTATGCCCTATGGACAACAACTCTATGTTCCTACTCCTCCACCTATGGGAGGTTTTTATCAAAGTCCCACTTACCCTTCTGGTAACACATGGATGGGGGGACCCTATGGTCCAAATAATCAGCCCATACTGCCTTGGTTAGACTCGGGGGAAAATCCACAATTTCCATTCTTGGCAGCTTTGGACATACCCGACATCCATAAGCTGACGAACGACCCCATCAACCATAACTCGCTTTGGCCTCCAATACCGCATAAGATTCCTTCCGATATCCCGAAGTTCGACGGGAAGCATGGGGACGACCCGGCCGCACACATCACTACCTTCCATTTATGGTCCATATCCAATTCCATGGTAGATGATAGTGTCCGACTCCGACTGTTTTCCCGCACCCTTACAGGCAATGCCGCCAAGTGGTACATTGAATTACCACGTGCCGCCATCAATACGTTTGGCGCTTTAGCGATGGAGTTCTTAAAGAACTTCCAACTACCAATTAGAGTGGAAACTGGAACAGAATTGTTAACATCGCTGCGCCAAGACACCGCCACCCACATCTCCGACCATATTCATGAATGGAGACGTAGGAGGAGGCTCGTCAAAGCGCCAATACCGAACCATCTCTTGGCCAATTGGTTTTGCAAGTCTCTTTTACCCCACATCTCTAAAGACATTGGCCTTTCTGGTGCAGTGATAGAAGATCAATGTATTCGTCGTGCCCAACACTTAGATTTAATCTATTCACAATCTGGCACGCTTTACAATCTGCTCCCCCATGCCCCTGGTAACCCAAATCCTCCGGCTACTCAGAAAATCGGAGCTCATGCCGATGGTCTCGTTGGCACGATCTCTGGTGTAGCCACCAATCAGTCTCGGGGGAAAACCTCCCAGCCATCCTCGGCTGCCACCGCCCCCCACCAAAAGACTCCTCTCCCTTCCGCTGAGGTAAATTCAGTGCAAACCTCACAGAAACCTAGCGGAAAAAATAGGAAGAATAAGAATAAAACATCTTATTCAGAAGAGCAGTCTGATAATCAGAATAACACTAATCAGAAAAATGCTGCTAGAAATGACAAAGGAAAGGATAAACCCATGAAATTTCCTTGTAAAATCTGTGCGGAGGACCACTTGACATAAAAATGTCCTCGGTTGCAGGAATGCACCGATTTTATTGCTAACAAGGATTTTGGGAGAACACCTGTCGTTCTTCACAATCCCTTCCCCAATCAACAACAGCAACATCAACATATGGTTGACAACCCGCCACAACCCCATCAACGGGGCAATGGTGGTTCGTATCCTTCCGGCGAAGGACCATCTGCCATTTATGGCATCAAGAGTATTGACCTTCAAACTCATGCCAAGCTTTATGGAACTCCTACCATAGATGCTCAGGAACCGGGAACTAGTTCCAATCCACCGCCGCCCAACGATTTACATATCGAAAGGCCTACTGTTGAACCTGTAATTCGTCCCCCCAAAGGGACACTTCGACGCACGACTCATAATACCTCTGCACGTGCAGCCCAAAACTACAATATTGTAGAAGATTTGGCGCAGGCACCGTCAGCTATGTCTTCACTTGAAGTATTACAAACCTTTCAAGCACAAAGGAAAGCCTTGCTTTCGGCCATTGGTGGAATAGATCCCCAGGATTCCATGCTAGCAGTCTTTGATATGGAAAAGGCTAAACCTTGCCTCTCGCATCAACTCGCATTCCAGGTGCAGGTTGTGTCGAAAGGGAGACCCATCCATCGCACTGTCATAGACGAAGGTGCTTCAACCTGCGTTATGTCACAAGCTTGCTGGCTGAATTTAGGTTCTCCTACTCTAACCCCGCCATCGAATTCCCTCAAAGCTTTCGATGGCCACACTTTCCTACCAAAAGGATACCTTGCTAGCTTTCCCATCACTCTGAGTGGGAAAATGGTAAACGTGGACATTGAAGTCGTAGAGCATCATCTCGACTATAATCTATTGCTCGGTCGAAGTTGGTCTTATGCTATGACCACCATCGTGTCTTCAGTCTTTCGACTCATCCTATTTCCATTGGATGGGAAAATAGTCACGGTAGACCAGATATCCTTCTGCACCCCTGATTATTCCACTTTACCAAGTAGCTCTGTACCCCTAATAGGAGGTGTCCCTGACTCTTACGTCAGTATCAGTACCGGTCTTCTGAAGGCATCTTCCCTATTGGGTTGTTTTCCTCTACCGCCGCCGCAGATCCCAAACACGGTTGCAATGATATCCACCTCTTCGGATGGCTCTATCGACCCATGGATCATCCCGGCACCTTCAGATATTGATTCCTATGGAGATCAGATGCCGCTTTTGCCGGTTGAGTTGGCTTACCAAGCCATCCAAACCGCATCTGAACCCTCCACTGATATGGTTTCGACCACAGGTACAACCCCCTCTCCCATAACAGTTCTCTCTAAGGATCTCCTTAATGAATTCTGGCCTACAGATGAAGCTATTCAAGAGATCATGTCATTAGAAGAATGACCTTGGGGAGAGTTCCACCATCGTGCTTCGACGATTGATTCGGATGCGATAAAAACTGAAATCCCGTCTTTTGACCAACCTGAGATAGTTCCCTCCTCCTATACGACTGTCCACACTATCGCTTCAGAAGGGAACATGGGTAATATTTCCAAGACACTACTCATTGATATCTCGGTCAAAACGGGTATCGTGGAAAATATTCAGATTGGAGCCGACTGCAATCCTGAGGAAATTGCATCCTTCACATCTCTTTTTAAAGAATTCTGTGATGTCTTTGCTTGGTCTTACGACGAAATGCCCGGCATAGATCCTTCTATTGTCAAGCATGAAATCAAGACTTATGACAATGCTAAACCTATCTGGCAACAACTCAGACCTGTCCACCAGCGCAAAGCAGCTGCCATCAAGGTCGAAGTAGAAAAACTTTTAAACGCTGGCTTCATTTACCCCGTTCCCTTAACTGAATGGGTTTCCAATCCGGTTCCCGTTGATAAAAAACAAGGCACTATTCGAGTTTGCGTCGATTATCGTGATCTGAACGCTGCTTGTCCCAAAGACAACTATCCCACACCGTTCATTGATCAAATTCTCGATGATTGTGCCGAATGCGAATATTTTTCCTTCATGGATGGATTCTCGGGATACAACCAGATTGCCATAAAAAAAGACGACCAACATAAAACTGCTTTCATCTGTCCTTGGGGCATCTTTGCGTATAAAAAGCTCCCATTTGGCCTGAAGAATGCTGGAGCAACTTTTCAGTGGGCTATGGACTATGCTTTTCATGACATTCAACATATTGTACAAGCATACTTGGATGACCTCCCAGCTCATTCCAAGAAGCGACGAGACCACCTGGCTCATTTAAGAGAAATTTTTGCTAGGTGCAGATTCTACAATATACGCTTGAATCCTCATAAATGCGTATTTATGGTCGAGTCCGGACGATTGTTAGGGTTCATTGTTTCCAAGCATGGTATTAGGGTTGATCCCAATAAGGTAAAAGCAATTATTGAATTGTCGGCACCACAATCCATCCTTCAACTCCAAAGCTTGCAGGGGAAGGAAAACTTTTTGCGTCGTTTCATCGTTAACTATGCTGAGATGACGAAAGGATTCATGCAATTATTGAAGAAAGGAACACTATACTTGTGGGATGACCAAGCTCAACGGTCATTTGATGCTTTAAAACATGCACTTGTTTCAGCCCCACTCCTTAGTGCCCCCGATTATTCACGCGACTTTCTCCTCTATCTGGCAGCATCACATCCTCACTTGGAATGGTTTTGGTTCAAGTACATGATGACGACAACGAACATGTGATTTAATATTTATCAAAAGGTCTCATCGGACCTGAATTACGTTATTCACATGTGGAGAAACTCTCTCTGGTGGTAGTTTTCGCCGTCACCCGGCTCCGACATTATATATTGCTGTGACAGACTACGGTGATTTCTTTGGAGAATCCCATGCGACATATCTTGTCTAGACAAATTACTAGAGGGAAACATTCCAAATGGATCGTCATCCTCCAACAATTTGATTTGGTGTTCACGGCTGCCAAAGCAAAGAAATCCCTTGTCTTCGCCGAATTACTATCGGGCCTTCCCAGAATTGACCCTGCAGAAGTAGCTCATGATCCATTCCCTGATGAATCTGTCTACTTGGTCAACTCTTCGGACCCCTGGTATGGAGACATCTTAATATACCTACAAACTCAACGTTTCCGCCCAACTCTCACGTCTAATGACCATCGTCGTATCCGCCACCAAGAAAAGCACTACCTCGTGCTAAATGATACACTATATCGTCGTGGTGTTGATACTATTCTTCGACGTTGTCTCACTATCGATGAGGCAGAATGTGTTTTGAATGACTGCCATGCAGGGGCATGTGGTGGTCATCTTTCGGGCATAGCTACTGCCCAAAAAATCTTGCGCGCTGATTACTGGTGGCCCACTTTGTTTAAAGATTGCATTGCAGCAGTCTAGAAATTCCATCCATGTCAAATTTTCACAAAGAAAATGTGCGCGCATCCTACCCCCCTTCACCCGGTTATCTCCGTCGGTCCTTTCGCTAAATGGGGAATTGACTTCGTCACCTGCAATCCCGCTTCGGAAAACGGACACAACTACAACGTGGTTGTAGTCGATTATTTTACGAAATGGGTTGAAGCCCTTCCCACTTTTAAGGTCGATGGCGAAACCGCCGCTCTCTTCCTGTTTAATCAGGTTATCTGTCAGTTCAGCGTACCCCTATTGATTGTCACAGATCATGGATCTCACTTTCAAAATCATATGATGACCGAATTAACATCCATGCTAGGTTTCCGACAAGATCAATCTTCGTCTTATTATCCTCAAGCTAATGGTCAAGTAGAAGACGTAAATGGCGTCCTCAAAACCATGATTCGTCGATTGGTCAGAAACGATAAAACCACATGGCATCGGAAGTTATATTCTGCGTTATGGGCATGCCGAACATCAGTTAAAACTGCCACAGGCTTCACACCTTTCAACTTGCTTTCGGCCTGGAGGCAGTACTTCCAATCGAGTGCGAAATCCCATCACTCAAACTTGCCATTGAGCTCCTGCCTGGCACCACCGCCACAGAAGAGCGCTTGCTCTCGCTCGATCATTTAGACGAAACTCGTCGAGATGCTACACTAGCACTCGAAGCTCACCAGCGCCGAGTTAAAGCTCAATACGACAAATCTGTCAAGCCTCGTTTTTTTATCTGTCAAGCTCAATAAAAAACACGACCTCTTGGGGGCAGGAACACTCCAACCATTGTGGCTCGGTCCTTACATCGTTACTAAAGCCCTCTCAAAAGGAGCTTATGAACTACAGGACTGTAATGGAATTCCACTCGAGGAGCCCCGCAACGGGCTCTATCTGAAGAAGTATTTTGCCTAGTTTCGCACTAGGCATATGCTTTGTAATTTTATGTATATAAGTTTTTCCTATTTGTTTTGATGCTTCTGGATTATTTTTGGTTTAAGGTGTTTTTCTCATGTAATCTTTTTCTTTCGCACAGATGTCATCACATTCGTTATCATACGTCGGATATGCGGACGGTGCTAGTCGTCACACTAGACACATTGCTTCAGCTGCTTGGGTTCTCTATACTCCTGAGTCGGACCTTCTTGGTTCCGGGGGAATTTTCCTGGGTAACACCACCAATAATGTTGCCGAGTACATGTCAGTGATCCAACTCCTCACGGAAGCGGCATCTCGTGACATCTCCAATTTAGTGGTCAGGTTAGATTCCCAACTCATCATTATGCAGTTAAACAATCATTACCGTGTCCGCCACCCTGTGTTGTTACGTTATTTTTTACGAGTGCGACTTTTAGAATGTCAATTTCAAACAATCACATTTGAGCACATTCCTAGAGAATTTAATGCATTAGCCGATTCTTTGGAAAATTATGTGTTAGATTGGCATTTGTCACATTTATTGTAAAATATTTACTCATGAGTACGTATATTTTTATCCCATCAAAAAATGCATAAAAATTTAAAAACACAAAATCACCAAAAATATATATATATATATATACATATGTCATGTCCAGTACACAGTAAACATCAAAAATAAAAAATCTCCCAAAACTTGGGGTGTTTTACAAAATTTGGCTACACTAAGCCATGCTCTGACACTAATACATCTACTCCACCAACTAAGCCTGATGCTCATAATAGCATACAACTGCTCTAGCTATCCTCCTCAGAGGAACCAGGTATCTCTCCGGCACACCCACAGTATGCCGCTGCGGACGAACTGGAACCTCCCGCATAGGAAGCGGCGGTATACCCATGCTCAGACCCTCCAAATTCCTGGAGAGTTCATGTAAAATTTGGGTATCATCGTCGTCGCCGGCTTCCACATCCTCTACAGGTGCGCCAGCCCCAGGTAGCTGCAATCCTCGCCGTGCATAGCGAGGGGCCCCAGCTGGACGGACAGGTGCCACATCTGTGTCAAGCAAGCAAAAGTTTCATGTCAAAACTAAATTTTCACCCCTTTCTAAAACAAAATTTTTTTACATAAACATTCAAAAGCTAAAAAACAAAAACTTCTTTGAAAAGCACTGATCATTTTTTCTTACCATCGGGCCCCCACTGGGTGCCAGGGGACAAGACTAACTCGGGATCGCCTGTGAAGTTCATCCCTGCATAGGGATAATCCTGAATCATGATGATCTGAGAGTCCAGCCAATCAAAAAATCTCTCATCAAAACAGTGACGGACGGGACCCTCTCCAGTCCGTGGAAGCAAAGTGGCCCACCGATCCTGCCTCGGCTCGCGTGGACCCAATGGCGCTGTAGGGATCCTGGGCCTCATCAGTGGTATCCGCTCTAGTATGAAAGAAACAATCAGTGTTCCGTACCCAAACTCTCTCTGAGTACGGGTCTTACATGCAGTAAGCTCTGCTCAGACCCAACGAACCACACCGTCACACCAGTCGAAAACCTGAGGCTGCATACAATCCAAGGCTAGGAGCATCTGAGCCTTGGTCACCACATGCCGACTCTTGGCACCTGCCAAGCGAACAATCATCCATAGAATAGACCGCAAGGGTCTCAAAGTCACCTGTGCAATAGGTATCCGGTTACTCACAGCCTGGGTGCCACGTATGCAGTGCGCATGGATGAAATCAGTAGTGTAACGAGGGTTAGCTCTGGACCCCGTCAAATTGGGCCTCGCCCCACGACATGACAAGCCGGTCAAAAAGTAAACATCATCTTTTTCGATGGCGAGCTCGTTGCCACCAATCTGAAAGACATGATGCCGTTCATCCCACCGCTGGATCAACCACCTCAAGAGGTCCTCTTGACCCCTCATCAGTTCTAAATGGGCATACTTAAGCAATCCACACCTCCGGAGAGCCATTAAACTTGCCGCATCCGTCACCATCTCTCGTTCTTCCCGCTCATTGTCTCTCTCTCGCCAAATACTCATGATTAAAAACTGAACACCTACAAATGCAACATTTCCAACCGATTAAAATTTGCCTGGACCACTTCAAAAATGGAAAAATTGAATTGTTAGAAAGCATGTTGCGCCTAACGCAGGAACTAGTACAAAACAGAGCGTTCTAACGCATACTTCCCTCACGGGTTGTGCGTTTAATGCGACTGTTGTACTCCTGACCCGCGTTAGGCGCAAATATTTTTCTACGGCCTCAAAATTTCCTAATTTTGAACCAACTGTTAGCCCCCCTATGAAATTTTTGACAAGCAAATAGGGGGTTAAATTATTTTTGAGTCTTCAAGGAATGCATTTCCTATGAAAACACAGTCTCCTTGAAGCCTCTTTGTGTCTTTTATCATTTTATCAAATCCCCTCTGCTGGTTCCCCTTTTAAAGCCTCTCTATTATGTGAAGAAATTCCCAAAGGCCTCCTCTCCCCTTTATTTTTCCCTCATTTAACCTCTTTTTACTCTCCCCTTTATTCCCCCTTCTTTCCCCATTTACCCTTCAATCCCCCCAAGATCCCATTTAACTTCTTCCCCTACCCTTGGTTTTCCCTTTTTCCCCTTTTCTTCCTCTATCGTTCCCATTCCCCAGCCCTAAAATCCATTAAAATGGGCTAAAACCCACTTCCGACCTTATTATAAGGCCTAGCCCCTTTCTGCCCTTCCCCTTAACCACTTCCCCACACATGACCCGGCACTGGGACCAAGTGCTTAAGTCCCAAGCGCCAATCGCAATCGGAAGTCGGGCAAGGGTCCATTTCCTTTGTTACATCATAAAAGTCCCGATGCGATTGACTATTAAACAAAGTCCCGCGACCTATTTTCGGCTGTTGATTTGCCGTTCCAATCAACGGCAGAGCGCTAATCGCTTGCCCCCTATCAATCGCAATCGCAACATGCATTGTGCACCCCCCGATTGATCGCATCACGCTATGATTGCGATCCTCCGATCATATCCTGGCCGTCCATCTCCCAGCCGATCCAACGGCCAGCGCTCCATCGCAAGTTCCCCTCTGATCGCAATCGCAAGTCTTTCCTCTCGTCCCCCGAATGCATCTCCACCGTCCGTTCCTCCTCCAGATCGACGGCCAGCGCTCCATCGCAAGTTCCCCTCCGATCGCAATCGCAAGTCTTTCCTCCCGTCCCCCGATTGCATCTCCGCCATCCATTCCTCCTCCAGATCGACGGCTAGCGCTCAATCACTTCATTCCTCCCGATCGCCGATCGCAAGTCCCTCTGTTTCCCCCCCGATTAAATATCCGCCGTCCATCTGTTCCACGATCCGACGGTCATCGCAACTCCTGATCCCCCGATCGCACTGCCCCTCCGATTTCATCTGAGCCGTTGATCTGGCCTTTAGATCTAACGGTCATCGCTCAATCGCATTGCCCCGCTCAATCGCAATCACAACTCACAATGGTGCCACCCTGATTGAGATCTCCTGATTACATCTTAGTCATCCATCTCCCTGCTGATCCTATGGCTCAGCGCTAATCGCTTCATCGCCCGTCGCCCCCCTTCATTTCCCGCCGATTGAATGGGAACCATTGATCTGTGTCCCAGATCCAACGGCCAGCACCCAATCGCAAGCCCTCACCGACGTCTTCCGATTTGATCCCATCCGTCCGTCTGACCAACGATCGGACGGCTTGGCGCTAATCGCATCCCCTTCCTCCATTGCAATCGAAACTTTTGAATTGTGTCACCCCCGGTCCCCTCCGATTGCGATCGCCCGATTTCATCTCCGCCGCCCGTTTCCTTCATGATCTGACGGCCCACGTTCAATCGCCCTCCGCCTCCACTGGGTCCCACTCCATTCTTCCGTTCATCGTTTTTTGTGTTTTCCTGTGTAATTCGCCCAAAGCTAGTTGTTGGGCTTGTACGTCGTTAATCATTTCTCCGCCACTCTATGTTCTTTCCACCATTATCCACTGCTTCGCCACCACTTTCCATCGTTTCTCCACCCTTCCGCCACCATTTCTCCGCCTCCATAGCATTTCTCCACTACCACTGCCTGGGTCTGTAACAGGTTTATTTCATAGCGTAGGCAGTACAGAGAGGCCAATTCAGCAGCCAATGAGATAGCAGAGTCAGATCGGAGGGGTTTGAGCCTGTAATTGAATATTTGAAGCACTAATCCCGTGATCAAAGAATTGAGGCTCAGTTTGAAGACTAAGAGCGCACTAGCACGCCATAACTACGCTACCTAACAGTAGGACCTTTTCCTTCAGAGGTACACCTTCCCACAGCGTTCTCCATGCCTCCTCAAGCCTTGAAAGATTAATTGCACTATCTGAAACCCGTTTAAGATAGTTAGGCAGCAGTTAAGAGGGATGGAGTGACCGTGCAGATCTTTTCACCAGTTCATTTATTCCAGAATGGCAGCACAGAGGTCCAAGCACCAGAAAGGGTCCCAAAAGAAATATCCGAGGTCAAAATCTGACCTGACAGAGATCTCCGAACCAGATTACAGAGTACCTACAGCACTGCAGAAATCCATTAAGCAGTATGGGCGTGAACACTTCCGCCTTACTGTCTTAATGAGATTCATTCATTGTATATCCTACCATTGCTTCTTCCTCTTCTCCTATAAGAGATCCCCGAGAACATATTGAAAAGGTTGTTGTTGTTCAGTTGCTGGTAGTTTGCTGTTAGAGGGACTCATTTGACTGTTAGAACAGTCGTGGGAGGGAGTAGCAAAGTAGTTGTATGTGATAGGCTGGGAGGAGAAAGTCTGGGCTGTAACAGCCATTGAGCCATATTGTACATGACTGGTGTTGCATCAATTAATCAAAGCAGTTTTCACAGGATCCTGGTCTATTACTATTGGTGATGTGTTTCTTAACTCTGTTTATTAAATTTTCATACTGTTTCATGTTCTTCTGGTAGGAATCAGAATAATGGTATATGATTCACCCTTGTTAGGTGCCCTATGCTGTCTGCTCTCCCTACCTTTATGTTTTCCGCCCTATGTGCTGTCTAAGAGCGGGTTCACGGGTTTAACCAGTGTAGCGGATGTTATTGCCTGCTGGCTAATGTATGAACTTGGGGGTTTGCTTCTTAGATGTTTCTTTGTAATCTTATCTCTATTTTTCCCTTGGAGTGGCTAAAGCAGACCTGGAGTTAAATGACCTCTGGTATAATCTATAAGCAGCCCCTTTGTCTCTTTGAGAGCTGCCTTTGAGTATGTCCAAGCAGGTCTGGAGTTAAATGACCTCTGACCTGATCTATAGACAGAAATTCGGTTGCTTTCCTTCTTTCACTTTCCTCCTTAATGTTCCATCCCATCATCTATCTAAAAGATCCTTTAGTGTAGATGACTTGCCCTTTGGAGGCCTTGGCTAGCTTTCCTCCTTAATGTTCCATCCCATCATCTATCTAAAAGATCCTTTAGTGTAGATGACTTGCCCTTTGGAAGCCTTGGCTAGTTTTTGCAAGTAATTCCCTTTCATGACTCCATAGCCCAATGGATGGCACTGTCTTGGCCCATTCTCCTTGCTGAAACATCGTGCTGCTTTGTTCCTTTTCTCCCATTGCTTTCCCAGTCCATGATCTCCTAACCAACCCAACAACCAACCAACCAAATCATTTTAAACCCTCCTTTGTGCTTCATAACTAGCCTAACATCTCATTCTGAGCTTTAAATATACATCATTCTTCGCTCTATTGGAGAGATCCCTCTCCGGGTCCAGGAGGGCTAGATCCTAGGGCCCCAAAGTGGTTCTGATGTTGTCTCGTCTTTTGGTCTTACCAATCTGGCCAAAACATGGGAACCCCAACATAATGGCGACTCCGCTGGGGAAAGAACTGCTTTGTCTCTAGATTGGCTTTTCATTGCTGATGGTGGACAACAGCCTGCCCCAAACAGTCGAATTCATCCACCTGGAGACTCCACACTCCATAATCCTGGAAGACTCCACTGGAGGAAGAACCTGAAAGATGGCCAGACCTCATGGAAGGGTAGAACATACTGGTTGGATTTGGTTTAAAGGATTCATTGTTTTTTTCTATCACTATGTTCTGTCCTACTTTAAGCCTAATCAAGTGTACAAAGATGAAACCCATGATAAGTATGGGAAAGATCTCAGGCCTCAGTCTTCAGACCGTGAGCAGATCTATACTCCTGTGAAAAACCTGGTGGAACAAGAAGCTCATGTTGTATCTCCCACTCTTCAAGAAGCTTCAAGCAGCCATGAGCCTATTGTTACATCACCCACACCTACAAAGGTCATAGAAAGATATAAGCCTCTAGTTTTACCTCTCTTCTTCCAACCCCTGCCTACAGAATTAATAAACCAGCTGCCTCATTTTGATGGGGAAAATAAAGGGTCCTCTGCTGAAGAACATGTTCAAAATCTGGAGGATTTACTTGACCTTTATGAAATAGAAGAAGATGATGTGTGCATTAGGATGTTTGCTTTGTCGTTACAAGGAAATGTTAAGAGTTGGCTCAAAGGCCTTCCAGAAGCAAGCATTTTCTGCTTCCATCAGTTTTCTCAAGTTTTCCTTGATAGATGGGCAGCCTCGAAGAATGCTCTCCTCATCCTAAAAGAATATCAAAATTTGAGAAGGCAGCCAGGAGAGACAGTGCAAGAGTTTTCAGCCAGGTTCAATAAGGTATATGATGCAATGCCTTCTGATATAAAACCACCTTTGGGATGGGCTTTATTGCACTATCCAAGTTCTTTTGACCCCAAGGTGGAATTCCATATCAGGCAAAAAGAGCCTTTGAGCCTGGAGGAAATGTAGGATATAGCAATCACTATCGAATACAACATACAGTGTAAGGAAGAGAGATTAAAAGCAGCAAGGAAGGACCGAATAGAGAAAATAGCGTAGATCTCTTTAGAGAACAAGCTGGAAAGACTGATAGAGACTGCCTACTCCTTGCTAAATGTAAAAGAGCCAGAATGTGAGGCTGAAACCAGAGGGGGTGATTGGGAAAGACCTGCCCCTCGTCCTCAAGAAAGACAAATCATATCTCTGCAAGACAGAAGTCGCACACCAAGCATGTATGATGATCTAGAGCTTGAATCAGAAAATGAACTTGCAGAGTATTTTGAAGAAAGAATTGCTGAGAGTCCTGAAGATTTGATGGGTGACAATACTTAAAATTATGATTTATCTGATGTGGATATGTCTGACGATGAGTTTTTCCAAAGGGAAACCGAGCTTGCATGGCCATCATCAGAGGTCTCATGGGAGGAAGACTACGACCATCAACTTCAAGAAAATAATGAGCTAATGTCGGCCATCTATGATACTGATGGAGAAAGTGTTGAAAGCATGATAACAGACGAAGATTCATTGAATCTTCTATCTACTTTATATCTGAACATCAGTTATACTTGCCAAGCGGATGGAGGCCAGCAGCTCTTCAGCGCAGAGGACGAGGAGAAAAGATATGAGGGAAGTCTTGAGCGGAAAAAATATCCAGAGCCTTCTCCCGAAGGGATTAAGGTAATCAAAGAAGCCCCCACTCAAGAATATGTTGATTTTTTCATAGAGTTTAGCCCGTTGCAGCAGAACCGACCTGTGGTACTAGAGGACAACACTGTTCAATATAATGAGCCCTCTAGCTCAAGCTGCATTGAAGATGAGCGAGATATCTTTCCCCGCAGGCGTCTTGGCCTTGATCCAGAGGAAGAGGAGGTATTCCTGGTCGATGCCCATATGCCAAATACTCCCAACCAGGAAGAGAAGGAGTGTGATTACAAAGGCCTCACTACAGATGTAGTGATTGAAGCTACCCAGGATGCAGACTGCCTATCAGTCATGGTAGGCTTTAAAGGAAAAAGTTTACATCATGATTTTGTTGACCCTGTGGTAGACTACATGGACGCCTTGATTGGCTCAGCTCCACAAGCATCAATCTTTTGCAAGAGCCAAATACATCAAAGTTGGTCACCACTGATGGTGACTTTAGTTTTGAAGAACCACATGCAGAGCACCTTCTGGTTATCTCTGACAGGCAGTCAGTGCTCATATCCTTTTTTGTTGTTATTAGACTGGCTGCATTGGCATTACTGCATCACCTAAACCATCAGAGTTTTCCAGTTAGAGTAGGGTAGGTAGGAAAGCTCAATAAAGCTCAGTACATGAGCAAGTAGATTAGTTGTTTCATTTTCTGTCTTAGAAGGTAGAGAAGAAACCTGCTAGACAGTCTAATCCTAGCAGGTAGTAGTGTAGGTAGAGAAACATATGAGACCAACAGTCTAATCTGGTCTCATGGAGTAATAAGGGTAGAAGTATATTAGGTTTATTTTTTCCTGTTTAAAAAATTAATGATGTAAAAGGGTCTGCAAGTCCAAATGCACCCAAGAAGAAAAAATGTTAGGACTATAGTGTGGGTAGGTAGTTGTATGGGAAGTGTTTCTGCTGATATGTTGTCTTCATAGCTTGTGGCAGTTGATCAAAGAAAGAGATGGATGGTTCAAGCAGCAGGCATCTGGCCTACACCAAGAGATCAATTTCTGAATTCTTGACTCCTTCAAGAAGAAGCCATCCCCATGTGGAGCCACTGTTAGCCCCCCTATGAAATTTTTGACAAGCAAATAGGGGGCTAAATTATTTTTCAGTCTTCAAGGAATGCATTTCCTCTGAAAACATAGTCTCCTTGAAGCCTCTTTTTGTCTTTTATCCTTTGATCAAATCCCCTCTGCTGGTTCCCCTTTTAAAGCCTCTCTGTTATGTGAAGAAATTCCCAAAGGCCTCCTCTCCCCTTTATTTTTCCCTCATTTAACCTTTTTTTACTCTCCCCTTTATTCCCCCTTCTTTCCCCATTTACCCTTCAATCCCCCCAAGATCCCATTTAACTTCTTCCCCTACCCTTGGTTTTCCCTTTTTCCCCTTTTCTTCCTCTATCGTTCCCCTTCCCCAGCCCTAAAATCCATTAAAATGGGCTAAAACCCACTTCCGACCTTATTATAAGGCCTAGCCCCTTTCTGCCCTTCCCCTTAACCACTTCCCCGCACATGACCCGGCGCTGGGACCAAGTGCTTAAGTCCCGAGCGCCAATCGCAATCAGAAGTCGGGCGAGGGTCCATTTCCTTTGTTACATCATAAAATTCCCGATGCGATTGACTATTAAACAAAGTCCCGCGACCTGTTTTCGGCCGTTGATTTGCCATTCCAATCAACGGCGGAGCGCTAATCGCTTGCCCCCCGTCAATCGCAATCGCAACATGCATTGTGCACCCCCCGATTGATTGCATCGCGCTCCGATTGTGATCCTCCGATCATATCCTGGCCGTCCATCTCCTAGCTGATCCAACGTCCAGCGCTCCATCGCAAGTTCCCCTCTGATCGCAATCACAAGTCTTTCCTCCCGTCCCCCGATTGAATCTCCGCCGTCCATTCCTCCTCCAGATCGACGGCCAGCGCTCCATCACAAGTTCCCCTCCGATCACAATCGCAAGTCTTTCCTCCCGTCCCCCGATTGCATTTCCGCCGTCCGTTCCTCCTCCAGATCGACGGCCAGCGCTCAATCGCTTCATTCCTCCCGATCGCCGATCGCAAGTCCCTCTGTTTCCCCCTCAATTAAATCTCGGCCGTCCATCTGTTCCACGATCCGACGGTCATCGCAACTCCCGATCCCCCGATCGCACTGCCCCTCCGATTTCATCTGAGCCGTTGATCTGGCCTTCAGATCTAATGGTCATCGCTCAATCGCATTGCCCCGCTCAATCGCAATCGCAACTCACAATGGTGCTGCCCCGATTGAGATCTCCTGATTACATCTTAGCCGTCCATCTCCCTGCTGATCCTATGGCTCAGTGCTAATCGCTTCATCGCCCGTCGCCCCCCTTCATTTCCCACCGATTGAATGGGAACCGTTGATCTATGTCCCGGATCCAACGGCTAGCGCCCAATCGCAAGCCCTCACCGACGTCTTCTGATTTGATCCCATCCGTCCGTCTGACCAACGATCGGACGGCCTGGCGCTAATCGCATCCCCTTCCTCCATCGCAATCAGAACTTTTGAACTGTGTCACCCCCGGTCCCCTCCGATTGTGATCGCCCGATTTCATCTCCGTCGCCCGTTTCCTCCATGATCTGACGACCCACGTTCAATCGCCCTCCGCCTGCACTGGGTCCCACTCCATTCTTCCGTTCATCTTTTTTTGTGTTTTCCTGTGTAATTCACCCAAAGCTAGTTGTTGGGCTTGTACGTCGTTAATCATTTCTCCGCCACTCTGTGTTCTTTCCACCATTATCCACTGCTTCGCCACCACTTTCCATCATTTCTCCACCCTTCCGCCACCATTTCTCCGCCTCCACAGCATTTCTCCACTACCACTGCCTGGGTCTGTAACAGGTTTATTTCATAGCGTAGGCAGTACAGAGAGGCCAATTCAGCAGCCAATGAGACAGCAGAGTCGGATCGGAGGGGTTTGAGCCTGTAATTGAATATTTGAGGCACTAATCCCGTGATCAAAGAATTGAGGCTCAGTTGGAAGACTAAGAGCACACCAGCACGCCATAACTGCGCTACCTAACAGCAAGACCTTTTCCTCCAGAGGTACACCTTCCCACAGCGTTCTCCATGCCTCCTCGAGCCCTGAAAGATTAATTGCACTCTCTGAAACCCGTTTAAGACAGTCAGGCAGCAGTTAAGAGGGATGGATCGACCGTGCATATATTTTCACCAGTTCATTTATTCTATAATGGCAGCACAAAGCTCCAAGCACCAGAAAGGGTCCCAAAAGAAATATCCGAGGTCAAAATCTGACCTGACAGAGATCTCCGAACCAGATTACAGAGTACCTATAGCACTACAGAAAGCCATTAAGCAGTATGGGCGTGAAAACTTCCGCCTTACTGTCTTAATGAGATTCATTCATTGTATATCCTACCATTGCTTCTTCCTCTTCTCCTATAAGAGATCCCCGAGAACATATTGAAAAGGTTGTTGTTGTTCAGTTGCTGGTAGTTTGCTGTTAGAGGGACTCATTTGACTGTTAGAACAGTCGTGGGAGGGAGTAGCAAAGTAGTTGTATGTGATAGGCTGGGAGGAGAAAGTCTGGGCTGTAACAGCCATTGAGCCATATTGTACATGACTGGTGTTGCATCAATTAATCAAAGCAGTTTTCACAGGATCCTGGTCTATTACTATTGGTGATGTGTTTCTTAACTATGTTTATTACATTTTCATACTGTTTCATGTTCTTCTGGTAGGGATCAGAATAATGGTATAGGATTCACCCTTGTTAGGTGCCCTATGCTGTCTGCTCTCCCTACCTTTATGTTTTCCACCCTATGTGCTGTCTAAGAGCGGGTTCACGGGTTTAACCAGTGCAGCGGATGTTATTGCCTGCTGGCTGATGTATGAACTTGGGGGTTCGCTTCTTAGATGTTTCTTTTTAATATTATCTCTATTTTTCCCTTGGAGTGGCTAAAGTAGACCTGGAGTTAAATGACCTCTAGTCTGATCTATAAGCAACCCCTTTGTCTCTTTGAGAGCTGCCTTTGAGTATGTCCAAGCAGGTCTAGAGTTAAATGACCTCTGACCTAATCTATAGACAGAAATTCGGTTGCTTTCCTTCTTTCACTTTCCTCCTTAATGTTCCATCCCATCATCTATCTAAAAGATCATTTAGTGTAGATGACTTGCCCTTTAGAGGCCTTGGCTAGTGGATGCAAGTAATTTCCCTCTCATGACTCCATAGCCCAATGGATGGCACGGTCTTGGCCCATTCTCCTTGCTGAAAACATCCTGCTGCTTTGTTCCTTTTCTCCCATTGCTTTCTCAGCCTATGATCTCCTAACCAACCAAGAAACCCTTCAACCAAATCACTCTAAACCCCCCTTTGTGCTCATAACTAGCCTAACATCTCATTTTGAGCTTCAAAGATACATCATTCTTCGATCTATTTGGAGAGATCCCTCTCCGGGTCCAGGAGGGCTAGATCCTAGGGCTCCAAAGTGGTTCTGATGTTGTCTCATATTTTGGTCTTGCCAATCTGGCCAAAATATGGGAACCCCAACACCAAAAAAAACTAAAAAATTGGAAATTAAATGATAACAACAGGTTCTAGCTCTTACCTGGATCTCGCGGAATAGAAGACTGTTGCCCGGATTGACCGTAATCGTCAGCTGAAATTTCCACCTCTTTTCCACTCCAGAGCTTCTTCACAGCACTCAAAATAGTGAAAATGAATGTCTTCTGACCTTCTTATAGCAAATTCTGGGGCATGACTCTCTTTAGTCAGTTGGCAAAGTCATGATTCCTCGCTGTACACGTGTCGCAACTCTCGAGATTTGGTACTGATGATTCTAATAAGGGATCAAGATTTATGTGCAGACATACTCATGTTTTATCGAGCATTCTTTTTTGGTCTTTTCTTGCTCGTTAATCCGAAAAACCTCGAGTTCTCTTCTTCGGGCTCGTTAAACTTATACGAAGTTGGCATCGAGCGTTCTTTTTTGGTCTTTTCTTGCTCATTAATCCGAAAAACCTAGAGTTTTCTTCTTCAGACTCATTAAAACTATGGAGAAGTACTGAGCATTCTTTTTAGGAATCTTTTTCTCGCTCATAAAACCGAAAAAATCCCGAGTCACCTTTGTCAGGCTCGTTAAACTACTGAGACAAAGAACAAGGAGCCATTCTTTTCCTCTTTTTCAAAGCTCTTTAAACAGAAAAAGTAAATCGATTTTTCTCCGCGTGACTCGTTAAAATTTCACGGAGGTACCGAGTTTTTCTTTGTTGGACTCGTTAAAATTTCACAAAGAATATTGAGTTTACTTCGTCTCCTCGTACTCATAACAAAATGAGGTAGACATCCATTGAACATAGATTTCTCACTTTTCCGGATTCCATGGACTAACTTACGGAAAATGAACTGTTTCGGGCTTACTATTACCCCTTTGCCGTGCCCGGTTATCAAGACATGACAAAGGTACCCCAATGGAGTCATCTTTTATGACATTTTTCAGACTCTCTAAACATGAAAAATTCACCGAGTTTTCTCATCTGGACTCGTTAAATCTAATCAGATGGGGCACA
The DNA here is from genome assembly GCA_034641835.2 of Pinus albicaulis. Lineage (NCBI taxonomy): Eukaryota > Viridiplantae > Streptophyta > Pinopsida > Pinales > Pinaceae > Pinus > Pinus albicaulis. The sequence goes on from CM076570.1 coordinate 543,143,235, forward strand.
GAGTTGTCTTTCCTGACATTTTTCAGACTCTCTAAACATGAAAAATTCACCGAGTTTACTCGTCTGGACTCGTTAAACTTAATCATACGGGGAAAAATTTGGACAAAATGGATACTACCTCTATTACATTTTCAAAAAGGTCAATTTGGCAGCAAAATTCTTGAACATGGCACTTCCCAAAAAACTCTTTCGCAGTTAGCCGAACCCTACCATCTATGAGTATTAGCCTTCATTTCCCAGTGTCCCTGCACCGGTAAAATCCTAACACACTCTTTGGTGTTCAACACGCTTCAGCTGCCTAGTACTCTGCTAGAGTGCCTTCTATTGTTCAAGAAGATCTTGTTATCTACTGCTCCTGTTATCAACCAAACCGTTCATTATGCCAGAAATTATTTGTCGTCTGACGTTCCCATTTACTCTTCCTTATCTCAAATCATAAACAAAATCAGTTGGGTTCCGTTTCGTGTTGACTGATGTAGGACGCCTCAGTGCCTACCTCTCAACAGATCACTTCCTATCGACTTCAACACCTTATCTAGGAAGTTGATCCAGAAACCCATCAGTACCCAGATACTTGCAGACATCAGTGGCAGGTAGTCTTGTGTTTGATCAAGGGTCTTCATCATTGGCTCTTGGTCGAATGATTCTACGAGTGTTCGACTTCAACTCCTTTTATTCACACTCGTTAGATTGTACTGGGCATCTTAGGGACCATCATCATTATCGGTGGCCACCTTCATGTCTGTTAACAGTTTTCATTATTGACTGGTAATCAGATGATTTCTCATATGTTCAATGACAACTCCCTCATTCACATGTTGAGAAATATGCAGTTTAAGTGAATCGGCGGTCAAGACCTTGGGGCAAAAGGCTACACCATTAAAGTTGTGTTCCCTTCCCCAAGCTGTGATATTGCTTATGGATACAGCTTCTTCAGCCCGATCCTATTATGACAGACACTTCCACATTGTGCCTATTGTTGGACAGATTCTTCATATCTCTATTCTAGAGAAATCATGTTGTTTAAAGCTACTGAGCATGGGACATGCCCGACTCTAGGCAAATACTATATTTTCTGACATATGTTTTTGTTTAAGGTTTTCCTCAGTCTTTCAATCTCTCTCAATCTCTACAAATTATAAAGTATTTCAGCCATCGTCTTCATCTCTGACCTCACACTTTAGGGGGCATCTGTTACAGGTCAAAATACCTCCTCATCAACTCAGAGGGGAAGACAAATATGGAAGAAGTACAAAGACCTAAATTAAACCTATTTCTGACAGGGTAACGCATATATAGAACAGAACAAGAGCGTTATAACGCAGACAAGCAATACATTGGCCGCGTTAGTGGCTAGGGCAACGCTCTGTTTACACTGGAGGGACGCGTTACCCGTGTTTTAAGTTTGAATTGCGAAAAGAGCGCGGAGAAAGATTTGAATCTCTGACTTTCCCTCACAAAGGAGTCAGTTCACAAAGGAAACTGCAGAAGCACCAGTTGATTATTGGTCATTTCCATAGAAGACTGAACTCCAAGAGAGGAAAAAGCATGGAGATAAAGGAAACATCTAAGCCTTTTCCATTCCAAACTAGTGGAAAGAGAAGGGCAACAATGGCCTTCTCCCTCTCCTATAAGAAGGAGCTGAAGGCTCTTAATTGAAGGTCGAAGGATTGCTCAAGGTTCTTTTATACTTGTGGAATAGAGAATAGTGTGACATTGTGAAGGCCAAGAGTCAAAGAGGCTCCTAGAGAGCTTGTTGACTTGGAATTCTTCACTAGAGAGAGAAGAGAGATTGGGAGACTGAGGAGGGCTTGGTACAACCAATGGTTGTAATCCTCCTTCTTTCAAAATCAATAGAACTATGTTCGTTTTTTCCATTCAATGCTTAATGTTATCATTGTTGTTTCAATATTTACTTAGTATGATATGAATGGCTCAGATGTGTATAATCTAGATGTTTGTAGTTTATTGATTTAATTGATAGGATACTTGTTATATTAGAAATTACACGGGTGCTTTGACTGATTGTAGGTCTCGGATTTGGAGCCGGCGAAGAAGGACTCTTACTTTGCTGCACAGCGCTCTCCAAGGGATTCCAAGACCGTCAAAGAGGTAATTCTCTATTGTATTCCTTCAATTTATTTCAAAGCTAATATGAACATACTCATGCCATCTTTGTGAACAGCATAGCTAATCTTACTGTCTGCCTCGGGCACCGGAAAGCCCTGAGAGGGATATACGAAAACCAACCACCCAAGCAGTTTACCCTATAGCACTTTCCCCACAAACCACCAATGAGATAGCCAATCTCAATGCTAGAAATGGCTTCAAGTACATCATCATACAATATGTAAGAAGAAATAATCCTCCTTGGGACAATATGCTGCTCATAAAAAAATGGAAGTACAAAACATAAGGTGAAATTGTACATCCTCCATTATGTACTTGAGGACTTGAGCTGAAATGGCTCAACTGAAAATTCTCCCTTACTCCTAATGAGTAGGAAGGTGGCTATGATATCCTCACCATCATCATCTGGGCTATGCATCTCTCCATATGCTGAAATATGTTTTTCCGAATGCCCTCCCAAATGAACTCCTTTTCCAAGGCAAGATATGCATCAAAATGGATGGAAAAGAGGTCCTCATGTGCTGCATGTAGCAGCTTCTCCTTGAGACTAGAATCTCTAGTCAAGAAGACTCTACCATGTGAATAGATGACCATATCATCCACCCTACACTCATCATATCCATCCGGGTCATCGAGAACCATGCATGCACCAAGATCCTTCGAGTACTCTACTAAGAGCTGAGATCTCCAGTAAGGATCAATCCTCCTAAGGGACAACGCTGGTGATATGGCATGTGAAGCTCTCTTCCTTCTGCTATTGGGTACTTTGAAATCCCCCATGCCAAATTTCTCCTCCAAACTCTTCACCTCTCCAAAATCCAATAGCAGTGAATCCAAAGACAAGATGTCTTTCATCAATGATAGATCTGGTGGCCTCCCTGGTGGAATGCCACCATGTACTGAGACATTAATGTAAAGAGTGGAATGTACATATAAATGGACATAATTTTCCCTGTTCTCACTACAAAATCTATTCTCCCTCTTAGGCGTATCAACCTCATGAAATAGACAGGCATGTGTGCTCCTCATCACAGGATGTTGGTCATCCTCCCCATCTCCTCCTTGTATCTCCATAGTTCCACACCTCATCATCAATGGCACATGTAAAGCATGAGTTGTACCTTGATCTCCACATGAGATCCTAGGGACTACCTTGCAAAGATGCAAGCATCCCTCTAGTTGGAGCAAGAGCTCCTCCTTCCTCTACATGAGGTGCTAGATCAACTCCAAAAATGACAACGTTGTTTCACCTAGCCTCCTCAACATGAGTGGGAAACCCTCCAATGATTGGATCCTTTTTTGGAGAAGGGATATTTTTTCCTCCTTGTACCAAAATACAAGATGAAGGTCTTGCCTCCAACAAAGTATAATGCAAGATATCAACCTCCTTTATAGTTCTCTGAAGTGATTTTGAGTCTATGGTCTCCTCCATCACATGCAAGGGTTTTGTTTGTTTAGATGAGTTTGTTTCCTTCACGTGTTTCATAATTATTCCTACCAAATATCTCCATCAAAGTTTTAATGAAACTTTCATAGGAATAAGTATTTGCATTCTTTCAAGTAAAGGACTCAAATAACCACCATGCATAGACCTTACCTCCAAAGTGTAGTGCTACTACTCTGATGGCTTCTGTTAACCCCCTATGAATTTTTTCACAAGCAAACAGGGAGCTAAATTTTTTTTGAGCCTTCAAGGAATGCATTCCCTCTTAAAAAACATCATCCTTGAAGCCTCCTTATGCCTTTTTTCCTTTGATAAATCCTCACTGCTGTTTCCAATTAAAAAGCATCTCTGTTTCAGTGAAGAAAATGCCTAGAAGGCCTCAATTTCCCTTATTTCATCCCCACTAAACCCCTGTTTTCATCACCTTTTTCCCCTCTAAAAATTCCTCCAGAATCCCCTTTTGGCCTTCTAAATCATCCTAAATCCCATTTTAAAGCTTTCAAATACCTTTGTTTGGCTTAAAAACCCCTTATTCTCTTTACCAAATGCCTTCTTTTGGCCTTAAAATGCATTGAAATTAGGCCAAAAGCCCACTTTTTACTTTATAACAGTTAAGCCCATTTTCGGCCAGCCCCCTTAACCAATTCCCCACATGACCCGCTCCCAGAACTAGGCACTAAAGGCCTGGGTGCTAATCACAGTCAGGATATTCGGTGAGCACATTTTCTTTGTTCCATTTGTTTTTCCCCGATGCGAGGTTTTTTACTCTGTAGTCCCTCGCCGCGATCTGAGCCATTGATCTCTTAAGATCTGACGGTCACCGCTAACCCTGAAGCATGACCATCCCTCCTCCATTCACCCCTCTGATCATATTCAGACCGTCAATCTATTTCAAAATCGAACGACTATCATGCGATTACTCGTTGTCGATCGTGCCAATCGCATCGCATTTGACCTCCCTGATTGGAGAGCCCTGATTGAATCTGAGCTGTCCATCCCGTGTGATCCAATGGTCCATAGTCAACTTGATGGCCCACTTCAATCCTGCATCTTCTCATTTCATGCTTTGTCTCCCACCGTCTAATCTTCCCACTCTTGATCCAATGGCCATCATCAATATCGCGCAGTTTTCGCGTCTGAGCTTTAATTCCTGAGAGTTACGCAATATAAGAGGTTTTTACAGGCCACATGTCGTGCAGTGAGGCATATCGTGTGATTTGGGGCATTTTTCTAAACTGCCTTGAAACTGCATGAACCGGCTACTTTCCATATCAAAACCGCCTTTCCTCCTTTGTCCCCGCAGCCTCCATATTTGATCACAGCCATCCATCTAAGCCAGATCAACGACCCACAATTCATCTCGTGTTCCATTCATATTTTTCATCGAGCGACCTTTAGAACTTCATCGTGACATATCATCTGTCGATCTCCTCCTGAGATCTGACGGTCCATATTAAATCACCCTCTGCCCATGACCGGGTCCCACCATTCAAATCCATTTCATATGTTTTTCGTGCATTCCTTTGTATTTTTTTCAAAGGTCCAAACCTCATGTTTTGCATTAAACATCATTTCTCCACTCACATTAAAACTTTAATGTTTATATTGAAGTTTATTTTCATTTTCTCCCAATCTTCCAAATTCATTCCATTAATTAGTCCCCACCGTCGATCATCGCACCCAGATCTGATCGAACGGTCCACAGTCATTTCTCCACCAAACCTCCATCAGAGCATATTTTCTCCATTACACTGCATTTTTCCAGTGCTTTCTCCACTGCAGCCACTGTTCCATAGTTGCGCCACTATTCCTCCAGGCCTCCACGACATTTCTTCTGCCACTCTCTGGATTTTATAATTGGTTTATTTTATTGTGTAGGCTATACAGAGTGGTAAATTCACTCTGTTTTCCATAGTCACAATCACTTTGATTCAAAATATAGAGATGCCATTACAGTAGCAACTAAGCATATCAGTAGCAGGGATTAAAGGTGTTAAAGCCCATAATTTAATATTTGATGCTTTAATCTGTGTTCGAAGGATGAAGATGCAGTTTGAAGACCAATGCACATGAAACAAGCCATATCTATGTATATGTCAGCAGAACGTATTTTCTCAAAAATTACACCTTCCTACAGAAGTCCCCATGTCTCCTCGAGTTCCTAAAAGCCATTTCACTGACAGAAAAGCTTCCAAAGACTGTCAGGACAACAATAATGGAAGTATGGAAACCCGAAAGACCTTTAGTCACCTTACTTGCTTCGGAAGATAGAACAAAGTGCCTTACAACTAGAAAGGACTCTAAAGAAACATCTGAGGTCAATATCGACCTAACAGAGACTCCGAACCAAACTACAGAGTACAACGCAGAGCTATTAAGAAAAGTGGGCATGGATACTTCCTCCACTCTATCTTAATGAATCAATTTAATGTACATCATCTACTCCTGCTACGCAATCTCCTATAAGAACTCCTAAAGAACATATTGTAAAGGTTGTTGTTATTATTGTAGTTGTGGTTGTAGGGATTCATTTTTGACTGTTAGAATAGTTTTGGGGAAAGCAACTGAGTATTTTGTAATGTAGTACGCTGGGAGGAGAAATTTTGGACTGTATCAGCTATTGAGCTTAGCGTATGTGACTAGTTTTGCACATCAATTAATCAAGAAAATTTCACAAGATCCTGGTCTATATTACGAGTGATGTCTCTCTTATTGCATTGTTTTATTACATTATTCATGTTGTCCATTTATTCTTCAATAAGAATCAGTAAATCAAGCTTACGATATGCCCCTGCATGGCACCCTAATGCCCGCTTCTCTTCTTATTTTTGATGTTTTCTACCGATAGTGAATCTAAGAGCATATTCATATAATTTAACCAGTGAAGAAGTGGGTCCAATCCATTCTTTCTAATGTGTGAATTCAGGGTTTTCTGCTTAGTATTTCTTGTTGGGTTTGAGCTAGGAGAATTGGGATACTAGGGATTTGGTGCAAGCCCTGTCCACTGGGGTCCTTTTCAAACAGATTGGCCTTTTAAAGATCCCTTGAGAAGGTGTCAAAGCATTGAAGGTTAAAAGTCCTTCTCTGACCTTAGGCCTAGTTTTGCGTTTAAATATTAAGTGTTTTCCCCTTGAGAGTATGCCGAAGTAGATCTGGAGTTAGATGACCTCTGGTATGATCTTAAGTTGCCCTTTGTGTCTTTCCTTTCACTCCTTATTGTTCCATTCCACCATCTATCTAGAAGGTCCTTTAGTATAGATGACTTTCCCTATGAAAGCCTTGCTTAGTTGTATGCAAGTAATCTCCTTTCATGACTCCATAGCCCAATGGATGGCACATTCCTAACCTACCCTCTTTTATTGAAACATCCTACTACTTCACTCCTTTCATTCCAAAACCTTCTCAGTTGATGATCTCTAAACCAACCCAAAAACCAACCAAATAATTTTAAACCCCCCTTTTGTGCTTCATACCTATCCTAATACCTCATTTCGAGCTTCAAAGACTTATCATTCATTGCTTTATTGGATAGATCCCTCTCTGGGTACAGGAGGGCTAGATCCTAGAGCCCCAAAGTGGTTCTAATGTTGTCCCGTCTTTTGGTCTTTCCAATCTGGCCAAAACACTGGAACTCCAACATAATGGTGACTCCGCTGGGGAACAACTCAGACCAATGCTTTTAGATTGGTATCTAATGCTGATGGTGGACATCAGCCTGTTTCAAACATCCAAATTCATCCACCTGGCAACTCCACACTCTATAATTCCTGATAGACCTAATGAATTCACTGGTAGAAGACTCTGAACTGGTTGAGAAGATGCAGTGACCCTCTTTGTAAAAACATGGATCCAAATATGGACCAAGAAGCAAAGCTAGATGATTTGGAGAATAGATTGATAAATCTGGTGAACAGATTTCGTGAAGTAGTGAAGATGTATGCGGCTAATTTAAATACAAATGTTGATTATTTAGAACAGCCCATGCATTTTATAGAGAAAGAACAAACTCCAAACCTAGACAATGAGAAAGACATGTATGATGATCTGGGTCTAGAGTTTTCTCTTTCTCTAGAAAATGCTCAAGAAGAGGCTCAAGAAGATATCTAGCCTCCAAATCAGTTTGTACAAGAAGCAGAGGACTATTGTTCTTCTATTTGTGTTAAAAAATAAATTCCTCCGTTGACAGAAGAAGAGATGGACTGAATATTAAACACGCAGTCCACCTCTGAAATATGTTATAGAACAAATATGCTTTCTCATTCATCCAATGATTTTGCTGATACAGATCTAGAAAACTCCTCCGTGGATCAAAATGAAGAAAGACCTACTAAGAATCCAGCAAGTTTGATTGGTGACATTGCTTACAAATATGATTTTCCTAGTTATGATCTATTTGATGATGATTGTTTTCAAAGGGAATCTGAGCTTGCAGGACCATCATCAGTAGATTCATGGGAGGAAAATCAGGGCCAGCAACTTCAGAGAAGCAATGAACCAAGTCAACCTAACTATGATACTGATGGGGAAAGTTATGAAAGCATAGTAATAGGTTTAGATTCATTGAATCTTCACTCTGTTACACCTCAGACAATTAGTAGCAATTTGCATCCGAACGAAGATCAGCATCCTTTCATATTAAGGGATGAGAAAGAAAGCAAAGAAGAGATTCTTGAGCATGATAAAAGTAAGGAGCCTTCTCTTGAAAAAGAGGAATCAATGGAACATACCCCTGCTCAAGAATACATGGATATTTTCACAGAGCTTAGCTTATCAGAGTAGAACATATTAGATCTCCAAGAGGACACAACTGCAATATATGATGAGTCCTCCAGTTCAGAAAATGAAGAAGATGAAGGAGATTCTATTTCTTAGGAGAGTCGTATTCTTGATCCAGTGGTAGAAGAAGGAATCCTAGTTGAAGCCTGCCTGCCCAATATCCACAACTAGGTATCATTTCATGATCCTTATGTTTATTTCCTGCAAACATTTGAAGAAGGATCAAAGGTAATTTTGAGAAGCATGTTGCATACAATGAGAAAATTTTTAGAAGCTGCCGTCAAGGTACAAAAAGAGTGGGAGTGGCCCTGCCTATCCAGCATGCTCAAGGAGATGAGCAAGAAAGACTAGCCATGGGATCACTTGATGGATTGGATGCATTAGAAGACAATGTTTGTAAGCTAGACTTGTAAATATGCCCTGTTAGAGTAGGGTAGGTAGGAAAAGCTCAATAAAGCTCAGTCTGTGAGCATTTAGTCAGTTGTTTTAATTTTTGCAAAGTGTCAGTCCATGAGCAGTTTTGTCTTTATGCCATGGTCCATAGCAAGCCAGACAGTCTAATCCTGGCTTCAATATTTTTCAATTTATGTCTTAGAATGTAGAGAAGAAGTCTGCTAGACAGTTTAATCTTAGCAGACATTAGTTTAGGTAGAGAAGTTATGAGGCCAACAGTTTAATCTGGTCTCATGGAGTAATAAGGGTAGCAGTAGAGTAGGTTTATTTTTCCTGTTTGTAAAAAATTGATGATGTAAAGGGTTTTCAAGTCTAAATGTACCCAGAATAAAAAATGTTAGGACTAGTATGGGTAGGTAGTTGTTTGGGAGAGCATTTCTACTGATATGATGTCTTCATGATTTGTGGCAGCTGATCCAAGAAGAAAATGGATGTTTCAAGTACTAGGCATTTGGCCTACTCCAAAGATCATTTTCTAAATTCTTGACACCCTCAAGAAGCTTCAATCCCCATGTGGAGCCACTGTTAGCCCCCTATGAATTTTTTTACAAGAAAACAGGGGGCTAAAATGTTTTTGAGCCTTCAAGGAATGCATTCCCTCTGAAAAAAAATCATCCTTGAAGCCTCCTTGTGCATTTTTTCCTTTGATAAATCCTCACTTTTGTTTCCAGTTAAAAAGCCTCTCTGTCTTAGTGAAGAAAATTCCTAAAAGGCCTCCATTTCCCTTATTTCATCCCCACTAAACCCCTGTTTTCATCACCTTTTTTCCCCTCTAAAAAATTCTCCAAAATCCCCTTTTGGCCTTCTAAATAATCCTAAATCCCCCTTTAAAGCTTTCAAATACCTTTGTTTGGCTTAAAAATCCCTTATTCTCTTTACCGAATGCCTCCTTTTGGCCTTAAAATGCATTGAAATTAGGCCAAAAACCCAATTTTTACTTTATAATAGGCTAAGACCCTTTTCAGCCAGCCCCCTTAACCACTTCTCCTCATGACCCATGCCCAGAACCAAGTGCTAAAGGCTTGGGCACTAATCGCAATCGGGATATTTGGGGAGCGCATTTTATTTGTTACGTTTGATTTTCCCTGATGCGAGGTTTTTTACTCTGTAGTCCCCCACCGCGATTTGAGGCATAAATCTCCTAAGATCTGATAGTCACCGCTAACATCACAGAGCACCCATCCCTCCTCCATTCACCCCTCTTATTGTATTCAGACCATCGATCTATTTCCATATCAGATGGCTATCAAGCGATTGCTCGTCGTCGATCGTGCCAATCGCATCGCATTTGACCTCCCCAATTGGCGAGCCCCAATTAAATCTGAGTCATCTGTCCCATGTGATCCAATGGTCCATAGTGAACCTAATGGCCCACTTCACCTGTGCATCTTCTCATTTCACACTCCGTCTCCCACCATCCGATCTTCCCACTCCTGATCCGACGGCCATCATCAATATCGCACAGTTTTTGTGTCCGAGCTTTAATTCTTGAGAGTTACATGATATAAATGGTCTTTATAGGTCATGTGTCATGCACCGAGGCATATTGCGTGATTTGGAGCAATTTTATAAAAAACCTTGAAACTGCACAATAGCGGCTGTTTTCCATATCAAAACCACCTTTCCTCCTTTGTCCCCACAACCTCCATATTTGATCACAGCCGTCCATCTGAGCCAGATCAACGACCCAAAATGCATCTTGCGTTCCATTCTTATTTTTCGTCGAGCGACCTTTAGAACTTCATCATGACATCTCAGCCATCGATCTCCACCTGAGATCTGATGGTCCATATTAAATCGCCCTCCACCCATGACCAGGTCCCACCATTCAAATCCATTTCATATGTTTTTCGTGCATTCCTTTATATTTTGTTCAAAGGTCCAAACCTCATGTTTTTCATTAAACATCATTTCTCTGATCACATTAAAACTTTAATGTTTATATTGAAGTTTATTTTCATTTTCTCCCAACCTTCCAAAGTCATTCCATTAATTAATCCCCATCGTCGATCATCGCACCTAGATCTGATCGAATGGTCCACAGTCATTTCTCCACCAAACCTTCATCAGAGCATATTTTCTCCATTACACTGCATTTTTCCAACGTTTACTCCACTGCAGCCACTGTTCCATAGTTGCACCGCTATTCCTCCAAGCCTCCACGACATTTCTTCCACCACTCCCTGGATTTTATAATTGGTTTATTTTATTGTGCAGGGTATACAGAGTGGTAAATTCACTCTGTTTTCCATAATCATAGTCACTCTGATTCAAAATATAGAGATGCCATTACAGTAGAAGCTAAGCATATCAGCAGCAAGGATTAAAGGTGTTAAAGCCTGTAATTGAATATTTGATGATTTAATCTGTGTTCGAAGGATGAAGATGCAGTTTGAAGACCAATACACATGAAACAAGCCATATCTATGTATATGTCATCAAAACGTATTTTCTCAGAAAGTACACCTTCCTACAGAAGTCTCCATGCCTCCTCGAGTTCCTAAAAGCCATTTCGCTGAGAGAGAAGCTTCCAAATACTGTCAAGACAACAATAATGGAAGTATGGAAACCCGAAATACCTTAAGTCACCTTACCTGCTTCAGAAGATAGAACAGAGTGCCTTACAGCCAGAAAGGACTTTAAAGAAACGTCTGAGGTCAATATCGACCTAACAGAGACTCCGAGCCAGACTACAGAGTATAGTGCAGAGCTATTAAGAAGAGTGGGTGTGGACACTTCCTCCACTCTGTCTTAATGAATCAATTTAATGTACATCATCTACTCCTTCTACCCAATCCCGTATAAGAAATCCTGAAGAACATATTGTACAGGTTTTTTTTTTGTTGTAGTTGTAGTTGCAGGGATTCATTTTTTACTATTAGAACAGTTTTGGGGGAAGCAACTTAGTAGTTTTTAATGTAGTAGGCTGGGAGGAGAAAGTTTGGACTGTATCAACCATTGAGCTCAGTGTATGTGACTGGTTTTACACATCAATTAATCAAGAAAATTTCACAAGATCCTGGTCTATATTACGGGTGATGTTTCTCTTATTGCATTGTTTTATTACATTATTCATGTTGTCCATTTATTCTTCAATAAGAATCAATAAATCAAGCTTAGGATATGCCCCTGCATGGCACCCTAATTCCTAATGCTCTTCTTATTTTTGATGTTTTCTGCTGATAGTGAATCTAAGAGCATATTCATATAATTTAACCAGTGCATATGTGGGTCCAATCCATTCTTGCTGATGTGTGAATTCGAGGTTTGCTGCTTAATAGTTCTTGTTGGGTTTGAGCTGGGAGAATTGGGATACTAGGGATTTAGTGCAAGCCCTATCCACTGGGGTCCTTTTCAAATGGATTGGCCTTTCAAAGATCCCTTGAGCAAGTGTCAAAGCATTGAAGGTTAAAAGTCCTTCTCTGACCTTAGGCCTAGTTCTGTGTTTAAATCTTAAGTGCTTTCCCCTTGAGAGTATGCCAAAGCATATATCGAGTTAGATGACCTCTGGTCTGATCTTAAGCTTCCCTTTGTGTCTTTCCATTCACTCCTTAGTGTTCCATTCCACCATCTATCTAGAAGATAATTTAGTATAGATGACTTGCCCTATGAAAGCCTTGCTTAGTTGTATGCAATTAATATCCTTTCATGACTCCATAGCCCAATGGATGGCACATTCCTAACCTATCCTCTTTTACCAAAACATCCCACTGCTTTTCTCCTTTCATTCCAAAAACTTCTGAGTTGATGATCTCTGAACCAACCCAAAAACCAACCAAATCATTTTAAACCCCCCTTTTGTGCTTCATACCTAGCCTAATACCTCATTTCGAGCTTCGAAGACTTATCATTCTTTTCTTTATTGGAGAGATACCTCTCCAGGTCCAGGAGGGCTAGATCCTAGGGCTCCAAAGTGGTTCTGATGTTGTCTGGTCTTTTGGTCTTACCAATCTGGCCAAAACACTAGAACTCCAATAGCTTCATCTTCGGAAATCTGATGCTGCTGTAGGAAGGTGTCTAGCTCTTCCACCCAAGCCCTGGCTAAACATGTAGGGGACCCATTAAAGATAGATAGAATAAATCTATACATATTAAGTTTCTTGCTCCTCCTCACCATTATCTTGAAAAAATCCGGAAAAGTAATATGATCTCTAAACTTTTGAGTTTGAGATTCATACTCATGCAAGAAACCACTAAGAGTCCCTCTCTTTGGCATTCCTCCTTCTTCTTTCTTCCTTATGGAAAAACTTGCCATGTGACTGCAATGTGCATCATAGGGTGTGGCTTCATGCTCACACTCCCCATAAGAAAATCTAGAGTTTGACTCAGTTTCAAACACTCTTAGAGATTTTGTACATATCTCCCTCCCTATCTTCTTGAAATATTCATGAATGTTCTGTACAGATCTTGGAATAAGCTTTGTAAGCTTAACTTCCTTCCTCTCTCCACATAACGAAGTCTTCATCTTCTCTTTTCTTGATAGCATAATGGCTGAGATCCACAGGCTGAGCCAATATTATGCTCTGATACCACTGTACTATCCCAAATTAGGGAATTCCTTCAACAATGAGAATATCTCAAGATATTCTAAAGTTGGAGATCCAGCAATATGAAAACACAAAAATGGAGTAGCAGTGACACTCAACTCATAGAAATGTGAGAGAAATCCATAGCCATATTATTAAGTAATATCAGCAACAAATGAAATACAATATCTTGAGGAAAATGTTACTCAAGATAAGCAAGGCTCAGCCTCAAGATATAAGTACATAAATCATGATAAAACACTGCTACACAAGTGTGCCCAAGCTATGACTGTGCATTTTTATAAGATCAATTGCATGCTAACACATGTAAAATACATGGATATACAAATATATGGCCCATACAACATTGGGAGTGAAGATCTCAGCTCGCAAAGGCTACCTGATGTCAATCCTGGAAGGATTGGCTTTAATATACAAAATATGAAAAATGTTGGAGTTGTTGGGTAGTAGCTAGAACACATAAAATAGAACTGGATGGATATGGTTGAAGATGATGCCCTAAATGAACATGCCTCCTCCAATGGATCTATAAAGTGAAAGTTTGATCCCTTCACCAAAGATCACCCCCTCCAAACATATCTGCAAAGCCCCACAACAAATACTCTATGAAAATAACACAGTTACTGAAGAAAAATATGTTGTAGGGGCAAGGGGATGATTTGGCCTGGTGCCAAGATTTGAAATAAGCCCTGAAACCTTCCTCACTAGCTTCCCAAAAGAATGGAGACTCCCTCTAAAAATTAGCTCCATAAATGGTGTTGAGGTCCTCCACTACAACACCCTACAACAAAAATGTTACACTTGAGAAAAAATAATGCTATAGCTAGAGGAGGTGGCTTTGGCCTTGAGCCAAGAAAAGTGGAGAATGAAGAACAATCCCTCAAGAGGAATCTCAAGAAGGAGAAGGAATCCTAGACAGTAATTCCCCCGACAACTCTGCTAAATAGTAGGAGAATGTACAATGTCTGCATAGATAATGAAATTAGTAATCCATAGCATGAGAAACAATGGCTGCCTTGCCCTCCTTTTAAACAAGTGAAGGCCCCCTATCCATGGGTCCCACTCCTTTTAGGGTTTCCTCCACCAAATAACCCTCTTCCCATTGATTCTGTGCTATTTCTCTAAGTGTTATCCACCTCTTATCCCAGCGTTGTTGAATTGGTCAAACTTGATCTTGTCCACTTGAAAATGACCCTGTTCACACATGAGGGTGTGAAAAATGGCTCCAACGATGATCCCATTTCATACTATGAAGGATTTCATTGAGATTATCATTATGCGTGGGCATCCTTACCCATTTATTCTTCTCTTGGGTGAAATCAACAAAAATTAATATTCCAAATTATTGTAGGAAAATTTTGGAATATTACACTTAACCTTAACCTTAACCTTAACTTGACCCTTGACCTAACCTTAACCTTAACTATAACCTAACCCTAACCTTGACCTTAACTTTACCCTTAACCTTGACCTTAACCTTAACCTTAACCTTGACCTTGACGTTAACTGGAGCAACAAAGTTGTAATCTTGTTGACTTAATCGTAAAATACACGAGGTATTGTAATAATAATATATTATATATAAAATGTATAAAAGATGATGATGATAAAATTTTACAATGAGGCCGTGCTTATATACCTATGCAGGTGTCCTTTCATGAATGGGAATTTCTTTTAGACATGCCCTTTCACTAACTCAATGACTACTTACATAATCCCTATTTAACTATTAATAACTATATTTATTATATTTCTTATGAATTATATTCAAAACATTTCCTTCCGCTCGAAAAGCTTTGTCCTCAAAGCTTAATTTTTTGACAATTTTCTTCACTTGAGATTATCTTCTTGGCATATGTCATTCACCACTGGTACCTTATCTTGCAGAATTCTCCCGTAATGTTGTCTTTGAAACTAGGGTTTTTGTAATTTTTTTTAATTAATTAATTAATTAAATTAATAAATTTGTTTTTAAATTAAATAATAATAATTCATTATTATTATTATTATTTATAAATTATATAATTATAATTTACATATATTATAACTTTTAATTATGATTAAATTGAAACTGTCCACCGTATAACACGTTTGTTCGTTAAACCTATTTGTAACCTCTTTTTACCACTCATTCTTATCCAACCCAAAAACCGCAGCTTCTGGTGCGGGAGATTTCTTCACATTTCATAAACTGAAGTGCCACTAGATCAAAACAGAAAAATCCACAATCGTGAACAGGGTCATGGTATAGAGGATAAATATGAATCTCGTCGCGATTGATGAACCTAGCCTGAGCAACAATAGGTTCCGGCTTGACCATATAGCGGTTGGTGGGAATGATCCCACGTGTTTTGTTAACAATGAAAGCTGTGTCATTGCTACTCCCCTCAATATATGTATCAAAAGACCGAGTGGAAGTGGCTCGAAGCACTACTACCACGAATTGGAGCAACAAAGCTGTAGCAACATAGAAGAATCATCTGGCATCACATTCCCTTGAAAAATTTGTGCCTGAAGAACCAGACTAGGTTCATTTGTTTCAGAGACTAGATTAGGTTCATTGCTTTGAGAGACTGTTATGAATATTTTATTAATTATTAGTTAGATATAGTTATATTAGGTTTTATTAACTGAAAGGGCATGATCAAAGATCATGCCTCTTCACCAAGGGACACCTTGAGGCTATATTTAAAGCCCAGGCAATCCCTCATTGTATTCATCTCTTATCTTCATCATCAATAATATATATTTATCAAGTTTACCAGAGTTTTTACACTCCATTGGTATCAGAGCCATCGCTCTTCGGGATCTGTGTGATCACCTAGGAATTACAGAATTCCAGAATTGCAGATTTTTTTTAAAAACAAGTGAAAATTTACTTTCCAAACTGTTTAGCAGTCATTTCAGAATTTTAAATTTTGCAATTGAAGACGCCAGCAGTCTAAAAAAGTGCAATATTGTGGTCCAAAAAATCTCGGTGAAGAATATACATACAAGGCACAGAAGCAAAACAAAAGGTCGAGGAGAGGAAGCTTAAGGATAATTCTAAATTTTTGTTTGGATAAAAAAATCTTGATGAAATAAGTCTCTCGGATCTGTTGCTGCTGCACCTAAATTGCAGACCTGCAACCCTCAGATTCTGCAACTCTCACAGACACCTGCAATTTCGGCCTGTTGCAGACTTCGGATCTCAGACAGCAGGATGATCGACTGAAAAAAAACTCGGACTGCTGGCTAATATTGTATACACCTCGGAGCTGTGATAAGTTACCTATTGTAGAAGCCCGAAATTTCAGTGACCTATTAGTAAGTGTGGTGCTCAGATTTTCAGTCTTGTAGCTCGGACTTGAGACTGCATTCATCCACCAAACTGAGGAAAGTGGGTTCGGTGTTGCATTAAGTCGAAAATTTTCAGCCTTAAGATCTGACCTCACCTTAGTCTTAAGATCAGATTACAGATCTTCTTGATTACTTTGGCTCGGACCTAGATCATCACTACAGCTGCCTGTGGGAAACAACAAATTGAGAGCATTTTTTTGTGGAGCTCGGAACAGTGAAGACTATCACTCGAACTTGGGAGCTTAAATATTTGCCTCAGAACTGTGCTTATCAACTTGTGGAGAAGTTTTATTGTTTTGGTATATTCAGTGTTAAAGAATTCAGACTTAAAGACAGAAGAACAGTGCTGTGAAATAACTTGTGGTCTAGAGCTTGGACATATGTAATAACTAGCCTACAGGAGTTCGGATTTCTGCCAAAATTCAGATCTGTGTACGCGAATAGAATCTGAATTGTATATACAGTTCACTACTATATGTTATCACTGCCATACGTTTTCCACACGCTATACACTTCCCTGACTGTACAACCCTGCACCTCATTCCGCCTTTACCCGTCCACCGTTTTCTGCACTCCGTCCCATACAACCTGTTCCGCTGTCCGCCGTCATAGTCGTGACACTGCCGCAGTAACACAGTGTTGTTATCCACGTCAAACATCGTGAATGGTCGTAGGGTCAAACGGTGTGTCGTTGCAAACCGAACGGGCACAAACAATTATCACGGAACGATTTTTTTTTTAATTATATAAAATATATAATATATAGTTCAATTAATAATTATAATTATATATATATATATTATAATTACATAATTCATTTATATATATAATTCTCATTTAATAATTATATATATATATATAATAATTATATAATTAAATTATATATATTATATAATTTTTAATTAAAAATTATATATATATAATAATTATATAGTTTAAAAAAAAAATATTATTAATTAATTAGTTAATTAAATATTAATTAATTAATTAATTAAATATTAATTAATTAATTTTAAAGAAAAAAGAAGAGAGAAACTGGCAGAAAGATATTCCCCACCTCATACACGCTCGATGTCGTCGTCAATGTCAATGGTGGAATTCCAAAAGAAATTGGGAGATCTTGAGAAGCAAATCAATAACAATTCCGAAGAATTCGGAAAAAGATTAGTCAATCTGGAAGGTATAGTTTCAGGGCACTCCAACGACATCAAAAAAATCCATGATACAACAAATCGAATAGAAAGACAAATGTGGCTAAATCATCACGAGACCACAGAAGCAATGAACAATATGACAGAACTCTTCAACAAGATAAATGATAAAATAGATAAGTTGAGTCAAACACAATCCCCAATATCTCCTAACTTGGAACAAAATCAACAAAACAATTCCGCAGATTCAGGGAACTCAGATGAGCATCAGGAAAAAAATGATTTCCCACATCACCATGAAAATACATATGTTTATAAACAACAAAATGTTCCATCCCCAGAATTGAACGAAACATGTGAAGCAACCAACACATCCGAAGCCACTGATATAACACCGGAAGCTGTTGAGGCCTTCGGTGATGAAGCACATATGGTGGTTAAGAACGAAGCGTTTGATGATGAGAAGAAGTTGCATCAAACAATAATTGTTGGTAACTTACCTCTAAATCTAAAAAGGAGTCACAAAAAATCACCAGAAGAACAAGGAATAGTTGGGAAACATGAAAAAGTATTCCAAGATCTACCCATAAAAGTGTCTTCCAATAGGAAAATCAAACATCCAATAAAATTCAAGACAGTATCCAACTCTGTCGATATCAAATATTTTCACTGTCCACATCACCAACAGACGGAGCTCGAGAATATGCTTCACGATCTTTTTAAAATGTGGGAAACAAGAGCTCATCGCTTGAGAAAACTAGACATTCGTCAACATTGTCCATTATTACGTATGCTTTGAGGACAAAGCATCTTTAAGAGAGGGGCAATGTTATGAATATTTTATTAATTATTAGTTAGATATAGTTATATTAGGTTTTATTAACTGAAAGGGCATCATCAAAGATCATGCCTCTTCACCAAGGGACACCTTGAGGCTATATTTAAAGCCCAGGCGATCCCTCATTGTAATCATCTCTTATCTTCATCATCAATAATATATATTTATCAAGTTTACCAGAGTTTTTACACTCCAGAGACTAGACCATCCTCCAGGATGAGAGCTCCAACACGATGCAGGTCGATGGGATCAATATCTTTACTTAGCTAGAGCCGGGGTTCAGGCCTCTCAGTTCCTTTTCCAAGATTCCCTATCAGGTGAATCCTCGACAACTAGAGATTCCAAGTTCAAATTTCCCAGACAGGAGGACCCTTCCTCGAAACTGGCTAATAAGAGTTCCTCATCGTTCCATCCGACCATTGCAGCTACCGACCTGAAGCCAGGACTAAGAATATTCTCTCAAGCCTCATTCAAAAGCACAGAGTGGGCAATCATAAATACTCCTCTGCCTCGTCCTCCTCTTATATCCTCATTGCCTCTTGTTCAAATATCGATAACTTCTGAAACCTCTGTTTTCTCAACAACCTCCTCCTTACCCTCTACAGCTTCCACAATCTCAGGACTCATCGGCAGGGTTTCTTCTTCATTTCTCTCTGTAATTCCAAGCTTTCCTCTTGGTCGTCCATGGCTGACTTCTTTGATAGACAAACACATTATTGTGAGGTGTCTTCGTGTTTGAATTTTTTCCAATCTGCAAGCTTGAGTTCGGACTGTTGGGTGGAAGTATCTTGTTGTAATTTCATTTATCTTTTATCAATCCAAATTCTATCAAAATGTGTGAGACGCGATAATGCATTGGCACTTCCAAATTTCAAAGCTACAACAGTTTCATCTTACAACCGAAGCAAAAGGCACATAACACTCAGATAAAGATGAACATAAATATCTATTGTCATAACTGAAACATTAGTCTTACTCTTTACACATACATATTTGCCTAACATATCCACTCGATCAAGTACAAAAAGACCGGAACCACTTTCAACAATAAGACCTTTAACAAATGCATAGATCCATCTATCATTTCCTTTGCCGCATAAATTAAATTGGTGTCCAGTATTCTACTACTTCTAGAGGCAATCCGTTGTGGTGATTTTCCAAAATCAATATAAACTGGGCATGTTTTAATGTTTGGACTTAGTTTTAAATGGACCATTTGGAAATTTTCTCTATGGAAAGGTACATCTTCTTGATGAATATTATCTTTGGTAGCAATTGAAACCTTTCCATCAGCTAGACCCAACAGCAAAATTTTACTTTCCTGGCATACATTACTTGCATCACTATCCATGGGGAAACTTTCACTAGGAGATTTTGGTTTGTATCCTAATGGTAAAAGCTTTTAATCCTTGGAATCAACACCACGCATAGGAGAAACTTCACTAAGAGGTTTTTCTTCTTCAGTTGTTTTCTGTAACTCATTTGTTTTTGGTGGAAATATTTCAACCTTCGAAACTACATTCCCATACTTTTCTTCTTCTACTGAAGAATCATTTTCATATTCATCATTATCTTCACAAATATCTTCTTCTTTTTCTAAATCGGCTGAATTGTTTTATTTATATGTCCAATATTAGGAAAAACTGGTTCTTCCGTTAGATTAATCTTGTCCAAAATGGTGATTATCTTCTGCATTTCTTTGTTATGATTGTCTATGGCCTCTATATGGTTTAGCCAAATTTTTCTTTCTATCAGATTTGTTGTGTCTTGAAGTTTTTTAATGTTGTCAGAATTTCCTGTAACCTTATCCTTAAGATTGGTTAATCTTCTAGTGAATTTATCGGAATTATTGTTGATCTTACTCTCAAGATAGATCAAATTTTTGTTGAAATATTCCATCATCATTGATGAAGACATCGAGCGGCTGTGATTTTGAGGCACCGCATGTAACAGCTAAAGGTAGCCAACAGTGGCATAGGTCCTTCCTTCCAAGCGAGAAGATCGCAGCTTTGATACCAAATGGAGCAACAAAGTTGTAGGCTTGTTGACTTAATCGGAAAATACACAAGAGGTATTGTAATAAATAACATATTATATATAAAATCTATTAAATATGATGATGATAAAATGTTACAATAAGGCCCTATTTATATACCTACGCAGGTGGCCTTTCATGAATGGGCATGTCTTTTAGACATGTTGTTGGGGCCCTTGTTTTGAAATTAAACAGCTTTTGAGTTGTGGCTAGTATGTGGTGGGATGCAACCATGGTAGGCAGAGAGATGTCAAGGTTGCGATGGAGTAAAGGACAGGTGGTATGGCTGTTGCGAGAGAAAGCACAAATGGCAGAAGAGCGTGGTAGGAAACAAGCAGTAGAACTTGCGATTAACAAAAAGAAACAGAAGACAGCCAAACAAGAAGAAAGGAAGGACTATTAGTCGCACTGGTAGTAGAACAAATAGGTAGTTGACCAATGGAAAGAGAAGGTTGGTGTAGACAGGATCAGGAAACAAGGGTCGTAGGAGAGCTCTAATTTTTTTTCTCTGTTCTCTATCCTTCTGTATCTCTATGTTTCTCTCTATCCAGTAGGACCACATTCTATTCTGTTCGAGCTCATGCTAAGGAGCCTTGTAATAACTTGTTGCTGATAGTTGATTTATAATATAATCAGAGGTTGCTATTTTGGGTATCTGTTGTGGTATGGAATGAATGGTTTCACTTGTAATTTTAAATTTGATTTGTTATAAGTTTGAATGCAGTCCTAAGAGATATCTTTCATGGAACATTGCGTTTGTTTAGACCTTTTTCATAGTTCTGATTTCTTCATGCCACTCTCATCATGTTGATACCAATCTAATCCCCATATTATTAAGGTTGCGGCACGCCTCGGGTGAGACTCTCGGCTCCTTGAAGCAAGGTGAAAATGCCGACATGGTGCTAGAATATAGCGGAAACCCTTGTTGGCCCTTAACCTGAACCCAAGTCTTATCTGTGAGACCTATTTTCTCGCCAAAAAATAGTTCCGTTGCTGAGACTCGAAATTTGATTTGGGAGCTAGATCATGGTATCTCGGATATTCGAGAGAGAAATATGAAGCTGGTGGGATAATCACCTAGTTCAGTTCATCACTCAGCAAGCTGAGCTGAGATGACAAAAGGAGAAAACGATCAAAATTCTGGTTCTATTTTCTGACTCTACCAGTGATATCTACGAAATA
The DNA here is from genome assembly GCA_034641835.2 of Pinus albicaulis. Lineage (NCBI taxonomy): Eukaryota > Viridiplantae > Streptophyta > Pinopsida > Pinales > Pinaceae > Pinus > Pinus albicaulis. Next base: position 543,165,130 of record CM076570.1, read on the forward strand.
TTCTGGGGAAACTTCTCAGAATAACTCTATAACTGGTTGTGGAGGCTTCAAATCAAGGCAACGAAATAAAATTCAAAAAAAATCAGTTGCAAGTGGGTGCACGGAGATCTGGTGGCCCTTTTGTTGATGAGGTAAATCCCCTCTATAGATAGAGGTGATCCCAGTAGCCCTAGAGTGGGTATAGCCACAAACGAGACACGATATGACATCAACTCCTAGTTAAGAATGGAAAAATAAATGGTATATAACTTACCGTAGGTCCTGCGCTGTTGTGTCGTCTGAATGAATGGCTGCCTCTCGCTCCTGATTCGATAGATCACAATCCGCTCGTTCTCACACCCGCATACCTGTACATACACAATAAATGAAGTCGATACACAACATAATACTTCGCATTCCTAAATATCAATCAGTCAAAGAAGACTAAATTAAATGTGTCAAATAAACATAACACACAGATGGAATCAATACCATAGTCGAGTATCTTGATTTAAAGAAGGAAGAGTACAACCAGACTTCGACGTTGCGATCTCCTCCAACAGGGTTCCAGCGAAACATGTTTCACAAATATTGTTGAGAATTTAGATGGGGCTCTCTCTATGGGATCCTCCTTGGTTCAACCTTCTCTATAGCGATTACTCAGCTATAATATCTCTTCTCCAAGTTCAACTTCTTGGCTATATGTTCAGCTCTAGCTTTGTAAAGAGAGAAGGCCAGTTTATATAAAGGGAGAAGGAGAGGTTAGGATTAATATAACCATGGGGGGAGTCCTATCCTCTAATAATGTTCCATCAACCATTTCCTAAAGGAAGGGATTCATGGCTTATCGAGTTAAATACTTGCAATGAGTCATTCCTGAGGTGGTTGAAGGAAACTTCCACCTCCAATTTGTTAAAAGCATTCCCAAAAAGGTTGGCGTGGGTACAACAAAGAGACAGAGCACTATCCAGCGTGATCTCTAGTGCAAATATTCCCCATTGGCGTGAGGGGTGAACTGGCTACACACGCTAATGCCAAAACATAGGTTTTTGAGTGCTTTATGAGGAAATTTTCGATAGGAAGAATCATGCCCTTATGTAGAAGGATGAAAAGAATGTATTTGCAAATTTTGACACTACTCATAGGTCGCGGGAAAGACCCTCCAATATGCAGGGCGAGGGATTGCAAGGATGGTGACAAAATTCTATGTAATATATGCTCCCTAATGCATGAGGTCCGAGAGAGAGGGACGGGTGAAATGCTTTATGAGAACGTGTTTGACCAAAACACTGCTATTGGAAAACCTGCAAGTACGAATACAACCGATACATCTAATATATGACATGTGGCATGGGCGCAGCCATCCATAAGAGAGTATATAAGCAATGAGATCCAAGGTATGGACATAACCATCTAGCAGTAGGGATCAATAAATAGACTTAGGTATGGTCGCAACCATCCAATCAAAGGAGTCATACAATGTCATAATATCCACAAATAACCCACAGCCTGGATTTCATCAGACAAAACCCATGGTCTTGCGCTCCATCTCAACCCGAACATAGTACAAATTCAAGCATGCAAATATGCGAGCTAAAGTCGAACATGCAAGAACATCATCTGATTACCAGCCAATGATGAAAGCTATTAACAGACACGAGAGAAACCACCAATAATGAAAATGGCTCTGAAGGTAAAAAATGTACAATCCACGGCATGTGAACAGTGATTTGACGTTGAACACCCATAGATTCAATCGATCAAAGGCCAATGATGTGGACCTTACGTCGAGTGTGAAGAACCTGCCATTGAGGCATGCAGGCTCCAAGGTACCTGAAGGGAGTCTCTATATCAGCTTCCTGGATAATGAGCTGGAGTCGGCAGGAAGTGACCTTGATCAAAGGTGGGCCATAATGTTTCCCACATCATCGACACGATATAGAGGAATATGATGTTTGTGAATCAAGACCAACAGAGAATCAGAGGGAGGTTGAAAAATACAGAGGCAAACTTCTCTTAAACATATCGGTGGCACGACACTGGATTTGGCAGTATTTGACATCAAGGGATATGAGGTCATGGTGATGTGGTGAAGAGCAGATGAGTGGTTAAAAGAGATTACCCAAACCCATGGAGGTAAGCAGATAATGAGATTAGATGTCCCCAACCTGACACGAATGCAGACAAGTGCCATGTTCAAGAGTGACATACTGCCAACACGACTACAATCTTGGTTCCATTTTCCCCCACCATTTCTGGCGAGTAGCACAATTATTTTTGAAAACAAGCTTGAAGGGGATATCATGTGCTTGCAATGTAAGTTTTTCCTTCGGACAAATCCAACCTAGTACATTTTACGAGCCCTAGGAACGAGGAACTTGAGTAATGTCATGACAATAGAGTCTGATGTCATCAATTTTTAATGAGTTTGATAAAGGAATAACTCGACATATTTTCATATTTAGAGAGTTTGAAAAGAAGGTGGAAGAGAAAACTCCAACAGTCCCTTTTCGTAAATAGTCCCTCAGATCCAAAAGGGTAGAAAATTGTGTCTGAGAGAACCTCTTAGTCACAATTAACTAAGGTATTCCTTTTTCGTAAATAATCTATCCCAGCCCGAAAAATGGGTAAACATATACTGGGTAGATATCAATTCACAGCCAAATTAACGAGCTAAAAACAACAAGTGACTCAGTGATCTTTTCAGTTTTAGAGAGTCAGAAAAGAGCTGAAAGGTGACTCCTCCGGGAGGAACAAGTAGTATTAAGGGTATCTACTGGTTCCGGTAATGGTGGAACTGCTTAGAATAGGTAAAGGTCAAGAGGCCGTTTAACAATACCACTCATTGCAGTGGTTCCTCGGGAATGGGTAAAACAATCAAGTGAAGGCGTATGATCAGACGAGTATATGGGGACAATGGAATGAGAGAACCAAGGCTCATCTAGAAAAATGGGCTGATAAAATGGAAATCACGAGAGGTAAAATAAGAATGGTTTCATTTTTACGCAACCTTGAAATCAAGAAACTCTTCTTGAATTTGGTTTCATTTTTACACAAGCTTGAAATGGAAAAAAAACTATGCTTGAAATGTTTACATGCCCCCAGCATGGTGACTCAATTCGAGGTACATGCCCCCCAAGCTTCAGTTCATTCACCAGAGTAGACTGCTAGTTACTGACAGGTGGATGGAATGAAGGTTCAATTATGAGACCAAGAGAAAGAATCGACTAGGATTTTACGAGATCTAATCAAAGACAAAAATTGAATGGGAATGTGTTTCATTGTTTTAATGAGGTTGACACATTAAAAGAACTATCCTCATGACATCTTGTTTCATTTTTTAGGGAGCTTGACACAAGGAAACGAACTATGCTCCGACAAACTTGTTTCATTTTTTAAGGAGCTTGACACAAGAAAATGAACCATGCTCCGATGACCTTGTTTCATTTTTTAGGGAGCTTGACACAAGAAAATCAACTATGCTCCAATGAGCTTGTTTCATTTTTTAAGGAGCTTGACACAAGAAAATGAACAGTGATCTGTTGAGCTTGTTTCATTTTTTAAGGAGCTTGACACAAGAAAAAAACTCTGCTCCGATGACCTTGTTTCATTTTGTTAGGTCCCTATATCACTAGTATAGTCCCTTATTATGGTTATTTTAACCCCCTTATTGTTATTATTGAACCCTTGTAACCCCCATTTTGTTATTATTGTGCCCTTAAATTATTATTGTTAGGTCGGCTAGGATTACATTGTGGCCCACTAGGATTACATTATGGCCCCATGGACTCCTATATATAGAAAGGAGGTTTTGTGTATTGTATCATCCAAGAATTGTTCATTTATTTAATGTATTGGAGGTTTCCCCCTAGAAGTGGCTTATTTCTAAGGCGTTTATATCTTTTTTCTTATATTTTTGGAGCTGGTTACACAACATTTGGTATCAGAGCTTTGGATTCTAGGGTTTCGCTGCTCCAAACAGGTCATCGTGGAATTTTCACTATAACTTTTTTTCTACAAAGCTTCAGAAGCTGAAATTTTTAGGGTACGCAGCTGAAATCTTGAAGAAGTTTTTCTAAAAATTTCAGAGCTTGGTTCGCAATATTTTCGGAGATATGATCTGTGGAAGTTAGGTCTTTTTTCAGGCTCCTAAACAGGTCATCGTGGAAATTGCGCTATAACAAAATTTATACGAAGGTTAAGAATCTGAAATTCATATGGTGCGAAGCTGAAATCGTGACGAAATTTGTCAAAAAATTTCAGAGCTTGGTTCGCCATATTTTTGGAGATATGATCTATGGAAGGTAGTGCTTTTTCAGGCTCCTGAATTTCATCTCAAAGAGGTGATCGTGGGAAAAGTTCAATAACTCTCTCTCTGGGCATTGGATTGGAGTGCCGTAAAAATTGGTTGCAATTACACGGACCTAAGTTTATTTGCTATCAATTTCAGAGACTAAGGAAGAAAAAGGGACACGTGGCAAGCCGTACAAGTTCGCTCTACTGAATCAGTCCAAAATTGGGTCATTGTGGGAGATTGAAAATAACTTTGTCTTGAAGAATCCAAATCAGATCATATCTGTGGCATTTGAAAGACAGTTCAAAAGGCTACTACAGAAGTGAATTTCAGATATTGAAGATTCTCAATTACATAGATAATTCAATTTCAATACAGAGCTCCTAAAAAGCAAGTAAAAGGTGTGTATTTTTTTCCGAATTGCATAAGTCTTGTTTGAAGAATCAAGTTGAATTGATTCCAAGGGAATATTGTAGAATAGATATTAGTATTGGATTCTAAAATGGCCCCTAAAAAGAATTCAACTCCCATTAAGCCTTTAGAAGGCTCTACGGTGACTCATGAAGATGAAGAATGGCAACATGACATATCAAAATTACAAGAGCAAGTGCAACAAATTTCGCTCTCGCAAAGAACAACAAAAAATGAGATGGAAGTTTTGAAGAAAGGCATGGAAACTAAGATGGATGGTTTGAAGAAAGGCATGGAAGCTAAGATGAATGGTTTGGAATCTAAGATGGATGGCATGGAAGTGGGCATGGAAGCTAAGATTGATGACATGGAAGCTAAGATCATGAAAACATGAAAGACAACATGGAAAACATGAAGAATGATCTAAAAGCATACATGGAAGGCTTGATGACAAGCTTAAAAAAAGAAACAATTCCTAATGGCGGAAATATAGTAGAAGAACCTCATGATGAGAACAAAATAAATGTTAATCGTGATTTCATAACCTATAATGTTGGCGAGAAGAACCACCATATTCCAAAAATGGATATGAGGAAGTTTGATGGAAAGGATCCTGTAACATGGATACTACAGATGGAGCAATATTTTGATCTCCATAACGTGCAAAACACACAAAAGGTACGCATTGCAACTTTACATTTAGAACAAAATACGTTTGTATGGTATCGATGGCTTTGCTCCCGTAAAAAAATTGTCACTTGGTCAATTTTTACAGAGGAAATGATAGCACATTATGAGGATACAAAGAGCAACACCTTCTTTAGCCAATTGATAAATCTCAAACAAAAGGGTTTAGTGGGGCGGCACATTGAGGACTTCCAAAAATTGAATATAAGGGTAACTGATATTCCAGAGGAACACAGGATTGATCTCTTCATAGGCACTCTAAAGGATAACATCCAACATGAAGTTCGTGTTTTGGAGCCTGATTCATTGGAGAAGGCATTCAGGTTGGCAAGAAAAGTTGAATGTAAATTTATGGCGACAAGGAAGCCTACCACTCAATTCTATAAAGAAGGAAGTGTTGCTACACCTAGATTTCCACAACCTACAAGGTTGACACCACAAAAATTGGAAGAAAAAAGAGAAAAAGGGCTTTGCTACGGTTGTGATAGAAAATACACTAAAGGTCATAAGTGTGCTGAGAAGAAATTATTTTACATAGATTGTGAAGAGGAAGAAGAAAATGAACAAGAAGAGGATATACACCGGGAACCAGCCCTAGAAGAGGAAGAAATGAATCCAACCATATCGTGTAATGCACTGGCAGGAATTACCACTCCTCAAACTCTCAAGATAAAAGGACAAATCAAGAAGAGAAAGGTAATAGTGTTGATTGATTCAGGTAGCACCCATAATTTTATTCATTGTAAGGTAGCAAAGGAATTAAATTGTTTCCTATACCCAGCACCAGAATGTCAAGTGATGGTTGCAAATGGAGGAACTATAAATTGCTCTGGAAAATGCCATAATATTAAGCTAACCATGGGGGAATATGTATTAACTAGTCCAATGCTTTCCATTCCTATGGTAGGTGCTGATGTTGTACTAGGAGTACAATGGTTACAATCTTTGGGGACGGTAGCTTTTAATTTTCAAGAACTTTTCTTGAAATTTTTTTCAGAAGCAAAAGAATTCGAATTGCGAGGTATTGAAGGGAAGCTGGGAAGGATAATAAGCTCTAATGTCATGACAAAGCTTCTAAAGAAACAACAACGAGGTGTAATTGCACAATTATGCTCACTAGAAGTTCCGACATCAAAATCATCTATTTCTACAGATCTCCAACAAGTCTTGGAAAATCATTCCAAGGTGTTTGAAACTCCGAAAGGACTCCCACCTATTCGTGATCATGATCATGCTATTCATTTGATTCCAGGAAGTGTTCCTCCAAACATCAGGCCTTATAGATATGCTTACTTCCAAAAGAGCGAAATTGAACGTATGATTGCAGAAATGTTAGAGGCGGGTATAATTCAACCCAGTCAAAGTTCTTTCTCTGCTCCTGTAGTGTTGGTACACAAGAAGGATGGATCATGGCGAATGTGTCCGGATTATAGGGAGCTCAATAAGCTCACCATTAAATACAAATTTCCCATTCTTGTGATTGATGAATTATTGGATGAATTACATGGAGCAATTTATTTTACCAAGTTGGATCTTCGTTCAGGATATCATCAAATTAGAATGAAGACTGAAGATATTCCAAAAATAGCATTTCGAACTCATGAGGGTCATTATGAATTTTGGGTCATGCCTTTTGGTCTTACCAATGCACCTTCTACATTTCAAGGGTTGATGAATTCCATTTTCAAACCCTTCCTTAGAAAATTTGTGCTAGTATTTTTTGATGATATACTAATCTACAATAGGTCTTGGAAGGATCATGTTGAACATGTTGACAGGGTGCTCAAACTATTGCAGGAGAAACAATTATATGCAAAAAATCCAAATGTTTCTTTGGAGTACAAGAGGTGGAATATCTGGGTCATATTGTATCTCACGAGGGTGTTAAAGTAGACCCTAACAAAATTAAAGCCATTAAGGAATGGAAAGTCCCCACAACCATAAAGCAGTTGCGAGGATTTCTCAGGTTAACAGAGTATTATTGCAAGTTTGTTAAGAATTATGGGAGAATAGCAGCACCTCTAACAACATTATTGAAGAAAGATGCATTTTCATGGACTCCTGAAGCAACTAAGGCCTTTGAACGTCTTAAAGAGGCAATGTGCCTAGCACCGGTCTTAGCTACACCAGACTTCACAGAAACCTTTATTGTGGAATGTGATGCCTCAGGAAATGGAATTGGTGCAGTTTTAATGCAGGAAGGAAGACCCATTGCTTTTGAAAGTCATCCAATCAAAGGAAAGTATTTACAGAAACCTATTTATGAGAAGGAAATGTTAGCAATACTGCATGCACTAAAGAAATGGCGAACTTGCCTAATGGGAAGACACTTCAAGGTAAAAAAATTTCATGATAGTCTTAAACACTTTTTGGAACAAAGACTATCTTCAGAAGAGCAGCAAAAATGGGTCACAAAGATGTTGGGTTATGACTTTGAAATAATCTACAAAAAAGGGAAGCTTAATGTTGTTGCGGATGCACTCTCAAGAAATAATGAAGAGGTGGAAGCATTGCTTTGTGCCATTTCTATTATCCAACCAGATTGGATAACTGAAGCAAGAGATGAATGGAAGAAGGACAAAGATGTATGGATACTCATTCAAAAGTTGCAGCAAGATCCTAGTACATCTGATACATTTAGTTGGAAACATGATTCCTTATGGTACAAAGATCGCTTATATCTTTGTAAGAATTCCCAACTAAAACAAAAGATTCTTCTGGAATTGCACACTTCTCCTTTAGGAGGACACTCGGTATTTTTAAAAACTTACCACAGGGTGAAGAAAGAATTTTTTTGGGATGGCCTTAAATCTGGTATTCAAAAGTTTGTGGCGGAATGTTTGGTTTGCCAGCAGAATAAAGTGGAAACAATTAAGACCCCGGGACTTCTACAACCTTTATCCATTTCAAGTCAACGTTGGGAGGAGATTTCAATGGATTTTATCACAGGTTTACCTAAGTCCGAAGGAAAGAGTGTCATCATGGTGGTAGTTGATAGACTTACCAAGTATGCACACTTTTGTGCATTATCTCATCCATTTAAAGCAAGTACAGTTGCTACTAAATTTATGGATAGAATTCAAAAACTACATGGAAGCCCAAGGGTTATTGTGAGCGACAGAGATCCCATTTTTACTGGAAATTTTTGGACGGAGTTATTTTCTTGTTTGGGTACTCAATTAGCTCATAGCTCATCTTATCATCCTCAATCTGATGATCAAACTGAGATCGTAAATAAATTTTTGGAAGGATATCTTCGTTGTTTTGTATTTGATAAACAAACACAATGGGTCAAGTGGTTACCTCTTGCCGAATGGTGGTATAACACTTCCTTCCATACTGCAGCAAAAATGACCCCATTTATGGCACTTTATGGATATCATCCACCATCCATCTCATCATCTTTAAGGGAAAATTCGAAGGTTCAAGCAGTGGAAGATCACATCAAGCATCAGCAAGAAGTTCTCCAACTCTTAAAGGATAACCTGAATTTGGCACAAAATCGAATGAAACAACAGGCAGATCAACATCGCAGCGAGAAAAGTTTTGATGTAGGAGATTGGGTATTTTTACGGCTACAACCATAGAAACAAATGTCCCTCAAGCAAGCTAAGAAGGATAATAAATTATCACCAAAGTACTATGGTCCTTACAAGGTGTTGCAAAAGATTGGTTCTATGGCATACAAATTGGAGCTTCCTGCTTCTTCGCGAGTACATCCAGTTTTCCATGTTTCATGCTTAAAGAAGGTTATAGGTAAAAATCTTCCAGTTCAAACAATATTGCCAGAACTTGATGAGGAAGGAAAAATCATATTGGAACCTGAAGTGGTCATGGAAACAAGAACTCGACAGCTACGGAATCGATCAATTTCAGAGTATCTCATCAAGTGGAAGAACTTACCCACCGAAGATTCTACATGGGAGGATGAGAATTTTATACAGAAGCACCCAGAGCTACTCAAGTGTTGAGGACAACACTTTTTTGAAGGAGAGGGGCATGTTAGGTCCCTATATCACTAGTATAGTCCCTTATTATGGTTAGTTTAACCCCCTTATTGTTATTATTGAAACCTTGTAACCCCCATTTTGTTATTATTGTGCCCTTAAATTATTATTGTTAGGTCGGCTAGGATTACATTGTGGCCCACTAGGATTACATTATGGCCCCATGGACTCCTATATAGAAAGGAGGTTTTGTAAATTGTATCATCCAAGAATTGTTCATTTATGTAATGTATTGGAGGTTGCCCCCTCGAAGTGGCTTATTTCTAAGGCGTTCATATCTCTTTTCTTCTATTTTTGGAGCTGGTTACACAACACATTTTTAAGGAGCTTGACGCCAGAAAACAAACTATGCTCTGATGACAACTCATCATGATGAATAAGAAGGCATAGATTACAAGAGGTTCTCCTTTGGTGGGAGAAAAATATCTTGAAAATCAAGACCCAATGCCCCCAACACACGATGCACACTGGCACTATCACTGATTTCAGGCATGGGATAGGTGGCCACATAATTAACCTGCGGCGAGGAATATACATCTGGTGGATAAAGACCTGGAAGGGACAACGGTGGACCAGATGTTATGTCAGGACCAAAGAATGAAAGTTGATCGATGGTCACGATCCGTCCTTGGTGTGGAAAATAGATCACACGAAAGAGGGAAGAGACAACTGCCCCTATGACATAAATATAATCGCACCCCAAGAGAAAATTGAAATCTAAGGGTCCTGGAACAACCATAACGTCTATATGGATGATTTTCCCTCCCAAAGTAATAGGAAACTTTAGAAGGATCCCTAACAGTTGATTGGTTCCTCTGTTAAAAGCCAACATATTCTGGGTAACAGGCATAAGCGGTGGAGAACCAAAATCTTTCCAAGTAGTTGAAGACATAATACTAATGGACACGCCTTCATCTATAATGGTGCTGGGTATGAACACATCAAAGTTTTGTACCGTGATCTCAATAGGCACATAAGATGGAATGCCGTATCTGGAAAATTGACTCCAATCAAAGGAAGTGACCAAAATAATTGGAGGGGATACCATAGAACTGAGATGGTTTTCCCTTGGTGTTACTTGAGCAAGAGGAGAATTCTCTTGGACTTCCATCACGAGAGTAGGAGGAGGATTTTCTTAAACTACAAGGAGAGAAGAATATTTCTCCAAGTCCGAAGAATCTGAAGAAACCAGAAGAACATGAGGGTGAAAAGATCCACTCTAAACAAAAAATACCTAATGAACCACATATGGGGTTAGATCAACTGATTCCTTGATCAATGGTTGGTTGGGAACAAATTCCTAAATTTGAATTTCTGGGGGAGCGGGATCGAGCAAGGTTGACGCTTGACCAATCGTGGACTCAACTAGCGGAGGACCCGAAGAAAGCTTCTGATAACCAGCTGGAAGGTAAGGTGCAGAAACAATGGAGTTGTGCAACACTTTCTTGGCTTCATCCATGTACAGAAAAAGGTGAATGGGATGATGCCCTTCACAAAACTTACAAGGATTGGTAATCTTGCCCTATTTCTTACCAGAGCTAGTCAAAGATGTGTTATCAATATGACTTCCAGAAGTTAAAAGCAGTGGCAGAAGACCCTCAAACCATGCATCAAGTACCTTGGGAATACCAGGGTAGTCTCAGAGTACATGGTTACCTTTACAGAGCATGCAAGAGAATTTTACCTTTTGTGGAAGTTCAGATGGTTCTGTAATGGATGGTTTCTTAAGCTTAGTAGTTGTAGCATTAGCCTCTTGCTTATCCGACTTCTTCTTCTTTTTCTTCTTCTTCTTCTTCTTAGCCACCTGGTTAGTAGAATCCAGACTTTGACCATGTGAAGTAGAAGAGGAGGATAAATAAATAGGAAAAGAAGGGGAGAGGTGCACCTTAGAAGCAACATGATGTTGCTCCGGTGGAGGGGATAGCTACATGGTGGAAGAAACACTCGGGACCATCGAGGTTGAAAATAACCAAATAAGAAAACCAGCAATTAACCTAGGGAGGGATAATGTTGCCATATAAGGAGCACCAACATTTCCAAAAGCGGGAAAAGGACCAGGATTCCCTTCGAAGGGGATTCCTTGGTTGGAAAAATCCAAAAGCGCTACTATTGGGAACAACCTTAAAACAAAATACTAAGGAAGATAACTTTAACCAGGAATATTTCGTGGGCAGTTAATATTTTAAAACATTGAAACAAAACTTTGTCGTTTCATATTTCAAGAGTCGGGAAACAAGCAAAAGGTGACTCTATCACTTTCAGATTTAAATGAGCGTGAAAGGAAAAGCGCTCGATGATCTCTTCTCTTTTTAAAGAGTCATGAAAAGATTGAAATGACTAGTCTGGTAATCTAAGAAAGAGGGTGTACCAAGTTTCTGTGAACTACCATATACACCTTGGTGATCAAATGAAAGAGAAATGACCAAGGACTTAACGTACGTGCAGGTAGTCTCACTGAATGTTGTGTTCGGTGTATCACAGTTACAGGGCGGCAGACTTAGCTTCCTACGGATAACAAGATTGCAACCTAGAGGGGTCTCATGTTATATACTCGATGGTATGTGGAGCACAAGTCCATATTAACGTTGTCTAGAGCTAGATGGTGAATGACATCTACTAGGTTTTAAGACGCCGAAACACATCTCTAGCCTAGACCACTAAAAGGTGAGAATTAAGTTTCAATGCTTCCTTAGGTTGATTGAACAAATTTTATGGTTGATCTTCAATTATGTTTCAATTTCAAGGCCCTACCACATTTCATTTGATAATATCCTATATGCAGCTATATGAGGAAAGAAATCTTTCAATTCAATGGATTCTATCTAGTTAAGGGAAGAGTCTCAAACAATGATGCAAAAAAAAAAAACACTGCAAAATCCCCTCTACGGACAGAGGTGATCCCACTAGCCCTACACTGGGTCTAGCCACAAACGATACATGCTATGAAATCAATTCCTAGTTAAGAATGGACAAAGATGTGGTAGATCACTTACCATAGGTCCTGCACTGTTATGTCATCTGGAAGAATGGCTGCCTCTCACTCCTGATTCGACAGATCATGATCCGCTTGTTCTCATGCCTAGATACCTGTACATACACAAGAAATGAAGATGATACAAAAAATACTACTTCGCATTCCTAACTATCAGTTATTCGAACAAGACTAAATCAAATGCATCGAATAAATATAACACACATATGGAATCAATACCATAGTCGAGTATATTAATTTAAAGAAGGAAGAGTAAAACCAAGCTTCGACATTGCGATCTCCTCCAGTAGGTTTCCAGTAGAGCACATCTCACAAATCTCGTTAGAAATTCAGATGGGGCTCTCTCTACGGGATCCTCCTTAGTTCAACCTTCTCTATAGTGATTACTCAACTATAATATTTCTTCTCCAAGTTCAGCTTCTTGGCTATATGTTCAGCTCTAGCTTTGTAAAAGGAGAAGGTTGGTTTATATAGAGGGAGAAGGAGAGGTTAGGATTCCTATAATCATGGGGGGAGTCCTATCCTCTAAGAATGTTCCATAAACTATTTTCTAGAGGAAGAGATACGTGGCTTATCGAGTTAACCACTTGCAATGAGTCATTCCTGAGGTGGTTAAAGGAAAATTCTACCTCCAATTTGTTAAAAATCATTCCTAAAAAGGCTGCCGTGGGTAAAACAAAGAGACAGAGTGCCAGTTGGCATAGGATCTAGTGAAAATATTCCCCATTGGCGCGAGGGGTGAACTTGCTACCCCCGCCAATGCCAAAACATAGGTTTTTGAGTCCTTTCTAAGGAAATGTTCAATAGGAAGAATCATGCCCTTATGGAGAAGGATGTAAAGAATGTATTTTTAGAGTTTGACATTGCTCATAGGTCATGGGAAAGACCCTCCAATATGTAGGGTGAGGGATTGTAGGGATGGTGACAAAATGCTGTGTAACACCTTCATTGGTTAACCACCGATTTGACCTGAGCTCTAGATTTTTGGGTGGAATCTACCTTGGACAGATACATAGTGGATTTTGCTACGGAGTGCTACCAATATTTCTTGAGAGAAGAAGATAAATTTAGATCCGGGTTAAGGGGGAAGTTGTTGAAGGGGATCCCATTATGGATTAAAGCTTCGATGGTAGATGAAGGACTAATGGAGTTCCAAAAATCAGAGATGGAAGCGTAAAACCTCTTGCGCCAGGGGAAGGGACAAAGGGAGAAATGCTACAAGAATAGTGAAGAGGGGGAGTAGGGTTATGGATTTCAAGACATCTAATAGGCTAAGGGAACGACATGCACATTGTAGGGCATAGATCACTGAGAAGTGGTGATAAAGGGTGATGAAGGAATTAAAAAGACAGGAGAGTATTCAAAAAGGTAAGGAGGAGGCGCCTTAGGTAACAAAGGAAATGGAAATTTAGGTGGGACCCAAAGATATAGGAGGAGTCGTTAAAGAATTTTGGTAGGTGTATAGGAGCCCAGCCCAGATGGAGAAAGGAAAGAATTCTGACGGAGAAGGTACAGACGCGCGCCCGGAGGAGGTGTCCGATGCGGATATGCACAGTGCAATGGAGAAACTATTCCAGGAAAGGTCGACGTCCATATCTCAAGGTATTCCTATTCCCCAAAGTTCAAGTAGCTCTAGTCCCAACCTTCTCTTGGTGCTTTATCAACCCCTAGGTGAAATTTTTGTTAAGTTGCATGAATTAGGCAAGTTGCATAGTATTTGGTCTCTAGCAGCAATACACACTAGCAGTAGTATTGCTAGTAGTACCATTTCACAACCAGGAACCAACAGTTTCATTTTAGTAACGCCTACTCAAGTGAACATTGTGGGGTCACTTACCCAATACCCATAATTCTCTGGGAGGGGTAATGACGATGTCGAACAACACTGGTATCTCTGCGAGGCCATATGGAGGGCACGGTAGACACCATATGTAGGGAAGTTGATAGAATTCCAAACTACCCTTATGGAGAGAGATCTACGCTAGTTTATGAAGTGGTTTGAAATTCATCATAATCTAGCAATAGCAGATGTGAAGAGGGACTTCATTAAGGAATTCAAACTGCCTCAAACAGACCAGTAGGGTCTGTAAAAAATGTGGGAAATTAAGCAGCGGGAAGGAGAGACTGCTTGGGATTTGACGCAAAGATTTAAGGATGCAATTGGAAAACTTAGCTATCTAATTGATCCATACCATTAGAGGGATTGGTTCATCAAAGCGTTGTTACCCTTGACTAGAACTCCACTAACTCAATAGAGGATCGAAACATTGTAAGACGCACTGGAGCAAGCAATGAAGATAGAAGATATGGCGGGTTACCCGCAAGAGTTTAAGGGAGGAGCAGCAGTATAGGATCCTTCTATGGTGGGATTGCAACATCAAATAGTGAGCTTGACAGAGAAACTCAAGGAAATTCAACCAATGTGGCCGGCAAGACTGAATGTATGGTGTACACAATGTCTAGTGGAAGGACATGTGGTAACCGAATGCCCTTGGTTGCGGGGTTAGAATAGGGGGGCATTTGCTGCAGGGCCACAGGGGGGTCCACCAATAAGAGGAGTTGCACAAATAAAAACCCGAAGAATATATCCACCGCAACAGCAATACACACATTTCTCTGCACAACAAATCCCAACCACCACTGAGTATTGTGAAATATGTAAGATTATGGGTCATCAACCTTGCTTGTGTCCGATCTTACAAAAATATTACAACATTTCGAACAATGCATACTGTAAGTTATGTGCCTCAACAAGGCACAACATAGAGCAGTGTAGAGCTCTGGATGCACTGGCGAGAAAATTAGACCAGTCTTCATACCAGGTGAACGAAACCCCCCGAGGAAGAGGAGGAGGCATGAGAGGAGGCCGAGCAGGGGGTAGAGGCCCAGTAAGATGTTACAAATATGACCAAGAAGGACACATGGCGAGGGAATTTCCACTTCCCAGAATACCCTCATGTTCCCAGTGCCGGGTCAACACGTACGCAACTGAAGATTGCACTGAACTAATTAAAATATGGGAGGAAAGAACTGGAAAAAGAGGAACAAATCTAGTAAATGTAGAGCCCAGAATAACGAGAACTCGGACGATGTAGAACATGGTAATAGTAACATGAGGGGGAGAGAAAACGAGGGAGGATACACGTATAGTGGACTCGATAAGATTGATCAGGCCAACATCCCTAAAACTGCTATTCAAACCGGAAAGACAGAAGCAATTTTTCCAAGAGGCAGTAGCAACATTTGGCCAACTGGGAGGAAACAAAGGTATTGAGTTACAACAACCACAGGAAAAAAATTAAATCCAAACTGATTCAAATTCTATCATTCAAGATTGGTTCCATCTATTCCTAAAAAGTGTTAACAGCACACCAATGCTAGAATAGCTAAAGCAAAACCTGGAAGGGGTGCTGCAGAAGAGCATAGGAGCAAGAGAATCATCAGACGCAAAGTAGAAGTATGTAGAGAGAGCGAAGAGAAATAAAATAAGGAAAGGAAAATAATTCCAAGTGAACACACAAGTTTCGGGTTTCCAGATTAAAGACACCATGCTTGACTTGGGATCCGATGTCAATATTTTTCGAAGGAAAGCTTTGGAAGCATTAGGAAGGCCAAGATTGACATATTCACCAATCTAACTTTGAATAGTGAACCAGTACTGCATTTTTCCCATCGATAGACTGGAGGAAGTTGAAGTTGATATTGCAGGGGTAAACAGATATATGGACTTTGAGGTCATCGACATTATGGGAGATAACGATCATTATCCTACATTGTTGGGAATTGACTGGGCCTTTGAAAATTATGCAATAATACATCTAAAGAAGGAATGGATGATTTTTAAGGACGAAGAGCTCCGAGTCACTCAGCCACTCGACCCATATCAAGGCCCAAGATACACAGAAACTGTGGATAACAGAGAAGATTCCCAACTTCTGGATCACCTCTATCAAATGACTGCAAGAAGAAGAGAAGACTAAATTAACCCAACAATAGAAGGGTCGGTAAGCTAGAGAAGCATCCAAAGCTCAGAATTGGGCTCAGAAATAGCCTGGGATGATTAGCAGCAATGAGGGTATGAAACCAATACAAGGAGATGTGCCAACATTGGAAGAGTCAATTGGATCAGGACCGAGGTACGAGAATACCAAACCTTATCCAATATGAATGTTGTAAACATTTTCATAACAAAAATAGAAGATAAAATACCAGAAGGCCATAGGGTACCACTGATGGACATGGAATTATAGTCCACATCCGCAAGATGGTGGAGTAATCATCGCAACTCATTGTCGCGATGGGACAAAGTTGCAGAAGCATTAAAAGCAAGATTTAAGGAAGAGGAAGGACCCCGTAGTAAGGATAAATACCAGGGGGAATCAGATCCTAGAAACCATATGAAGAAATGTAAGGAACAATGGAGAAATAAGGGATATCCAGAAGAACTGTGGGTATATCGGTTTATCCACTCTCTAGACTTGATTCCACGGGTCTGGTACCTGACCAAAGAGAAGAAAAGAGGAACCAGCAGATGGCAGGATGTTGCAAAAAAATTCACGCAGTGTTTCTTGTTTGAAGGAAAAACAAAACCGGTTACCCAAGCTTTGCAGGCTATCAGGAAGGTACCATTCTTCCCAAATATTTAAAAGAAGGATGAACAATTGCTTCAGTACCAAGGTCTCTGAAAAAATGTGGCATGTCAAAAGATAGACAGTGAGATGGATGATGACATTCTAGAGGATCTTAGGCACTTTTATTTTGATGAAACTGAGGGAGAGAGGGATATCAAAGAAGAACCAACGACAGAAGGAATCCATCTGCTACCATTAAGAACCAGGAAATTAAATATTGGAACAGAAGACAAGCCTAAATTAGCAACGATTGGAGACTATTGGGATGAAAAAACAACTAAGGAAATATTCAATCTGTTGAAGGAATATGAGGACTTGTTCCCTTCATCAATAGTGGATTTAAAAGGCATAAAAAGGGATATGGGGGAGATGTGGATAATATTGAAACCTGACGCAAGGCTGAAGAAGCATAGGCCTTATTGTTTGAATCCAAGGGTGAAGGAAAAGGTTAAGCAAGAAATCAACAATATGTTGAAAGAAGGATTGATATTCTCGGTAGAGGAGGCGGAATGGGTAAGTCCTATAGTTATACAGAACAAGAAAGAAAATTTTGAGATATGATTCTGTGTAGATTGCAGAAGCTTGAACAATGCTTGTATCCATGACCCATTTCCCACTCAGTTTAGTGACAAAGTCTTAGACAATGTTGCGGGGAATGAGGCATATTCATTCACAGATGGATTCTTAGGATACCATCAGGTAAGGATAGCAGAGGAAGGTAAGAAAAAGACAACATTCACCACTGAATGGGGATCTTTCGCATACAATGTGATGCCATTCGGATTGAAAAATGCACCAGAAGTATTCTCGCACATCGTGATAGCCGCTTTGTAGGAATACATCCACAAGTTCCTAGAGGTCTACATGGATGACTGGACAGTCTATAGCATACTAAAGGATCATGCGACGCTGTTAAGGGTGATGTTCGATAGATGTCGACAACTACAGATCTCATTGAACTTGAAAAAGTGTATATTTGTAGTGTTGTTTGGAACACTGCTGGGGCATGTGGTATGTACTCAAGGCGTTTGTGTAAACCCAGCCAAAGTAGCAGTGACAGTCAACATGGAGGCACCAAAAATAGTAAAACAGCTGAGATCATTGATGGGACACACAGGTTACTATCGGATATTTATCCGCAACTACGTGAAGATAACAGCCTCATTAGAAAATTTGCTAAGGATATATGAATAGTTCCAGTGGACGGACAATTGCAGAACAACTCGGGATACTCTAAAAGAAAACCTGGTGAGTGCGCCAATATTAGTCCACCCAGACTGGGACAAACAATTTCATGTACATATCGATGCTTCTAGCATCATTCTTGGAGTGGTCTTGGTGCAACCCAAAGACACTTTAGTCGACCACCCGATATATTTTACCAGTCGCAAGTTGTCCACAACAGAACGAAACTCTAATATTCCCAACTAAGGAACAACTACACTATTGGGAATAATATGTGTTATTACCAATGTGGAGCTATAGAAATATGTCTTATACAGATTTTAAATCACTTAACCTTCAATAAAATATGCATCAGCAACCTTATACAACATTTTGTAGACCAAAAGTTGGGGAAAAGTGATGATTTAGGCCCTAAAATGGATGTATTCATAGATATGCATAAAATTAAGGTGGGAAAGTGGTTGGATCTTATATATAGGGCTATGAGGGAATCCCATGTCAAATTTCAACAACAAAAAATGTGTTTTTCTATGTTAAATAATTCTTCCTTTCCTAACTAAGATAGGAAACCCTGATTTCCCATGACTAGAAGTATGCAGAAATTTACTGAAGCATGAGAGCATAATTTTATAAAATTTTTAGCTACAATAGGGTATTAACATTAATAAATCAGATCAGTGGCATGACTCATACATTTTACAAAAGAAATAATGAGAAAATACGGGAGAAATCCTCAGAAATGAGGTGCTACAACCATGATAAAAGACTGCATAACCATAACAACATTATTTGTAGGGCTGAACCATTAGTTTATTAATTTTTCAGATCTAGATCAAATCTGTACAAAAAAAATTATATCCAATACAAATCCATGTACAAGAAAGACTGATCTATACATTCCCCTTGGGGTTTTTCTCAAACCATGAAGCACCGGAAGTAGATCTGAGATCTAAGACTTTAGATCTGCAAAATGATTTAGAATTTCTGAATAATACAGTTAAATATTAGATCATATCTAAAAAAAACATGGATTGGATGGCCAATCCATGGATCACCACAGTGAAAGGAAGAACCCCAACACCGGAGATCTCTCCTCCAAAACGCAGGAAAAACACCATGCAGCTATAGATATGAAAATAATGTTTTCTTAGGGAGAGGAATAGTGCTATAGCTTCTAAGAATGATTTGGCCTGATGCGAAGATGTATATCTGAAGTACAATTAGCAAATGAACTCTTCCAAGAGGTTAAAAGACACACTCACTGAGAAGAGCCACTGCTATCATATAGATCTGAGCAGATCTAGATCTCCACTTACTGAAAATCACAAGGATAGCTTAAACCTCAATAGGAGAAGCACTATAGATGTAAGGTGAAGCTTGGCACAAGCCTGATAGTGGACAAGTTTAGCACAATTATCCTCCAAGAGATGCTCAAGGATGGAGGTGGGATTCCTGAACGGGAATGCCCAACAAAGGATGTCTAGAAGACAATTCCTTGATAAATGATAATATTGAACAAAAACCCCCTCCTTTCTGCCCTCGTCTTCCTTTTATAAGATAGGAGTCTTGCCAAACCCTAAACCACCTTGAGTCACTTAAAATTTTTCTCATTAGACCCTCCTAGAATTGCGCTGTCCCTCAAAGAGGTTCAATGCATCTAGACTGTGTTGTTTGACTTGGTCAAAGATGGCCCACTCTTGTGATTTAGACCCATTCACACTTGCAGGAGTTTATTTAAATAGCCCAAATATGTATTTGTTCACATAGGCATTGATTCATTCTTGGTTGTAGGAGTTTTACATGTCCCCCTTTACAATTTATTCATCAATCATGAAATGAAAAAATAAACAAGGAAAAATTAATGTTCCTATTAGCTGAAGCTAATTTAGGAACATTCTAGTCTCCCCCTCCCAAATGTTGCTTGTCCTCAAGAAACTGCAAGGGTGCTACAAAAATTCCCCTTCTTCTCTTGTGGCCTTCCCATCTGTTAGTCTCCACCATTCATCTGAATCTTTTGCAATAGCTCTGTCTTCCAATGGTCCTCCCTCAATATGCAAGTTGGCCTTCGGTGAATAAACCCAAGGGCTCTCATCATGAAGAAATGGAAGGTTTTTGTGGAAACCTCCTTGTTGATCCATGGCATCCTCAAGATATAAGTGATGACAATCATGGGGATTTTCATGATCCATGAAAGATTCCCATCTCCATGCTATCATCCAAATGAAGTGGATCACCTCCTAGCTTGGAAATCCATAGCAAAAATCCTCCCCAATACATATGGTGGGCATGTTATCAACAAACATATGGCTCACTTTACAAAGAGACAAGTGATCTATCATAGTGGCCATACAAAATCTCATGCTCCCATGGAAGCATGTAATGCAAAAAGAGTGGGAAACCCCTTTCCCCAAGGGCACATTCAACAAGTGTGCCTCTCCTCCAACTATGCCCCCAACAAAGATAAGGAGATATTTAGCTTTTGGGATCATAATTAGAATCATGCTAGATGCCATGTATGATAAATGAGAAGGAAGATGTTCCCTCATGTGCAATCACCGTAGTTTTATCCTTAACTGCCATAAAATAGGATGTGACAAGTGCCTTCCCCAAAACTTGTTTGTTGCATCATCTCTTCTGAATGCTTGGAGCAAATGCATCATAATTGGTGTAAAGTAATCACACCATGAAGAATATAATAGCTTTCCAAGATCCTCCAAGGAATAACCTGCATCAACATGGTCCATGGCCTTGAGTAGCCCATGAAACCCCTCATAAAAGTGCTCCTTTTTGGAGCTATGTTCTGCAAATGAGTGTTATGAAAATATAAGCATATATGAGATACATGATAATGCTCAAAAGGAAAAGCCTCTCTATATACTTGTTTTACATTAGTGGGGTAACTCATGGATGAGTTCCCTCTCACACTCAATGAGTAAGGAGATGTGAATGATGGCTCCTTCCAAGAGCTATGCTCCTCCTCATATACTAAGTAGTCCATGCACATCTTCATATGAGAGTGCACCTCTTCTTTGAATCCTTCCCATATGAATCCACCCAAGAGAGTATGATATGCTTTGACAAAACCAGTGGGTTTGGAAAGCAGGATTTCATAGGTGGCATCTAGTATTGTCTCCTTGAGCTTGGTGTCACTAACCAAAAGAATGAGATTATAGAAATAGTAACTCCATCCACCACCTTGAACCTTTCATCCACTACTTCCCCATCAAGAACCCCACATGTGAAAAGGTCCATGGAGTATTCCATCCTGAGTTGGGAATCCCAATAAGGATCCAAGCTCTCCAAGAATGACAACGCTGTAGAGGTTTGAAATGCATCCCCTGTCTTCTCATGGCTTCCATATTTGACATCCTTGATATCAAAATCACATGTTGGAGCATCATAATCTTCCCTTTGCTGCCCCATTTTCAGCTGATCTTGCACAAGACAAGATTGGAGCACATGGAAATCAACCTCCCCTCGAAAAGTTCTTGTTTTCCAAAACCTCCTCCTTTTGTCCCATTCATACAAGAGGGTTAGGATCCCATTTCTATCCTCATAAATATTATTTTTGAATGAAGAGATCATGGGCTGCCCCAAAGATATGGAGTTTCCATGTGCCCTCATTCTCATGCCATCATAGATCTCTAATTTATCCTTTCTCAGCGCAGATTTCTGAGTGGGAGTTAGCAATGCCCCTTTCAGGAAACTGCTCATCTCTCTCCTGAATTCATGAGATATTATTTGCACTATGCTAGCTTCTCCCAAGGCTCCCTCCTTATCCAAGTATGTATATGCTGCCCATAGTTGAGAGAACACTTTAGATTTCCTCCTATCAAGAGGTTCTCCTAGTAGAATACCTCCTTGCAAAGAGGGGTCAAGGCATAGAGTGGAATGTGGATGTAGGTAGATAGATTTTCCCATACCTTTAATACATAGGTCCTCTTGCCTTCTTTGTGCTTCCAAGCTCTGAAGTAGAGAAGGGTTCATGTTCTCCACCTTGTGATGCCCTTCCTCCTATTTTATTTCTTCTATCTCCAAGATCTCAACATTTGACAATGATGGTACATGCTACTCATGTGTCATACCAAGAGCCTTATATGTGAGACCTTGTGGAACTCCTTCCAAGAGTGCAAGAGTTTCTTCCCTTGGGGAAAGTGCTCCAACTTCTTCTTCACGAGGTGCCTTTGTTGTGACTACGTTATCATCTGCTGTCTTCTCCTCCTCTTCAATATCTGTAATTGTCCCATCATCACTGAGAGACCTTAGATATTGGTCAACTATTGAAGGAGAAACCTTCATGCTTTCCTCTTGAGAAGAGGAACCTTCACTCAATGGAGATATTTCCCTTGGAAAGGCATCAAAAAAACTTACACCACCTTCCATGGTCTTCAGAAATGGAGTTGGATTCATAGACCCTTCCAACTCATGCAAAATATTCATCTGATGTGGTTTGATAGTGTCAATAGAAGATGTTACACATGGAGCTTCATCAAACCTTTCTATCAAATTTGCAATAAACATTGCATAAGTAGGTGTATTGGCATTATTCAAGGAAAAAGACTCAAACCACCACCAATCATATAATTTACCTTCAAAATTCAGCACTGCTGCTTTGATGGCTTCAATCTATGAAACTTGATGTTGTTGCACAAAGTTATCTAGCTCGTCCACCCAAACCCTGACTGGACATTTAGGTGATCCATCAAAGACAAATATATAGAATCTACCCTTACCATGCAGCTCATCCTTTGTGAATTTGATGTCCTTGATCTTGTATAATCCTCAGAAGTTCAAGTTATCTTTGAACTCCTTGGACTGAGCTTGATACTACTCCAGATACTCTCTAAGAGTCTCCTTTTTTGGCACACATCCTTCCTTCCTCTTCATGAATAAATCACAGACATAACACTGAATATGTGGTGATATGGCTGAGTGCACATATCCATGAGATGAGGATTTATAATTTTCCTCATGTATAGATCTTGTATATCTGATCAGAAGATCTTTCTGCTCTTGAAACTTTTTAGGAGTTTCACTACTTATTTTTTCTCCTTCTTGTTCAACCTCCTTGGAGAGGTTCTTCTTAGATATGAAAATTGATGAGAGTAAAATCATTTTCTTCATCATTCTAACCTTTCTAATTTCTGAACAACACTTTGTCTTGAAGCCATAG
Source organism: Pinus albicaulis (assembly GCA_034641835.2). Classification (NCBI taxonomy): domain Eukaryota; kingdom Viridiplantae; phylum Streptophyta; class Pinopsida; order Pinales; family Pinaceae; genus Pinus; species Pinus albicaulis. Next base: position 543,188,489 of record CM076570.1, read on the forward strand.
GCTGAGCCAAAGATCTTTCTTTGATGCCACTGTAATATTCCCAACTAAGGAATAGCTACACTATTGGGAATAATATGAGTTATTACCAATGTGGAGCTACATAAATATGTCTTATAAATATTTTAAATCACTTAAATTTCAATAAAATATGCAGAAGCAACCTTATACAACGTTTTATAGACCAAAAGGTGGGAAAAAGTGATGATTTCGGCCCTAAAACAGATGTATTCAGAGATATGCGTAAAAATAATGTGGGAAAATGGTTGGATATGATATATCTGGATATGAGGGACTCCCATGTCAAATTTCAGCAAAAAAAAATGTGTTTTGCTATTTTAAACAGTTCCTCCTTTCCTAACTAGGCTAGAAAACCCTGATTTCCCATGACTAGAAGTATGCAGAAATTTACTGAAGCATGAGAGAACAATTTTATGAAAGGTTTAGTTGAAATAGGGTCTGAAAATTAATAAATCATATCAGTGGCATGAATCATACATTTAATAGAATAAAGAATGAGAAAATAGAGGAGAAATCCTCAGAAATGAGGTGTTACAGCCATGATAAAAGACTGCATAACCATAAAAACATTATTCTAGGGCCGAAGAAGTATTTTATTCATTATTCAGATCTATATCAGATATGTACACAAAAATTTAGATCCAATACAGATCCATGTACAAGAAAGGCTGATCTATACATTCCCCTTGGGGTTTTGCTCAAAACATGAAGCACCAGAAGTAGATCTGAGATCTAAGACTTCAGATCTATAGAATTATTTAGAGTTTATGAATAATATAGTTACATAGCATATCATATCTGAAAAAAACATGGATTGGATGGCCAATCCATGGATCACCACAGTGAAAGGAAGAACCCCAACACCAGAGATCTCTCCTCCAAAACACAGGAAAAACACCCTGCAACTATAGATTTGCAAATAACGATGTCTTAGGTAGAGGAAAAACATTGTAGCTTCTGAGAATTATTTGGATTGATTCCAAGATGTAGATCTGAAGTACAATCAGCAAATGAACTCTTCCAAGAGGTTAAAAGACACACTCACTGAGAAGAGCCACTGCTATCATCTAGATCTGAGCAGATCTAGATCTCCACTTGCTGCAATTCACAAGGATAACTCAACCCTCAATAGGAGCATCGATGTAGATGTAAGGTGAAGCTTGGCCCAAGCCTGATAGTGGACAAGTTTAGCACAATTATCCTCCAAGAGCTGCTCAAGGAAGGAGGTGGGATTTCTGAACAGGAATGCCCAACAAGGGATATCTAGCAGAAAATTCCTTGAGAAATGATAATCTTCAACAAAAAACCCCTCCTTGCTACCCTCCTCTTCCTTTCATAAGATAGGAGTCTTTCCAAACTCTAAACCACCTTGAGTCACTTAACCCTTTTCTCATTAGACCCTCCTTCTAGAACTATGTTGTCCCTCAAAGAGGTTCAATGCATCTAGACTGCGCTGTTTGACTTGGTCAAAGATGGCCCACTCTTGTGATTTAGACCCATTCACACTTGCAGGAGTTTATTTAAATAGCCTAGATATGTCTCTGTTCACATAGGCATTGATTTATTCTTGGTTTTAGGAGTTTTACATGTCCTCCTATACAATTTATTCATCAATCATGAAATGAAAAAATAAAAAAGGAAAAATTAATGTTCCTATTAGCTGAAGCTAATTTAGGAACACTACAGAAACTACACCACAACAGAAAGGGAGGCATTGAAAATGGTATACTCTCTTCAAAAGTTTCGCCACTACCTGTTTGGAGGTACATTCAAATTTCTCAAAGACCACTCAGCGTTAAAATATTTAGTAAACAAACTGGTCTTAGAAGGGAGAATCTGTAAATGGCTCCAACTCTTTCAGTAATTCACCTTTGCAGTGATCGTAAAGCCTGGAAGACTAAACGTAGGGCCTAATCACCTATCCCGACTAGAGAATGGATAAAATGGAGGATCTCTAGATGATCAGTTACCAGATTCTGATTTTTTCAGAGTAGAAGCCATCCCAGACTACCTGAAAGAGATAGCAGCCTACCTCATGACAGGGCAGTGTTTGCAGGAATATATTGCAACACAGAAGAGAACCTGGTAGTCCAGTCAGAAGAGTATCAACTAATAGCGGGACACTTCTACAAAATGGGACTGGACCAGGTTCTTCGAAGATGTGTCCTGGACCATGAAAGAGAAACAGTACTATGGGAATGCCATAGTGGTGTTGCGGGAGGACAAGTGGGAGCTAAACCGATGGAAAGAAAAGTACTACAAGAAATTTTATGGTGGCCAATAGTGCATATGAAAAACAAAGAATTTTTTAAGAAATGTGATGTTTGTCAGTGGATGGGATGGCCATCCCATAGAGATGAGCTTCCACTGCATCCGATAAAAGTATTGCAGCCATTCGAAAAGTGGGCAGTCGATTTTGTGGGACAAATTACACCAGCAACAAGATACTCAAAGGTGAGGTACATAATAATGGTGACAGACTACCAGACGAGATAGGCAGAAGCAGCGCCAGTAAAAAATTGCACGGTAGAGACTATTGCCAGATTCATATTTGAAAATATAATCAGCCGATTTGGGTGTCCAAAAATTCTGACCAGCGACCAGGGTACCCACTTCATCAAGGACACCATTAAATCCCCACTAGAAAGCTTCATGATACAACACCATAAAATTAGCCTGTATCATCCGCAAGCCAACAACACGGTGGAAGCGTTCAACAAGATACTAGAGAAGGGCCTGATGAAGATATGCAATGCGTAGTGTGATGACTGGGATGATGACTGGGATGAGAAGATACCAGCAACGTTGTGGGCCTACCTAACAACAGTAAAGCGACTAAATAACCAAACAACCATTATATCTAGTGTATGCGAGAGAAATGGTAGTCCCCACAGAATTCATCATGACCAGCCTCCTAGTCACGGCGTCGCTACAACTATCAGAAGAAGAATCGCTAGAGGAGCGATTGCAGGAGTTGCAAGAACTTGAAGAAGGACGATTTCTGGCTAAATTTCACCAGAAGGTACAAAGGGAGAGACAAAAATCTTGGCATGACTGGCACATCAAGCACAAGAATTTTCAGGTGGGTGGAAAAGTTCTACTCTATGACAGCAAATACCAGAAATTCCTAGGAAAGCTACATATGCATTGGCTGGTGTTAACACTGGAAAATCATACAGTATAAAATGACATCAATTAATGTTGAGCCCAAGGATTTACAGGACAAAAATACATTATGGAATCAAGAATCTCTAAGGTTTTGAGAAATTCAAGATTAAACTAGTCATAAATGCTCAGATGCGTGTTTTTTCCTTCGAGAAGAGTGCCTTATACATGCATTGGAGCCTAATAAGCACACATTCCTGGAAGTAGCAAAAAGTTACTTTCTGGGACCACAAGCAAGTAAAGGACAGTTTCTCCTTATGTGAAAGCCACCTAAGGATAGCACCAGTGCCTCCTAAGGCCTTGTGTGAGCACACAAAAGCATATTTCAGCCCACAATGGAATATTGCCCCTCCCTTGGGTCACTATCCACCATGTACCAAGGGCCAGAAGGAGGTTTGAAAGCTCACCTATATAAACCCTCAAAGATATGAACAATGTGTGACCACAAGGTTATACTAGCCAAAGTTGCCCAAGCAACACCAATGACTTATGTGAACCAAGGAGCAAGAGCTGAAGAAGAGGACTCGATTGTTGGCCACCCAAAAATATTAGCCCATTGCAGCAAAGAGAGAGAGATAGTTAGACTGTGTTAAAAGGCAGAAATTGAAGGACAAACATCCTTGCATCGGGTCCTAGAGCCTCTTCCTAGGCCCTTTGGCAAGTGGGTAAGATTTTTGTTTTCATTCCAAGCATTCAATAAGAATAAGGCCATCGAGCCATTGTTTACCTTGTTATTGTTTGGAACTCTCTATTTAGTTTATTTTTGTGTTTTTAGTTTTACTTTTTAACAAAGCATACTTTAGTGTATTACTTCATTTAAGTTCTATACTTCTGAGCTCCCCTGAGATATTGCCTATTACTTATGGTTTAGAGAAAATACCACATTATCTAAATGCATGCGATTTCATACACCCATATTTCAAATCCACCACAACAGGATTGGAAACTCCACTGACGTGTTTCAAGTTTATGTGGTTGTGCCATTTTTTGCAGGAGACCCTTAGTCTATGCTATAGTGGAGCTGACAGTCCTCTGATCCATCTTGCAGTCCCTAGACTCATTGAGGTGACAAACTGAAGAAGGAAAATCCTAATATTTTTTTTACTTGCAGGAATTTTGCGTGCTGTATTTTCACACAGACGCGCAGTGTGTGTTTCAGGAGTGACCCGCGCATAGGAAAGCACACTTTTTAGAGGATTTTTCGTGAAATTTGCAGAGAGATTTTTTATCCCTAAATTCTACATTTCTTCTGCTTGTAAGTGTGTTTGGCAGCCCCTAATGTATCTACCAACACCTGTGTTGATACCCCATAGCTTATGAAGAATAATTTTTGCTGCTTTTTGTAGGCATTTAGTTAGTTTTCATTTAAGTTGGTTTTTTGCAAAAAGTGCTCACATAGTTTAAGTGGGGGGCGAATTAACCATTGCTTTCCAAAAAATTTATGTTTTTTCAAATTCTGGTATGCACACTTAATCTAACTAGTCCAAGTAAGTGGCTCATTATCACACATGCATAAGCTAGGGTAGAAATTGTTTAGTTTAAATTTCAATTTTTGCATTTAGGAAATTGCGGGACTAGGATTGAACCGCAAGTTAGAGCAAGTAATCTCTATTGTCTTTGCACCATTGGGTGACCCTAGACAAGAATATGAACACTCTATATTTTTTATTCACCATCTCCCTTTAGTCACTCACATAGACTAATTAGGAGGTTTTGGAAGCGACCCGTTATCCACACATGATTTTTATTTGAGAAAGGAACAATGTCACATAGTTTAACTAGGGGACATTTTTAAAGGATCACCGATATCTATATGTTCAAATTATGAGATTTTTCACCATACACTCACACACATTCACCCACTAAGAAAAGAAATCCACCTAAAAATAACTTAAACCAACGCACTAAGTTCTCCCCACAGGGGCCACAAGAGAAATTATAGCTTAAGTTAGGATCAAGGGGGTAGGCATCCAATAAGCCGCCTTGATCACACTTCAAATTTGAAACATAGAAGTTGCATTTTTAGGGAGCTTCAAAATCCACCTATCAACCCATAGAAAAGAAAACCCGAGCGTGGTAGAGACCCGATTCAAATGGGGTTAGGCTTAGGCGTAGTGCGTGCAGTTTCAGTTGGGGCTACCTAACCCGTCTGATACTCGGTACTGTTAGATGACTACCAAGAAGCCCAAGAATCAAATGATCACATGAGATAGTTGTTCTTAGTGGCAAAAATTAGGGCATCCTTTACCCTATAGGTGATGGTATAGGCAAGCACCAGACTGTTTACCCTTACCTTAGTTGATTCTCTTCGGCTGACTAGGGGCGGCGCCAGTTCTTTCGGGATATTGAGCAAGCACTCGCAAGAAATCCTCTCAAGGCCTAGTTACTTTTGAGAGTGTGAGGAAGTTATTAGGTCTTCTAATATTTTTTAGTATCACGCGGAAAAAAACTAAATCATTTCTTTTGCTTGATTGATCACATAGATTAAGTTAAAGGAAAAATCATCTCATTTTTTTCTTTGTTTTATGTATGTGACCATAAATTTGACATGATCATAGATTCAATATCCTCAAAAAATTTTCCCAAAACCTAACCTAGATGACCCTCAAATGGTTTCAATGAAACCTCATTGGTCCAGGCATCTTTTGGACCTCCCCCCATTAACGGGAGGTGTTCTAGGTATTTTGTCGTATAGGCGTCAAAGCTGGAACATTTCCATAGTGGTTGGTTTCTCCTTTCTTGGAGAAACCTTCGTTGGGAACCCTAGCTAGTATCCCAACACCACACTGCACATCACTACCCCCTTGTCCCATAGGGGGCAGAAGAGTGCATCACATACAGGAATCCAGCTAAATTCACAACCGAGTATGTCACAGACTAACCCTAGTTCTAACCAGAAATTTGTGTCTTCACACGTTTCCATGGCATATACCTCTCAGTCACCCTTTTTAGTAGCATTAAATCTACTGGATTTAACCAAACTCACCAATGAACCCATCACACATGACCCCAATTGGCCTCCCATGCCCACGAAGCTCCCTTCAGACATACCAAAGTTTGAGGGAAAGCAAGTGGAATACCAAGCGAATCATATAATGACCTTTCATCTGTGGTGCTCATCGAATAGAATCATTGACGATACTATTCGATTGAGGCTATTTCAACACACTCTCATGAGATTTTCCACGAAATGGTATGTCGAGCAACCCCCTGCTACTGCATTCCTCACATACTTTTAGTTACCCATTCACCACGATTCGGGAATGGAATTACTGACTCATTTCAGACAATCTCCCTCTACCCACATTTCTAAACATCTCCATGAGTGGAGATAGCGTCGTAGCTTATGCAAAGCTCAACTCGATGACCAAGTCCTTTTATATTTATTCTTGAAAACTCTGACGGCGAAGATTTCGAAGGATGTGGCGCAACGTAACCCCACATCTGAAGAGGACGCAATCAGTAAAGCCCAACAAGTTGAACTGACTTATACACAATTAGGATACATATACAATATCTTTCCTAACGCCCTGCACCTACAATCTTATCAAGAATTTCTAGGAGTGTCGAACTCTGTAGAAAAACTTATTGGGTCAATGACCCAAGGGTACCCAAGTAGTAGCAGTCAGAATCTCGGTTACGCACATGGGTCTACCCAGGACATGTCTCAACCTGGATTTCAAATTCATCATATGCAACAAAAAAATTTGATAAATAGGGTGCCATTGTATCACCAAGGAGGATCTTACCCTCCAGCCGGGGGGACCCAGTACGCAGGAAGAAGAACTGATGGAAGAACTCCCCCCCAAAAGCCAGGTGAAAACATGGGACAGCAGTATGTTCAGTCCCAAACACATAACCCACCAACACAAAACAATGCATAGGTGAACTTTGTGTAGCTTTCCCAGAATCAACCACACTAGTATGATCAGGATAATTACCCTCCTAACATGGTCAAAATAAAGGTAAAATATAAACCCAAAGGAAACCCTAGATAGGGGGGCAACAACCAACAGTGCCCACCACAACCTCGACCTGGAGATAACTCCAACTGAAACCAGAACCAGAAGCCAAGAAATGCTCAAAATCAAGGAAAAAGGCCACCTCTACGAAAGAACCATTCTTGTTCAATATGTGGTGAGTACAGGCACTATACTCACCACTGTCCCAAACTCCCTGAGCTTAAAAAGCTTCAGAGTAACTGAGGACAAGGAGGATCTTCCAAAACAACTGTAGTTATGTAATAACCCTTCCCCCATCAAGGAACAGTCAAAACTCAGTAGCAAAACCCCAACGATTTTGAGAAAAACAACCATGAATTTTACATGGCTAGGGAATAGATGTTTTTCCAAACCCAGAATCATAACTACGACACCCCACCAAACACCGGTACGTCAGGGGCTAGTACGTCTGTGCCAACTGCACTTTTGACCATTCCAAAGATTCCTTTGGAACCATTGCCAAAAATGATTAAAGGGCCTAATAGGTGAGTAGGTAACTACTCCAAAGCAACCCACAATTATAGCATCGTAAAAGATTTAGCCCAGTCACCTGCTGCCATGTCTGCTTTGGAGGTACTGCAGTCATGCTTGAAGTAGCAGAAAGCCCTACTTTCTACCTTAGGCTTCATCAACCCTGCTGACACGTGCATGATGAATTTTGATTTAGAAAAATCCACCCCTAGGCTTCCCTCCATGGTCACCTTCTAGATACCAGTATCGGTACAGAATATCACTATTCACCGCTGTGTCATTGATGAGGGTGCATCCACATGCATCATGTCAAAGAATTTATGGCAGAAGTTAGGAGCCCTAGAACTCAAAACTTTCATCATCACACTCAGGGCATACAATGGCCGGCCCTTGACCCCTATTGGTCTCTTCCAAAATGTACTGGTCTGCTTAGCCAGAAAAACGGTCCACATAGACATTGAAGTCTTGGATGCTCACTTGGATTACAATATACTCCTTGGGTGGAGTTACATGTACACCATGTCTACCATAGCATCCTCCATTTTCCACATCATGATGTTCCCCCATGAATATCGGATCATTACAGTAGACCAACTGACGCACACTGAACAACATCCTTTGAAGAACACATATATGGTTCTACACTGTGTAGAAATAGCCACTGATGGTCTTTTATGGTATCAAGATTATGGCCTTGGCCAATTAAAACCGTCGTCCGTCCTAGGTTCATTCCTAGGAGATCCTCCTATTATCCCTGAGGTATCTCTCGATGCCACAGGGGCCCCGGTGTGCATGATGTCCACATCAAGCACCGAGGTTAGTCAGGACCCAGACTCAAGCAGTAACGACACCGAGGCATCAGTTACCATAGCCTCTATAGTCTATGCCACCTCCCAAACTCCTTTCATATACCCACCTCCTGGCTTCACCTTCTAGCAGGTCTTGGTAACAGTGGTACTACCTAACATATCATTAGCATTCCCAGTGTGGAATCTCATTCCCCCCTCTAGGAATGCCGGCTACCAACATTATTGCTTTTGGGTTAAATACCCTTGGTCCTGAGGAGCCCCAACCTACCCAAGTAGGAGTCGAAACCGCCCCTGCAAGGGAAATCCCCATTGCAAAACCAACGACCATGATAAAGAAAATCACCAAGAAAGGAAAGAAAGTGGTGAACCCCACCATACATCGGGAGTCATTAGCCTGTGCTATATGTGATTTCATGGGACACCCTACTCACATATTACCAGAGTTGGAGGAATTAAAACCACTCCTTGGCTGCGAGGCAGACACCTCAAAATGACATTCCCATAAAAAGGAACTTGCCACCAAAATTACAGGCAAACCGCTACGTACCAATCATGCATGTGCCCTCTGTGACACCTATGGGCAGTATACCCACCATTGTCCAGAAATACCATGGTATAGGGATGCCTTACATGCAATCGAGCGATCCTATCAAGATAATACCTCCATCTAGTCTATCAATGATGAGCCACGCACCACGCACCATATTGTACTTACAAGAGGAGCACCGATACGTAGAACGGCCCCCAGTAATACCCATTATACGTTGCACGCTATGCGATGAAAGTGGCCACTACCTCGAAGAGTGTGCCACATTGGAACTCTTCCACAGATGGTATCCAATCCAAAGAGTCTACTACGTGGGGCTACGTGCAGCACAATTCACATGCCCGTTATGCACCAACAATCACTTATTGGAAGATTGTAACTACATACCTTGCTTCTGATTAGCCCTTGCTAGTCTCCGCTCAGCCATAGTTTGTCTCTCCCAAGAAGATGATATGGATGCCGAATCTATCGGCAGCTCCATGACCTAGACAGAGGAGATGAGAGGGTCTATCATGTTCTTGTCAACCGAAAAACTGCCTAGTAGGCAACCCATAGTTACCGCCACAGGCACTTCACGGAAGCCACTCGCATGCACATTATGCAAACAGACGGACCATATCGTAGTCCACTGCCCTGACTTAGCGGCATACCGATGATGGTACCCCACCCAGCCTCAGACCACGCACAATGGGAGACCCATATCATGGATATTTTTCCTGATATGTCAGGGTAATCATTACAACTGACATTGTACTAATGTCTCACAAATCCTTCCCACTATCAACATGATTACTGCCATAGAAAAAGGATGAGCGACCTCCAAGAATGGCATAAAACATACGTCGTTTACCCAATGACCCCTCCACTAGGGAGGTTTGTCATGCCTGCTAAGGTCACACACCAATCACGTAAATCCCAGTCGAAGCCCAGGATAACATGCAGCCTATGTGATCTAAACAATCACCTAATCAACCAATGCAGAGAACTCAAACCCCTTGCAAATAGTCTCCAAATAATCTCGTCTCTTCCTCAAAAGCTTCTCTCTAATCAAGAGAATATCACATGCACTTACTGCTAAATTTTCTCACACATTCATCATACATTTAAGTGCATGCATCTCCCCAAGCTAAGAGCAGCTAGAGCAACATTAAGTCAACCACCCACCAAAAAGGGAGGCCGGTTCCAACCCACGACGCAAAAATGGAAACATAAGACAACTTGGTCCACAACAGACCTTTTCCAAGTGTCCACATCTGAAACATCGAGTAGTATAGATTTTCACAGTATCTACTTTGTCAGCGCTGTGATACCTTGCACCATTTGCACCAGTCATAATCATGCGCCAGAGGGATGCCCGTTGCTACAAACGTTCAGACATCTCTGTGATAAAATCAACTTCCATCTTCTAGGAATTGACTATCCTAGTGGGAAAGCCAACTATCGGCTAACTCAGGACTCCATTACAGAGATCCTTCCCCCGCAGCATGCTAGCGACACAACTCATCACATATGACTTGTGTCATCACACGCCTAAAACAATATTTCAACAACCTCCCCATCACAGGAATTTGGATTTATTCCTGTCACAAAAAACCAAGGCACATTACGCCTTTGCATAGATTTCTGCGAAATCCCAAACTTGCATACAACCATTGAACTCCTTGATGACACCCAGGCTCTAGAACAACGCCTAGTACAACTCGATCTAGTTGATGAAAACAGGCGTAAATCGTTGCAACATAATGAGGCCCATAATAAAAGGGTAAAAGCATCATTCGACCACCACATCACCCCTCGCTCATTTACTAAAGGAGAGCTAGTCCTTCGCTATGATGTCGCAAAAGAAGCCTTAGGGCCAGGAAAGTTCGAGACCCTATGGAAAGGGCCCTATATCATCAAACATTTTCTTCGGTAGGGGACGTACATCTTGATGGAACCAGACTAGACCTACCTAGATAACCTCGTCAATGGCCTTTACCTCAAGAAATTCTATCCATAAGGGCCCCAGTAGCCCTTATCCCCTAGAGTTGGAGTACACAAAAATCCCAATACCAAAATATTTTTGACCCAAAAAACCTAGGCGTGCTCAAAATATCACCATGGATCAACAATTTGAGCCTTATTTTGGATTTGCTGATGGGGCATCGCAATGGTCTCAAAACTTACCTACAGCTGCCTAGGTCATCTACTACCCTGACCGATCACCACTGCGTTCAAACGACATGTGCATCGGATCAGCAACCAACAATCATGCAGTATATGATGCCGTTATCAGACTTATGTGCAAGGCCCTCCACTAGAGAATTCACCATATACATGTCTACCTAGATTCCCAACTATTAGTCTTGCAGTTAAACCAAACATTTGAAACCATGGAGGCAAACCTATTTAGAAAATATTTGCGTGCCAGAAGATTAAGCAGATAATTTGATTATATTACATTCTCACATGTATCAAGAAATAAAAACCAAACAGTTGATCTCATAGCTAACAATATCCTAGATTGGAATGCATCACGAGCAAACCACCATACATAAAAAATAACCAAAAATATGTATATCCATCAGCATAACACAAAATGCATAAAACGAAATAAACATCACACCATGTAGAGCTGCAAAAATATCTCTCATATATATATATATCAAAAAATATGTGTATCAGAGTACAAAAAATACTATTGCTGGCCCATTGGCCAGCCCAAAAATACGGAGGTCATCAAAAATAAGGGAAGCATTCTCATAATGGGTGCTTTCCCTATGTACAAATCTACCCTAGGCGGGTGCCCCCTCAGGAGGAGCACTGGGCCCACCACATCTCTTGGTACGACCACTGGAGCTGCTATCGCTACTGCGATAGCTACCCATCGTAGAGTAGGCCGATAGTCCCTCTCACGGGCCATCAATATCTCTAGCCATATCTCCTTGAAGTCATCCATACGACCTCGAGCAGGAATCCCGTAGGTAAAACAGTCCACTCAACCCTGGAAGTCCTCTAGAGCCTTTACCTGAGCTGTAAGTGCTATGATACACACCTCAGTCACATCTACATGAACTCTCTCTACTGCTACCTCAGCGGCACCTGTGCTGCTTCCCTCACTAGAAGGACCAGCACCATCCCCATCTGGTCCACCGGCATCCTCGCTCGGTCCACTTACGGCACCACCTCCCTGACCACCAGGCAGTCATGGTAGAGGATTTTGACCCACCAGTCGGGCCATTGGGCATCCCACCTCACCAACATGTGCACGAATAACCAAAAGAATGTCTGTTTCAATGAAAAACACTCAAGAACACAAAACACTCAGGTAAAAGAAAAAATATAACACATACCTGCAAGACCCCAAACATAACCAAAAGGGAGACCAATATTTGGATCGCCCTAAAAGTCCATCCCTGCATAAGGGTATGGCAAGAACATCTACGAATTGGCCTCAAACCAGGCCTTCGTCCTGTCGTTCCAATAACGACTCTGCCACCACCACCATGTGGTATCACCAGAGCCCACCTCCTCATATGTGGCTCCCTTAGCCCCCCAATAGGCACAGGCACTATGTGCCTCATCAGCATGAACCTCTCGTACATGATGCTGCACAAAATGTTGGCATACGCAAATGATTTGGATCCACGCTAGACCCCGTTCAGTTGTGACACCATACCATCAAAGAAAAAGTGGGCAAAATCAAAGAAATTTCCATTCCTCAAGTGGCGTAAAATCGCCAGCTGTAGGCCCGATGCTCGATGAGGTGCAAATGACCCCACCAGTCACATAATAATGGCCAAAGCACGCCACTCAGCCACATCTATCACTGAGGTGATATTGATGCACCCCTTAGTAAGAGACACACTACCACAATGCCACCAACAGAATTGGTCCATGTTCACCCACCTAGCAGGAAGCTGATACCTCAATGCCTCTCCCTGAGGTAGTAATCTAATCATAAATTAAATATCCATCTCTAGACGGATAATCAAGTTCGTCCCCCGTAGGAAAAACATGTTGCGCCTCCTGTACCAGTGCTGAATGATGTAACGTAGCAATCAGTCCTATGACCAAAGGAACTCATTCTCAGCACATTTTAGAAGGCCCCATGCGGCCAATGGACAGCGCACCCTCGCATCAGTAGCCAGAGCAGTTTGGATCTCAGGCCAATATCGCTCTCTCCACACTAACCTGCCAAGCAACAGGAACCCATCAGTACAAAGGAGAAAAATCATTAAGGATAGCAAAAAACCCAAGTTTTTTCAAAAACACTACCCTTGCATGCCTATCTCTTAGACAAGCATGCCCTTGTGTGTAAAGAGGCAAGGAAAACGTGCCTTTGCATGGCTGTACCTGAGAAATACGTGCAAGGGGGACAGCTATTTCCCTAGATATCCCGCACAATATAGGGTAAAAATCCCCTTTGAGGTTGTACAAACCTAATTTGTACAGCCCCGATGTCACCAAACTAGAAAAAATAAAATGCAAGACATCATGAGAGTTACCTCGGCATAGTATTTCTAATCCTCAGTACACAGGCTGACTGCAACGGCAAGACAGGCTCTGCTATCACCTCTGATCTCCCAAACTTAGCAAGTACAAATGAATAGGATTAGGGCCATAATCCCTTATTTTCACCCTTTTCCAGAACTTCAGAGGTCCATAACAGGAGATCAGAACATTCATTCTGCAAACCGTAATTTGCACCATCATCACTATGCCATGACGAACGAAAGCGATGCCCCACATTCGCTTTCCAAAGAAATATAATTTTTTTTCAAGCACTGGCAGGTATGCACCCTCCCATCTTCCTTTCCAAGATTGATATTTTTCAATAATATTGAGTGAAAAGAATATGCTTTCACTTGAGGTAGTTGTTTTTGCAGGAAGAACCCTCAAACCATTCACAACACTGACCACTAAAAGTTTCGGAGAAGGTATCATTCTATTCTCAACATGATAGAGTCCCAGAAAAATTTTCATATCCTGACATCATTTCTCCATCAGAAATAAACTCATGGGTCCTCATACCTAACCATGTTTATCATCACCTCACCCTACATATGATAAACGTCCGCGATGGTCGGTAGAGCCTCCCCTCCATGGCGATCGTCATCTCAAATAGACCACACATCACTCCACAAGTGATGCCATGGAAATACCATTTTATTCTAGGAAGCACCTCATGCCCATCCATATATCATGCATAAGGTCAAGTTCACCATTCAAACTCAACCCCCTTCCTAGACGACCGGGTTTTACAAGCATAATGAACATTTGCACCACCGCATTTGGCCCACCATACCTACATCAACATTAACCCATCTGCGACATCTTCTGCTTCATCAACCCCACACATGAGGCCAACCAATGGGACCCCTACCCCCAGCAAAACATCGTCCTCACACCATCAAGTGAGAAACCCTCTTTCATGTTTTGGGGTACTCGTCTCTGTGTTTTGTACAAACCAAACCCCATTATTTTATTCTTTTGGTAAGTGTACAAAGATCACAAACAATGCCCTTCACCTCTTTGCCCTCATATTGCAATTTTTCCTCCCATGGCAGCAGTCCCCCATCTCCCTTGGTTGAAGTATTTCATACCCCCCATGCACGCACCATTATGAAAATCATAGCCGGTTCATACCCGCCCTAGAAGTCCTACTGACTCCAGGGACTTTTCCCTTCAGAAATACCTATGAGTGCCGCCAAGCTGCTCAAATATAATTTCACCTCCGGCCACTAAATCCCCATCATCTATTTTCAGCTACCGCTCATCAACATGCCTATGTTAAACCCATTATGGTTTGGTTAAGGCTTATTTTTTGTCGACATCAACACCCCTTTTCCAAAAAGGAAGAGATACCTTGGATGACCCCTCCCCATGCAAAAGGGGTAGCCTCGGGTGGCGCTATGGGAGACATCATTGTCCATATATGTCATCGATCCTCTTGACATTCGACTACAGCAAAATTTTTTATGTCACGATGGTATCGTACCTTACAACCATTTCTCTTTGATCAAGATTTGTCGAAGACCCATGCCTTTATAAGAATCTCTGACAACAATTCTTACACAGGAAGGTCCTAGCCAGTACATATGTGTACATTGCGCAGTGATATGCCATACCAAGATTTCACATATGGGTGCCACATTCCACCTATCTTCAAAGAAAAAATTCCCTTGAGGGCGTCAGCAGTCGTCGTCAACAACCACCAAGATCACTACCACAATAGTGACATAGATAGCAAATGTATCTGTTAATTTTGTTTAACTAGATATAGCATCACGAGCATGGGACATGCCCCCCTTGTTGAAATTTTGCAAATATTTTGTATATTTTGTCTACTTTCAAGGGGTCCCTTAGGTCATGGTTATCTCGGAACCAGTGCAAGGTGTTGTCTCTTCTACATGCAAGCCTCATTCTCTCTCTCTCTCTCTCTCTCTCTCTCTCTCTACGTATGATACAGAGAAGAAACTGTAATGTATTTCGGCTATAAAATTCTTCCTATACCTCACACATTAGGGGGCAATTGTTAACATTGGAAAATCGTATAGCAAAAAATGACATCAATTAATGTCGAGCCCAAGGATTTACAGGATAGAAATACATTATGGAATCATGAATCTTTAAGGTTTCTAGCAATTCAAGATTAAACTAGTCATAAATGCTCAGATGCGTACTTTTTCCTCAGAGAAGACAATCTTCTGCATGCACTGGAGCCCAATAAGCACACATTCCTGGAAGTAGCAAAACGTCACTTTCCTGGACCACAAGTAAGCAAAGGACAGTTTCTCCTTATGTGAAAGCCACCTAAGGACAACACCAGTGCCTCCTTAGGCCTTGTGTGAGCACACAAAAGCATATTTCAGCCCACAATGGAATATTTCCCCTCCCTTGGGTCACTATCCACCATGTACCAAGGGAGGGAAGGAGGTTTGAAAGCTCACCTATATAAACCCTCAAAGAGATGAACAATGTGTGACCACAAGGTTATGCTAGCCAAATTTTCCCAAGCAACACCAGTGTCCTATGTGAACCAAGGAGCAAGAGCTAAATAAGAGGACTCGATTCTTGGCCACCCAAAAATCTTAGCCCATTGCAGTAAAGAGAGAGAGATAGACTGTGTCAAAAGGCAGAACTTGAAGGACAAACTTCATTGCATCGAGTCCTAGAGCCTCTGCCTAGGTCCTTTGGCAAGTGGGTAAGATTTTTGTTTTCATTCCAATCATTCAATAAGAATAATGCCATCGAGTCGTTGTTTACCTTGTTATTGTTTGGAACTCTCTATTTAGCTTCTTTTTTTGTTTTTACTTTTAATTTTTAACAGAGCATACTTTAGTGTATTACTTCATTTAAGTTCTATACTTCTGAGATCCCCCTAGATACTGACTATTACTTATGGTTTAGAGAAAATACCACATTCCCTAAATGCGTGCGATTTCATACACCCACGTGTGGAATCGACCACAACAGTTGGGGCCATTTCACATGATGGAAATCGAAGATTCAGGAGCAGTTCAGTTAGCACAACTGAACAACCAAGTCCTACAAGGATGGGTAAACGGCGCAAGCCTGAAGCCCTACCAAGAGTAGGTCCAATATTTACAGTTCCAATAACTCTCGCACCTGAGAGGAGTCAGTAGGGTAGAATAGAAACAATAACTCTCTCACACCCGAGACGAGCTAGGTAGGATTTCACTATATCGAAACTAAAAATAATACTAAATAACAATAGTTGAGTTGCGGGGACCGCAACGCAACCAATTGTGGTAGGGGAGGGGTAGTGTCCAACATGTCATCCACGTCAGATTAAAAAAGAATTTCGAACATCAACCCATCATCATTAAGTATAGTACTAGTTTCATTCTGTAGGATTACCAAGATTTGAAAATAATTGCCATAACTAGCATCACCCATACTGTAATAAATTTTCCATAACTAGACATAACCACCAGCCGTCGCGTCTGCCCAAATCCCAAAACCATAGTTAGCAATGTCAAATCCCACATCAGCCGGTAACCAATCACCTTATTGTAGCCATGGAGGAAGCCAGGGGAAATTAATTAGTTATGGGTTCTCATCAACCTCACCCGTGTCGGTTACTTACATAACCCGCATGCAGACAAGCGCAAGAATGCCAGAAAAACCTGAGCTATAATCAGAAATAGCCAAAAGAACAAGAGAATCCAAACCAGAAGAAGAACAGAGAAGGCACACAGGAGAAGGAATTTAACAGAAAATAGAGAGAAATTTTCTACAAGTATACCAGCGAAGAGCCAGAATGACCAGAGTAAGCCCAAATATGATAGTGCAACAAAGATTGATACAAACGTTACAGACTCTTTTGAATTCCTAGCACTGAAAAGGAAAGTGTATATAGAGAATTATGCAACAGCAGTAGGACAGCTAGCGGCAAGAGTGCTGCTAGAGTGTAGGGGCATCCAACAGTCTACGATACTGGACCTCAGGAATTTTCCAGTGTTTGGGATTACAGGTGTTGTGATGCAGTGCACGAAGTTTTTGTTGAGAAGGATCTAGAACAGTTCACTATGGCTAAGGAAGGAAATCCTAATTCATATATAGGACATCCATAGATTAACGAGACTGTCATAGGAAGGGAGGGACGTATCATCAATGTTCCAAACTGTATCCAAAAGAGCAAAGAAATCTGGGGACACAGACTACTATGTTAAGTATGGAACCAGGAGAGGGGGAAAAGGAGAAAAGATTTACTTGATAAACATACCAGAGGTTAAGTTCACTTTCTACTTGATTTATAGCAAGAAAGTGAGGCACTATACCAAAGGAGAATGCATTTTGGATATAATTTCAGTTGTAGAGAATTGTGTCCAAGGGACAAGGCTGAATTGGTGCTCTTTCTTGCTGAAGGAGTTGTTCGAAGCTTGTGAGGAAAATTACAGGAGGGTGACTAGGTTTATCTATGGATATTTTATCATGGCTCTAGCCATGTGGAAATGGACCTTCCCAAGCATTCGAATACCGGTCGAGATAACAGAAGGCCAACCATTGGCAATGAAATTCGTGCCCTGGAAAGTGTCCGGGGAACCCAGCACAAAAGAAGTGAATGTAGAAGCTTTCATAGTCTGGTATGGCTAGATGGTTGATGTTATGATGAGTCAACAAAGAATTCCAGGAAGTCTGTTAGATGGATATGGAAAGCAGATATGGTTCGGGATCACCCACAACCAAACTTTTCTCAGGCCAACCTGTGTACCAGAATCAACGCTCAAGATGAGGCCCTTAAAATTCCAGTTTGACGAAGAAGCCTTTCACACGAGGTATGTTCGTGGCTAAGAGTAGCGATGGAAATAAGGAATGGATTCTACACATATATCTTTGATGGGATGCTGTGAAACCCACTATAGGGAGAAACTTGAGAAGAGGTAGAAGCCAGGATGTCAAATTTGCAACTATTCTTGATCATTGAACAACTGAACAAAAAGGTACAAAGTTTTAATAGAGTACTTCAAGTGCTAACTAGCGATAACATTGAATTTATGACATTTTTAAAGTTTTATGCATCCCATTCTAATCCATCTCCCAACACGGCCTCCATATTCTCACCCATACCCAATTTTTTGTTTAGTTCACCACCCCCAACGACTACAGTGCTGGTCAGGAAGAATAAAGCTGTGAAACTAACAGCGACACTAAAAGTAGAAAGGCCCAAGGTCACAGTGCCTAGCCCAGTGGTAAATCTAATATGGGAGGACCCACCCCAAAAATTTAGTATAGGAGTACCTATCAAAGAAGAGTCGGTAGTCGAGCCCCAAGGAACTGGGGGGCTACCACCCCACAACCCCATCTACCCCATCGAGATCCTAAAAATTTATATATCACCACCTCATAGCCAAAAGCTACCACTCACCACCTCATCCATTTTCCAGGAACCCCAAAATTCCACACCTTCAACTTCATTAGCCACAGTGTCATACCCAACAGTACAGAGAAGAACTAATGGGGATGTAATATTCCAAATTCTGAATAGCTAGCAAGGCATGACTGGAAAATGTATTTTCTAGTAATGGATGCTATAAGAATTGAAGCCAAGACCTGTATCCCTTAGAAAAATATGTCTAAGCACTAAATCCAAGAGGAGGCTACAAATAAATCCTTCTAAGTGGGTTAAACAGATATGCCACACTTAGATGTCCTCAAAGAATGCTCGATGAAGGGATTGCAACAATGTATGCACATAAAATGGAATGGCAGTGTTATTATGGTAAGCCTAAGTACATGAAGATGTAAATAGGCAACAAGTATATATTATAGTAGCAAAATAGTACAATGACTTGAGGAATCAGTCACTCAAGCTAGGAAATGAAAGCCTCAATAGAACATGTACAAGAAAATGCAAGAGCACTACTACATGTGAAAAGCCATGGCTAAAATAACGCAGTTTATAGGAGATACTGCAACATACAAAATTAAAATAGGATGATATGACAATATCAGCTCAAATAAATGAGGCGGAGCAAGCTCTCAACCCCTGAAAACACTAATACAACAATAATACACAATCCTTGGAAGGATTTGCTACAATATACATGAAATTGGCAAATCTGCAGAAACGCCGGAGTTGTTGGGCAGCAGCTACAACTCAATACTAGAAATACATGGAGATGGCTATAGATGATTCTAAATATGAAATAACCCTCCTTCGATGGATCTCTCAATGCAAGGCTAATCCTGACACTAAAGATCTTGCCCTCCAAGAAGTTAGTGCAACCCCTACTGCAAATGGTGCTCAGAAATAATGCAGTATGGAGACTGGACTATGCTTTTTATGATAGGAGATGCTTAGAATTGATGCCAATATGTGAAAATAATCTTAGAAACCTTCCTTAATAACCCTCCCTAGGAATAGATACTCCCTCTTCTGAAATATGAGACAAGGAATGGTGTTGTGGAACCCCTCCACTGCAACACCCAGCACCACTACGTTATACTTCAGTAGAAATAATGTAGTGAATGAATATGTGGCTTTGCCCTTGAGCCAAGATGTGGAGAATATGAAGTGAAATCCTTTAAGAGGCCTCTCAAGAAGGAGAGGAAATCCTAAGTAGGAATCCCTCGTGCTAAGAAGCACTGCAACTCAACTAAACAACCGGAGACTGCAAATAGTCTAATCAGACAAATGATCAAATGCTCAAAGATGTCTCACTATGGCTACCTCTTCTTCCTTTTATGCAAGTGAATGCCTATTTTCCCTAGACCCCACACATTAGGGTTTCTTCTACAAAGAATATTCCTCCCTCTCAAACTGTGATGTCTTCTCATGCAAGCTACACCTCTTAGGCAGCACTGTTGACTTGGTCAAACTTGACCTTGTCCTCATGCAATTGCCCCTTTTCAGACTGGAAGGTGTAGAATAAAGCTACTCCATAGATCCCTTTCACACTATGAGGGATTTTATTCCTACTCATGGGAATTTTACCCATTTTATTCATCTCCTAGATGACATAAGAAAAAATTAATATTCTAATTTGCTGCTTGCAAATTTTGGAATATTACAGTCCTCCCCTCTCAAAGATTGCTTGTCCTCAAGGAAGTGCAAGGATAGACTGAGTTCTCTTCTCCTCTCCATGTATAATCCCTATATGATGATATCCTCTAAGGAAAGTTATGATATCTCATTAATCAAGCCACCACATTGCCCCTCCTCAGCATGCAAGTTCGCTGTCAAGCCATCATCATGTAGAGGTGAAATACTCAAGAGGATAGAAAAGTGATGTCTAGAGGTCCCTTTGAAGAATGGGATCTGAAGTGAAATGGGAACTACCTTTCCCATATGGATCCTCCATCTCCAAGCTATGAGCCATGTAAAATGAGTCACCTCCCAACTAGACAACTCCTGAAAACTGTCCTCCACCTTTGGCTCCGACAAAGTAGGTGGGATGAAAATATGCACATGGTAAACTATGTAGCCTACCCCACGCTATCCATATCTCCACTTAAGATAAGTGTAGAGTGTTTTTTGATCCTGGGCTACAATAAGGTTTCCCTCCAGTGGCAAGATGAGGACTAGATCTCCAAATACCTCTCCTCCAATGTTGCAAATCATGCTGGCCCAAATATCCCCATATATGATGAGTTGGAAGTCATCATCATATAGCATCTCATCCATCATATGGCTCCCATAATAAAGTGAAAAATGTGTTGTTAAGGTAGCCATACCATGTCCCATGTTTCCCTTAGAACATGTAGTGCAAAAGGTGTGAGGAATTTCTCCCTCAAAGGACACATTCACCCAATGTGTCTCTCTCCCAAGCATGCTCCTCATAAAGACAACAAAAATAAAACCATAGAAAGCAAAAATTAGAATCATGCTTGCTACCATGTGTAACAATTGAGAAGGAAAATGGTCCCTCAAATGCAGCCAACGTAGCTTGACCCTCAACTGCAATAGAGACTGATAAAATGAGTGGATTTTCAACCACCTTCCTGCTGCTCCAATCTCCTCATATGTACGGAGGAAGTGAATGATGTAGGGTGTACAATGAGCATGTCCTCGATAATACATCTCTTCCCCAAGTCCTCCTAGGGGAGGGCCATCCATCATGCTTATGGTCTCATCTAAACCATGTGGTCTAGAAAAAAGAATGCTCCTCCTTGGAGCATCATCCTGCACATGTATGGTTAAGGGATGCATATATACACTGTAAAAATCACCATGTAAACAACAATGAATACCCTTACCATATTTCCTGCTCATACAAATGGAGTGGCTCATAAAATATTCTCCTCTCCTCAGAAAGAAAGAAAAGAAGTGGCTGTGTTAACTCCTCCCAAGAGTCATGTCTCTCCTCTATCTGCATTTGATCCATGCATCTAATCATATGATGATATATCTCCTCCTAAAATCCCATCCAAAAATACCCCTCCATGATGGTGTGGTATGCTCTCATAGAACAAGTGGGGTTGAAAAGGAAATCCTCATGAGCTTCTTGTAGCAACTTCTCCTTGAGCTTGGAATCTCCAGATAAGAAGATCCTACCCTGATAGAAGATGAACCCATCTCTAACTAAATACTCCTCCAAGTGCAACTGGCCATCCAATATCCTACAAGTATGAAGATCCTTGGAGTACTCCACCAACATCTAGGAGTTCCAATATGGATCTATCCTCCATAGTGACAACGTTGATGATCTCTCATGAAGAGTACCTATCATATGGTCACTATATTCTTTGACATCTCTCATGCCAAAGATGCAATTTGGAAGGTTGCTATCCTTCCCCTATTGTTTCTGCCACAGCGTAGAATATGAAATGGAAGTGGGTGATGCTGATGTTGAGAGAATTCTCTCTCTCTCCTTGAGTATACCCCAGACTCCCAGCGCTATATCAAGATATCCAAAGGTTCCCACCCTCTGAAATCAATTAATGGTGCCCCAAAAATTGAAGCATCCATCCTCGTCTGCTGATCCAATGGCCTCCCTAGCAAAATGTCTCCATGCAATGAGACAACATCATCAAGAGGTGATTGCATATGTGAATGAACAAATCTATCCATGCTTTCACTGTGCAATCCAATCACCTTCTTAGGTGTATCACCCTTTAGAAATGAATAGGGATATGTACTGCTCATCTCATGATGCTGGGTCTCCTCCGTATCTCCTCCTTGTGTCTCCATGGTTCCACACCTCCTCAACAATGGCACATGTAGAACATGATTTGTGCCTTGATCTCTACACATGAGATCCTGGGAACTTTCTTAAAAATATGCAATCATCCCTCTATTTGGAGCAAGAGCTCCTCCTTCCTCTGCATGAGGAACTAGATAATATCTAGACATGATAGCACTATTGCCCTCAATCTCTGCAACATGAATGGGCAACCCTACAATGATTGGATACCTTTTTGAAAAAGAGATCTCCATGCTCCCTTGCTCAAAGGTGTGAGATGGAAGTTTCCCTTCTGGCAAAGTATGGTGCAATTTTTCAGCATTCCCTATTGTTTTCTAAAATGGTATTGCATTTTCATGCAAGTTTTTTGTTTGAGTTTTCTTGTTTTTCTCCATCATGTGTGTCTCATCAATCCTTCTATCAAATATTTTCACTAATGCCTTAGTGAAACTAGCATAGGATGTAATGTTTACATTTCTTAAAGAAAAGGATTCAAAGATCCACCAGGCATAGGCCTTACCTCTCAAATTCAGCACTAAAACTTTGATGGTTCCATCCTTAAGAATGTGGTGTTGATGCAAGAAGGTCTCGAAATCCTCCAC
The DNA here is from genome assembly GCA_034641835.2 of Pinus albicaulis. Taxonomy (NCBI): domain Eukaryota; kingdom Viridiplantae; phylum Streptophyta; class Pinopsida; order Pinales; family Pinaceae; genus Pinus; species Pinus albicaulis. The sequence goes on from CM076570.1 coordinate 543,211,733, forward strand.
CCAAGCTTTGGCTAAACATACAGGTGAACCTTCAAAGGTAGATAGATAAAATCTATCTTGTTGCTCTCTTCCATTCACCTTCATCTTGAAAGACTCTGAAAAACTGAGATGATCTCAGAATTTCTAAGTTTGAAACTCATACTCTTTCAAGAAATCACTAAGTGTTTCCCTCCTAGCAAACTCTTCTTCTTTTTCCATCTCTCTTCCTACAACCATGGGCATGTGACTACACTGAGTATTAGGATGTGTAGCTACTTGCTCACACTCCTCAAATCTAGAGTTTTCTTTGGTTTCAAACTCTTCTCGAGATTATCCATACATCTCCCTCCTTATTTCCTTTAAGTATTCATGAATATTATGTACAGATTTAGGAAGAATCTTTGTGAGCTTATCTCCTCTTTCTCCTTCAGAAGATGGAGTCTTCTTCCTACTTATTTCTCTGTCTCCTTCTTGATTAGAATAGGAAGTGAAGGGTTATTCCTCTTATTTATTCTTATCCTCCTTGGGGAGGTTCTTCATGGATCTGAAATATGAGGAGATAAATCCCATCATCTTCAATCTTCTGATCTCTTGGGCTTAGACTCATAGGCTGAGCCAAGAATATGCTCTGATACCACTGTAATATTCCAAAATTGGAATAGAAAGCAAGGCATGACTGGAAAATGAATTTTACAGTAATGGCTGCTATTGGAATTGAAACCAAGACCTGGATCCCTTAGAAAAATATGTCAAAGTGTTAAATCCAAGAGGAGGCTCCAAATAAATCCTTCTAGGTGGGTTAAACAGATCTCCCACACTTATATGTCCTAAAAGAATGCCTGATGAAGGGACTACAACAATGTATGCACATAAAATGGAATGGCAGTGTTATTATGGTAATCATGAGTACATAAATATGTAAATAGGCAACAAGTATATAATATAGCAGCAAAATATTACAATGAATTGAGGAATCGGTCACTCAAGCTAGGTAATGAAAGCCTCAATAGAACATGTACAAGAAAATGCAAGAGCACTGCTACATGTGAAAAGCCTTGGCTAAAATAATGCAGTTTATAGGAGATAATGCAACATAAAAAATGAAAATAGGATGATATGACAATATCAGCTCAAATAAATGAGGGGGAGAAAGCTCTCAACCCCTAAAAACACTAACACAATAATAATACACAATCCTTGGAAGGATTGGCTACAATATACATGAAAATGGAAAATCTGCAGAAATGCCGGAGTTGCTAGGCAGTAGCTGCAACTCAATACTAGAAATACATGGATATGGTTGTATATGATTCTCAATCTGAAATAACCCTCCTTCGATGGATCTCTCAATGCAAGGCTAATCTCGGCACTGAAGATCTTGCCCTCCAAGAAGCTAGTGTAACCCCTATTGCAAATGGTGCTTAGAAATAATGTAGTATGGAGACTGGAATGTGCAGCTTGTGATAGGAGATGCTTGGAATTGATGCCAAGATGTGAAAATCAACTCAGCAGCCTTCGTTACTAACCTTCCCGAGGAATAGATACTCCCTCCTCTGAAATATGAGACAAGGAATGGTGTTGTGGAACCCCTCCACTACAACACCCAACAAAACTACATTATACTTCAGCAGAAATAACACAGTAACTGAATATGTGGCTTTGGCCTTGAACCAATATGTGGAGAAAATGAAGTGAAATCCTTTAAGAGGCCTTTCAAGAAGGAGAGGAAATCCTAAGTAGGAATCCCTCGTGCTAAGAAAGACTACAACTCAGCTGAACAGCCGAAGACTGCAAATAGTCTAATCAGATATATGATCAAATGCTCAAAGATGTCTCACTATGGCTGCCTCTTCCTCCTTGTATGTAAGTGAATGCCTCTTTGCCCTGGACCCCACACATTAGTGTTTCTTCCACAAATAATATTCCTCCCTCTCAAACTACGTCGTCTTCTCATGCAAGCTACACCTCTTAGGCGGCGATGTTGACTTGGTCAAACTTGACCTTGTCCTCTTGAAATTGCCCCTTTTCACACTAGAAGGTGCTATTGGGCTTCCAGTGTTTTGGCTGGATTGGAAAGACCAAAATACTAGACAACATCAAAACCACTTTGGGATCCTAGGATCTAGCCCTCCTGGATTCGGAGAGGGATCTCTCCATAAAGCAAAGAATGATATATCTTTGAAAGCTTTAAATGAGGTATTAGGCTAGGTATGAAGCACAGGGGTTTTTAAATGATTTGGTTGGTTGTTGGGTTGGTCAGAGATCATTAAATAAGAAGGCTAAAGAAAGAAAGGAACAAAGCAGCAGGATGTTTCAGCAAAAGAAGATAAGTCAAGAAAGTGTTATCCATTGGGCTATGGAGTCATGAAAGGGAATTACTTGAAAAACAACTAGCCAAGGCTTTCCAAAGGGAAATTCATCTATACTAAAGGATCTTTTAGACATATGGTGAAATGGAACATCAAGGAGTGAAAAGGAAAGACACAAAGGGTAGCTTAAGATCAGGTCAGAGGTCATTTAACTCCAGGCCTGCTTCAGCATATTCCAAGAGAAAAACAGAGTTAAGATTTAACATAGAACTAGGCCTAAGATCAGAGAAGGGCTTTTAACCTTCAATGATTTTGACACCAGCTCCAAGGGATCTTAGAAAGGCCAATCTATTGGAAAAGGACACCAGTGGACAGGGCTCACACTAAATCCCTGGTATCCCAATTCTTCCAGCTCAAACCCAACAATAACATCTAAACAGCAAACCCCAAACTCACACATCAGTAAGCATGGGCCATACCAACATATTTAACAGGTTAAATTACATGAATTTCCTCTCAGATACACATTATGCAGAAAAAAATCAAATACAGGAAGAGCAGTGGGCATTACGGTACCATGCAGGGGTATATCCTAAGCCTGATTTACTAATTCTTATTAGAGAAATATGAACAACATGATTAAAATGAAATAAGAAAGGAAACATCAGTCATAATATAGACCAGGATCCTGTAAAATTTTCTCGATTAATTGATGTGAAAAACCAGTCATATACACTGAGCTCAATGGCTAATATAGTCCAAACTTTCTCCTCCCAGCCTACTAAATTACAAACTACTCAGCTACTTCCCCCAACAACTATTCTAACAGTTAAATGAATCCCTACAACTAACAGCAACAACAACAACCTTTACAATATGTTCTTCGAGATTTCTTATAGGAGAATGAATAACTGTGGAAGTAGATGTAAATTATATTGACTCATTAAGACAGAGTGTAGGCAGAAGATCGAGCCCTCTCTACTTAATGGCTTTACAACGCTGTATGTACTCTATAGTATGGTCCAGGAGTCTTTTTCAGGTCGATATTTGACCTCAGATGTGTTCTTTGAAGTCCTTTTGGTTGTTTGGTACTCTAAGTATCCTTCTGGAAATAAGCAACCAGGATAGAAACATCTGAAGGTCTACATACTCCATAACTACGGTCCTGACAGTCTTTAAGAAGCTTTTTTCAGTGTACTTAACTATTTAAGGGCTCGAGGAGGCATGGAGAACATTGTCCGAAGGTGCTCCTTCTAAGAGAATACGGTCTGCTGTTATGTAGCACTGATATGACTTGCTAGTGTGGGTCAGTCTTCAAACTGCATCTTATCCTTTGAAACATGGGATTAAAGCATCAAATCTTCAACTACGAGCTTAAATCCTTTTGATCTCTGCTGTTGATACAATTTTTTGCTGCTGTAATGGCCTCTCTGTGCTCTCAGTCACAGTGACTGTGATTGTGGAGCTAGAGTGAATTTCTTTGCTTTGTAATCCATGCACGATGAAATAAATTAGTTATGAAACCCAGGGGAGTGGTAGAAAACTACTGCGGAGGCCTAGAGGATGGTGGCTGAAATGGTGGAAGTAGGTGAAAATGGGAAAAAAATGCTACAGAATGGTGAAAATGGAGCTGATGAAGGTTTGGGGTAACGAAGGTCGTAGACCGTTCGATTAGATGAAACAATGGTGATCAACGTCCAGGATTGATCAGGGAGGGAGGCTAGACGGGAGACATAAAAATTAGCACTTGAAATGCAAAGGTTTAGCCTTGGGTGAAATACAAAGGAAAAGGGAAAAAATAAATGAAATCGGGGCCTTTTGATGGTCGGACCCAGTAGGTGGAGGGAAATTAACTGTGAGCCGTTAGATCTCAGGAGGAGATCAATGGTGGGGATTGTCGAATGAAATCCGTAGAGGCTCTGATGAAAGAAAAATGTAGATGGGGGCACGATACAATGTAGGCCATTGACCTAATCAGATGGACGGCTATGATCGATGATAGAGCTTGCGGGAAGGAAAGGTGGTTTCAGGAGGAAAACCACCTGTGTCGCGTGGCTTTAGGACAATTTTGAAAAATCTCTGAAAAAATGAGATATAGGTCGCTGCTAGACATGTGGCAAAACAAAACTGATTTTATCACGTGATTTCAGAGCATTAAAGCTCGGACTGAAGATTTACGTAATATGTGTGTGGACTGTCAGATATGGAGTGAAAAGATCAGACGGCGGAGGATGGAGCATGATGAGGGAAAGTGCAATAGCAGTTAGGTTGTGAAAATTCAAAGGCAGGTTAGATCTCAGCTGTCAGATCTAATGAATGGATGGTCAGGATTAAATAGGGAGTGGGTAGGCAAAGGGATGCATGATCGGTGGAAAGAATGAAGGTCGTTGGATTCACAGGGATCAACGGCGGAGATATGACCCAAAGGGGAAAGACGAGGGCAAATGAGCGGAGTGAGGAGTAATCTAGACCATAGGATCATGTGGGATGGATGAATCAGATCAAATCGGGACTCGCCAATCAGAAAATGTCAAATGCAATGGGATTGGGTGCTGCAATGGTGTGATTAAGTGACCGCTATCCAATCTGGAGACATATCAATGGCTCATGTATGATCGGAAGGGTGAAAGGGGAGAAGTGATGGGCTCATTGTAGAATTAGCACAGACCGTCAGATCTTGAAAGATCAACGGTTGATAAGTGATCGGGGACCGATAGAGAAAATACTTTCTCGCATCGGGGAATTACAAGAAATAAAGGGATGGCACATATTGAAAGTCTCGATTGCGATAAGAACCTAGGATTTTAGTGCTTGGTCCTGGGCATGGGGCATGTGTGGGGAAGTGGTTAAGGGGCTTGCCGAAAGGGGCTTAAGCCTATTATAAAGTAAAAAGTGGATTTTTGGCTTAATTTTAATGCTTTTTAAGGCCAAAAGTACGTTTCAGTAGAGGTAATAAGGGGCTATTAAACCAAACAAAGAGCAATTGTAAGGTTGAAAGGGGAGATGGGATGATTTAGAGGGTTAATGAGGGATTTAGAAAGGGGAGAAAGGTGATGAAAACAGAGGCTTTGCGGGAATTAAATAAGGGTGAAAAGAGGCCTTTTTGGGCATTATTTCACAACATAGAGTCTTTTTAACTTGAAACAACAGTTAAGATTGTTCAAAGGGAAAAAGGCACACAGAGGCTTCAAGAATGATATGTTTTTAAGGAAATGTATTTCTTAAAGGCTCGAAAACATTTTAGCCAGCTGTTTTCTTGTCAAAATTTCATAGGTGGCTAACAGTGGCTCCACATGGGGATGGCATCTTCTTGAAGGTGTCAAGAATTCAGGAAATAATCTTTGGAGTAGGCCAGATGCCTGGTACTTGACACATCCATTTTCTTTCCTGGATCAGCTACCACAAATCACGAGGACATTATATCAGTAGTAATATTCTCCCAAACAACTACCTACCCATACTATTGTCCTAAAAATTTTTCGTCTGGGTGCATTTGGACTTGCAAACCCTTTACATCATCAATTTTTTTTACAAACAGGAAAATAAACCTATTTTATTGCTACCCTTATTACTCCATGAGACTATATTAGAGATTTTGCATCATAGCTTCTCTACCTAAACTATATCTGCTAGGATTAAACTGTCTAGCATATTTATTCTCTACATTCTAAGACAGAAACTGAAAAACAGTCAAGCCAGGATTAGACTATCTAGCTTACTGTGGGCCATGGCATAAAGAAAAAATTGCTGGTGGACTTGAAAACCTTGCAGAAATTCAAAACTACTAAATAAATGCTCACAAACTGAGCTTTATTTGAGATTTTCCTACCGACCCTACTCTAACTTGAAATATTTACAAGTCTAGCTTATAAACCTTCTTTTCCAATACAACCAGTCCATCAAGTGATCCCATGACTAGTCTTTCTTGCTCATCTCCTTGATAATGCTGGATAGGCAGGGCCACTCCCATTCTCGTTGTTCCTCAACAACAGCTTTTAAAAATTTTCTTGTTGTCTCCAACATGCTGCTCAAAAATACCTTTGATCCTTCTTCAAATGTTTGTAGGAAATGAAAATAAGGATCATGAAATGATACCTGGTTGTGAATATTTGGCAGGCAGGCTTCAACCAGGATTTCTCCTTCTTCCACTAGATCAAGAAAAAGAATCTCTTGAGAAAGAGAATCTCCCTCATATTTTTCATCATCTGAACTGGAGGAATCATCATATCTTGCAATTGTGTCCTCTTGGAGCTCTGATATATTCGAATCTGATGGGCTGAGCTCCGTGGAAAGATCCATATATTTTTGAGTAGGGGTTTTTTCTATTACTCCCTCTTTTTCAAGAGAAGGCTCCTTAATTTCGACCTGCTCAAAAATTTCTTCCTTATTTTCCTCCTCATCCTCTGAGATGGAGGACTGCTAACTTCCAATCACATTGAAGCTATGACTAATGATCTGATGTGTAACAGAGTGAAGATTTAATGAATCTTCATCTATTACTATGCGTTCATAACTTTCTTCAGCAGTGTCATAGATAGGCTGACTTAGTTCATTGCTTCTCTGAAGTTTCTCATCCTGATCTTCCTCCCATGAATCTACGGATGATGGTCCTGCAAGCTCAGCTTCCCATTGGAAACAATCATCATCAAACAGATCATAACTAGTAAAATCATAATCGTAAGCAATGTCACCAATCAAACCTGTCAGATTCTCAACAAGTCCTTCATTTAGATCCGCAGAGGAGTTTTCTAGATCTACATGATCAAAATCATTAGATGAATGAGCAATAGTGTCTGTTCTATAAAAGATTTCAGAGGTGGACTGCGTGTTTAATATTCGGCCCATCTATTCTTCTGTCAATGGAGAGATTTCTCTTTTAACATAGACAAAAGAACAACAGTCCTATGTTTCTTGTACTAGCTGATCTAGAGGCCGGATGTCTTCTTTAGCCTCTTTTGTGGAATATTCACTGGTTCTAGCAGGGAAACTCTAAGGATTTTCTGATGTTTCCTGATCTCTTTCTCCTTCCACATCAGATTTTGCATCTTCTATGTGGTTTCTTGTATCCTCAAAGCAGTGTTCCCTATTAGCCTTCGCTATTAGGTCTTGATATTCTCTAGTCAGCATAGTACAAGACATAGGTAGGCAATCAGGCAGTTCCTTATTACTTTCCTCTTCATCTTCTATAGACTCTTGAGCATCATACATGTCTTTATCATTGTCTGGGTCTTGAGTTTGTTCTTGCTCTGAAAGAATCATGGGATGCTCTAAATAATCATCATTTGCATTTAAATTTGCCTCATACATCTTCATCACCACTTCACCAAACATGTTTACTATTCTTTTTAATCCATCTGCCAAAGCATCTAGCTTTTCCTATCTTTCCATGCTTGGATCCATGTTTTTAAGAGGATGTCACTGTATCTTCTCAACTAGTTCAGGGTCTTCTACCGGTGGAGTCATTAGGTCTATTAGGAGTTATGGAGTGCGGAGTCACTAGGTGGATGAATTTGGCTGTTTGAAGAAAGCTGTTGTCCACCATCAGCAATGGAGTACCAATCTAAAGGCATTGGTCTAAGTTGTCCCCAGTGGAGTCACCATTATGTTGGGGTTCCAGTGTTTTGGCTAGATTGGCAAGACCAAAAGACTAGACAACATCAAAACCACTTTATGATCCTAGGATCTAGCCCTCCTGGATCTGGAGAGGGATCTCTCCATAAAGTAAAGAATGATATATCTTTGAAATCTTTAAATGATGTATTAGGCTAGGTATGAAGCACAGGGGCTTTTAAATGATTTGGTTGGTTTTTGGGTTGTTCAGGGATCATTAACTATGAAGGCTAAAGAAGGAAAGGAACAAAGCAGTAGGATGCTTCGGAAAAAGAAGATAAGTCAAGAAAGCGTTATCCATTGGGCTATGGAGTCATGAAAGGGAATTACTTGCAAAACAACTAGCCAAGGCTTTCCAAAGGGAAAGTCATCTATACTAAAGGATATTTTAGATAGATGGTGAAATGGAACATCAAGGAGTGAAAATGAAAGACATAAAGGGTAGCATAAGATTAGGTTAGAGGTCAATTAACTCTAGGCATGCTTCAACATATTCCAAGAGAAAAATAGAGTTAAGATTTAAGACAAAACTAGGCCTAAGATCAGAGAAGGGATTTTAACCTTCAATGCTTTTGACACCAGCTCCAAGGGAGCTTAGAAAGGCCAATATGTTGGAAAAGGACCCCAATGGAAAGGGCTCACACTAAATACCCAGTATCCCAATTATTCTAGCTCAAACCCAACAAGAACATCTAAGCAGCAAACCCTGAACTCACACATCAGTAAGCATGCGCTAGACCAGTATCTTTAACTGGTTAAATTACATGAATTTTCTCTCAAATACACATTAAGCAGAAAAAATCAAAGACAAGAAGAGTAGTGGGCATTAGGGTACCATGCAAGGGTATATCCTAAGCCTGATTTACTGATTCTTATAATAGAAATATGAACAGCATGATTAAAATGAAATAATACAGGAAACATCACTCGTAATATAGACCAGGATCCTGTGAAATTTGCTCGATTAATTGATGTGCAAAACCAGTAACATACACTGAGCTCAATGGCTAATACAGTCCAAAATTTCTCCTCCCAACCTACTAAATTACAAACTACTCAGCTACTTCCCCCAAAAACTGTTATGACAGTTAAATGAATCCCTACAACTAACAGCAACAACAGAAACCTTTACAATAAATTCTTCGAGATTTCTTATAGGAGAATGAATAACTGTGGAAGTAGATGTAAATTAAATTGACTCATTAAGACAGAGTGGAGGCAAAATATTGAGCCCTCTCTACTTAATGGCTCTGCATCGCTCTATGTACTTTGTAGTATGGTCTGGGAGTCTTTTTCAGGTCGATATTTGACCTCAGATGTGTTCTTTGAAGTCGTTCTGGCTGTTTGTACTCTGAGTAGCCTTCTGGAAAAAAGCATCTGGGATAGAAAGGTCTGTAGCTCTCCATACTCCATAACTGTGGTACTGACAGTCTTTAAGAAGCTTCTGTCAGTGTACTTAACTATTTAAGGGCTCGAGGAGGCATGGAGAATACTATTCGAAGGTGCTCTTTCTGAGAGATACGTTCTATTGTTATGTAACACTGATATGACTTGTTATTGTGCCTCAGTCTTAAAAATGTGTCTTATCCTTTGAAACACGGGATTAAATCATCAAATATTCAATTACGAGCTTAAATCCCTTTGATCTCTGCTGCTGATACACTTTGTTGCTGCTGTAATAGCCTCTCTGCGCTCTCAGTCACAGTGACTATGATTGTGGAGCTAGAGTGAATTTCTTTGCTCTGTAATCCCTGCACGATGAAATAAATTAGTTATAAAACCTAGGGGAGTGGCAGAAAACTGCTGCGGAGGCCTGGAGGATGGTGGCTGAAATGGTGGAAGCAGGTGAAAATGAGTAACAAACACTGCAGAATGGTGAAAATGGAGCTGATGAAGGTTTGGGGTAATGAAGGCCGTAGACCGTTCGATTAGATGAAACAATGGTGATCAATGGCCAAGATTGATCGTGGAAGGAGGCCAGATGGGAGACATAAGACTTAGAATTTAAAATGAAAAGGTTTAACCTTGGTTGAAATACAAAGAAAAAGGGAAAAAATGAATGAAATCGGGGCCTTTTGATGGTGGGACCTGGCGGATGAAGGGTGATTAATTGTGAGCCGTTAGATCTCAGGAGGAGATCAACAGTGGGGATTGTCAGATGAACTCTCTAGAGGCTTTGATGAAAGAAATATGTAGATGGGGGTGTGATACAATGTAGGCCGTTGATCTGATCAGATGGACAACTATGATCAATGATGGAGTTTTCTGGAACGAAAGGTGGTTTCAGAAGGAAAATCACCTGTGTCGTGTGGCCTTAGGACGGTTTTGAAAAATCTCTGAAAAAGCACGATATAGGTCGCTACTAGACATGTGGCCAAAAAAAACTGCTTTTATCGCGTGATTTTCGAACGTTAAAGCTTGGACAAAATATTTATGCGATATGCATGTGGACCGTCAGATATGGAGTGAAAATATCAGACGGCAGAGGATGGAGCGCGATGAGGGAAAGTGCATTGGTGGTTAGGCAGTGAAAAGTAAAAGGTAGGTTAGATCTCAGCCGTTAGATCTAACGAATGGACGATCAGGATTAAAGAGGGAGCGAGTGGGCAAAGTGTTGCATGATCAAGTGGAAAGAATGAGGGCTATTGGATTCACAAGGATCAACGAGGAAGATTTGACCCGAAGGGGAAATACGGGGGAAAATGAGCAGAGTGAGGAGTAATATGGACCATAGGATCATGCAAGATGGACGACTTATATCAAATTGAGACTCGCCAATCGGTGAAGGTCAAATGTGATGGGATTGGTCGCTGTGATAATGCGATTAATTGACCATTGTCCGATCTGGAGACAGATCGATGACTCATGTATGATCAGAAGGGTGAAAGAGGAGAAGTGACGGGCGCATTGTAGAATTAACATGGACCATCACATCTTAAAAGATCAACGGTCGATAAGTGATCGGGGGCCGATAGAGCAAATACTTTCTCGCATCAGGGAATTACAAGAAACAAAGGGATGGCACATATTGAAAGTCCCAACTGCGATAAGCACCGAGGGCTTTAGTGCTTGGTCCTGGGCACGGGGCATGTGTGGGGATGTGTTTAAGAGGCTGGCCGAAAGGGGCTTAAGCCTATTATAAAGTAAAAAGTGGGTTTTTGGCTTAATTTTAATGCTTTTTAAGGGCAAAAAGAGGTTTCGGTAGAGGGAATAAGTGTTAGGTCCCTATATTACTAGTATATTCCCTTATTGTTATTAGTGTAACCCCCTTATTGTTATTATTGTACCCTTGTAACCCCCATTTTGTTATTATTGTGCCCTTAAATTATTATTGTTAGGTCGGTTGGGGATTATATCAGGTCCACTAGGATTACATTATGGCCACATGGACTCTTATATATAGAAAGGAGGTTTTGTAAATTGTATCATCCAAGAATTGTCCATTTATGTAATGTATTGGAGGTTGCCCCCTTGAAGTGGCTTATTTCTAAGGCATTGATATCTCTTTTCTTCTATTTTTGGAGCTGGTTACACAACAATAAGGGGCTATTAAACCAAAGAAAGGGTAATTGTAATGTTTAAAGGGTAGATGGGATGATTTAGAGGGTTAATGAGGGATTTAGAAAGGGGAGAAAGGTGATGAAAATAGAGGCATTGTGGGAATGAAATAAGCGGGAAAAGAGGCATTTTTGGGCATTATTCCACAACAGAGAGGCTTTTTAACTGGAAACAGTAGTTAAGATTGTTGAAAGGGAAAAAGGCACACAGAGGCTTCAAGAATGATATGTTTTCAGAGGAAATGTATTTCTTGAAGGCTTGAAAACATTTTAGCCACCTGTTTACTTGTCAAAAATTTCATAGGTGGCTAACAGGTGCAAAATAAAGCTACTCCATAGATACCTTTTACACTATGAGTGATTTTATTCCTATTCATGGGCCTTTTACCCATTTTATTCATATCCTAGATGACATAAGAAAAAATTAATATTCCAATTTTCTGCTTGCAAATTTTGGAATATTACAGTGGACCACAGAATGGAAGTTAACTCGAGTATAACAGAGGTACCTCCAGTTGACCAAACCCTGGTCCAGCAAACTACATTTACTGAGCTTATTAATCAGATAGAGAAGTCCATGGAAGAAATGGATGGATCACTCTCTGAGTAGACTCTACTCTAGCCAGCTAACCTAACAGGTCAAGAAGTGCAACCCGATCTATAGATGGCTAACTCCAGCAACCATCTGCTACACCAGACACTAACATAGTCACCGTAGGACCAATCAGCAACATCTGTCATGAGCGGACAACCACTTCATGCACAATTTCCAGATCAAGGTATCTCTGGTGCAGAAAGCATGGAAACATGGGGGATAGCCCAACTATACCACTTTATTCAAAGAGTAGCCTAGCAAGCTGAGAGATTTCACTTGGAGCTCTAGAAGAAATGTGAGCAGAAACAACTATAGATCAACACGCTTACTGAAGAGCATGAACAGCTGAAGACAAAAAAGGGGTAGTTACAAGAAAAACTAGAGATGGTAACAAGAGTATTTTGGGACATTTGGCCCACAGTAATGGTCAACAACAGCCAAATACCAGAAGGATACAGAAAACTGATGTATTCAGGCAAGATTTCCACCTCAAGGTGGCATATTCAAATCTCCATAAGGAAAATGAGGAACTCAAGGCAGCATTTGCAGCCTGACCAGTGTTACCCGACCCAGCAGTTGTGTACTCAGCAAAGATATCAGAGAGATAGAGCCAAGTCACGAAAATGCAGGAAGTTATGAGTACTGCAGCAAGAGAAGAATATGACCTACTGAAGGGTATACAGGAATGATCGACGACACTTACTCTGAAGTCATAACTAGTCTCACTACAACTACAAAAAATATCAAGAGAGATTCAGGAGGCCACGGACCCGACTGGACTCGACCAACTATATGCACAAGCGGACGTTTTAGAAGTCCAAATAAAACAGATAGAAGAAAACTCAACTGCGGACAAGAAAGCCCTCTGGGATCTCCAACAGCCAGTGAAGGTCAGTGCCCAAACAATGCAATAACTGGCCTCTGAGGCCAATACTCAAATCAACACCGTGTTTGGTGACTTGCCACCTAATGCAGGAGAAGAATTTCTCACGAAGATCACAACCGAAACTGATGCTCTAATGCAAGGATGGAAATAGGCCATGACAACCTTTCAGGAACTCAAGGGATCAGCTCTAACAAAGGTCCCAGATTTGGGGCCCTTGTTTAGACAGTTAGGAGAAAGGAGGCAGAAAGAGCAGGACGCAGGGCCGAGTGGACCCATGGAAGTGGAAATAGTGCAGAAAGATTGACTCGGGGCGAGTCAATATGATGTGGTCAGGGCCTATTAGGCCCTTGTTTTGAAATTAAATAGCTTTTGAGTTACGGCTAGTACGTGGTGGAACGCAACCAGGGTAGGAAAATAGATGTCAAGGTTGCGATGGAGTAAAGGATAGGTGGTACGAATATTGCTGGAGAAAGCAAAAATGGCAAAAGAGCGTGGCAGGAAACAAGCAGTAAAACTCCCGACTAATAGAAAGAAACAAAAGGCAGCCGAGTGAGAAGAAAGGAAGGACTATCAGTCACGCTGGTAGCAGAACAAATAGGCAATCGACCAGTGGATGGGAGTTGTAGGAGAGCTCTGTTTGTGTTGCTCTGTTCTCTATCCTTATGTATCTCTATGTTTCTCTCTCTCCAATAGGACCACATTCTGTTCTATTCGAGCTCATGCTAAGGAACCTTGTAATAGGTTGTTGCTGATAGTTGATTTATAATATAATCATAGGTTATTGTTCTAGGAATATGTTGTGGTCTGGAATGAATGGTTTCACTTGCAATTTTAAATTTTATTTGTTATAAGTTTGAATGCACTCTAGAGAGATATCTTTCATGGAACGTTGCATTTGTTTAGACCTTTGTCATAGTTCTGATTTCTTCATGCCACTGTCATCATGTTGATACCAATCTATTCCCAATATTAGTAAGGTCACGGTACGCCTCGGGTGAGACTCTCAGCTCCTCGGAGTAGGGTGAAAATTCTGGCATGGTGCTAGAATATAGCGGAAACCCTTGTTGGCCCTTAACCTAAACCCAGGTCTTGTTTGTGAGACCTGTTTTCTCGCCAACACATGCCCTTTCACTAACATCATGACTACTTACATAATCCCTATTTAACTATTAATAACTATATTTATTATATTTGCTATGAATTATATTCATAACATTAACCCAACCTTAACCTTAACCTTAACCATAACCTTATCTTACCCTTAACCTAACATTAACCTTAATTATAACCTAACCCTCACCTTAACCTAACCTTAACCTTAACCTTAACCTATCTTTAACCTTCTCCTAACCTTAAACTTAACTTTACTCTTAAACTAACCTTAACCTTAACTTTAACCTTAACTTAACCTAACCTTAGCCTTAACCTTAACCAAACCCTTAACCTTGACTTTAACCTTAACCATAACGTTAAGGTTAACCTGACTTAACCCGTAACCTTAACCTTAACCTAACCTTAACCTTGACCTTAACTATAACCTAACCCTAACCTTGACCAAACCTTAACCTTAACCTTAACTTAACCTTAACTATAACCTAACCCTAACGTTGAAAAAACCTTAACCTTAACCTTAAGTTTACCCTTAACCTAACCTTAACCTTAGCCTTAACCTTGAATTTACCCTTAACCTTAACGTTAACCTAAACCTTAGCCTTAACCTAGCCTTAACCTGACTAAACCCGTAACTTGAACATTAACCTAACCTTAACCCTGACTTTACCCTTAACTTAACCTTAACCTTAACCTTAACCTTAACTTTACCCTTAACCTTGACCTTACCCTTAACCTTCACCTTAACCTTAACCTGACTAAAACCGTAATTGTAACCTTAACCTGACTAAAATCATAACCATAACCTTAACCTTAAGCTTAACCTTAAGTTTAACCTTAACCTTGCCCTAACCTTAACCCTAACCTTAATTTAACCTGAACCTTAACCTAACCTTAACCATAACCTTAACTTTAACTTTACCCTTAACCTAAACTTAACCTTACCATAACCATACTAAACTCATAACATTAAACTTAACCTTAATTTTACGTTAACCTTGACTTTACCCTTAACCTAACCTTAACCTTAACCTAACCCTAACCTTGACCATGTTAGTTCCACTCTTTGCAGCCTATCACCAGGGATCAAAATGGGCTCTTACTATGTCTAGTTTTGTTAGATGTTATTCACATGATCTTCAATGCAAAACATATTTTAAATTTTTCCATCAGAAGGAGCTCAGAAAAATATTTCCAACAGTATATCACACTCCTGTAACCAGTTTCTGGATCAGAATATATGATCGAAATGAATGATTGATTCCTGGTTATGCATGTTTTGAGGTTAGTTGCTGCACATAGGGACAAGTTTACTAAAAAATAAGTTTGGACCGGAATTTTACAAAAGTGGAGAATTTTTTTGTCTATTAAATACTAAATAACAAAAACCTCCTTCATTTTATGCAAAAATGTTACTATGTGGGAGATATGCAGTGAGATTTGAAGCCTACATTAAAACAAAACAGATTTTGCAGTTATTTTACCGTTTTAGTCATTTTATTGCGGTGCCATGTTACAATCTATGGAAAGTAATTTTGAGGAACCCAAAAAGGTTTTTGTTAATCACGATCCATATGACAAAAAACTCTCTCTGTTTATTCATAGGTGTCATGAATTGGAATATTTGACAAGATCTTTACAGCTCATTTTTACAGATTTAAATTTTTACTGATTTTCTGTTTTAGAGATGCTTTTATGGCACAGATTCCGAGCAACTGGAAAAAAATTTCCAAAATTTGAGAGAGTTTTTTATCCAACATGACCTTATCTAAAAAACCCTCTTTCATTTTTGTAACAAGTGATATGGTTCAGAAGATACGAATTCATCTTTGACACCTAATTTCAGAAATTTGGTCCATTAATGATTTTCTGTTTTAGAGATGATTTTGTGGCACAGATTCTGAGCAACTGGAAACGAATTTCAAAAATTTGAAAGATTTTTTTCTCCAAAATGAACTTATATACAAAACCCTCTTTCATTTTTGTAACAGATGCTATGGTTCAGGAGATACGAGTTCATATTTGACACCTAATTTCAGGAATTCGGTCCAAATTTAATGTAACTGATTCTATTTTGAAGAATATGGTTGAGCTCAATTCCCTTAATACATGGATGAAAAAATTGTATATATTTGATGAATCTCAGAGTGTAATGGTTGTATTTTTGCAGCAGAGTGAGGCTTCTATTATTGTAACAGTTTGTCAGGGAATTAATAAAGATATGTAGCTCTGATTTGTGGGATCCCCGTGGTATGGATTTTAGCATTGTTCTTTATTTTGTGTTCATATGTTAATTGTTATGTTTTCCATTCATTCACTCATACTTCTCGTTGAATGCTTCCAATATAGATAGGTAGAATCAATTTTTTATGCTCTGCCTTGGGAAATCATTCAATATTCTGTGTTTTCTTCTGTTTGAAAAGGATCCATCTCCTATGCCCTTTTCAGCTCCTCACCAGTCTTTCCATTCCATCATTATCTAAAACTTAATTGCTAAGTTTTCTGCCTACCTTTCCCCACGAAATAACCTGTATCCATGGATTAATTCCCTGGTTTCAAACTATCACATTTGTTTCATACATCCCTGAAATCCATCCATTAAAACATTTTCCCATTATTATACCTAGCCTAAAATCAGCTCATAATTGTACTTTGTTGTATATTTATTCATGGAGAGAGCCCTCTCCTGAAATTGTAGGGCTAGCTACAAGGCTGAGCATGGTTTGTGGTTACCTCATAGTTTCCTCTTCTCAGCTGTGAGGTTCCTTCTGAGTGCTAACATTTTGGCACCATTGCTGGGGACGAGGTGACAAATCTTCTCCAGGAAATATTTTTTAAGTTGCAGATCTGATTGCTGATGGTGGATAGTAGTCAGACACATATAAAGGCTGAAATCATCTACTTGATGACTCCATTGTTTGAAATCCTGAGTTTCAAATTATTTATGTTGGCTCCACTGGCTAAATGAAGGACTCAACTGTTGCTTCTATTTATTCAAGGTATTCATATATTGATTTTTCTAATCTTCCTGGTTTTCCTAATCAATTACAAAAGGATGCATATATTTTGAGTAATGGCCCTAAATTCAATGGGGAAGATCTGGCTTTGAATCTTGAACATGTAGCAAATTTTAAAACATTTTTAGAATCTCTTAGAGTAAAAAAAGAGGATGTTTTTATCAGTTTGTTCTATGATTACTTCCTAGGAAAATGTAGACAATGGATTGAAATTTTTCCTGTCAGATCTATTAAGTCATTTGTAAATTTGTGGCGTATATTTCTGGAAACATGGATGGAGAAAGAGGAAGAATTCAAAATAGAGGTGCCCTCTATTCAAGGCTTTAGAGAATGGGAAGATATGTGCACAGATGATGAGGTAGATGGGAACTTTGCTTCATCTCTTTCTTCTTATTTGAAGTCTTGTCGATGTAGCCATGAAGTTAAGCTCAAATTTTTGCAAGATTTTTCCATAAAAATTGAAGAAGATATAACTCAATTGGAGACCCAAATACAGTCCCAGGATCTGGACTGTCAAGTCCCATTCTTTGGGGCCCTTTTCCAACAAAAGGAAATAAAGGTAAGGCTACCCTTGGATGTTTGCATTAATAATTTGTAGCTGGAAGCATGTATTGATGAGTTGGGGAAGCAAAAAAAGTCTGGTTTCTTTGATTCTATTGCGACATATATGGAAACAAAAAATTTAGTTTGAACAACAAGCCAGATTTCCTTTTATACAGCCATACTCCTTTTGTGCATGTATGGCTGTCAGCATTTCCAGTTGTGTCCTGGTTCAAGCACTTCCAAGAAGCATCCTTGTCACAGTTACTTGATTGGTTGGTCTAGCATTACAACATTACTTGATCTATCAATTTTGCTACAAATTACGGTATTTTTCTGCATAAATAAGCTGCCCAGAGCATCATTTCAGCTTCCGGTATTGGTTTATGTACATATTGCAGTATGTATATGTTTTTGGATTGGTATGATTTTTTTGGGTTTACAGAGGTTTGTTGACTATATTGCCCAATGGATGAGGCACTTGGTCTATGGTGTTCTTGACACCTCCAAGGAGCTACCATCCCTAATAAGGCCGATGTTAGTTCCAGTCTTCGCAGCCTATCACCAGGGATCAAAATGGGCTCTTACTATGTCTGGTTTTGTTAGATGTTTTTCACATGATCTTTAGTGAAAAAAATATTTTAAATGTTTCCATCAGAAGGAGCTCAAAAAAATATTTCCAATGGTATATCACACTCCTATAACCAGTTTCTGGATCATAAGATATGATCGAAATGAATGATTGAATCTTGGTTATGCATGTTTTGAGGTTAGTTGCTGCATATAGGGACAAGTTTACTACGAACTCAGTTTGGATAGGAATTTTACAAAAGTGAAAGAGGTGTTTGTCCATTACATACTAAATAACAAAAAACTCCTTCATTTTATGCACAAATGTTACTATGTGGGAGATATGCAATGAGATTTGAAGCCTACATTAAAACAAAACAAATTTTGCAGTTATTTTACTGTTTTAGTCATTTTAGTGCGGTGCCATGTTACAACATATGGAAAGTAATTTTGAGTAACCCAAGGAGGTTTTTGTTAAAAACGAGCCATATGACAAACACCTCTCTCAGTTTATTCACAGGTATCATGAATTGGAATATTTGACTAGATCTTTACAGCTCATTTTTACAGATTTAAATTTTTACTGATTTTCTGTTTTAGAGATGATTTTGTGGCACATATTCTGAGAAACTGGAAATAAATTTCAAAAATTTTATATATAGAGGTTTTTCTCCAGTATGACCTTATATAGAAAAACCTCTTTTAGTTTTGTAACAGGTGATATGGTTTAGAAGATACGGGTTCATCTTTGACAACTAATTTCAGAAATTTGGTCCATTAATGATTTTCTGTTTTAGAGATGATTTGTGGCACATATTATGAGAAACTGGAAATGAATTTCCAAAATTTGAGAGCGGTTTTTCTCAAAAATGACCTTGTATACAAAAAACTCTTTCATTTTTGTAATAGGTACTATGGTTCAAGAGATACGAGTTCATCTTTGACACCTAATTTCAGAAATTCGGTCCAAATTTAATGTAACTGAATCTATTTTGAAGAAGATGGTTGAGCTCAATTTCCTTAATACATGGATGAGAAAATTGTATATATTTGATGAATTTTAGAGTGTAATGGTTGGATTTTTGTAGCAGAGTGAGGCTGCTATTATTGTAACAGTTTGGTAGGGAATTAATAAAGATATGCATCTCTGATTTGTGGGATCCCCGTGGTATGGATTTTAGCATTGTTCTTTCTTTTGTGTTCATTTGTTAATTGTTATGTTTTCCATTCATTCACTCATTCTTCTGGTTGAATGCTTTCAAGATAGATAGGTAGAATCCATTTTTTATTCTCTGCCTTGGGAAATCATTCAATATTCCGTGTTTTCTTCTGTTTGAAAAGGATCCATCTCCTATGCCCTTTTCAGCTCCTCACCAGTCTTTCCATTCCATTATTATCTAAAACTTAATTGCTAATTTTTCTACCTACCTTGCCCCATGAAATAACCTGTATCCCTGGATTAATTCCCTGGTTTCAAACTGTCCCATTTGTTTCATACATCCCTGAAATCCATGCATTAAAACATTTTCCCATTATTATACCTAGCTTAAAATCAGCTCATAATTGTACTTGTTGAATATTTATTCATGGAGAGAGCCCTCTCTTGACCTTGTAGGGCTAGCTACAAGGCTGAGCCTAGTCTATGGTTACCTCAAAGTTGCCTCTTCTCAGCCATGAGGTTCATTCTGAGTACTAATAGACCAAACCCTTAACCTTCACCTTAACCTGACCAAACCCTTAGCCTTCACCTAACGGTAACCTTAACCTTACCTTAACCTTAACCATAACCTTAAACTTAATCTTGACCTTATTCTTAACCCTACCTTTGACCTTCACTATAACTTAACCCTAACGGTAACCTTAAACTTACCTTAACTATAACCTAACCCTAACCTTGACAAAACCCTTAACCTTAACCTTAACCTGAATAAACCCATAACCTTAACCTTAAACTTACCGTTAACCTTAACTATAACTGAACCCTAACCTAACCTTAACTATAACCTAACCTTAACGTTAACCTTACCCTTAACCTTAACCAAACCCTTAACCTTAACCTTAACCTTAACCTTAACCCTAACCTTAACCCAAGGGTAAGGTTAAGGTTAAAGTTAAGGTTAAGGTTATGGTTATGGGAAGGTTAATGTTAATGTTAAGGTTTTAGTCAGGTTAAGGTTCAGGTTAAGGTTAAAGTTAGGTTAAGGTAAGGTTAAGGTAACCTTGACTTTACCCTTAACCTAACCTTAACCTTAACCATAACATAACCCTAACCTTGACCAAACCCTTAACCTTAACTATAACCTAACCTTAACCTTAACCTTCTGATAACCATAACGTTAACCTTGACTTTACCCTTAACCTAACCTTGACCTTGACCTTAACCTAACCCTAACCTTGACCAAACCCTTAACCTTAACTATAACCTAACCTTAACCATAAAAAAACCCTAACCTTACCTTAACCATAACCTTAATTTTGACCTTAACTATAACCTAACCCTAACCTTGACCAAACCCTTAACCTTCACCTTAACCTTAACCTTAACCGTAACCTTTACCTTAACTATAACCTTAACCTGACTAAACCCATAACCTTAACCTTAACCTTACCTTGACCTTAACTATAACCTAACCCTAACCTTGACCAAACCCTGAAACTTAACCTTAACCTTACCCTTAACGTTAACCTCACTAAACCCTTAACCTAACCTTAACCTTAACCTTAACCTTACCCTTAACCTCCACCTTAACCTTAACTTTACCCTTAACCTTGAATTTAACCTTGACCAAACCCTTAACGTAACCTTAACCTTGAATTTACCCTTAATGTAACCTTAACCTTGACCTTAACCTTACCCTTAACATTAACCTTAACCTTAACTTTAATGTTGACTTTAACTTTACCCTTGACTTTAACCTTACCCTTAACCTTAACCTTGAATTTAACATTAACCTTCCCCTAACCTTAACCCTAACCTTAACCTTAACCTTCCCCTAACCTTAACCATTACCTTAACCTTAACCTTAACCTTTAACGTTATCCTAACCTTAACCTTAACCTTAACCTAACCTTAACCTTAACCTTGACCTTGACCTTGACCTTGACCTTAACCTTAACATTCCCCTTAACCTAACCTTAACCTTAACTATAATCTAAACCTAACCTTAAACTTAACCTTAACCTTATCTTAACCTTAACCTTCACTATAACCTAACCCTAACCTTTACCTTAACTATAACCTAACCCTAACCTTGATCAAACCCTTAACATTAACCTTAACCTAACCTTTGTAGAAATTTGAATAATGGATGAGTTATTCACCGAGATTCTCCTGATCACACACTATTTTGACTTCATGCATAATACAGAATCTCTTCTACCATTGATCATCACATGCGGAAATAAAATCAATTGCATGCACATATTAAAGCCATAAAAATTCACACATATGAACACAGTATTTCATGGGAAAGCTTAAAGCTGAAAACCCCCAACTATCTGTATATTATACATGTCATGGAGATCATGTAACAATCATAGTACAAAGCTCTTTGCAATCTCTCATGCACTACCTCCCTTGCTACACACTATCAAGCTAGATCTAGCAAAACTCATGCTCCAACCTTTAGCCACTTGATAGCCAACCTGAATTGCCTGTGTCAATGCTATGGGATGGCCTCTTTATATAGATAAACCACCCAACCTAAACTGCGTAATCCTCATGGGTTACTCCACCCATCTGTGTGTTGCAAATAGCAATAGTATAGTCACAACCGATAGTTAACCTGCTCTTTCACCTATTTCTGCACTGGTCTCCACTGAAACTGTCCATGCAATGAAGTTAACCGATGTATTCTTTAGTTGATTTATGAGTTTATAATTAGTGAATTAATTAATAATTAATTCACACCACTCTCACTAATTGTATCTATTAGTTAACTTGGATACATAAAGCTCAACTATGTTTAGATTAGTTAAACTGAATACAACTCCACTAACTTCCTCAATCAACTCCACCAAACTCTGTCACATGAGTTCTAACTGAAGTCATCATGCAATAGCTTCACTTAAACACTAGGAAAAGCATATTTCCTTCTGTCAGCTACATGTGCCACATCCAGGCATCAAACTGAAGTGCTCCAAGAGAATAAGATAATGTTTATAGTCCAAATATTATTAAGAGATAATAATATTCGACTTCCCTATTTTAAGGATAGGCAGTCTAAAAATAGACTTCGACCTATAGGTCCAAGAAATAGATGTCCATCTATTTTTTACCAACATGACCAATACTCCAAGAATAACAAACTGCAATCTCTGGACCATGCTCCATATGTCTAAAAATAGACATAGTCTAAAAATAGATTTTTCGACAAAAATCACATGTGTGGTCCCCACCTAGTTTAGGTGATCACTTTCCAACTAGGATCAGGAAAGATGTTTCAGGAGGCCTCCTTCACTGTTTCTTGTTGCCATTTTCAACAACCTTAACCTTAACCTTAACCTTAACCTTAACCTTTAACGTTATCCTAACCTTAACCTTAACCTTAACCTAACCTTAACCTTAACCTTGACCTTGACCTTGACCTTGACCTTAACCTTAACATTCCCCTTAACCTAACCTTAACCTTAACTATAATCTAAACCTAACCTTAAACTTAACCTTAACCTTATCTTAATGTTAACCTTCACTATAACCTAACGTTAACCTTTACCTTAACTATAACCTAACACTAACCTTGACCAAACCCTTAACATTAACCTTAACCTAACCTTAACCTTAACCTTAACTACAACCTAACCCTAACCTTACCCTAACAATAACCTTTACTTAACCTTAACCTAACCTTAACCTTGACCTTAACATTAACCTAACCTTAACCTTGACCTTAACTATAACCTAACCCTAACCTTGACCAAACCCTTAACCTTAACTTAACCTTAACCTTAACCTAACCTTGACCTTAACATAACCTTAACCTTAACCTTAACTTTAACTACAACCTAACCTTAACCAAACCCTTAACCCTAACCTTAACCTGACTAAACCCATAACCTTAACCTTAACCTAACCTTAAACTTAACATTAACCTTTACCCTAACATTAACCTTTACCTTAACATTGAATTTACCCTTAACGTAACATTAACCTTGACCTTAACTAGAACCTAACCCTAACCTTGACCTTAACCTTACCCTTAACCTTATCTTAACCTTACCTTAACCTTATCTTAACCTTTAATTAACCTAAAATTCATCTTAACCTTACCCTTAACCTTAACGTTAACCTTAACCATAACCATAACCTTAACCTTCCCATAACCATAACCTTAACCTTACCCTTAACCTTGACCTAACCTTAACCTTACACTATAACCTTAACCTTGACTTTACCCTTAACCTAACCTTAACCTTGACCTTAACCTTAACCTAACCCTAACCTTGACCAAACCCTTAACATTAACCTTAACCTTATCCTTAACCTTAACTTTACCCTTAAATTTGACCTTACCCTTAACCTTCACTATAACCTAACCTTAACCTTACACTAACCTTAACCTTAACCTTAACCTTAACCTTAACCTTACCCTCAACCTTACCCTTAACCTTAACCTTAACCTGAATAAACCCATAACCTTACCCTAACCATAACCTTAACTTCACCCTTAACCTAACTTTAACCTTAACCTTAACCTTAACCTAACCTTAACCTTCACCTTAACTATAACCTAACCCTAACCTTAACCTTGGCTTTATCCTTAACGTAACCTTAACCTTCACTTTACCCTTAACCTTAACCTTAACTTTAATCGTAACCTTAACCTTAACTATAACCTAACCCTAACCTTGACCAAATCCTTAACCTTAACATTAACTTGAACCTTTACCCTAGCCCTAACCTTAACCTAACCTTAACCTTGACGTGAACTATAACCTAACCCTAACATTAACCTTAAATTTAACCTTGACCTTAACTATAAGCTAACCCTAACCTTGACCAAACCCTTAACCTTAACCTTAACTGTTAGTATGAATCTTAATTCAAAGCATACGAAAAAATACCACTTTAGCTGTGCATAAAAAACAGCCCTAACAGCAAACATGGCTGCCAATATCCTCAGATATGCAGTTATGTGATCAAGATAAATGCTAAAAAAATCTACATCTATGCATTAGAAGACATTAAGGAGTAAAAAAAAAATCAAGATTTACTCCATCCATCCAATAGACAAGACAAGAATATGTTGAATGAATTTTGTATTAATGGCACCTGGTAGGAAAACACAGGAGGGTGTTCCCAGTTCTCCTCAATGGAATGGGTTCTTGTGAGTCCTCAACACTTCAGATCTAGAATTCTTCTCTCTTGATGGCGTAGAAAACCTAGACAAAAAATCATAGAAAATAATGATTATGATGGTGGATCAATAGTCAGACCAAAAGTATAGATCTAGAGTGATCTTTAGGCAACTAAAGGTGGTAAATGAATGGAGAAACCCTTCTATTTTTAACAAAATATTGAATTAGTCTAGATATTGGTGCATAGTTAAAATATTATTAACCAAATCAAGATCCAACTTTTATGGAATATTTTATTATATTTGTTGGAGGGAAAACGAATTTGACTTGGGTTAAATCCCTTTATTTGCAAATAATAAATAAATAAATGATTTATTTATCATTCTAAGGATGTGGTTGAGTAATAATCAAATAAATAATGATTTATTTAATTATTTAAGGGTGATTTAGTCACATTCAACAAAGAATATTTTTTAAATAGGGTTTAAATAATTATTCTTAGGAAATAATAAGATAAATAATGATTTATCTAATTTATTTCCCTGCTTTCGGTTAAATATGGCCAGGAATATTAATTAAATTTCTATTTAACTAATTATTCCTTAAGGAGAATAAAAAAAATGTAGATTTATTTAATATTTCCTCATGGGGTTTCCTATTTAGACCATAAAAAACTTAATAAAGGTGGTTTACTAAGTTATTTTTCATAGTGAATGCAATTTTACTTAGGGTAAAATTGGTCTTACATGGTGTACTTGGATCCATCTAATAACAATGGGTTAGATAACCAAAAAATGGTGTAACATATTGCCCCCCAACGTGCGAGCATTAGGAGCTAATCATATGATCGAAGTACATTGTAAGAACTCAATCACTAGACATTGAAGGGGAAGTCAAAGAGAGAGAAGTATAAGGTAGACCAAAGTGCTCAAAGAACTAGACCATGAGAAGGCGAGACTTACAGGTAAGACAAGTCTCTTTGATAAGTGAGTACCTATGATATAGGCGGCAGGGGAGGCATACCTATGCCCGCTGAGGTAAAGTACAAGAAATAAGTCGTCGAGTAAACCAAGGGACTAGACAATATAATACATGTTGGAATAAACATGAGATAGATAAAATACACGATAATGAATCC
The DNA here is from genome assembly GCA_034641835.2 of Pinus albicaulis. Classification (NCBI taxonomy): domain Eukaryota; kingdom Viridiplantae; phylum Streptophyta; class Pinopsida; order Pinales; family Pinaceae; genus Pinus; species Pinus albicaulis. Next base: position 543,237,341 of record CM076570.1, read on the forward strand.
CACATACATATTGTGCCTAGAATAACATCCAAGAATTGTACAATGATACCTGAGTACATGAGATATAAATACAACCCAGATGCCCCTGAAAACAGGAAAGGGCTCTAAAAATCTGACTGATACATGCAAACAGAAAGGCACTGCAAGTGGCTGAGGTCGACTTCATCAAATGTATGGAGCTACATCAAAGGCTGTAATGAAGAGGTCATCCGGGTATGTGGGGGGCTACCTGTAGGGCCACCCCCTCCTGAGGGCTGAGACATCTCACACACACCTAGGAATCATCGATATCTGCTTCTGCATCACTGAACCATCAAGTATATGGATCTCGATCATGCTGAAAGGAGCTAGAGCTGAGAAACAATCAAGTCAAAGGAAAATAAGGAGTCCCTTTTTTTTATCCAAGGCACCGAACAAGAGTGGAAGCTGGAACCAATGTACACTGCCCTCTAGACCTGTCTTCTGGAATGAATGAGTTGATGTCGACAGAAGGAGGTCTACCATAGGTGAGGCAATAAAGGATCCTCAACTAAGGCACGAGAGAAAATAGTAGAGTAATCGAAAACTTCATAGACTCGAATTCTCCATTCGTCTAACCTCTCGTCGTAGTCAAATGCGTAGCAGTAGTCACAAAAGTCTCGCCCGAATATACGTACCTGAACCTTTCACCCACTGCTACTTAGATGTTTGCAAAGCTTGTTTCCAGAATGTTTCAATAACACTTGCAGGCTAGGAGAAGGATCAGTAGCTGTTTATATGAGGAATGTCATCAATAAGAAATTGATTCTTCTTCAAAACCCTGTTTTGAAGAAGAAATCATCAAATATGTTTTGGTAATAAATAGGTAAATGGTCAAAATATTTCAAATTTTGGCGCTGTTCGCTGGCACCAAATAAACATCCTCGCAAAAGGCAACAAGCATTTCGCTAAAAAATTCAGAAAAGCCAAAAAGAGGTTGTATTAAAAAGCCAAATGTGAAAATACAAAAACATTGTAATATGGGTTATCAAATAGATTTGAATCAAATCTAAGTGTGAAAGATATTTACATCATATATAAAATCCAAACAAGTTTCATTTCCACCAATCTGCAGCATACAAATCGAGATTTGGAGTTGGAGGGCCGAATTCAAGTTTTGAAACATCGTTGACAGGGTTTTGGAGCTCGAGCGACCCACTTGGGCGAGAGCGACCCACCTGGGAGTAGAGCGACCCACTCAGGCGTTTTTCACAGTGCAAAAATATAACCAGAGCGACCCACTTGAGGAAAAGCGACCCACTTGAAAAAAAGCGACATGCTTGCCAGCAGAGTTCAGAAAAGTCGATTTTAGCGCCGCTCGATATAAATCTTCTCCAACCGTCTTCAAAACGTGGTTCTAAACTATCACGTATCCGGGTTACTTTTTAGCCAAGGGAATGACCTGAATGAAAGGCATACTATAATCTCTTGACAAGCATATGTCTGCGGGTTTGCTGCTGCTGTCTAGCCTTTCAAGAAAGTATATAAGGAGGTGGATCTTCTAGGCAATCGAATCCGATTTTACACCAACATTCGTGGCTCCATTGTACGCTTGCAATGGAATTGGTTTTCCATCAGCACTGGGTACTTTGAGCTCAATCTCCCTCTATGCAAATGTCTGCCAATTGATTATAACAACACAGAAGGGCCAGTGCAGGGAAAGCTCAATGTTCATCTCGGTTCCCACACCCATGATGATCTGGGATGGCTCAAGACAGTTGATCAGTATTATGTGGGTTCTAACAATTCAATTCAGGTGTGTAAGAGCATTATGTACTATGTTGAGTGCCACTGTTCATGATGTTCTATATTACATAAGTCCTATTTACTGCCAAGATATCATTGATTCGGTATCCAATCAATTAAACAGTTTGTATTTGAAATTTCTCAAAAGGAATCCGGGTTAGGATGGGAATGGTTTCTATTCCTATGAAAATGATACAAATTATTGACACTGCTACAAAAGGTTCGGCATCTTCATGTGGTTCAGTTTGTGGGTGCTGTCACACAAAATGTTCCTATGATGATCATTGCAGAGTATCTTCCAAACGGAGATTTGAAAAGTTACCTCCAAAGAAAGAACGTTTACAATCTGCAAAGGCAGTGAGAATTGCTCTTGAGACTGCAAAAGGAATGAATTATCTTCACGAATCCAAACCGGGGGCAATCATCCATTGTAATTTGAAGCCAAGGTGCCAGAAATATTTTACGTGATAGTGGGGTTCCAGTCATTGATCGCATAGTTTTAATCCGGGCTCTTAAGCTGCTAGAGCAACGTGGGAAAGATGTGATTTTTGAAGGAACATCCACAGATGATGAAGAGAAATCTCGAGGAGAGCGAAAGGTTTGGGAAAATATCCAAAAAGGATTTGTCAACTAGAAAAATTTGGCTCACGTCCTTGACACCTGGCCCTTCACTTCAACCAAAAATAAATAAAGACACCTGTTACCAAATGAATAGGATTCGATTCCTATTTCCAGACTTTATTCAACGGGATCTGTGCTCCATGTGTCGGCCATCAGAGGATTTTTAGAGGAACGTTGTTTTATTTTAGAATAGAGGAAACACTCTTTTCTATTGTTGTAACTGCAGGTGAAACAGCGCCCCTGTTTTGGGGTCGATTTGTTTTTTCTAGAATAGTTTATTTAATGTATTAAAATAATCATTTGTAAGGGGAGAGTTTGGAGAGCTAGTGTAGGAGAAAATTAGAGCTTTATTGTACAGCCTTAGACAGAGATTTTAATGAAGAGATACAGCTCTGTTTTTTGAGATTCTTGTGGCTTGAAATTTAGCAAATGTTTTTCCTTTTGTTTCATATGTCATCGTTATGTTCACAGTTTATTAATCGCCCTTTCAATATTGAATGTTTCTAAGTGAGAAAGGCAGAATTCAATTTATTTGCTCTGTCTTGAGGAAGTATTCATAGTTAATGTTTTCTTCTGTTCGACAAGGATCCATCTTCTATGCCCTTGTCGACTTCTCAGCAGTCTTGTCATTCCGTTTATCTCAATTTAATTGCTAAACTTCATGCTTACCTTGCCTTAGGAGATAATCTGCGTTCTTTATTTAATCTCTGCTCTTGCTGTCTTTGCTTCACACAGCCCAGAAAACCCATCATTTATTAAAAACCTCATCCATATCAATTTACTAGCCTAAGATTAGTTTTACTGGATCATCTTCTACCCCATTGAAAATTTTCCGCCGAGATAGACCCGGAGAGAGCCCTCTCCTGTCCTCGTAGGGCTAGCTACGAGGCTAAGGTTGGTTTGATGTTGCCTCGAGTTTCGCCTTCTTCAGCCTGAGGCAGATTCGAGCGCTAACATAGTGGTGACCATACTGGGGAAGTCCTCCCCGGTAAAGGATAACAAAGTTCAGATCCGATTGCTGATGGTGGACAGCAGTCAGACACCGCAAGGCTGAAATCATTCACCCGGCGACTTCACACACTAAACAATCCATACAATCAAATCCTTCATGGTGACTTCACTGTAGCGAGATCAGTAGCTGTGAGATTTTCAAGATGGACCGGATCACAAGAAGATACGCTCCCATGAGCCGAGATCACATCCCAGGTTTTCCGAATAAGATGCCCAAGGTGGATTGGTCGAGGAATCTGCCTACGAACGAAGAGGATAAGAAAGATGCCGCAGCTGCACCAGCATCAGCACTGTTCTCAACAGCTTTAGATAGCTGCATCGAAGATATTCCCTGCCACTCGGGAAGGAGAAGCTCAGTCTTGGTATGAAAATTTGCCGCCGGCTTGTATTTACTGTTTAAAGGATTTTCATGCCCTGCTCATTGAAAGATATCAAGTATCTTATCCATCGTTAAATTTAGTTCATGACTGTTGCAAACATGCTTATTCTTTTATTGAAAGCCTGGAGAAATATTATGAAGATGATAATTTCATGGACGGAGAAATTATGGAGGCTCTATACGAGAAACCATTTCAGCAACATGAAGAGAACCTAGAGGATACCCATCAAGATGCTCAGGAGACTTGGCAGCAGGTTGAAGATCATATGGCTGAAAATGATGAAAGAGAAAGTGTAGTTTCAGATCTGCCCACAGAAGACAACATCATACAAGTAAGTCCAGTGCAGATTGCAGATTGTGATAATGTTCAATCAGCCATATCAGATTCAGATTCAGATCATGATGACCAAGCATATCTTGTGCTGAAGCCCATCAAAGAGAATTCTGCTGTTGAGATCATCTGGAATGCAGAAGACACAGTAATGGATCCAAATGTTCTCAGTCATACTGTCAGTCCATCATTAGAACACAGCCTTCATGAAGAAGCAATCCAGTCAGTTCATGAAAAACAGAATGAGATCTTTGTGCAAGTAAGTGATAAAACTCCTTTCGATAATTCAGTAATAAATGATAGTTTGAATGCCCTGTCATATGAAGATAATTACTGTTTACGCAGAAGAAAACAAAAGGCATTGTCTCCTTTGTCTGAAGATGAGATAGATCAGCTTTTGAAAGGTCTTGTTTCAGCCGAAGCTACAGCGGATTTGCAGTGCACAAATAGTCAGGAAAGTGTTGGTGAAACTTCTTCCTCTTTTGAAAAAGATGACTGTCTTGTAGATCAGCAAACAGATAATTTTTTCTTTCACAAAGATGAAAAGGCTGTCATGTTTGATAATCTTGAAGATTGTTTTTTGTTTAACAATGACCTAGATCATGAAATTGAAGAGTATATGCCAGAATTTCTCATGGTCAAGGAACCTACAACTAACACTCAGATGGCAGATACCTCTCTATGCATTTCTATCCCTCAGAAATCAATTGTCCTTTCAGATCAGGATGGAGTAAATACTTGTATTTTTGCAGCTGGATCTCCAGATAAGCCAGTGCTTCAAGATTTTCAAGACCCCTTTAGCATTCTTCTGCAAGCATTAGAACGGATAAATATTGCCTGGTTCATTATCATAAGCTTTGCTTCGTTGATTGTGGTGAGTTGTGATTGTGGTGAGTTGCCTACAGGTACATTCGCCTACTTGAAAAGAGTAAGCAGAGCAGAAATTTGAGGTGTAGCCATCTGCTGCATTGGTTGCATTGGAAAGCCAATTATACATGATTGTACATATCACATCAGCATGCAGGGGGTTGCCATCAGGGTTTTGAAATTTTGATGGACTGCTGCCCTTTTCTGCAGAAGTTTTTGTTTAATTCGGCTCATTTCGCCTGTAGCGTGCTTCCATTTCTGAGTCGATTTTTCCGGCTGAGTTATCGGCCTTTAGTTTGTTTGTCAGAATAATGATTCCATCGCCCAATGGATGGAGGCACTGTCTGCTCTCCCAAAGCTCTGCGGTTCTTGGCACCTCCAAGAAGCGGCAGCGACCATCCCCATTGGAGCCAATGTTAGACTCCGTCTTGGTCTAACCCCGTCGTAGGTCAAATGCAGACAGGTAGCTGTCAAAGTCTCAGTTCAATATACAGACCAATGCCAATCAGCTTTCACCCACTGCTACTTATATGTTTGCAAAGCTTGTTTCCAGAATGTTTCAATAACACTTGCAGGCTAGGAGAAGGATCAGTAGCTGTTTATATCAGGAATGTCATCAATAAGAAATTGATTCTTCTTCAAAACCCTGTTTTGAAGAAGAAATCATCAAATATGTTTTGGTAATAAATAGGTAAATGGTCAAAATATTTCAAATTTTACAGTTCTTCAGTGGCACCAGCTTCAAACATCCCTGCAAAAGGCAACAAGCATTTCAGTTAAAAAATTCAGAAAAGCCAAAGAGAAAACATTATATTAAAGGACCAAAGGACAAAATGCCAAAAACATTATAGTGTGGGCTATCAAACAAATTCAAAAAATCAAATCTGATTTTGAAAGATATTTACATCATATATAAAAGGCCAAACAAGTTTCATTTCCAACAATCCACAGCATACAAATCGAAATCTGGAGTTTGAAGGCCGAATTCGAGTTTTGAAGCATCGTTGACAGGGTTTGAAGGTCGAGCGACCCACTTGGGCGAGAGCGACCCACCTGGGCATAGAGCGACCCACTCGGGCATTTTTCACAGTGCAAAAATATAACCAGAGCGACCCACTTGAGGAAAAGCGACCCACTTGAAAAAAAGCGACCCGCTTGCCAGCAGAGTTCAGAAAAGTCGATTTGAGCGCCCAGTTTCGATTTAAATCTTCTCCAACTGTCTACAAACAGGTTCTAAATTATTGCTCAGATCTGGTTACTTAGCCAAGGAATCACTGGAATGAAAGGCATACTTTAATCTCTTGACAAGCATATGCCTGCGGGTTTGTTGCCTAGCCTTCAGCAAAGTATATAAGGAGGTGGATTCCTCTAGGCAATCGAATCTGATTTTACACCAACATTCGTGGCCCCATGCACAGTTTTGCAATGGAATTGGTTTTCCATTGGCACTATATGCTTTGAGCTCAATCTCCCTCTATGAAAATCTCTGCCAATTGATTATAACAACACAGAAGGGCCAGTGCAGGGAAAGCTCAATGTTCATCTCGGTTCCCACACCCATGATGATCTGGGATGGCTCAAGACAGTTGATCAGTATTATGTGGGTTCTAACAATTCAATTCAGGTGTGTAAGAGCATTACGTACTATGTTGAGTGCCACTGTTCATGATGTTCTATATTACATAAGTCCTATTTACTGCCAAGATATCATTGATTCGGTATCCAATCAATTGAACAGTTTGTATTTGAAATTTCTCAAAAGGAATCCGGGTTAGGATGGGAATGGTTTCTATAAAAATGACACAAATTATTGACACTGCTACAAAAGGTTCGGCATCTTCATGTGTTTCAGTTTGTGGGTGCTGTCACACAAAATGTTCCTATGATGATCATTGTAGAGTATCTTCCAAACGGAGATTGGAACAGTTACCTCCAAAGAAAGAACGTTTACAACCTGCAAAGGCGGTGAGAATTGCTCTTGAGACTGCAAAAGGAATGAATTATCTTCACGAATCCAAACCGGGGGCAATCATCCATTGTAATTTGAAGCCAAGGTGCCAGAAATATTTTACGTGATAGTGGGGTTCCAGTCATTGATCGCATAGTTTTAATCCAGGCTCTTAAGCTGCTAGAGCAACGTGGGAAAGCTGTGATTTTTGAAGGAACATCCACAGATGATGAAGAGAAATCTCGAGGAGAGCGAAAGGTTTGGGAAAATATCCAAAAAGGATTTGTCAACTAGAAAAATTTGGCTCACGTCCTTGACACCTGGCCCTTCACTTCAACCAAAAATAAATAAAGACACCTGTTACCAAATGAATAGGATTCGATTCCTATTTCCAGACTTTATTCAACGGGATCTGTGCTCCATGTGTCGGCCATCAGAGGATTTTTAGAGGAACGTTGTTTTATTTTAGAATAGAGGAAACACTCTTTTCTATTGTTGTAACTGCAGGTGAAACAGCGCCCCTGTTTTGGGGTCGATTTGTTTTTTCTAGAATAGTTTATTTAATGTATTAAAATAATCATTTGTAAAGGGGGAAGAGAGTTCTGAGAGTTGATGTAGGAGAAAATTAGAGCTTTATTGTACAGTCTTAGACAGAGATGTTAATGAAGAAATACAGCTCTGTTTTTTGAGATTCTTGTGGCTTGAAATTTAGCAAATGTTTTTCCTTTTGTTTCATATGTCATCGTTATGTTCACAGTTCATTAATCGCCATTTCAATGTTGAATGTTTCTAAGTGAGAAAGGCAGAATTCAATTTATTTGCTCTGTCTTGAGGAAGTATTCATAGTTAATGTTTTCTTCTGTTCGACAAGGATCCATCTTCTATGCCCTTGTCGACTTCTCAGCAGTCTTGTCATTCCGTTTATCTCAATTTAATTGTTAAATTTCTTGCTTACCTTGCCTCAGGAGATAATCTGTGTTCTTTATTTAATCTCTGCTCTTGCTGTCTTTGCCTCACACAGCCCAGAAAACCCCGACATTTATTAAAAACCTCTTGCATATCTTTTTACTAGCCTAAGATTAGTTTTCCTTATCGGTCATCTCAGCCCCATTGAAAATTTTCCGCCGAGATAGACCCGGAGAGAGCCCTCTCCTGTCCTCGTAGGGCTAGCTATGAGGCTGAGTGTGGTTTGATGTAGCCTTGAGTTTACTCCATTTCAGCCTGAGGTAGATTTGAGCACTAACAAAACTGACACCAATGATGATGAGGAAATGGGGGGTACTGAGTAGCAAATGGACGACTTCCCTTGTTAGAGCATAAAGGGCATCGATGACCTGGTAGCGATTGACACAATATCACAAGGGATAGGGGACAGTGGGATTGAAGGCCATAATGTGCAACACGAGAGAGGGACCAAGCAATGAAGGATGGAGGACTATAGCAGGATGCAAAGGGGCTCGGGATAGACTCCATGAATGAAAACATGACTCAACTCGGATGCTCTAAACAAGGGTGACTCGATGGTGCTACCACATAGAACAAGTCTAATGGGGATCGTAAAAACATGAGTACAATATGGTAACTCACAACGAAAGTTGACACGAGCATGGACAAGTATATAGGCAAAGTGTTGCCACTGGGACGAGTGTTGCAAGCGAAGAAATTTTATTTTTAGGAGGGGTGAAGTGACGCTTCTTGGAAAAAATGTGTCTTGGTGAAGTATCAAATCACAAAGAGCATGAGATGGCTACCTAAAGAAAATAAAACGTGCCTTCCCAGAGGGAAATTCTAAGGATAATACTTCTTCAGATAGAGTGCATTGCGAGGATTGGGAAGGGGATGGCCTTCGAAGTCCTCTAATAGATATGCTCCCCGACCTAGATCCTTACTGATGATGTAAGGTCCTAGCCATAATGAGTCAAAATTCCCATGAACAAGTACATCATGGGCTTGGTCATACACCAGAACAAGATCACCTTCGTGAAAAGTATAAGGGTGGACTTTTTATTCATATTGAGCTTTGGTGAGTTTCTTAGCCACCTCTAGGGTTTGCAATGCAACAAAATGGTCTTCGGAAGCACACTCAAGCATGATAAGTCATTGTTCTAAAGGTTGGGTGTCAGGGAGAAGTTCGACGGCTAGATGAAGGGAAGGGATTTCACACTCGATCAGTAATACTACCTCCTCTCCAAAAACAAGGTGGAAAGGAGTAAACTCGGTGGCGGTTTTAACAGAAGTTTAATAGGCCCAAAAAGTAGGGAAGAGCATGAGGTTCCAGTTGGTTTTATGCTTATCCACCATCCATTGAAGCATGGTTTTAAGAATTTTATTGACTGCTTCAACATGGCCATTACCTTGGGGGTAATAAGAGAAGGAATATTGGTGCTCAAAGCCCAACAGTGAGGATAGCTCACGCCATATCTCATCTTCAAAATGTCGGTCATGGTCAAAGACCAATTGTTTCAAAACTCTGAATCGAATGATCACATGGTTAAAGAAAAAGAGGGATTCGGTAGCTACCATGTTATTAAATGTTGGCATGGCATCAGCCCATTTGGTGAAATAGTTAACTGCCACGATGATATACTTATGGTTATTAGCCGATGACGGTCGACACTCCATAAAGTCTATGGCCCACTTACAGAAGGGACTAGCTGAGATGAAAGGATGGAGGGGAGCCGGAGAGGCTCACGCCTTAGGGGAAAAATGTTGGAAATTGGGACAGTGTTTGACTGCCTTAATGCAATCACCAAAGAGAGAAGGCCAAAAGTACCCAGCATGCATGATTTTCTGGGCAGTGGCTAAACCGGAGAGGTGGCCACCACAAGCACCACTATGACATGCATTGAGGACTTGTTCTGCTTCAGTGTGCGTGAGACAACGATGAAGGACAGAATCTACACTATGATGATAAAGGTCGTCACCGATAATAAGGCACCGGGGGGCCTAGTGTTGGATACGTCATTGAGCATCACGTTCAAGATGGAGGGAAAACTTTTGAGTTCAAAAATAAGTGAGGATGTCCACATACCAGGGGTCATCGATGGTAATGTAAAATAAGTGTTCATCGGGGAAATTATCATTAACTGGAGGATCCTGTGTACCTGTAGGTAGTTTAGAAATAACTTCAGCGAGGGCTAAACCTTTCTTACTTTTTGGTGTGACAAATTCAAGATCGAATTCCTGGAGGATCACGATCCAACGGGCGTACTTGGCACTGATGATTCGACGACTCAATAGGAAGGCCATGGGGTTGGAATTAGTCACGACCTTGGTGGAATGCATGAGGATGTAGTGACGAAGTTTCTAGACCGAGAACAGGATAGCCAGTGCTAATTTTTCTTTGTGTGAGTAGTATACAGGAGGTCCTACTAGGTTCTTAGTGACATAATAGATAAAATGATCAATTTTGTTGTCATATTCTTGAATGAGGACTCCAATGACTGAGTGGGTGGAAGTAGAGATATACAGGATGAAATCCCTATCAAAGTCATGGAGACGAATCAAGGGAGCTAATGTGAGAGCATGCTTCATGGCATCAAAATAATTTTGAGCATAGGCATCCCATACAAAAGGGATATTAGAGTGGAGAAGTCTAAGGAACCCATGTGCCGTGGTGGCATAGTCAGGTATGAACCGGCGAAGGAAATTAGCTTTGCCTTGGAGGCTTTGTAACTGGCGTAAAGTGCGGGGGATAGGAAGCTCAAGGATGGCTTGAAATTTTAATGGGTCAAGCGTGATACCATATTTAGACACAATGAAGCCTAGAAAATGACCAGAAGGCACACAAAAAATACACTTCAGTGGGTTAAGGTGGATATTATACTTGCGACATCGGAGAAAGATGGTACACATATCATGGAGATGTTGTGCCCAATTTTTAGAACATGCAGTAAGGTCGTCTAAATAAGCAAGGATAATATGAGCCAGGTCATGAAAAAAATAAGACATAGCCCGCTGAAAAGTGGCTCCTGCAATTTTAAGGCCCAATGGCATGACTCGATAGGCAAAGGTTCCCCATGGAATAATGAACGTGGTTTTGAGTTAATTAGCATGACAGATAACAATTTGGTTGTACCTAGAGAAACCATCCATAAAGGATAGAACCTTGTTTCCCACAAACTCATCAATGATTTGGTCAATGAATGGTGTGGGGAAGTTGTCCTTGGGACAAGCTTTGTTCAGATCGTGAAAGTTAGTGCAGACAAGAATGGTGCCTTGTTTCTTGAGAATGGGAACCGGGTTGGACACCCAAGTAGTGTATTCAATGGGATCGATATAGCCAGCCTGCTTGAGCTTATCGATTTCAGCTTTGAAAACTTCTCTTTGGGAAGGATTAATGGGTATCATATTTTGATGGGAAATATTGGCATCAGGCCATGTATCTATATGGTGTTCGACAATCGAAAGATCAAGTCCAGGAATTTCTGAATATGACCAGGTGAAAATATCACGAAATTCTTTGAATAGATTGGTTTAAGCCTAAAATTATTCTAGGGTGCAATTGGCACCCAAGGTGACATTTTATTCTATCCCTGGCTTGTTAGAAATGTCAATTTTAATGGTAGGAGATAATGGCCATATTTCCTTCTTCTAAAGCATCAAGTGTAAGGATGGGATTTCTAAACCAATCAACCTCATTAGGAATGAAGTCTTTAGTTTCTGTTAGTGTCAGTATTTGTATCCTTCCTCCAGTGATCAAACATGCTATTACAAAGTGATTTAAAGTGTCAAGGTCAAATTTTGTCATTTCAGTGAGCGTTCAAGTAAAATTTGGTCACTAGGTATTAGGTCTAGGGTTTGTTTTCACTCCTTTCAAAGTTGTCCAAATTTCGGTCCATGTCACCATTCAGCTGAGTGTACCATCATTCAGAGGGTTTTCATCATCATGTCAAGTTCCACTGGGTCATTTTACACCTTGTTCATGCTTCAGTTGTGCCTAGGTAAGGTTTATTTCCCTCTCCTAGGGTTTTGAAGGTAATTTCTCTTGGATGGTCAAATCATTAGCAAAACTTGTATCTTGATGTTCATACACCTTCCCATATCCTTAATGTACCTTATTAAACAATTCACATCACTGATATCCCTCAAATTCCTCATTTTCACACAAAGCCTAGTTTCTTGCTACAACTTGGCAATTTTCTAGGCTAGGCCTGTGTTTTTCCCTTTTGGACCTCTTCCCCTCACTCAATCTATGAAATTCCACTTTCCCCTACTTCCTAACATCCCTCCCTACTTCCCAAAACTTTCTCAAGAATTTAGAATCCCCTTATCCCCTTCATTTCACTTCATTTCGACAAATCCCCGGTTCCACGCATCGGGATAGGTTTTACTCCAATGATGTTTTTGAGAAATAAAAGATGAATTTGGGAAACCTGAGAGAGGTTTTTGTAAAAAATAAAACAAGGAATAAAAAACTCCTTCACCTTTTACACAAGTGTCATGGTTTTAGAGAAATGTCAAAAATACAGTTGCCTCAGGAGAATTGATGCACCTCTGAAGTGACCCTGGGAAAATAAGGTTTTATCCTAGCTTGGTTGGCCAAATGACTTTCTCGATAGGCCAAATGATAACTAGACACAATTATCTTTCCAATGAGCTATCATGAGCTCCATTTGGAGTTGAGGAAGATCTTAAAAAATTGACTGCAATAGCACTCTACCTTGAGGCATCCTCATTTTTCACATTTTGAACAAGTCTTGGAAGATTTGATTCTTGACAAGGCAAATGAACTCCAAATGGAAAAATTCAAGTTGGGTTGGAAAGTATACTCAATAAGATTTCCAAAGAGCTATCCTAAACCCAATTTGGACACGAGGAAGGCCTCCAAAAGTCTCATGAAAAAAGGTGCTACGTATTGAGATGAATTTTGGAAAATTTTCTTAAAAAAAACAGAGTTTTCAACCCAATGCGCCGCGCCACTTGGCACACGCTTATGATTGAGGATTCCTCTTGGGGAAAAATTTACACTTTTGGATTTTTCATGGAAAATTATGCATGCCTACCTATTTCCAAGATATTTTGACAATTTTAGGGCTTCCAGAAGGGTCAAAAAAACCCTAAAAATGACCTTTCTGCCCCCTTTTGGACACATAAGAAGCAGTGTTGGGAAAACCCATTTTTGGAGTGGCAAATGGCAGCCAAATTTAGAAAATCCACTTTTGTTGGAAATTAGACAGTCATACCTTTCCATCAATCCCATGTGGAGGTAATTTTGACATCAGGAAGGCCTTCAAAATTAGCTCCAAACTGGCACGATGCATAGAGAAATCAAGCGCGACGCATTGGGGATTTTTGCTCATTTTGGACTCAGTAACTCTGTTTTTCGCCTAGTTTTTGACATTTTGAATTTCTTACTTCCAAATGTTAAAATCATGATGTAATTTGATGTATTTTTATGGATATTGATGTAATTTTGTTAAATTTTTACTCATGGAAGTAGATTCATCCATCAAAAGGTGAATTGCAACTGAATGAATCAGTTTCCTATCTTATAGAGGCAAGCTGTTCCACTGCCTATTTTCCAGTTCTCAGTTTAGATCTTGTTGAAATAGCTCCTAAAATTGTGAGCTCAACCACTAAAGTATTGGGATGAGTTATTTTTTTCTATATCTTGTAGTTTTTCAGTCATTAGCATAGGTTGGACACTTGGGATTTATTTGAGCATCATTGTACATTCATCTCTGTAGTTTGGCAAAGGAATAGACCAGGGTTTGCAGCACTCCTTGGGATTCATGTGGCTCTTTTTTTTGATGATGTGTTTCTCTCTGTTAATGTAAGTTTATTGGTGTTTCATGTGTATCATTTTCCCTCTTATTTATTCTTAAGTTAAACAAACAAGGATAAAGGTGGAATTCATTAAAATTTGCAGTGCTCTACCTAGGGTTTATTTAATTTTCTATGTTTTCAATTGTTTGAAGAGAATTCTTGAAAGTTTCTTGCCCTCTTCAACTCCTCACCGGTATGAGCTATCCATTTCATTTAAAATTGAAATGTCAAAACAATTGCCTACCTTTCCCCAGTCAGATCTCTGCAAAACTGGGCCTCATTCTCCAGACCCAAAATCTGCCTTCCCTTTGATCCAACAAAACACCCTTAAAAATCAAATCAAACTCTTTTTCATATATGCCTAGCCTAAAATCAGCTTTTATTCAAGTCATATCAAGCCCCACTGATCATTTTTTTTAGATTGACCAAGAGAGAGCCCTCTCCTGATCTGGTAGGGATAGCTACCAGATTAAGCCTGGTTTGATGTTACCCTAGATTCTGCCTTTCTCAGCCTGAGGTACATTTAGGCCATAACATAGTGGTGACCATACTAGGGATGAAATTTTTTTTGTTTGCTTTATAAACTACGGATAGAGCCTGAAGTTAGCCAGGTAGCCTTCGAAATGCTCTTGCTTTGCATTAGCGAAAGTAGATGAATGCTACTTCAGTCAATCTACGGTCTAGTTTTATAAACGTAACATCTAACTTGCAAATTTCCCTAGTACATGTAATCAATTTCAGATCTGATTTTTGATGGTGGACAATGATCAGACACCGCAAGGCTAAAATCATTCACCTGGTGACTCTAAATCAGTTTCAAGATTAGATCCAAGGACTCCACTGGAGGATGAACCTGACCAACAGAAACATGAAAGGACAATATGGAAAGATCAGGTATTCAAGTTGGAATTTCATCCAAGACAGTTTGTTCTTTGTCATAAATTATTTCTTCTCTTTTCTCAAGAATGTCAAGAAGGCTTTGCAAAGTATATTGTATTTGAGAAAAGACCCTCGGCCTGTAGTTGACTCTTTCCCTTTGAATATTGTAAATACCAAAGATTTGCATGACTTTGAGCTTGATCAAGACCCTTTTTCTGAATCTTGTGATGACCATCTTCAAAATGATGAGCCTCAAGAGACCACGACTGATTCTATACCTTCTGTACATATCCCTATACCTTGTAAAATTTCAGGTCGATACAAGCCTCTGATTTTATCTCCTATATCCCATGCTTTCCCTAACAATTATGACCTATATCTACCAAGATTTGATGGTGAACGCGACAACATCACTGCTGAGAGACATGTTTTGACTTTTGAGTCTTTTCTTGACCTTTTTGAAGTTGATGAAGAGGATGTTAGTATTAGGATTTTTACTCTTTCTTTGCAAGGCAAAGCCAAGAGTTGGTTCAAAACCCTACCTGATGCGAGCATCTCAGATTTCCAGCAGTTCGTCAAAGTTTTCCTCGATAGGTGGGTGATCAGACAGAACCATTTCTTGATTATAGAAGAGTATAACCAACTAAAAATACTGCCAGGGGAGACAGTACAACAGTTTTCTGCCAGATTTAACCAAGTTTATTATTCGATGATAGTTACTATAAGACCTGCTCTTGGATTGGCTCTCTTGCACTACCTAAGTGCCTTTGATCCGGAAATGGAGTTTCAGCTGAGAGAAAGGAATCTTGCAACACTTGAAGAGATGAAGAACAATGCAGTAGATGTAGAGGCTCATTTGTTGATCTGAAGGGAAAAGTTGAAAGAAGGAGAGATGAAAAACATAGATCTAGAGGAATCAACATCTCTAGAGGTAAAGCTTGACATGTTGGTAAGTGCAGTGGAAGAGATGATGCAAAATATCACCACAAGGAATGAGTATAATGTTCAAGCCCATGGTTCGCTGATTGAAGAAGAACAAGTTGTTGATCCAAAACATCTTTTTTCTTATCCTAGTCATCATAGATCTGATAATGATTGTTTTATAGATCATCTTGGAGAAGAGAGAGATGTTGATATGATATGTATGCTTGATGATGTGTTTTATACCGATGATTTGCCTCAGTTTGACTAGTATGATGACAATTATGTTCTCCAAACATAAGCTAATATTGCAGACAAATCAACAGCTAGTTTTTGGGAGGAAGAAGTTCACTTTCATCGGCTCGAATACAATGTTCAGCCATCACATATCAGCTATGGAAATGAGGAGGAAAGTGCACCAAATTTTGAAGTAAGTGAAGGATATTTTCCTTTTTTTTTTATACGTTCCAGTTCATCATAGACAACATTCATGCAATCCGAAATCAACTATCGACAAGTCTTGATCTGGACCATCTTGAGGGCAATGAAAACCTTGTTCAAGAATTCTCATATCTAGATTTGTAGCCCCCGAATGCCATTGATTTTCAAGTTGCAGATGAGGACTTGGAAGCTAGCACATATGATCAAATGATGCAAGATGATTCCGTACCTTTCTATTTTGAATCATTTCAGTTTTTGAAGGGAAACTGGCATAGTAAATCTTCAAATGAGCAGCCTATAGGAAATCATGTAATCTCATCGGAACCAATAGAAAATGGGTTGTAGCAGTATTTTCAAGTTTTTCATGATCCAATAGCTGATGTGTTGGATGGTGTTCGTAGTCAAAGTCCTTCTCCTATCTATGAGCTTGTCAAAAGTATTGATACAAACTTCATCCGGCAGCCAGTTTCTTTGTCATTTTCAGCAGGAGTCTCATCACAAAGCTCAAATAAAAGTTTGCATTCATGGTATGAGAAGAAGAGAAGTAATCCATTGGATGAGCTAAGTCCCAGTGTGAATGAACTTCAAGATCCTTATGCAGTGTTTTTGGAGGCGGATAGAGAATCCATAGTATTCAACGGATCTGTTCACAAGTTTTCATGGGAGTTTCCTTTCAGTATTTCTCTCTTGTTGTTCATAAGTGAGCACCTATGGAAAATTCAAATAGCAGCTGGAATACTTACTTGGTTGCATTGGTTGTTTCATTTCACTTGATCAGGTGATGAATGAAACTGTTAGAGTAGGTTTTGATGAATAAGATCTACTTTGAGAATATTTTCTAGTTTGTTGGTTGTGTTTAAGTAACGAGTCAGTTTTTAGTTGAGTGAGAGTCAATTTGTGTCATCAAGTCATCAATTTTTAGTCATGCATTTCAACTTGAGTTTTTTAATCCATAGCCCAATGGACGAAGGCACTGCCTACTTTCCCAGAGATCTGTAGTTCTTGGCACCTCCAAGGAGCTACCATCCCCATTGGAGCCAATGTTAGTTTCAGTATTTGCAGCCTTCCTCCAATGATCAAACATGCTCTTACAAAGTGATTTTAAGGTGTCAAGGTCAAATTTTGTCATTTCAGTGAGCGTTCAAGTAAAATTTGGTCACTAGGTATTAGGTCTAGGGTTTGTTTTCACTCCTTTCAAAGTTGTCCAAATGTCGGTCCATGTCACCATTCAGCTGATTGTACCATCATTCAGATGGTTTTCATCATCATGTCAAGTTCCACTGGGTAATTTTACACCTTGTTCATGTTTCAGTTGTGCCTAGGTAAGGTTCATTTCCCTCTCCTAGGGTTTTGAGGGTAATTTATCTTGGATGGTAAAATCATCAGCAAAACTTGTATCCTAATGTTCATACACCTTCCCCTATCCTTAATGTACCTTATTAAAAAATTCCCATCACTGATAACCCTCAAATTCCTCATTTTCGCACAAACCCTAGTTTCTTGCTACAACTTGGCAATTTTCTAGGCTAGGCCTGTGTTTTTCCCTTTTGGATCTCTTCCCCTCACTCAATCTCTGAAATTCTACTTTCCCCTGCTTCCTAACATCCCTCCCTACTTCCCAAAATTTTCTCAATAATTTAGAAGCCCCTTATCCCCTTCATTTCGCTTCATTTCGACAAATCCTCGGCTCCACACATCGGGATAGGTTTTAATCCAATGATTTTTCTGAGAAATAAAAGATAAATTTGGGAAAAATGAGAGAGTTTTTTTTTCAAAATAGGCCAAGGAAGAAAAACCTCCTTCACTTTTTACACAGGTGTTATTTTTTTAGATAAATTTCAAAAATACAGTTGCCTCAGGATAATTGATGCACCTCTGAAGTGACCTTGGGAAAATCAAGTTTTCTCCTAGCTTGGCTGTACAAATGACTTTCTTGATGAGTAAAATGATAACTAGACACAAAGATATTTAAAATGAGCCATCTGTAGAAATTTTCTGAATAATGATTAATTATTCACTGAGACTATCCTAATCACATACAATTCGAATTTATATGCAACACATAATCTCTTCCACTCAGATCATCACACATGCGGAAATAAAACAAGCGATAGCACATCAATTCATCATACATATTAACACAGTATGTATGGGGAAAGCTTATAGATGAAAACCCCGCAGCTATTGTGTATATTATAATGGAGAAATCATGTAACAAAATCAGTACAATACTCCTCACAAGTACTCAGTACTTTCTCATAAAGTTACACACAAACTAGCTTGGTTTTGAATAGGTTACTGGTTCAAAACTCACCACTAATTGCCTTGCCTCTATTGCGCAATCATGGCCTGTCTAAATAGAGATCCAAGGTTCTAATCTCCTTGGCTTGACAGCGCAATCATCATGGGAAATTCCTCCAAGTGTGGTGCAAATCTCATGCACAACTGATGTCGCCACTGATAGCTAACTCCACCCTTTCATCTACCTCTTTCACTGGTCTCCACTGAACTGTCCATGCACTGTAGTGAACTGACGTGTTCTTGAGTTGAATAATGAGTTACTAATTAATGAATTAAATAATATTTAATTCACTTCACTCATTACTAGTTGATTAGCTAGTTAAACTAATCTCAACTAGTTCAACTAAGTTAAACCGAACACAACTCCACCAACTATCTCATCAACTCCACCAAACTTCTGCCACTGAAGTCCTAACTGAAGTCAACCATGCATGAGCTCACCAAACCCTTAGGAATAGCATAATTCCTCTGTCGTATGCATGAGCCACTTCTGTAGCTCGAACTGAAGTGCTCCAAGAGAGTAACCTGAAGTTTAGAGTCCAAATATTATTAAGGGTAAATAATATTTGACTTCCCTATTTTTAGGATAGGCAGTCTAAAAATAGACTTCGACCTATAGGTCGAAAAATAGAGGTCCATCTATTTTTACCAACATGACCAATACTCCAAGAATAACATACTGCAACCCCTGGACCATGCTCCATATGTCTAAAAATAGACATAGTCTAAAAATAGACTTTGCGCAAAAATTTGCCTGCGGGCCCACTTAGTGAAGGCGACTTCATTTCACTAAGCTCCATCATCTTGCTGCATTTTCAACACTCCCTCTCAGCAAGATATGGATTATCTGCAACCCCTATCCTGCCTCTGTGGAATTCGAACTTGCTCCGGGTGAGCGCCTTCGTCAGGATGTCGGCATCCTGATCCTCCGTGGGAACATATGAAAGCATCATGATTCTCCGCTGAACACAATCTCTGATATGATGATACCAATCCGTGAAGCCATGCCGCCTCAACTGATCCTCCTGTCTGTACCATGAACCATATCCCAATGTGCCTCTGATATAGCGCAATACATGCTTGCCTGCCTTCCAAAAGAGCTTGGTAGGCTTAACCATAGCTTGCGAAAGCTGGTTAACTGCATAGCATATATCGGGTCGTGTATTGACCAGATACATAAGCGACCCCACCAACTGTCGATAGACAGTGGCATCCACTACCTCCGCTAAAGTAGCATCCTCCTTCCTCCAACCACCAGGAAGAGGAGTGTCAACAAGCTTGCAGCCTTGCATGTTGAACCTCTCCAGAATCTCCCGGGCATACTTGCCCTGAGAAACAAACAGTCCTCCACTGCGCTGCCAAATCTCCAATCCCAGGAAATAATGAAGGATGCCCAGGTCCTTCATCTCAAACTCTCGTGCAAGATCCTCCTCGCATGAAAGTATCAACTGCTCGTCGCCAGTCAAAATCAGATCATCTACATACAGTACGATGATCAACAGCTTCCCCTCCACCACAATCTGGTACAGGTTTGGATCCGCCTCACTCTTGGAGAATCCAAGCCCGGTGAAGTAGCTGTCTATCCGAGTGTACCAAGTACGAGGTGCTTGCTTCAGCCCGTACAGTGCTCTCTTGAGTCGGCACACATGCGACTCACTGCTGAAGATCTCAAAACCTTCAGGCTGCTCTATGTACACCTCCTCCTCAATAACTCCATTGAGGAACGCAGTCTTCACATCCATCCGATGAATGTGCCACCCCATCTGCGCTGAGAGAGCAAGGATCGTCCGTATGGAAGAGTACCTTGCGACAGGTGCAAAAGTCTCCTCATAGTCAATCCCCTCGATCTGTGAGAAGCCATGGGCGACAAATCTCGCCTTGTACTTCTCCACACTCCCGTCAGCTGCCTGCTTCACCTTGTAGATCCATCGCGAACCCACCACTGATTTCCCAACCGGTCTTGGGACAATCTCCCATGCACTGTTCCTGACGATCGAATCATATTCCTCGATCATGGCATCAACCCATGCGGGTTCCTCCACAGCTTCCTCAAAAGAGGATGGATCCGTCACAACACATTGACTCACAAGAGCCATGTATCCAGTGTACCGATCCGGTGACTGTCTCTGTCTGCGCTGTGCTGTAGGTGGTCCTACAACCTTCTCTGCATCCCGAGCCAGTCGCTCAGCTTCTATAGTGCGCATGCACCCTCTGATGGTTGGTGCTGCATGGGTGGTTTCTTCCACCTCCTGAACTTCCTCTTGTGGCTGATCCACATCTGGAAGCTCCTCCTTAGGAACTAACAGCTCCTCATCTGCATGGAAGTGTAGCTCCCTCTCAAGCGAACACTGCATGGATTTCCCCTCCTGAAATTTTATATCCCGTCGCACAACAATCTTGTGACTGTCTGAAAAATACACCCGATAGTTGTGAGGTGTATCAGTGTACCCCACAAATATTCTAACCTCTGCAGTTGGATCCAGCTTCCTTCTCGCATCCTTCGACACAGGAGAACCAAAAATCTGCAAATGGGAAATATCAGGCCTTTTACCAGAATAAGCCTCCTCCGGTGTACTCATGCCAAGAACCTTGTGAGGACAACGGTTCTACACATACACTGATATATTGCATGCCTTAGCCCACAAGTGAAGGGGTAGGCCCTGATCATGAAACTTCGCCCGTGCAACACCCACGATCGTTCTGTTCTTCCGCTCAGCCACCCCGTTCTGCTGTGGGTTATGGGGTGCGATGAGCTCTCTCCAAATCCCTTATGCGCTGCAGAACTCCTTGAATTCAGCCGAGATGAATTCACCACTGTTATCACTTCTTAGAGCAATCACCTTCTTCCCTGACTCCTTCTCGACCAGTGATTTAAACTCACAGAACTTCGCGAATGTATCACTCTTCTTCTGCATGAAGAAGATCCAACACTTTCGAGAGAAATCATCAACAAAGATCACATAATACCTGTGCTTTGCTGTCGAAGCAACTGAGAAAGGACCACACACGTCTGTGTGAACTCTCTCAAGGATCGTCACGGCGCAACTATCCTTCTCGTGAAAGGTGGCTTTCACATACTTCCCTAAGGTACACCCCTTGCACTGATCTGACTCCGCAAGAGTGCCCTTAGGAAGCCCAGTAGAAATCTATTGTAGGATCTTCAAAGCTCCATGGTGAAGGTGGCCCAATCTCCTGTGCCATAGTTCGCCCTCATCATCCCAGCTCACCACTTCTCCCACCTTGCATGCCATTGCTGCGCAGCCATCTACCTGCAACTGATAAAGGTTCTTGGTTCAAACCCCTATCTTTTGGGTCTCTCCAGTAGTCTTACTGTGCAGGAAGGCTTTTCCTTCGCTGAAGACCACATCATACCCCTTATCCTCCAACATCACCATAGAGATCAAGTTCTTCTTCAATCCAGGTACATGCATGACATCCCTCAATACAAAGGGTTTACCAGACTCTCTCTGAAAGGATATGGTACCGATACCAGTCGCACTGTATCTACCATCATCGCCCATCTCGATGTGCACACCCAGATCTTTGTCCTCCAGATCTGAGAACAAATCCTGATCTCCCGTCATATGAAATGACACACCACTATTCAAGAACCACACTGATCCCATCACACTTGAGACCAAGCATGCGATCAGTGAAAAGTCAAGCTTGAACTGTGAAGCCAAAGCTTCTCCATCTGCAGATCTTCCCGCTTGCTTGTTTTTCTTCTTCTTTGGAAAATTGGTAGCATAATGTCCGTGATCATGGCAGTGAAAACACTTCACTTTTGCCATATCCTGCTTCTTGCCCTTTGCACCAGAATGAGAAGTTTTCTTACCCTTCCCCTTCTTTTCTTTGGCAACCAAAGCGCAATTTTCTTCATCAGCTCCCTTTGATGAAGATCCATCCTGAGTAGTCCTCCTTATCTCCTCCTGCATGAGATCCGCCCAAAGGCGCTCCCATCCCGGCAGCTTCTCCCGACCATTGACACTATCTTGATATGAGTGCCAAGCCTTCGGAAGACCAAGGAGAGCCAGGTCGACCATGTCCTCATCTTCGACAGTCACCCCCACACTTCCCAGCTCATCTCTGCATTGAGTGAACTTCATGAGGTATTTGGCGATACTGTCGCCCTTCTCCATCTTGATGTTCCTGAGCTTATCTTTGAGCACCAGCTTCCTTTGGTCACTCTTACTCTGGAATATATCTGTCAAAACTTTCCACATTAAATATGGAGAAGCCTTTCCATGCAGGCTGGATACAATATGATCCTTGACGCCCTCCAACAGGATCCTTCGACATTTCACCATCTTCTTTTGCCATGCTTCGACTTCAGCAGGATCAGTGGGATTTTGAACATCCGTATCTATGAACTCCTTTAGACCATTATCTTCTAATACTGCCTCCATGTGATCCTTCCATGCAACATAATTCGAACTGCCTTCCAGAGCATATTCGAGTCGCAAACCGTTGAACGACATTTTCAACACCGGACCAAGAAAACAAAACTGCTGCAAAATTCGAATTCCACCTCAAAGCTCAACCGCTCTAGATCTGTGAGAAAAAATTATTTCTATCACAGAGATCGACTGCAAGGGGCGTTTACTGGATATATCACCTTTCAAAGAAAGGATGGATCCAGAGGCTACCTGGCCTGCATGCAGACTCTGTCTACCGAAATAAGTTTGTAATCACTGTGATGATCAATCTCTGCTTCAATTGCTCTGATACCATGTATAAATTTGATGAATAATGATTAATTATTCACTGAGACTATCCTGATCACATGCAATTCGAATTTATATGCAACACATAATCTCTTCCACTCAGATCATCACACATGCGGAAATAAAAAAAGCGATAGCACATCAATTCATCATACACATTAACACAGTATGTATGGGGAAAGCTTATAGCTGAAAACCCCACAGATATTGTGTATATTATAATGGAGAAATCATGTAACAAACTCAGTACAATACTCCTCACAAGTACTCAGTACTATCTCATGAAGTTACACACAAACTAGCTTGGTTTTGAACAGGTTACTGGTTCAAAACTCACCGCCAATTGCCTTGCCTCTATTGCGCAATCCATGCCTGTCTATATAGAGATCCAAGGTTCGAATCTCCTTGGCTTGATAGCGCAATCATTATGGGAAATTCCTCCAAGTGTGGTGCAAATCTCATGCACAACCGATGTCGCCACTAATAGCTAACTCCACCCTTTCATCTACCTCTTTCACTGGTCTCCACTGAACTGATCATGCACTGTAGTGAACTAATGTGTTCTTGAGTTGAATAATGAGTTACTAATTAATTAATTAAATAATATTTAATTCACTCCACTCATAACTAATTGATTAGCTAGTTAAACTAATCTCAACTAGTTCAACTAAAATAAACAGAACACAACTCCACTATCTGTCTCATTAACTCCACTAAACTTCTGCCACTGAAGTCCTAACTGAAGTCAACCATGCATGATGCCATCAAACCCTTGGGAATAGCGTAATTCCTCTGTCAGATGCATGAGCCACTTCCAAGGCTCGAACTGAAGTGCTCCAAGAGAGTAAAATGAAGTTTATAGTCCAAATATTATTAAGGGTAAATAATATTTGACTTCCCTATTTTTAGGATAGGCAGTCTAAAAATAGACATCGACCTATAGGTAAAAAAATAGAGGTCCATATATTTTTACCAACATGACCAATACTCCAAGAATAACATACTGCAATCCCCGGACCATGCTCCATATGTCTAAAAATAGACATAGTCTTAAAATAGACTTTGCGCCAGAATTTGCCTACGGGCCCACTTAGTGAAGGCGACTTCATTTCACTAAGCTCCATCATCTTGCTGCATTTTCAACACCATCATGAGCTCAATTTGGAGTTGAGGAAGACCTTCAAAATTTGACTGCAGTAGCACTTTGCCTTGAGGCAGCCTCATTTTTCACATTTTGACCAAGTCTTAGGAGATTTGATTTTTGACAAGGAAAATGAACTCAAAATTGAAAAATTAAAGTTGGGTTGGAAAGTATACTAAATAATATTTCCAACGAGCTATCCCATGCATAATTTGGACACTAGGAAGGCCTCCAAAATCCTCCTGCAAAGAGGCGCTACGCATTGAGATGAATTTTGGAAATTTTGCTTTAAAAAAACAAAGTTTTCAGCCCAATGCGCCGCGCCACTTGGTGCGCGCTTATGATTGGGGACTCATTTTGTGGAAAAATTTACATTTTTGGATTTTTCATGGATAATTATGCATGCCTACCTATTTCCAAGAGATTTTGACAAGTTTAGGGCTTCCAGAAGGGTCAAAAACACCCTAAAATGACCTTTCTGCCCCTTTTTGGACACACATGTAGCAGTGTTGGGAAAAATCATTTTTGGAGGGGCAAATGGCAGCCAAATTCAGAAATTCCACTTGTGTTGGAAAGTAGACAGATATAAATTTCCAACAAGCTCACTGGGAGATAATTTGGACACTGGGAAGGCCTTCAAAATTAGCTCCAAACTGGTGCGATGCATAGAGAAATTAGACACGGCGCATTGGGAATTTTTGCTCATTTTGGACTCAGTAACTCTGTTTTTCACCTAGTTTTTGACATTTTGACTTTATTACTTCAAAATGTTAAACTCATGATGTAATTGGATGTATTTTGATAGATCTTGATGTAATTTTGTTAAATTTTTACTCATGGAAGTAGATTTTGTTAGGGATCTGTAATCAGCAAGATTGGCAAAGTCTGATCACACAAAAAACATCGTTTCAACCACTTTGGGATTCTAGGATCTATCCCTCCTAAATCTGAAGAGGGATCTCTCCAATAAGTGAAAATATGGATTTTTCCTTGAAGTTTTGGGTAATGATATTAGGCTAGTTATGAAGGCCAAGGGTTTGTTTTGGTTTTTGGATGGTTGAGCATGATTACTATTTGAGGTGGAAAGTCCTAAGTGCAAAGAGTTTCAAAGGTGAGAAGTTGCAAGAAAATAGAACAAGCTTTGGCTAGGAAGATAGATAATTGCAGGTTTTATTCCATTGGGCTATGGAGTCATAATAGGGTTTAATTGGAACAACAAAAGGAAAGAGTGGTCCATGGGGCAAGTCATCTATGTCTAAGGATCTCTTTGAAGATTGATTTATGGAATGAAATGATACAACAAGAAGGAAAATTAAACAGATGCAGAACAAAGAGTAGCATAGGATCTGGTAAGTAATTTTAAACTAGCCATCCTTTGACAAACACTTAAGAAGAACATGAAAGTAAACTAGGATCTGGTAAGTACTTTTAAACTAGCCAGCCTTTGATACACTTTCTATAGAAAACATTTTAAAACAAATGGGAAACTTGAAGGCAACTTTTGGAGTAGAAAGTAGTGGGCCGAGCTCACCACAAATCCTCTCCTAGCTCTGATTTACTTGGTTACTTTCAAGATCAACACAAAGATGACACAGAATGGCCTAAGATCTGGTAAGTACTTCTAAACTAGCCAGCTTTTAACACATTCCAAGGGAAATATTCAAACAGCCTTTGGGGATAAAACTAGGACCAGGGCACACCATATCTTCCATAGTTCATATCTACTTAATTAATACTAAACTTAACATTAAAGAATAATATTTAGCTAAGGAAATAAGATTAGGGAATGCAAACATTCCTATGCTTAAACCAAATTAAATCATTCCTAAATAACACAGGTTTGAAGAAAACATTTAGATAAATATTTTCAGTCAGATAAGGTTACTGATATACAGTAGGTCCTAACTCTATGCATGCTGTTATTTATAAGAGAAGATGAAACACAGTGAAAATAGAAACAAAATTAAAAAATATAGTTAGAAAAAAATCACCGTCAACATAGACCAGGATCCCATAAATCAGCTTGTATTGATGCTCCAGACCAGTTACAACTTTAAGTCCAATTCTTGAGTTTAGCAATCATCTACACATCTCAGCCTAACTTATCCATCACAAGCAGAGCTCCAAGGGCCAGAGAATACTATTTACAATCAGAATTTTAAGCTCAAATGTATTTCAAAGTTCTGCAACCAAAAATTTCTCATCTTCTACAGAGGTCTTTATAGAAGAATGAGGAGGTGAGATCTGATAAAAGATCTCTTAGGACAATTAATACAGATTCAAGACTTCTCGGCCTTTGAGGGGCTCGATGGAGAGGTTTACAAACATTCTGTTTGCATTAATTTTTTTATATTTATGAATTAGGCTCGATGGGAGCTTTTATTGACTTTAAGGCTTTGTGTCATGTTTGGAGTAACTCTGTAGATTTTTTTAGCATTTAAGCTCTTTGCAGAAGTAACTCTTTGGCTGTGCTGAGGTGAATATCTTCATTTGATCAATAACTTCGGCCTCTGTTTTGAATGCTTTGAGGCATAGGTGGCACTTATGGTAGCTGAGGAATTAATTCGCCTCAATTGAGGCGGTGGAGGCTTGTCTATCTGTTAAATACTTATGATGTTCCTTTAATTGTGTTTTAATCCTGAGAATTAGGCTTTTGATAATCATTCTTAGCCATAATTCCCAAATCTTTCTTCAATCTTCTGTTTCGGCTGCGCTTTGTCCTTCAATGGTGATACTCTTTTAATTGTGATTTAAAAATCATAGTGTCTTGTTAATGTGCAGGCCGCACAAGTCTTGTATGGCATCAATTCCCATGGAGCATCAACGAAACGTAGAGTGGATTCCTTTTAGTCCCTTTCCCTTTGATAACCAAAAGGCCAGAGGATCGTCACCCTCAGATTTCTTTTCCTTCATAGTATGGGAAAAAACCTTCGAAACCTGCAAAACAAACAAAACATTATGAAATCCTGCGTATTGGGGGAAAAATGGCTTCAGAAGGTGGGGGAAGAGCGTAGCTGTTGGATGGAAGCATCCAACGGTGGAGATCTGTGTAGAAGAGGCGAGAAGGAGAGTGGGGAGAAGAATAAGATGAAGTGATTTTGGATCGTTCGATCTAGAAACGAGGACGGTCCAGATCCAATCGGAGGATCGCAATCGGGGGATCGCAATCGGGGGTGTCAGGCAGATGCACCGATTGAAAGTTGCGATGTGATGTAGCGCAGACCGTTGATCTAAATATTAGATCCATGGTGGAGAAAGAATCAGGGGAAAGGCCGATTGGGGGAAGAAATATAACGCAACGATTAAAAAATGCTATGCGATCGAGCACTAGCCGTTTGATCAGCTCATGATCAATGGTGTAGATTTTAGCTCTAGAATGGACCGGTGAAAAACCCTTATACTTTATGGAAAACCCAAATTTTTAATAAGCACAAAGGTTCTCATGGATCGGGGTGGAATATTTATATATGAAGTGACTGGCGCCCAATTGCGGGGCCGCTGGATGTATGGAGTACCATGGGCCTGGGGCTTTATATAACCAGGGCCAATCGTGATCAGAGCCTCAGGCTTGGGCTTTTCAATAAACCCATTGGTATTTCTCCGATGTGATTGCACAATCGGGTGTTTTCAATCTAACCATTTTTTGTATCAACACGTGATTCTAACTCATTGAACCAAAACTTTGGAAAAGAGGGTTTTTTGGTTTTCACAAAGAAAACGACCATCGGGGAAAAAATATTACAAGTTTTTAAGTGCCGGAGGCTAGCCCATGGGATATATATATATAAAAAATAATATGATCAGGGTTTTTACAATACAAAGGCTAATCGCATCAGAACTTTCAAACATGGAAAAAGACTTGCGCACTTGAATCTTTCCAATGCGATAAGTACCGAACAGAGTTAGCGCTTGGTTCCACGGTGTGGGCATGTGGAGGAAGTGGTTTGAAACTTAGCCCAAGGGGGCTTGAGTCCTTAGTAATAAAAAAATTGTTTTTTATGACTTTTTTCAGAGTTTTCAATGGATTTGGGGGTTTCGGTAAGGCTAAAAAGTGAGTTTTTAACCTTGTAAAAATGATTTTCATGAATGGGAGAAGAGGAATCATGAAACTAAAGGAGTTTATGGACAAAAAGGGGAGAAAAATGAAGGTTATTTTTGGAAGAGGGGGAGGGGAAAAATGATGGGTTTTTAGCAATCTTTTCTCATGAAATCAGCAAAATTTCTGAGCATAAAATGGAAACAGCAATGAATATTTTGGATAGAGGCATGAGGCCTCCAAGAGTCTTCAAGAGCCAACACTTTTTAGCAATAAAATTTTTTCCTTGAAGGCTCCAAAAAGTATTAGTGACCTTTTTCTATAACAAATTTTATAGGTGGCTAACAGTGGCTCCACTTGGGGATGGTGCCTTCTTGAAGGCATCAAGAACTTCAGACTCGCTTTCTCTGGGAGGCTGACCTGTGCCTCATCCATTGTATTCTTTGGGAGGCTAACATGTGCCTGATCCAATTGGGCTTCTTTCCTTTGCTTAAATGATATTCTTTTGAAAACATATCAGCATCCATAAAAACAATGGTTCTTTCATTGACAAGCTCTCTACCTACCCAATCCTACTAATCTAGCCTTTTTTATTCATTTAGAGTGCACTTGGATTGGAAAACTCTTTTCACAACATTTTATTATTTTTGAAAGCAGGAAATATAATCTATTTCTACTCCTTATTTCTCCCTGAACTCAAATTAAACAGTTGAGTTTCAGATGCTTCTCTACCTGATCTACTAATTTGTTAGGATTAAACAGTCCAACAGATTTTCATTCTCTAATTTCTACAACAGAAAATTTAAAAACATACAGGTCAGGATTAAACAATCTAACTTGATGCTGGTCTATGGCATAGGAAAAAATTTGCTCACAAACATTTATTTTGCAGAAAATTAAATCAAAATGGAAGGCTTAAGATCTGAAAATTTCTCATCATGGCCTTCTCTTTTTATAGCTCTGTTTTGACTCTTTTTTGAGCTGTTTCTTTCTTGTTCTCTGGTTCAAATTTTGAGCTGATTAGAACCAAAATTACATCTTTTTGACTCAAGAAAATACAACATATTTGATTCATTTTCTCTTTGGAAACTTAGGTTTATATTTTAAATAGGTTTAAACCTTTAATTTCTATCCTAAACTATCTACTGATAAGCCAATATTAAACAGTTTGGCAAATCGAATTCACTATCCTATCAGCAGAAAATTTAAAGATAATTATTCAAGATTAAGCTATTTGAATAACTAGAAGTGTTTTTTTCAGGAGTGTCATTTGAGCTTGCACACTTTCAAATTTGTTTCTTTTTTTGGTATGGGGCTATACCTTTCTTGTTTTCACAATCTGCCCTCTTTTCTTTCTTTCACTGTTTTTGTAATTTTGATTTTTATAACTTTGAATGCAATGGTGGATGAAATATTTATAATGGAAAAAAAAAGATAAAAAGGCTTTATAATATGTCAGGATCAAGAGAAGTAATGTTTAAGCATCCTTCCATTGACAGGACCTCCAAACAATTCCACTCCATTCAACTCTTGCAGGAAAAATGCATTGTTACCGGCAGCTGAATGAATAGAGTAAGGGCCAAGCCATAAGTTGTCAAATTTCCCATGCTTTCCCTTTTCCTCCCTCCTTGAGTCCCACTTTAAAAATTTGTCCCCAAATTTGAAATTGTTGGCCTTTTCTCTTCTATCAAAAAGCCTTTTTATGCTGATCTACTTTTTCAATGCTTTGTTATAAACCTCCTCTCTGGTTTGTTGAAGGTGAATGGTCTGATTTATTCTTCTGATCATGTCATTATCTTTAGTCTACAAGTCTTGAATCAACTTCATTACTGGTACACCAAGGCTGGTTGGAAAAATTGCATCAGTTCCATACACAAGCTGGAAGGGTGACATGCCAATAGATTTCTTCAAGGTCAATCTGTCAGCCCAAAGTGTATGAACTAGCTTTGTGTGCCAAGACTTTTTGTTGTTTTCCAACAGTTTCTTGATTATGTTCACTAAAATCTTGTTTGAGGATTCTGCAAGTCCATTACCTTGAGGGTAATAGGCCTTGGAATGCCCCAATGTTATCTAATATCTGTGACAGAATTCAACCATCTTCTTTGATCCAAATGCTGCTGCATTATCAGTGATAATCTTGGTAGGACAACCAAATTTGGAGAGAATGTTACTCTCCATGAATTTTATAATAACTGAATCATTGGCCTATGTACAAGGTATGGCTTCTATCCACTTATTGAAATAGTCTGTGGCAGTGAGAATCGATCTATGTTGGGAAGAAGATGGTGGATGTATTTCTCCTATGAAGTCAAGTCCCTACTGTTGAAATGGGGCTTCAACGGTGATTGGATGCAGAGGAAGGGGTAGCAGTTTTTTTTGCCTTCAAAAAGTTGAAATTTATGATAGGCAGTGATCATTTTATGCACATCATGAAAAAGAGTAGGCCAGTAAAAAATAGCCCTCAAAATTTTGTTGGTTGTTGTCTTCTAGTATAAATGACCTCCACACTCTCCTTCATGGAATTCGTGCTTAACCTTCTGTGCATCCAACTCAGGAAAACATTTAAGCAATAGACCACTTGCATTTTTCCAATAAAGACATTTATCTATAATGCAATAGTTTACAGCTTTTAACTTTAAGAATCTTACCTTTGTTTTTGTCAAAGAAGGAGGTGTATTTACATTAAGAAAAACATAAATAATATCATCATACCAAGGAGAATTCATAAAATGATCTTCAACTACAGGAGTTGAGAATTCTTCTTGGTCATCCAAAGCATCAATCATATTAATATCAATAACTTAAAAATTTTATTCAGCCATTAATCTAGCTAGACCTTGGCCTTTGATGAGTTTAGTGGGTTTTATCTCTAAATCGTATTCAAGGATAACAACAATCCACTTACCTCTCTTACCATCTGGGTCTTGTGTTAGAATGTCTTTAACAACTAAGTTTGGGACAAAGGCAATGATGTGTGAGTGAAGGATGTACACCCTGAAGTGTTTCAAAGCTTTAACCAAAGAAAAAGCTTGCTTCTCCATAATGTTATACTTCAAAGGGGAATCCCTCAATGCCTTACTAAAGAATGCAATAGGCTGCTCTTGTCCTTGTGGATTTTTCTGCAAAAGGACAACAGCTATGATATGTTCGGATGCAAATGAAAAAATATAAAAATCTTTTGAAAAATCAGGACTTACAACAACCGGTGTTTTGGTTAACGCTTGTTTCAACAATTCAAAGGACTTATTTGCTTCCAAGGTCCATTTTACCCCTTTCTCCTTTTTTAACATGTTTGTGATATTCCTAAGGAGCTCAGCCAAGTTGGGGATGAACCTTCTCAAAAAGTTAATCTTTCCAATGAAAGATTAAAACTCTTTGATGTTCCAAGGATGAGAGATTTGCAATAAAGCCTCAATCCTCTTTGGATCTATCTGTATACCCTCTTCTGAAATAATGTGCCCAAGAATTTTACCTTCTTGGAGACTGAATAGTGTCTTCCTAGGGTTTAAAGATATTCCAAAATTTATGCATTTCTCGAAAACCTTTCTTAAATGTTCTAAGTGCTCTTCATCTGTTTTTGAAAACACAGTGACATCATCAAGGTATATAATGATGACGTAGCCCAATTCTTCTGAGAATTCTATGTCCATGGCTCTCTGAAAAGTTTCTCCAGCATTCATTAGATCAAAAGGCATTTTCACATACATGAAAGTGCCCCATGGTGTAGTAAAGGCTGTCTTTAATTGATCAGCAGCGTGAACTAAAATCTGATTGTACCCTGAATAGCCATCCAGCAAAGAAATTATTCTAGACCCTACCACCCTTTGTAAAATATGATCCATCTTGTGTAAAGGGTAGTTGTCTTTTAATGAAGCTTTGTTTAAGTCTCTAAAGTCTATACAAAGCCCGATCTCTCCAGTTTTCTTCCTAACTGACACCAGATTAGACACCCACTCAGAATATCTAATAGGGACAATAATAACGGCTTCATACATTTTCATGATCTCCTTCTGAACCAAAGGCAACTGAACAGGATTTATTCTGCGCAGTTTCTGTTTGAATGGTTTTTGGTTTTCTTTAAGGGTAATTTTGTGCTGTATTATTTCAGTGTCATAGGATTTAAGATCTTTGAAACTCCACGCAAAAACATCAGAGAATTCTCTAAACATCTCTATGCATTTTATTTTAATGTGAGCTGGTAAAGTCCTAGAAAGTTTAATCATCCTGGGTTTAAGTTCACTGCCTATATTGCACTCTTCCACTTCACTCTCTACAAGTTCCAGTTTTGGTTTATTTTCCACATCGTTGAAATCAAACAACTCTTCTAAAGGGGCCAGACCCTTAGGCAAACTTTCATCTTTAGAGTGCAGAGTTTCAAACTCCTTTGTTTCAAACTCCTTTGTTTCAAACTCGGCATTCATTTCTATTTTTTTCTCAAGTTCACTAGAAAGAAGGTTAATATTGGCAAGTTCAGGAAACGACTCTTCTTTTCCAAGAAAATTTTCTTCACCGCAGTCTATTTCATAATCTGAGTCCAAACTGCGTAGTTCGAATTCATTTCTGAATTGCATGAAGTCTTCTATTTGTTCGTCTCTATCAAACACCTGCCAATACTTTTCATTATCCAGCACGGCTGGCCTAAATTTTATCTTAGTTGTGCAATCCTTTGTTTCATATGGCATTAAGCATGTTCTAGCTGCAAACTATAAATTGTGGGCCGCAATATTTCTTTTTCTTGGGACAAAAATCAATTTGGACTCCTTGAAAGTTTTTAAAAGGTCCATGACATCGTTTTGGTAGGCCTTAAGTCTGGGATGGTTTGCATTATACTCCCCATTGACTTTCCTAATGACTAACTCTGAATCCCCATACGCAATGATTCTTGTGGCTCCTAACTTTTTCAATAAATGTAAGCCCAAGAGAAGGGATTCATATTCTGCTATGTTATTGGAACACTGAAAGTTTAATCTGCAGGAAATGTTTTCTGTGTGGTTGTTTTCAGTGTTACAAATCTAGACACCTGCACCAATGTTGGTCTTAGTGCAAGACCCATCAAAGTACATACTCCATAGAGGACTAGTTTTAATTTCATCTGTCTGGTGAATGTCCTCTTCAAATACTATTCTTTCTGATTGTTCTTGAGTATCAGCACTCAGTTGAATTTGTTTTGAATCTTCATATTTTTCGTTAAGTGGAGGTATTTTTTCTTGAGTGTCGAGGTTTAAAAGCAAAGGACGCATGACTTGTAGTTCAAGACCCATATTAGGTTTGTTGTTGTTTAGAGGCTCAGCAATCCATTTCGATAGTTCTATGGTATTTACCTCCTCCTCTCCATCGGCCATTAACTCTGTTAAAGTTACTTGTTCATCTAATGTTTCTTCATTAAGAAGGATAAATGAATCAAGGCCTGTGTTTACAGAGTATAAAGGGGAGTTTTGTGATCTGTCTTGAATTGTCGCTGTGTATTGCATATGAGACTCCCTGTAAAGTCTTCTAGTATGATTGAAAACAGGGATAGTCACATAGGTCATGTCCATTTGCATAGTCCCCTTTAACATAGCCCCCCAAGACCTTGATAATAACATTCCATACTTTGGGGGCACATCAGCCACAACAATGTCCATAACTAGGCATTTGGATGGAATCTAGGCTAAGTTAACACAAAGGTCTTTGATTAATCCTAAACATTTTACTCTGTTGGAATCAAAGGAGTACAGGTCCTTCTAAGGTCTAGTAATTTCTAAACCAAGGCTCTCCATCACAGCTTTAGGCATTAAATTATGAGCAACCCTAGAGTCATGCATATCATTGTGTAAAATATTGTCATGAACATTTAAACTCACATAAAAGGGAGGAACAGGTCCCTCTTGATACATACCTTTAATCTTAGGACCAAAAATAAGCTCTAGTTGATCATCATTAAGATTGACAGTGTCCTCATTCTCTTCAACGTTTAAAGCCTTCAAAATTTGGGTCCTATATACATGTTGGGCAGCTAACTTAGTCAAGGGAACAGAGATTTTGATTTTTGAAATTTCCTGCTCAAGGCTGAAGGGAATTTGGTTCTTTGAAGAACTTGTTTCAGCCTTATTAGCTGTCATTCTATCAGCAATATCAGCTTGCTGATTTGTTTTATTTACACTTGAAAAAATTGTTTTCATAAGATTACTAGCTGAAGTGTTACTACTACTAATGTCTACACTCTGTTTTTCATTGTTTTGAGTGCCTTTCTCTTTTCCGTTATCAGAATTTACAGCCACTGTTTTATCCTTTTTTTTAACAACTCTAGGCTTGGTTGTAGTGTTGTTTTGTGAAGATTTGTCAGAGGTTTTGTTGTTGGGGGTTTTTTGACTAGTTTTGCTTCTGAGGTCATATTATTTTTGAGATTCTATGATGACATTTTCCATGTCCTGATAATAATTTTCATCATCATCTCTTCTGTCATCATAAGGTGTGTATATACCTTGTTTTCTATCATAATGAATCTCAAAGTCATCATTATCCACCCCCAGCATGTTGATATCATCCTCCTCTATTATTTCATCTATTTCCTCAACCTCACTTACATAGTTTTGATCAAAGGGCTGAGTGATCTGCTCATCATCTTCCCTAGGCCTATTTAGGGGTTGGTTCTTTCTAAAATTCTGATTCTGGTTCTGGTTTCTATTTTGAGGAGCAGTTTGGTTTTGATTGGCTTGTGCCCTCTTAATTATGCTCATCTCTTTCATCATCTCTTCCATCATTCTCTCCATCTTTGAGTTGGAAGTAGAAGGTGTGGATTACTCTCTAAAAGATACTCTCTTTTCAGTTTTCATTCTTGCTCTCTTCTCCATTAAGTTGACTTCCACAGAAAGAGCACCTTTTTGCATATCTTCAAGAGTTGCAAAATATCTCTCTCTTAGCTAATAGGTCATGTCAGAGTCAAACCCTTCAGGAAACTTGTTTAAAGCTGAGCCCTGCGGAGGTTTTAGCTCTGGGGAAAGTGCATTATACACACTATTGAATCTAGTGCAATAAGCTTGCACACTTTCCCCAGTGTTTCTATGGAGGTTCTTGTAATCAGAAAGGACTTGGAGAGGATTCTTCTTTACTTCCCATTTGTTTAAGAAAGTCTGATGGAAGGCTTGGAGATCATTTATACTATGGGGTGTTAAGCCTTTAAACCATTTTCTTACTTCTCCCCCCAAACTCTGAGCAAACAGTCTAAGTTTGACAGAATCATCATCAATTTCATTTTTGTCAAAGTAGTCATTCATCCTATCCACATGTTATGATGTAGTTGTAGCATTTTTAGCATCATATAATGGAATTTTGGACTGATAGTCCTGTGGAAGATTGACTAATGGTGCAGGAAGGACTAACGGAGAATACCATGCTGCCATGATATGTGCTGTGGGTGGATTCACAAGGAGTGGATTAACAACAGGAAAATTGGGCTGAAGTGTAGTGGTTTGAACAGTGGATGTAGGGTGAGAAAAATTGGATGGACCAGGAATAGATTGCTGAGTTGATCTTGGGTGAGAGACACCTAAGTTGTGAAGGAAATGTAAATCAGGAGGTGTTGTTTCTCTGCTGCCAGGATGTTCACTTGTTTCAGGAGATGAAAGTGAAGACTCGGAATCTAGCTGATCTAAATCACCAAGAGACCTAGTTCTAAAGGGATTTACTAAGTCAACTTGTGATTGTTGTAGAGCTGAAAGATTTTCAGGGACTGAATTAGCTCTCAAGGGTGATCTAAAAACAGTTGATAATTGAATCCTAGGAGACTTCCTAAGGATAATTTCTAGGTTATCAACTAACTCAGGCAGATCAGGGTTAGGATAGGCTCTAGTGTGAATATTTCTAGGTCCCACTATGTTGTGTTTTTTCGAACCAAATAAAATAGAAACTTTCAACCAGGTATGACAGTCTTTAAAAGGTTAACTAATCTGTTTACAAAATTTTAATCCTACAGTCCTAATCCTACAGTCCTCTGACTGAGTTTGAATGATATTATAATGATAAAGGTTCTTCCCAGTGGAGTCTTAAGATCTGTTAAGGATTGTGGAGTCGCCAAGTGGAATTTTTTAGCTCTTTTGGAGGTAAAAGGTTTTATGGTCCACTACCATGTTTATTAAATACCAATCTAAAATATTTTTAGGTTTTTTGAGTTATTTTTTAGTTGTATGGTTTTTAAGAATATCCTAACTCTGTTTCAAAACTTAGCTACGATTATGAGACAAAGAAAGTTTATTCTTATGGCTAAGCTAGCTGATCTTTCAAGGTTAGATAAAGTCTTAAGAGAATCCTAGGTTTTACCTAGTTTGTCACTGATTCAAACAAGTTTCATTGTGATTACCATTTCTTGGTAGTGCTTGAAAAGGATGCTTTTAACTCACAAGTTTTATATATTTAAAGGGAAGTAGTTCCCCAGTGGAGTCGCCAGAAATGTTAGGGATCTGTAATCAGCAATATTGGCAAAGTCCGATCACAGAAACAACATCATTTCAACCACTTTGGGATTCTAGGATCTAGCCCTCCTGAATCCGGAGAGGGATCTCTCCAATAAGTGCAAATATGGATTTGTCTTTGAAGTTTTGGGTAATGATATTAGGCTAGTTATGAAGGCCAAGGGTTTGTTTTGGTTTTTGGATGGTTGAGCATGATTATTGTTTGAGGTGGAAAGTCCTAAGTGCAAAGAGTTTCAAAGGTGAGAAGTTGCAAGCAAATAGAACAAGCTTTGGCCAGGAAGATAGATAATTGCAAGTTTTAGTCCATTGGGCTATGGAGTCATAATAGGGTTTAATTAGAACAAAAAAAGGCAAGAGTGGTCGATGGGGCAAGTCATCTATGTCTAAGGATCTTTTTGAAGATTGATTTATGGAATGAAATGATACAACAAGAAGGAAAATTAAACAGATGCAGAACAAAGAGCAGCCCAAGATCTGGTAAGTAATTTTAAACTAGCCAGCCTTTAACAAACACTTAAGAAGAACATGAAAGAAAACTAGGATCTGGTAAGTACTTTTAAACTAGCCAGCCTTTGATACAGTCTCTATAGAAAACATTTTAAAACAAAGGGGAAACTTGAAGGCAACTTTTGGAGTAGAAAGTAGCGGGCCAGGCTCACCACAAATCCTCTCCTAGCTCTGCTTTACTTGGTTACTTTCAAGATCAACACAAATATGACACAAAATGGCCTAATATATGGTAAATACTTCTAAACTAGCTAGCTTTTAACACATTCCAAGGGAAATATTCAGACAGCCTTTGGGGATAAAACTAGGACTAGGGCACACCATATCTTCCATAGTTCATCTCTACTTAACTAATACTGAACATAACATTCAAGAATAATATTCAGCTAAGGAAATATGACGAGGGAACGCCATCATTCCTATGCTTAAACTGAATTAAATCATTCCTAAATAACACAGGTTTGAAGAAAACATTTAGATAAATATTTTCAGTCAAAGAAGGTTTCTGATATACAGTAGGTCCTAACTCTATGCATGATGTTTTTATAAGAGAAGATGAAACACAGTGAAAATAGAAACAAAATAACAAAATACAGTTAGAAAAACATCACCGTCAACATAGACTAGGATCCCATAAATCAGCTTGTATTGATGCTCCGAACCAGTTACAGCTTTAAGTCCAATGCTTGAGTTCAACAATCATCTACACATCTCAGCCTAACTTATCCATCACAAGCACAACTCCAAGGGCCAGAGAATACTATTTACAATCAGAAGTTTGAGCTCAAATGTATTTCAAAGTTCTGCAACCAATAGTTTCTCATCTTCTACAGAGGTATTTATAGAAGAATGAGGAGGTGAGATCTGATAAAAGATCTCTCAGGACAATTAATACAGATTCAAGACTTCTCGGCCTTTGAGGGGCTCGATGGAGAAGTTTACAAACATTCTGTCTGCATTAACTATTTTATATTTATGAATTAAGCTCAGTGGGGGATTTTATTGACTTTAAGGCTTTCTGTCATGTTTGGAGTAACTCTGCAGATATTTTTAGCATTTAAGTTCTTTGCAGAAGTAACTCTTTGGTTGCGCTGAGGTGAATATCTTCATTTGATCAATAACTTAAGCCTCTGTTTTGAATGCTTTGAGGCACAGGTGGCACTTATGGTAGCTGAGGAATTAATTCGTCTCAATTGAGGCGGTGGAGGCCTGTCCATCTGTTAAATACTTATGATGTTCCTTTAATTGTGTTTTAGTCCTGGAAATTAGGCTTTTGATAATCATTCTTAGCTGTAATTCCCAAATCTCTCTTCAATCTTCTGTTTCGGCTGTGCTCTGTCCTTCAATGATGATACTCTTTTAATTGTGATTTAAGAATCACAATGTCTTGTTAATGTGCAGGCCGTGCAAGGCTCGTATGGCATCAATGCTCATGGAGCATCAACGAAACGTAGAGTGGAGTCCTTTTAGTCCCCTTCCCTTTGATAACCAAAAGGCCAGAGGATCGTCACCCTCGGCTTTCTTTTCCTTCATAGTATGGGGAAAAACCTTCGAAACCTACAAAACAAACAAAACATTATGAAATCCTGCATATTTATGGAAAAAATTCTTTAGAAGGCAGGGGAGGAGCGTAGCCGTTGAATGGAAGCATCCAACGGTGGCGATCTACATAGAAGAGGCAAAAAGGAGAGCGGGGAGAAGAATAAGACGAAGTGATTTTGGACTGTCCGATCTGGACACGTGGAAGGTCCAGATCTAATCGGAGGATTGCAATCAGGGGATCGCAATCAGGGGTGGCAGGCAGATGCACCGATTGAAAGTTGCGATGCGATGTAGTGCATACCGTTGATCTAAAGATTGGATCCACGGTGGAGAAAGAATCGAGGGAAAGGTCGATCGGGGGAAGAAATATAACGCAGCGATTAAAAAATGCGATGTGATCAAGCGCTGGCCATTTGATCAGCTCATGATCAACGGTGTAGATTTTAGCTTTAGAATGGACCGGCGAAAAACCCTTATACTTTATGGAAAACCCAAATTTTTAATAAACACAAAGGTTCTTATGGATCGGGGCAGAATATTTATATATGAAGTGACTGGCGCCCGATTTCTGGGCCGCTGGATGTATGGAGTACCATGGGCCCGGGGCTTTATATAACCAGGGCCAATCGCGATCGAAGCCTTGGGCTTGGGCTTTTCAATCAACCCATTGGTATTTCTTCGATGCGATTGCGCGATCGGGTGTTTTCAATCTAACCATTTTTTGTATTAACATGTGATTCTAACTCATTGAACCAAAAATTTGGAAAAGAGGGTTTTTTGGTTTTTACAAAGAAAAAGACCACTAAGGAAAAAATATTACAAGGTTTTAAGCATCGGAGGTGGGCCCACGGGATATATGTATATATATAAAATAATATGATCGGGGATTTACAATACAAAGGCTAATCGCATCGAAACTTTCAAACATGGAAAAAGACTTGTGCACTTGAATCTTTCCGATGTGATAAGCGTCGAACAGGGTTAGCGCTTGGTTCCAGGGTGTGGGCATGTGGGGGAAGTGGTTTGAAACTTAGCCCAAGGGGGCTTGAGTCCTTAGTAATAAAAAATTTGTTTTTTATGACTTTTTTCAGAGTTTTCAATGGATTTGGGGGTTTCGGTAAGGCTAAAAAGTGAGTTTTTAACCTTGTAAAAATGACTTTCATGATTGGGAGAAGAGGAATCATGAAAATAAAGGAGTTTATGGAGAAAAAGGGGAGAAAAATGAAGGTTATTTTTGGAAGAGGGGGAGGGGAAAAATGATGGTTTTTCAGCAGTCTTTTCTCATGAAATCAACAAAATTTCTGAGCATAAAATGGAAACAACAATGAAGATTTTGGATAGAGGCATGAGGCCTCCAAGAGTTTTCAAAAGCCAACACTTTTTAGAAATAAAATTTGTTCCTTGAAGGCTCCAAAAAGTCTTAGCCACCTTTTGTTATAACAAATTTTATAGGTGGCTAACAGATTCATCCATCAAAAGGTGAATTACAACTGAATGAATTAGTTTTCTATCTTATAGAAGCAAGTTGTTCCACTGCCTATTTTCTAGTTCTCAGTTTAGATATTATTGAAATAGCTCCTAAAATTGTGAGCTCGACCCCTAGAGGCTAGGGATGAGTTAGTGTTGTCTATATCTTGTATTTTCAGTTATTAGCATAGGTTGGACACTTGGGATTTCTTTGAGCATCATTTTACATTCATCTCTGCAGTTTGGCAAAGGAATAGACCAGGGTTCTGCAGCACTCCTTGGGATTCATGCGGCTCTTTGTTTTGATGGTATGTTTCTCTCTATTAATGTAAGTTTACTGGTGTTTCATGTGTATCATTTTCCCTCTTATTTATTCTTAAGTTAAACAAACAATGGTAAAGGTGGAATTCATTAAAATTTGCAGTGCTCTATCTAGGGCTTATTTAATTTTCTATGTTTTCAACTATTTGAAGAGGATTCCTGAAATTTTACTTCCCTCTTCAACTCCTCACCGGTCTGAGCTATCCATTTCATTCAAAATTTAAGTGTCAAAACAATTTCCTACCTTGCCCCAGTCAGATCTCTGCAAAACTAGGCCTCATTCCCCAAACCCAAAATCTGCCTTCCCTTTGATCCAAAAAAACACCCTTAAAAATAAAATCAAACTCTTTTTCATATATACCTAGCTTAAAATCATATTTTATTCAAGTCATCTCAAGCCTCACTAATCATTTTTTACTGAGATTGACCACGAGAGAGCCCTCTCCCGATCTGGTAGGGCTAGCTATCAGGTTAAGTGTGATTTGATGTTACCCTAGATTCTGCCTTTCTCAGCCTGAGGTAGATTTAGGCCATAACAGTTTCCACAGCATATTGGTCATGGGACTTATGTGGGAGGAATTATGCATGATGGTGCATATCATCCCATGAAAAGTTAGGTTCGGTCATAGCTTCCATAATGTCATCATCAGAATGGAAGATGGGGTGACTGGAGGAAGAGAAACCTCCTGATGTGGTAGATCGACCTGACTCAGCATTATGCAAAGAAAGGCTCACATGCGCAATGTCATGGGGGATGAAAAAAGAGTAATCAGATAAAGGATCTACTGATGTTGAGCCCAGGGTGATCGATGAAAGAAGGTTAGGAGAAACATCAGGGGAAGTCTCCAAGGGGACTTCTACCAAGGGTCTCATGGATGATGATAGGTAGAAAAAGTGGGCCGAAGGCTCCGCCATCTTAACATCGGGAGGTGGAATGTCAATGGGAGCAGGCAGATCCTCTAGTTCTACTGGGGTAGAACTCACAAACAAGTGAAAGGTGGACATGTCATGCTTGGCCTTGAATTGGTAGAATGCTTCCAAAGAGGATAAATACTCTTCAAGGTGGGGACAGAGGTTGGTGTAATGTCCATGGAAATTGCACAAAGCACAAAGGTGATTGGTGTGCAAAATTTTTAGTTACGGAATTTAATCGAGTATAGTGACATAAACCTCAGGGATATCAGACTCTGGAAACATCTCATTGACCATGGACTTAAGGTGGGGTAACTCTAGACAAGTGTAGGTGGCGTGACTGACAACATCACACAAAGAACACTAGATAGTGCATTTTGGTGGCCGAGGAGGGGCAATATCTGTGAGAGTGGCCTTGTCTTTGGTTGCCCCCATGTGATCTTTGCCCTTCTTACCTGAAGCGGTCGCAATAAGAGGTGGTTCCTATTGAGGTGGCTGAGGCACTCTTGCAGCAGGAGAAGACATGGGGACCGGTTGAATCAGGGTCAAAGCAAGATAAGGTTTGGGCTGATCAGGCGGTGTAGCGGCTGGAGGATTAAGGTACTAGACAGGAATCCCAAGGGTCAAGTTAGGAAGAGAGAGGGTGGCCATGATAGGTGCCATATAAAATTCTGGTGTAGGAGCTAGGAACGGTATTTTACTGGAGGGGAAATGGCCAGGCGGGATGGATCTTGAATGGTTAAGGCCTGGAGGAATCGTTCCAGGTGGGTAGAGAGGCTCATGGATACCAACTGAAGGGCTAGGAGGAGAAGGTCCAGAAGTCTAAATCAAAGGGCTAGGATTAGGCTGCGAAGGACGAGATGGCTGCTGACTATCTGAGGCGGGCCGCTTGAGAGCAGCCTGAGATTATTACATCATGGAAACATTCGATGAGCTGGGATCAAAGACAATAGGAGGAAGACTATGGAATGTACCAAGCAATGAGGAATATTTGTAGACTCTGGGTGAAACACTAGTCCAAGGATCGATGGTTTGCTTGTTGGCCACTGTTGGTGCAGTAAATCCCCTCTACGGACAAAGGTGATCCCACTAGCTCTAGGGTGGGTCTAGCAACAATAAAAAAAGATATAATATTGATTCCTAGTTAACGAATGGACGAAGATTCGATAGATGA
Source organism: Pinus albicaulis (assembly GCA_034641835.2). NCBI lineage: Eukaryota > Viridiplantae > Streptophyta > Pinopsida > Pinales > Pinaceae > Pinus > Pinus albicaulis. The sequence continues at coordinate 543,279,846 of CM076570.1, forward strand.
CTTACCGGAGGTCCTATGCTGTTGTTGTCAAAAAGAGTGGCTGCATGTCGCTTTGGGTTTGACAGATCACGACCTACTCGCTTTCATGCTTGGGCACCTGCACACACACAAAAAACAACGACAATATACAACATACTAATTTACATTCGTAACTATTAGTCAATCGAATAGGACTAAATAAATTGCATCAAATAAACAACATAACACAATGATGGAAACAACACCATAGTCGAGTATATTAATAAATGAAAGGAAGAGCACAACCAAGCTTCGACGTTGCGATCTCATCCAACAAGGTTCAAGAGAAGCACATCTCACAAAGGCTCATCAGGAGTTTGGACGGGACTCTCTCTATGAATTTATCCTTGGTTCTACCTTCTCAATAGTAATTACTCAGCTATAGTATTATTCTCCAAGTTTAGCTAGCTTTCATAAAGGGAGAAGGCTTGTTTATATAGAGGGAGAGGGAGAGGTTAGGATCCCTATAATTATGGAAGGGAGGCCTATATTCAAGGAGTGTTTCATGGGAGGTGGAAACCACTGCCTAAAGAGAAAGATCCGTGGCTGATCAACTTAACCACTTCCAGTGACTCATCCCTGAGGTGGTTAGAAGGAAACTTTCGCCTCTAATTTTTAAAAAACATTCCTAAAATATCTTGGCATGGGCACTGCACTAAGACAGAGCGGCAAGTGGCATGGGCTCTAGTGAAAATCTTCCACATCGGCGCGAGGGGTGAACTGGCTACTCGCGCCAAGGCCAAAACATAGGTTTTGTGTGCCTTTTATAGGAAATGTCCAACAAGAGAAATGATGTCCTTATGCAGAAGGATGCAAACAAGGTTTTTGAAAAGTATGACACTGCTCACAAGTCATGGGAATGACCCTCCAATATGCAGGGCAAGGGATTGCAGGGATGGTGACAAAATGCTGTGTAACATATGCCCCCTAAAGCATGAGGTCCGAGAGAGAGGGAGGGGTGAAATGCTTTATGAGAACGTGTTTGACCCAAACACTGATGTTAGAAAACCTGTGAGTACAAATACAACTGATATCTCTAATACACAATATGTGGCATGGACGCAGCCATCCACAATAGAGTATATAAAAAGTGAGATCCGAGTTATGGACGTAGCCATTCAACAATAAGGATCAAAAAATAAAGTTAAGTATGGTCACAACCATACAATCAGAAGAGTAATGTACTAAGTCATCGTAATCCACAAAGAACCCACAGCCTAGATTTCATTGTAGAAATTTGAATAATAGCTGAATTATTCACCGAGATTATCCTGATTACACACTATTTAAGCTTCATGCATAATACATAACCTCTTCTATAATTTATCATCAATTTAAGGAAATAGAAGCAGTCGCATGTGCACATTAAAACATAATCAAGCACACATATAACACAGTATGTAATGGGGAAAGCTTACAGCTGAAAACCCCCAACTATCTGTATATTATAATGATAGAGAACATTTAACAATACATAGCACAAAGCTCCTCACAGCTCTCAGCACTATCTCACATGCTACACACAAACTATCTCAGATATGAACAAGTCACAAGTTCAAATCTCTTCCACCTGTCTGCCTGCCTCTACTACGCAATCCAATATGAATAATGATGAGATCCAAGTTTGAATCCCACTGGCTTGTATTGTGCAATTCTCATTGGCAATCTCAATCAATGTGTGTGCAAATCTCATGCACAGTTATATTCACAACTGATAGTAGACTCACCCTTTCACTGACCTCTAACACTGGTCTCCACTGAACTTTCCATGCACTGCAGTTAACTGATGTATTATTTAGTTGATTTATGAGTTAATAATTAGTGAATTAATTAATAATTAATTCAAACCAATAATCACTAGTGTATTTATCAGTTAGACTAAATACAACTAGCTCAACTACGTTAAACCGAACACAACTCCATCAATTGTCTCATCAACTCCACCAAACTATGCCACATGATTTCTAACTGAAGTCAACCATGCAATAGCTCAACTAAACCCTAGGAATAGTGTAATTCCTTCTTTCAGATGCATGTGCCACATCCGTAGCTTGAATTGAAGTGCTCCAAGAGGATAAGATAATGTTTATAGTCCAAATATTATTAAGAGCTAATAATATTCGACTGATCTATTTTTAGACTGGCAGTCTAAAAATAGACTCCGCCCAATGTCTAAAAATAGAGGTCCATCTATTTTTACCAACTTGACCAATCATCCATAATTAACATCCTACAACTCATAGACCATGATCCATATGTCTAAAAATAGACATAGTCTAAAAATAGACTTTGCGACAAAAATCACCTGTGTGGCCCCCACCTAGTTTTGGTGATCACTTTCCAACTAGGATCAGGAAAGATGTTTCAGGATGCCTCCTTCAATGTTTCTTGTTTCCATCTTCAACACTCCCTCTCAACAAGAAAGGACTGTCTTTGCATGTGACATGCAACTCCATGCATTCACCCTGCAACCTTCACAAGCGCCATGCAACTCCATGCATCTGCTCTGCAACTCCTATGAAACTGAATAGGCTCCAAACAACTCAATCAGTCTGATGCATCTATATTCAAATTCTTCGACTTCTACTGGGCCCAATTGCACACGTCATCAAGAACCATTGCACTGTTGAAATCTTGCACCCATGCACTCTGCACTTGCTGTCAACTCTGATTAGTGCTCCAGTATCCGACACTGTCACTTTGATCCGCCTGCATAAATCCAACTGATCACGCTACTGCTGTGCTGTGGGCACCTCGTAGCCAGGTTCAATTCATGAGATCCACACCATCTCATGAATCCTACCCAGAAATCTCCTCTTGGGATTATTCATGCATGTCGCCCCACCTCTCACCTGGTGGTACAACTGCATGCACTCCCTCCGCCCATCTGGCATGAAATTTCTCTACATGAGTGGTTTCTTCCACTCCATGATCCTCATATTGTGGCTGCTCCACATCTCGAGGTTCACTATTACTTGCATGAAAAACTTGCTCCCTCTCAAGCATCAATTGCATGTCTTTCTTGCATTTCCCAACAGTAGGAAGCTTCGTAGACATCCCATCTACTTCAAGTCTGTAGAGATTCTTTGCGTGAATCCCAACCTTCTTGACTTTTCCTGTTGCCTTGTGCCAAAGGAAAACTTTTCCTTCACTGAAGACAACTTCATACCCTTTATCCTCTAACATTACGACTGAGATAAAATTATTCTTTAAACCTGGAACATGCACTACATCTTGTAAAAGAATGAGTTTACCTGAATCCCTCTGAAATTTTATGGTACCAATGTCAATCACATTGTATCGTCCATTGTCGCCCAACTCAACATGAAACTGGAGATCTTTCTCCACCAAGTCACTGAAAAGATTCACATCTCCCGTCATGTAAAAGGAAGCGCCACTATGAAAATACCACCCCAATCCCAATGCACTAGACACCATGCATGCGATCAATGAGAAGTCCAACTCAAATTGTGAGGCAAGAGCCTCACCAGCTGCAGCTCCAGCAGCCTGCTTGTTCTTCTTCTTCTGTGGACAATTTGTGGCATAATGCCCATGCTTGTGACAGTGAAAACACTTCACTTTGGACATGTCACGCTCTTTACCATCCGCACCAGATTGAGAAGCATTCTTCTTGCCCTTTCCCTTCCTTTCTTTGGTAGCCAAAGCGCAATCCTCTTCATCATATTCCTTTGATGAAGATCCATCCCTGGTACTCCACCTTATCTCCTCTTGCACAAGATCCGACCAAAGTCGCTCCCATCCTGGAAATTTTTCCCGACCATTGACAGAGTCCTGATAGGAGTGCCAACTCTTCAGAAGCCCAAGGAGAGCCAAGCTCACCAATTCCTCATCATCCACACTAACTCCTACACTCCCAATCTCATCCCTGCAGTGGACAAACTTTGTCAAGTATACCGGAATAGTGTCATTCTTCTCCATCTTTATTTTCCTGATTTTATCCTTGAGCACCAACTTCCTTTGGTCACTATTGCTTTGGAGAAAATCTATCAAATCTTTCCACATCAATAATGGAGAAGCTTTACCATGCAGGCTAGATACTATGTGATCCTTCATGCCCTCCAACACAATCCTTCGACACTTTGTTGTCTTCTTTTGCCAAGCCTCAACTAAGGCGGCATCGCTAGTAGAAGGCTTTGGGACTTCAGCATCTATGAACTCCTTCAGCCCATTGTCATCTAACACTGCCTCCATCCTGTCCTTCCATGCAATATAATTCAAGCTACCCTCAAGGGCATACTCCAATCGCAATCCGTTGAAAGACATTTTGACTTCGACACCAAGAAAACACTGCTGCAAATTCGAATTCCACCAGCTCAAAACTCAACCGCTTCTAATCTGTGAGAAAAAATTATTTCTAGCACAGATATCTACTATAGGGGAATTTACTGGATATATCACCTTTCAAATAAAGGATGGATCCAAAGGCTACCTGGCCCGCTTACAGACTCTGTCTACCGAAATAAAATGTAATCACTGTAATAGATCCGATGATCAATTTTAGCTCTGATACCATGTAGAAATTTAAATAATAGATGAATTATTCACCGAGATTATCCTGATTACACACTATTTAAGCTTCATGCATAGTACATAACCTCTTCTACAATTGATCATCAATTTGCGGAAATAGAAGCAGTCGCATGTGCACATTAAAACATAATCAAGCACACATATAACACAGTATGTAATGGGGAAATCTTACAGCTGAAAACCCAAAACTATCTGTATATTATAATGATAGAGAACATGTAACAATACATAGCACAAAGCTCCTCATAGCTCTCAGCACTATCTCACATGCTACACACAAACTAGCTCATATATGAACAAGTCACAAGTTCAAATCTCTTCCACCTGTCCGCCAACCTCTACTGCACAATCCAATATGAATAATGATGAGATCCAAGTTCAAATACCATTGGATTGTACTACGAAATTCTCATTGGCAATCTCAATCAATGTGTGTGCAAATCTCATGCACATCTATAGTCACAACTGATAGTAGACTCACCCTTTCACCCACCTCTAACACTGGTCTCCACTGAACTGTCCATGCATTGCAGTTAACTGATGTATTCTTTAGTTGATTTATGAGTTAATAATTAGTGAATTAATTCACACCACTCATCACTAGTGTATTTATCAGTTAGACTAAATACAACTAGTTCAACTAAGTTAAACCGAACACAACTCCATCAATTGTCTCATCAACTCCACCAAACTCGGCCACATTAGTTCTATCTGAAGTCAACCATGCAATAGCTCAACTAAACCCTAGGAATAGCATAATTCCTTCTGTTAGTTGCATGTGCCACATCCGTAGCTTGAACTGAAGTGCTCCAAGAGGATAAGATAATGTTTATAGTCCAAATATTATTAAGAGCTAATAATATTCGACTGATCTATTTTTAGACTGGCAGTCTAAAAATAGACTCCGCCCAATGTCTAAAAATAGAGGTCCATCTATTTTTACCAACTTGACCAATCATCCATAAATAGCATCCTACAACTCATAGATTATGATCCATATGTCTAAAAATAGACATAGTCTAAAAATAGACTTTGCGACAAAAATCACCTGTGTGGCCCCCACCTAGTTTTGGTGATCACTTTCCAACTAGGATCAGGAAAGATCTTTCAGGATGCCTCCTTCACTGTTTATTGTTGACATCTTCAACATTGATCAGAAAAAACCCAGGGTCTTTCTCTCCATCTCGACCCGAATAAAGTACAAATTCGAGCATGCAAATAGAGGAGTTGAAGTCGAACATGCAGGAACATCATCTGATTACCAGCCAATAATGAGAGTTGTTAATAGATGCGAGAGAAACCACCAATAATGATAATGGCTCTCAAGGAAAAAAGGTACAATCCACTAAATGTGAACAGTGATCTGGCATCGAACACCTGCAGAATCATCTGATCGAAGGCCAATGATGTGAACCTTGCGTCGGATGCAAAGAACCTACCATTAAAGCATGCAGGCTCCAAGGTACCTGTAGGGAGTCTCTAGATCAGCTTCCTAGAAAATGAGCTGAAGTTGACAGGAAGCAACCTGGTCGAAGGAGGGCCATGATGTTTCCCACATCATCGACATGAGACAGAGGAATATGATTATTTGTGAATCAAGACCAATAGAGAACTAGAGGGAGGTTGAAAATTGCAGAGGAAAAACTTCTCTTGAACATATTAGCGACATGACACTGGACTTGGTAGTATTTGACATCAAGGGATCTGAGGTCCTGGTGATGTGGAAAATAATAGATGATTGGTCAAAAGAGATTACCCAAACCCATGGAGGCAAACAAATGATGAAGCGAGATGTCCCCAACCTGACACGAATGCAGACAAGTGCCATGTTCAGGAGTGACATAATGCTGACTAAAGTTTGGTTCCATTTTCCCCCACCATTTCTGGCAAGTACCCCAATTATTTTTGTAAACAAGCTTGAAGGGGATAACATATGCTTGCGATGTAAGTTTGTCCTTCAGAAAAATCCAAACTATTATATTTTATGAGCCCTAGAAAGGAGGAACTCGAGTAACATCATAATGACAGAGTATGATGTCATCAGTTTTTAACAAGTGTGACAAAGGAAGAAATCGACATCTTTTCATGTTTAGAGAGTTTGAAAAGAAAGAGGAAAATAAAAATCCAACAAGGCCCTTTTCTTAAATAGTCTCTCAGATCTGAAAAGGTAGAAAAAAACATCTGAGAGAACCTCTTAGTTGTGATAGGCTAAGGTATTCCTTTTTCATAAATAATCTATCCTAGCCCGAAAAAGGGGTAAATGTATACTGGGTAGATATCGTTTCGTAGCCATTTAACGAGTTCAAAATGACAAGTTTCTCGGAAATATTTTCACTTTTAGAGAGTTAGAAAAGAGCTGAAAGATGACTCTAGTAGTGACTTTTTCATTTTTTTACTGAGTCCGAAAAAGTATAAAATATAACTCATTACTTCATCATAACCATGTGAAAAACTTGTTGCTGCACAAGAGACATTTGTAAAACCCATTTCTCAAGAAAAATAAGATAAAATAATTGAAAAATATGTTTTAAAACCTAATTTAAGACTTTGAAAAGTTATAAAATGCCATAAGTGGTAAAAATTATTTACTTTTCAATTTTACCTCTATATGGAGCAACGGTGACCCATTGTGCTTTTCAATCTTGTGGCGACAATTGTGAGTGATCCAGAGAACCGATCTTGATTCCGTTAGTCTCAGGTAAGAGCCGACACCATTTCCCATATTTTAAGCTAAAATTCATCACCTGTACATGTCATTTTGATTTCCTAGGAGAAGATTTATCAAAACTAGGGCATCACGGTTAGAGCGGTTTTCAGGCATGGACCCACGCCAATCACCCATTTTTTACACAGAGGACATTCCCATTCGCGCGATTGTTTGTGAAATAGTTGCACCCACTGCGCAACCTAAAAACCTACATAATTTCAAGGAAAATGCTCACTTGTTTGAAAATTTCAATGCCCAAGTAGACTAACAATGATCATATGAAAAATGTGTTAGGTACCAAGCAAAAATAATGGTGATTGAGTGGAAAGAGAGGGAACATAGTGAGGAAGATGAACTTGCCATGGAGAATTATCGATGCATGGATGCCCTCAGATATTGTCGGCTAAAGAAATTCTTCCTAACACAGTGCCCCCGGGCTCAGCGGGAATTGCTTCGGTATTTGATAAACATTTGGGATGAAGAAAAAGAAAAGTTTGTGCTTCGAGATAAGGAACATGAAATCGAAGTTTCCAATGTCTATTTTATCACAGGATTGTTGTGGAGGGGTGTAGTCCCATGTTGACTGGTACCCATCCCTCCAGGGAAAGTATGGGGATGGTGATTGATAGATTGTGCCAAGGGGCACGAAAAGGAACAGGGAGTCGGAAGGTTGACATACAAACCATCCCATATCTGGAACTAAAAGTAGTGTTGCACACTATCACGCGGGCTGCAGGATCCAAGCACCACATGAAGCCACAAAAACACAACTACTTCTTGCCGTAGACTGCCTAAACCCAAATCTCTACAACTGGGTGGAGGCCATGACTATTAACATTAAGCAGCAACTAACCAATTGCAGGAAGACCAAACTGGAGTAGTTTGGGTATGGGTAAATTTTGGTATCGTTCTTCTTGGAATGACTACCAATATTCTAGCACCAGGAGGTCATTGTCCCAATTCCACCACCTAGACAACCATGGATGGCCCGATGGGCTGCACTAATGCCCAGAGTAGGGGGCAACCAATAGATGTCCTGGAGGGTGGAATTATTCAATTCGCTCTACTAAAAAAATAATTGTTGTGGAGGACTAGACCTACTCTGGTATAGACTTCACACGTGATCCAGACCTCCTGCACCCGGAGGGAGAGGATTGGGACGAAGAGCTAGGTGAGACTCATTTTTTATTTTCATGATTTTATGATTTTTTTTTATATATGCATGTTCTAACAGTTAACATTATATGTATGCATATGTTGGCCCAGAGAGATATGCATGTATGTCGCCGATAATGAGGCGAACTCCTCACAATTTTGATCCTCATGGTGAGGTCGGCAAGGGGGAGGAGATAGTACAAAATCTGGAGGGGATTGCTAGTGGGATTCTGGACTATGCTCACCTTGATGACGTTCCTCGGGCTTACCAGAGGCATACCGTAGAGGTGCCATGTCGTATCCACTGCTTGCTGAGGCGGTTGGTATGGGCAGTGATGTGCTATCATGAGAACCAAGGTGATTAGGCACCTAGGCTTTTATTTCTGCATATTTTGAGAGACATGTTGTCTCAGGATGTAAATAAAACATACATATATATTTTTTTAGGTTTTTATGATGCACACGTTGCAAAAAATCGATATATATACATCTATTTTCTACATGGGTCTCTTTACATATGATGATGTTTTATAAATTGCACAAATGTCTATCTAACACAATGTTAGCCACTGCATCAGTTAATGTATTCATTCTTGGTATATGTTGATATGTGATGAAATCAAAATGTATTTCAAGCAAACAAATACATAAATACAATCTCAAAATGTATGGGTTTTGAACCAAATAATGACTGTTAAGTTGAAGAAAAAAAAGATGTGAATCTAGATTTACAAGCAATGCACGTATGTTGAGGTTAACTGCCTCCGTTAATAGTTCCAAAAAAGAACTATATTCAGCGAAATTTTTTGTAGTTTGTACTAGACAAATACCTTGTAGGTTAATCAACTCACCAGCAGGATTATAAATTACCCTGGTTGCCGAAGACAAGCTCCTGGTACTGTGGGAAGCACCATCTGCGAAACCAACATAAGGGGCAATAGGCATCTACACAACAAGAAAAACCCAATAAGTAGAAAAAATCTTACAAAGCATATCAAACCTAAACATGCACAAAAATGAAAAAATCACCTATGTACACATATCATGCATGAATGATTCAAGCATAATACTTTTTAAGATACAACCCATTTCTGGGCTATGCTAAGGGATAACCTTCATAATCAATAAGCTCATAAGCCCCATTTTGTAACACACATTTGATGATGTAGGGCCCATGCCACATGTGTTGGAATTTACCTGCCCCCAGCTTGTCATGAGCTTGGTCGTATAGGAGGATGAGGTCTCTTTCGATAAAAGAACGAGGGGAAACTGTTTGGTCAAAGTGAGCTTTGACTCGCTTTTTTTGAGCTTTGATGACCAAAGCAACTAAGAGACGAGTTTCATCCAATCTCTCTAAATATAGGAGATGCTCTTTCTCAGGTGAAGTATTAGGCAGTAATTCGTCAACTAATTTGAGTGAAGGAATTTCACACTTAATCGAAAGAGTAGCTTCTAGACCATACACCAACTGAAATGGGGTGAATATAGTTGCAATCTTAATCAAAATTCAGTAAGCCCATAGAGCTGAAAATAACATGAGATTCCAATTTTATTTATGGATCCAAAATTTTCATTGAAGCATCATAACAAGAACTTTGTTAGGCCTCAACCTGGCCATTAGCTTGAGGGTAATATCGCATTGAGCTATCGTGACGTAGACCCAACTTAGACGTCAGCTCCGCCATCATATAGTCCTGAAAATGTGAACCATGATTTGTAACAATGGCTTGAGGAACACCAAACCATGTAACAACATGATTGAATATGAATTTCTATGTTGTCTTACTATCTACAACTAGTGTAGGAATTGCTTCGGAAAATTTTGTAAAATAATCGACATCGAAGATAATATAGGCATGCCCCTCGGCTGAGCGAGGGTTACACATCATAAAAGTGATGCCCCATTTGGAAAAAATACCAATGGTAATGACAGGGTGTAAACAAACAGGTGGCACACACATCTTGCATTGATATATCTGGCATGCATGACATTTACGTACTGCGACAATGTAGTATTTAAAAATGGACGACGAGAAACAGCCAACACTAAGGATCTTCTGTGCGGTGGAATAAATAACATGTGACCACCACAGGCACCACTGTGGTAGTCATTTAAAAATTTCACAGCTTCCTCGAGGATCATACATTGGCAAAGCACGGAATCAACTCCAACACGATAGAGGGTATCTCCAATAATATGATAAGGTTTCGACTGATGTCGAATGCGACGTCATGCATCTTTCGTCAACTCAAACCTAAAAGTAGAAGTCTGGAGATACATGATGATATCACCATACCATGGATCAAGGGTGCTAATCAAGAAAAGCGTTTCATCTGGAATATGATCTGCGGAATAAGAAGGAGTAGAGTCGGCGGGGAGAGAACAAATCCGATCAGAAAAAATGAGTGATTTCTTTGATTTGGTGGTTGTAAATTCCGTATCAAACTCTTGGAGGATAATGATCCACTTTGAGTATTTTCCCCCCAGTAACTGTCGAGACAGAATATAGGTCATGGAGTTACAATTAGAAATCACGGTTACCGTCCGTAAAAGGATATAATGACAAGAACACTGGACAGCTTGGACTGTAGCCAACACTAACTTCTCAACATGTTTCAGGTTCAAGAATGTTTTGAGAGAGGTAGTAAATAGCATGCTCGTTACCATCATCATCATACTGAACCAAAACCATGGAGATCATACTGAAGGTGATAGCTAGATAGAGGGTGAAATCACGATGATAATTCGGAGGACATAATAGAGGAGTGTTGACAAGCAACGTCTTAAGAATACAAAAATATTGCTGAGAAATATCATCCCAACAGAAAGGGACATCCTGTTTTAAAAGTCGTGTGAACCCGTTAGCTACTTCGGCATAGTTCGGGATAAAACGACGTAAGAAATTTTCTTTCTTTCATAGAATCTGGAGCTGGTGTAACGAGGATGGAGAGGGGAGATTAAAAATAGCCTCAACCTTAAGCGGATCAAGGATAATTTCATCTTCGGATATGATAAACCCTAAAATTCTACTAGAATCGACGCAGAAGATGCATTTATGCAGATTGAGCCAAATTTTGTAGCATCTACAGCGAAGGAAGATCTGGAAGATATGGTCCAGATGGCCTTTTTGCACAGCTGAATGAGCCAAAAGGTCATGCATGTATGGTTGAACAGTATGAAAAGTATCATGAAAGGCATAAGACATCACACATTGGAATGTAGCCCCAGTGTTCTTCAAGCCAAAAGGGATTTTTTAATACGCGAATGTTCCCTAAGGATAGATAAAAGTGGTCTTGTGTTGATCGGACGGGAGAATGTTGATCTAATTATAGCTAGAAAATCTGTCCATGAGGGAAAAAATCTCACTCCCCGCACAATCATCAATGATCTTATCAATAAAAAGGGTGGGATAGTTATCTTTAGGGCAGGCCCGATTAATATCTCGATAGTAAACACAGACATGAATTTTTCCCTGCCTCTTATCCACAGGAAAAATGTTAGAAACCCACTCTATTAGAGGAATCAGATAAATGAAACCCGCTTTGAGAAGTTTTTCACCTTTAGCTTTTATGGCAACGACTTTTTGAGGATGCATTAGATGAAGATGCTGGCGAACGGGCTTCGCACTGTGGTAGGTGGGAATCTCATGCACCATAATAATGGGATAAATTCTAGGCATCTCTTCATAAGACCAAGTGAAAACATCACGGAATTCGCAAAAGAGGCTAGTATACACTTGGACTTCATCGGAAGAGCAACTGACTCCGACATGGATGTTCTCAAAAATTTGCAGTTTCATGGAAATGTCGATAGGCATCATCTGGGTGATGTTACTCAAGTTACCTTTAGTGAAGACTTCGTGAGTCAAGATAGGCATTTGAATTGGTGGAGAAGGAAATTGAGATGAAAAATTCTCAAGACAGTTAGACATTGCCCCGAGGCTAGGCATAAATGAGGAATGAAGATGCCCATTTCTCCACGGTAGGTCTTCAAGAGACATGGTTTCCATGATAGCCTCATCGGATGGAAACACTTGTTTCAAAGGATCAGGCGAATCTGTATCGCTGAGCTAGGGGGATTGAGAATAAACGTCGAGAGACATGCTCAAAGGAGAATCTTTAGAAGGGGGAGAATCTGATGTAGCTACAAGCTCGCAATAATTGATTTCAATTGGACTAAGTGGCATCGAATCTCCAAATGAATCAAACTGTTCAGGTAAAGGGATAATCCACTGGTCATTTGACTAAGAGATCATATTAACTTCAATGGCATTCGGTGGTGGAAGGGGAAAGATACCCATGAGGGCGGGGTCTTTGAAAAGACCTGACAGTACGCTGTCGGGGGGAGAAGGAATCTAATCCATGTATGGAACATTGTTCTTAGAAGATGAGGTAAAGAATGAAAATTGGTTGATAGTAATGATTTTGCCCTCATGTGGGAACTTTAGAAGATGGAAGAGGGGGGATCGAACGCACAACATAGCGTGAGTCCAACTGCGACTGAGTAGAATATTGTAATTGAGTTTAGCGTCAACTACTTCTACTTCGACATTGACCATATTTTCTTGTGGTTGGTAAGCTAGCGAGAACACCCAACAGTTTCAATTCCCTTTCATCAAATGCCTCAAGGGAATTGGGTGATGAAGTTAGGGCTGGTGAGCCAATAGCCATCCAGCAAGCAGATGACATGACACAAGTGGATGCACCTTCATCCACAACGGCTCTATGGCTATTGAGACCATTAATGGCAACTTGTATGACAAGGGAAATCTAGTGCAGAAGTCAGGGGATGAAATTCTCTAAGTTGAAAGAGAGAAGGCTAGAATCAGTAGGATCAATCCCATTGATTGCAGATAATAATTATTTCCACTGAGATGGAAAAATCTAAATCACTTCTAACGTGGACATCGCGGATGGATCCTATGCTAAATTCTCAAAAATAATGTAATGCTAAGCATCATGGGCGTTAGGACTATAAGAAGATTTATGTAGAACACCTTTAGAAGGTGGTTGTACAAGGGGTTCAACACTGGCCCTTTCAATCTCAAGAGGACCAGAGGCAGGTGGGGGAGCAGGACCATTAGCGATAAAGGGTATCTCCGATAATACGATAAAGTTGCGACTGATGCCAAATGCGGTGTCGGGCATCTTTTGTCAACTCAGACCTAAAATTATAAGTCTGGAGATACACGATGATATCACCATACCATGGATCGAGGGTGCTAATCAAGAAAAGAGTTTCGTCTGGAATGTGATCCTCGGAATAAGAAGGAGCAGAGTTAGCGGGGAGAGAACAAATCAGATCAGGAAAAATGAGTGATTTCTTTGATTTGGCAGTAGTAAATTCCAAATCAAACTCTTGGAGGATAATGATCCACTTCGAGTATTTACCCTCCAGAAACTGTCCAGATAGAATATAGGTCATGGGGTTACAATCAGAAATCACGATTACTGTCTGTAAAAGGATATCATGACTTAAACACTGGACAACCTGGACCACAGCCAGAGCTAATTTCCCAACATGTGCATAATGTGTTTCAGGGTCGAGAATGTTTCGAGACAAGTAGTAAATAACATGCTCATTACCGTCATCATCATCTTGAACCAAAAACATGGCAATCGTACTGAAGGCAACAACTAGAAAGAGGGTGAAATCATGATGATAATTTGGAGGACACAATAGAGGAGCGTTGAAAAGAAACTTCTTAAGCATACCAAAATATTGTTGAGAAATCTCATCCCAACAGAAAGGGACGTCCTGTTTTAAAATTTGTGTGAATCGTTTGGCTACTTCAGCATAGTTCGGGATAAAACAACATAATAAATTTTCTTTCCCTTAGAGACTTCGGAGCTAGTGTAACGAGGATGGAGATGGGAAATTAACAATAGCCTCAACCTTAAGCAGATCAAGGCCAATTCCGTCTTTGGATATGATAGACCATAAATGTCTACCGGAATCGACGCAGAAGATGCATTTATGCTGATTGAGCCAAATTTTGTAGCATCTACAATGAAGGAAGATCTTGCAGAGATGGTCCGGATGGTCTTTTTGCGCAGCTAAATGAGCTGAAAGGTCATCCAGGTATGGTTAAACAATATGATGAATATCGTGAAAGATGTAAGACATCGCGCACTGGAACATAGCCCCAGCATTTTTCAAGCCAAAAGGGAGTTTTTATACATGGACGTTCCCCAAGGAAAGATAAAATCGGTCTTGTGTTGATCAAATGGGAGAATGTTGATTTGATTATAGCTATAAAATCCATCCATGAGGGAAAAAATCTCACTCCCCGCACAATCATCAATGATCAGATCGATGAAAGGGGTGGGATAGTTATCTTTAGGGCAGGCCTGATTAATATCGTGATAGTCAACACAAACGTGAATCGTTCTCTAATTATTATCCACGGGAACAATGTTAGAAACCCAATCTTTCAGAGGAATCAAATAAATGAAACCCGCTTTGAGAATTTTTTCAACTTCAGCTTTTATGGCGGCAGCTTTCTGAGGATGCACTGGACGAAGACGCTGGTGAATAGGCTTCACATCGGGGTAGGTGGGAATCTCGTGCACCACAATAATGGGATCAATTCTCGGCATCTCTTCATAAGACCATGCGAAAACATCGCGGAATTCATGAAACAGGCTAGTATACACTTGGACTTCATTAGAAGAGCAAGTGACTCCGACATGGATGTTCTCAACAATTCCCGATTTCATGAAAATGTCGATAGGCATCGTCTGGGTGATGTTACTCAAGTTACCTTCAGTGAAGACTTAATGAGTCAAGATAGGAATTTGAAGTGGTGGAGAAGGAACTTGAGATGAAAAATGCTCAAGACAATTAGACATTGCCTCGAGGCCAGGCATAAATGAGGAATGATGATGCCCATTGCTTAACGGTAGGTCTTTGAGAGACATGGTTTCCATGATAGCCTCATCGAATGGAAACACTTCTTTCAAAGGATCTAGTGAATCTGTATCACCGAGCCAGGGGGATTGAGAATAAAATTCGAGAGACATGCTCAAAGGAGCATCTTCAGAAGGGGGAGAATCTGATGCAGCTACAAGCTCACAATAATTAATTTCAATTGGACTAAGTAGCATCGAATCTCCAAATGAATAAAATTGTACAGGTAAAGGGACAATCCATGGGTCATTCGATCGAGACATCATATTAACCTGAATGGTGTTTGCTGGTGGAAGGGGAAAGATACCCATGGGGGCGAGGTCTTTGAAAAGACTCGGCCCTACGCTGTCGGGGGGAGAAGGAATCTGATCCATGTATGAAACGTTGTTCTCAGAAGACGAGGTAAAGAACGACAACTGGTGGACAGTAATGATTTTTCCCTCGTGTGGGAACTTTAGAAGATGGAAGAGGGTGGATGGAATGCACAACATAGCATGAGTCCAACTACGACCGAGTAGAAGATTTTAATTGAGTTTAGCATCAACTACTTCTACTTCAACATTGACTGTCTTTCCTTGCAACGTGATAGATAAGCTGGCGAGAACACCCAATGGTTTCAATTCCCTTCCATGAAATGCCTCTAAGGCATTGGGTAACGAAGTTAGGGCTAGCAAGCCAATATCCATCCAGCAAGAAAATGACATGAGACAGGTGGATGCACCTTCATCCACAACGAATCTATGGATGTTGAGACTATTAATGCCAACTTGTATGACAAGCACAATCTGGTGTGGAAGTCGGGGGAAGAAATTCTCTAAGTTGAAAGAGAGAAGGCTAGAATCAGTAGGATCAATCCCATCGATTGTAGATAATAAAGCTTTCCACTATGATGGACAACTCTGAAGCACTTCTAACGTGGACATCGTGGATGGCTCCTATGCTAAATCCTCAACAATACTATAATGCTGAGCAGCACAAGCATTAGGATTATAAGAAGATTCCTGGAGAACACCTTTAGAAGGTGGTTGTACAATGGGTTTAGCATTGGGCCTTTCAATCTCAAGAGGACTAGAGGCAAGTGGGGGAGGAGGACCATCAATGATCTCTTTCCCAGCTACCTGGCATGATCCAACATAATATTTCGACCGAGTAGTGATGGAAAAGGGTGAAAAACCATTCATCATGAAAACTTGAGAGCCAAACGGTGTAGATGGTGCAGGTTGCTCGACCATCTGTGTTTGCTAAGATGGAAAATTTTCTTTGAGGAAAGCCAGAGCTCCCTTAGTGCCTTTGAGAAATTTACTAACTTTTCTTCATCTAGGACAATCCTTAATGTAGTGTTCCTCATCACAAATCAGATAGGGATACTTCAGTTTTCACTATGAACCATCATCAGCAT
This sequence comes from Pinus albicaulis, assembly GCA_034641835.2. NCBI lineage: Eukaryota > Viridiplantae > Streptophyta > Pinopsida > Pinales > Pinaceae > Pinus > Pinus albicaulis. Next base: position 543,296,586 of record CM076570.1, read on the forward strand.
GAGGTTTATATGAATCTGGTTTTCGGGAATTAGCTTTGGCCTTGCCTTTGCCCTTCTTTTTCCCCTTGGATGTCTTGTCTGCAAGATTGGCCTGAACGGTGTTGACCTCCGAGGTTTTACCAGAATCTGAGGTAAGCTAAGGAGAAGAATCATTGGAAGAATTTGATTTTTTTTCCCATTGTTGGAAGAGGGATACTGTTGAGGAGGTAAATCCCCTCTGCGGACAGAGGCGATCCCTACTAGCCCAGCAGGGGTCTAGCAACAATCAGAAATGTTACGATGCAAGTTCCTAGTTATGAATGAAAAGACTAGAGATAGAAGCCTACCTGGATTCCAACGCTATAATCTGAAGAAGAGAGCGTTCCCGTTCCTCAGCCTCGGCAGATCACGATCCTCCAACGATCTCCGTGGGTGGACACCTGCACATGAAAGAAACAAATAGATACAAGCATAAAATCTGGCATACGTAACTCAATATCAGTCAGAAAGAATACTACTCATATTAACATCATTGAAAACAGAGTGGAACCATAATCATAATCATTCATTAAATAACGATCGAAAGAGATTACAACCAAAGTTCTGACGTCGTGGTCTCCTTCGGATGGGTCTCCAGTCGTTCACGTCTCGCAAAGCTCTCCAGGGAAAGGGAAAACCTCTCCTGAGTCTCTCGGCAATAGTCTCCTTACTTGAGTCGACCTTAAGGGAGGAAAGAGGGCTCTTACAGCACAAAGGCTCTTGGGAATTTGGAGATTCAAAGCTTAGGCACTTCAAGACTAGCTTGCCATGGAATTGAGTATGCTTTTATAGATGGGGAAGGTGGGAGTTGGGATCCCTATTATTGTGGGATTGGCCCTATCAACAAGGAAGGTTCCATGGGAGGTGGCAAAACCACTTCCCTTCCATAGAACTTCCGCAGCCAAACCTCCCAACTCAAGATAGGCAATGGTTTCTGAGTTTGTTGGAACTCAACTTCCACCATCTTTATTTAAAAAACATTCCTCAAATTGGGTGGCGCGATTACTGCTCTGGGACAGAGCACCAGTTGGCGCGACCTCTTTCTAGGATTTTCCTCATTGGCGCGAGTGATGAACTGTCTGCCCGCGCCAATGCAAAAAGGGATGTTTTTCATGATTTTTGCAAGGAGATTTCTTTAGGGCAAATGAAGCTCATGCTTAGAGGAATACATTGATGATGTTTTCAAGGCATGACAATGTTCACAGGTCACAAAATGGGTCCTCCATTGTGCGGGATGGGGAATGGTATGGACGGTGACAAATTACTGTGTAACAGATGCCCCCTAAAGTATGAGGCCCGAGAGAGAGAGGGGTGAAATGATTTACGAGAACATGTTCAACTGAAGGCCCGCCATCAGAAAACCTGCGCAGAAAGATACAACTAATATCTCAAGTACATGACGTATATGTGGTATGGGCGTAGCCATCCGAAACAGAGTACACTATAATCCGGATCCAGGGTATGGGTGCAGCCATCCAGCGAGGATCAAATAAATAGACTCAGGTATGGTCGCAGCCATCCAAGAAATGAGTCATATACATAATGATAATGATCCACAATCACAGCTTGGATTACAACAGACACAATCCAGGGTCTTGCGCTCCATCTCGACCCAAACAAAATACAAGTTCGAGCATGTGAATATGTGAGCTGAAGTCGAACATGCAGGAACATCGTCTGATTACCAGCCAATGATGAAGCTGTTAACAGACGCGAGAGGAACCACCAATAATGACAATGGCCCTCAAGGTACTACAGGTACAATCTACGGCGTGTGAATCAATGAGTCGGCGTCGAACACCCGCAAAATCACTCTATCGGAGGCCAATGATGGAAACCTCACGTCGAATGCGACAAACCTGCCATTGAGGCATGCAGGCTCCAAGGTACCATAAAGGAGTCTCTAGATCAGCTTCCTGGATAATGAGCTGAAGTCGACAGGAAGTGACCTTGATCGAAGGTGGGCCATAATTATTCCCACATCATCGACACGAGACAAAGGAACATAATGTTTTGTTCTGAATTAGGATCGTATGAGAATCAGAGGAAGGTTGATACTAGCAGAGGCCAACTTCTCTCGAACATATAAACGACACGACAGTGGATTTGGTAGTATTTGACATCAGTAGATCAGAGGTCGTGGTGACAAGGCAATGAGCAGAGGAGAGGTCAACAGGGATTATCCAAACCCACAGAGGCAAAGTGAAAAAAATGAGATGAGATGTCCCCAACCCGACACGAATGCAGACAAGTGCCATGTTCAAAAGCGACATACTGTCGACGACAATGACGATGGTTCCATTTTTCCCCCACCATTTCTGGCGAGTACCCCAATTATTTTTGATAACAAGCTTGAAGGGGATAGCATATGCTTGCAATATAAGTCTGCCCTTTGGGTGAATCCATCCTAGTGCATTTAACGAGTCCTAGGAAGGAGGAACTCGGAGAACGTCATTTCGACTGGGTCCGATGTCATCAGGGTTTAACGAGTCTGACAAAGGAAGAACTCGGTGTCTTTTCATGTTTAGAGAGTTTGAAAAGACAGCGGAAAAGTAAACTCCACAGGTCCCTTTTCGTGAATAGTTCCTCAGATCCGAAAAGGTAGAAAACAATATCCGAGAAAACCTCCTAGTCGCGATAGGCTAGGGTATTCCTTTTTCGTAATCAATCCATCCCAGCCCGAAAAATGGTTAAACGTATACTGGGTAGATGTTGATTCGTGTCCAAATTAACGAGATCAAAACGACAAGGGCCTCGGCAATCTTTTCATGTTTAGAGAGTCAGAAAAGAGCTGAAAGATGACTCCAAAGTGACTTTTTCGTGTATTTACCGAGTCCGAAAAAGTATAAAATACAACTCGTTTCCATCGTTAAAGTCGCAAAAACCTACTGCTGCACATACCAAGCAAGCGTAAAATCCATTTTCGACATAACATATATATAAAAATATTCGATAAAAATGAATTTTTACAACTCATTTCATGTCAAAAGTTATAAATATGTCAAATGGGTAAAAATAAAATTACATTCACTATTTACCTTGGTAAAAAGCAACAGTGGTCCATTTGGAGCAGTAACTTCTGATGGTGATTGCGACAAATCCAGTTGACCATTCAGCTTCTCGTCTGTCACAGGTAAGAGGCGCTCCCTTGCTCTCCATTTTCATCCAAATTTTAATAATTTTACCCTGTAAATTAGTTTTCTAGAGCCATTTTTGAAAATTAAGGTTGGGCTCATTGGCGCGGGTATTGGGCACAGACCCGCACCAATGAGCTCTTTTATACAAAGGGCCCACGCCACGTGGCGCGACTATTCACGAAACAGCCGTGCCAGCGGCCGAACCTTAAAATACACCTAAAATTTCGAAATTTAGACCAAATTGTATGGAATTTGAGACTCATCAGAGACATAACCAAGGGTTTATGACCATATGAATGCAGGTAACCGATCAAAATGGCAATTGAATGGAAAGAATGAGAACATGGAGAAGAGGATGAAAAAGCCATGCAAAGTCAAGCTTGCATGAATGCACTTAGAAACTGTGGATTGAAAAAGTTCTTCCTCACACCGTGCCTACGAGCTTAGCCCGAGCTCCTCCAGTATTTAATCAGTATCTGGGATGAACGTGAACAGGTGTTTAGGTTACGAGACCAGGTATTAGATCTGGAGGTTTCTGATGTTTATTTTATCACTGGATTGTCCCGCAGAGGTCCGATCCTGGTGTTGACTGGAAGCAGACCTTCTGGGGAAAATATGGAAGAAGTGATGGCACGAGTGTGCCAAGGAGCTCAAACGAGATCAGGTAGCAAGAAAGTGGATATCCACACTATCCCTGATCTGGCATTGAGAGTGGTTCTCCATACCATCACGCGGGCTGCTGGGTCACAGGCACTGCACGAGGCCACAAAGGCCCAACTCCTGCTAGCTTCAGAATGCATGAGTCCCCTGCTGTACGACTGGGCAACAGCAGTAACAATCAATATGAAAAGGTAGCTCATGAAATGAAAATAGGGTAAACTGAAACAGTTTGGTTATGGTTCCATCTTGGTATCATTCATTCTGGAACGCTTAGCAATCTTCCAGGGCCAAGGGGCCGCAGTAGCAGATCTGATACCACGAGAGCCAAGAATGGCTCGCTGGGCAGCATTGATGCCCAGATCTGGAGGCGGCCAACAGATGTCCTGGAGGCTGGAGTTCTTTAGGTGGTTACGGCGCCAGCTGATTGTCATGGAAGACTGGCCCTATGCAGGAACTGACTTTACCGGGGACCCAGATCTCCCACTACTAGAAGGAGACGACTGGGACGAGGAGTTGAGTAAGACCTCATGTTTTTGATTTTATGTTTATATGTTTTTTTTTGTTAATACACATTCGTCTTAACACATTTTACATATGCATGCAGATGTGGGACCTAAGAGACCAGCTGGGATGTCTCCTATCTCACGGAGGACACAACTCGCCCCTGATCCTCAGGGAGAGGGCACCGGAGGAGAAGAGTTGATCCAGAATCTCGAGGGCATTGCCCATGGGATCCTAGACTACGCTCGGCTGGCAGACGTACCAATGGCATACCAGCGCCACACGGTGGGAGTTCCGAGTCGGATCCACCGAATCCTGAGATGCTTAGTGCGTGCAGTCACATGCTATCATGAGCACCATCCGGATTAGCTCTTAGGATTTATGCTACACCTATTTTTTGAGAGAAGTATTGTCTCTGGATGTATTTAAGACAACTATGTATATTTTGACTTTTATGTGACACACTCTATGTAAACATTTCGATATCTATATATATACATATCTATTTCTGGATGGATCTTTCTTTACATGTGATGATGATTTATAAATTGCGCAAATGTATGTCTAATACCAAATTTGCTACTGCATCTGTTAGTGTATTCAAATGCCTGGGTATATGATGATATGTAATGTAGTCAAAATTTCTTTCCAGTAATTGAATATGAAGATACAGACGTAAGATGGACGGGTTCCTTACCGAATAGTGTCCGTTCAATTGTAACACCACAAGTTGCGAATCTAGATACACGAGCAATTCACGGATACCAAGGTTTACTGCCTCGGTTAATAATTATAACACAGCACTATATTCCGCGATATTGTTCGTGGTACATCCTAGACACACTCCTTGCAGATCAATCAACTCACCAGCAGGATCATAGATTACCCAGGCTACTGAAGATAGATCCCTGGTACTGCGGGAGGCACCATCCACGAAACCGACAAATGGATGAAAAGACATCTGCACAACCAGGAAGACCCGATCAACAGAAAGATGTTTACAAAGCACACCACATAATACATGCACACAAATGAAAATCACACACCTATGTACACACACCACACCAAGAAATCACTTCAGGCATAGTACTTTTTAAGGTACAACCCATTTCTGGGCTGCGCCAGCGGAACTCCTTCATAATCTATAAGCTCGTAGGCCCCATTTTTCAAAACGCGTTTTACTATATAGGGCCCGTGCCACATAGGCTGGAGCTTACCGGCTCCAAACTTATCATGCGCCTGATCGTACAGGAGGACGAGGTCTCCTTCGATAAAAGAACGGGGGGAAACAGATTGATCAAAATGATTTTTGACCCTCTTCTTTTGTGCTTCGATAATCAAAGCAGCCAGACGACGGGTTTCATCTAACCGTTCCAGATACAGAAGACGTTCTTCCTCAGCAGAAGTATCAGGTAAAAGCTCCACAGCTAATTTCAATGAAGGAATTTCACATTCAACCGGCAGAGTGGCTTCCAGACCGTACACCGATTGAAATGGTGTGAATCCAGTTGCACTCTTAGCAGATGTTCGGTATGCCCAGAGAGCTGAGAATAGTTGGAGATGCCAATTGGATTTATGAATACCAACTGTTCGCTGAAGCATAGTGACCAAAAATTTGTTCACTGCTTCAACCTGACCATTCACTTGAGGGTAGTATGGTGTTGAGATGTCGTGACGCAAGCCCAACGTTGAAGTCAGCTCCGCCATCATGTAGTCACAGAAATGAGTGTCATGATCAGTGACGATGGCTTGAGGAACCCCAAACCATGCGATAACGTGGTTGAATATAAATTGAGCATCCGTTTTCCCGTCAGCAGCTAGTGTAGGCATCGCCTCGGCCCACTTAGTGAAGTAGTCGACGGTGACAATGATATACGCATGCCCCCCGGCCGAGTGAGGGTTACACGTCATAAAATCCACGCCCCATTTCGCAAAAGGGCCGACGGTAATAACGGGATGCAATGGCAACGGCGGCGCGCACATCTTGCGCTAAAAAATCTGGCATGGATGACATTTACGGACTGCAGTGATACAGTCCTTGAATATGGAAGGCCAGAAATAACCTGCTCGCAGAATCTTCTGGGCAGTAGCATACCTGGACATATGTTTGCCACAGGCACCACTGTGGCAGTCATTTAAGACCTTCTCAGCCTCTTCCAAGGTTAGGCATCGTCGGAGCACCAAATCTACTCCAATGCGATATAAGGTATCTCCTACTATATGGTAGGGTTGGGACTGGTGCCGAATCCGACGGTGGGCAGCTTTATCCAACTCAGACTGAAATGTTGAGGTCTGAAGATACACTATGATGTCACCGTACCAAGGATCACGAGTATTGATGAGGAAAAGCATTTCGTCTGGTATATGGTCTTCAGAGTGTGAGGGAACAGAGTCTGTAGGGAGAGAGCATATAAAATCCGTGAAGACCAGTGATTTAGTTGACTTAGAAGTAGTAAAATCCAAGTCAAACTCCTGCAGGATCACAATCCATTTGGAGTACTTGCCCCCCAGTAATTGTCTGGAAAGAATATACGTCATAGGGTTGCGGTCTGAAACCACTGTTATCGTGCGCAAAAGGATGTAATGGCGAAAGCATTGTATGGCGTGTACTACTGCAAAAGCCAACTTCTCGACATGTGCATAACGCGTTTCTGGGTCGAGAAGGTTCCGAGACAGGTAATAAACGACATGTTCATCATCGTGATCGTCATCCTGCACCAAGACCATGGCTATGGTGCTAAATGCGGCGGCTAGATATAAAGTGAAGTCGCGGTGGTAGTCCAGAGGACGAAGCAATGGAGCCTTGACTAACAACGTCTTCAGCTTCTCAAAGGATTCTTGAGCAATTTCGTCCCAGTGAAAGGGAACGTTCTGCTTTAATAAACGAGTGAATCCTTTGGCCACCTCGACATAATTCGGGATAAAGCGCCGAAGAAAATTCACTTTCCCTTGCAGACTTTGTAACTGATACAGGGAGGAGGGTGATGGGAGATTTACGATGGCCTCGACCTTTAAAGGGTCAAGGCGAATTCCGTATTTTGAGACGATGAATCCTAAAAGACGGCCAGAATCAATGCAGAAGACGCATTTATGAGGATTGAGCCTGATATTGTAGCATCTGCAACGAAGAAAGATCTGGCAGAGATTCTCAAGATGGTCCTCACACTTACCCGAATGGGCTGGAAAATCATCCAGATAAGGCTGAATGATATGGCGGATGTCATGAAAAGCATAGGACATCGCACGCTGAAACGTGGCTCCAACGTTCTTTAAGCCGAACGGAAGTTTTTTGTACACGAAAGTGCCCCACGGACAGATGAATGTGGTCTTATGTTGATCCTTAGGTGCGATATTGATTTGGTTATATCCTGAGAAACCGTCCATTAAGGAATAGATCTCACTCCCGTCACATTCGTCGATGATCTGGTCGATAAACGGAGTGGGATAATTATCCTTTGGACATGCGCGATTGATGTCGCGATAATCCACACAGACTCGAATTGTACCCTGCTTTTTATCGAGAGGGACAATGTTGGACACCCATTCTGTAAGGGGGATGGGATAAATAAAACCCGTGTTCAGAAGTTTTTCAACTTCTGCCTTGATAGCGGCGGCTTTCCGAGGATGCATGGGACGTAAGCGTTGGCGCACGGGTTTCGCACTTGGATAGGTTGGAATCTCGTGCACTACAATACTAGGGTCAATCCCCGGCATTTCCTCATAAGACCATGTGAAAACATCTCTGAATGCTTTGAAAAGCTCAGTATAGACTTGAATCTCATCAGGAGAACAAGTCACACCCACATGAATATTCTCAACAATCCCCGGTTTAACGGAGATGTTGATTGGAACAGTTTGAGTAATGTTACTCAGATTACCCTCTGAAAAAACCTCATGCGTCAAGATCAGTGTTTGAAGAGGAGGGGAAGGAACCTGAGTAGCATAACGCTCCATAAAATCAGTCATTGCTCCCAAGCTAGGCATAAACGAGGAGCGATGATGTCCATCGCCCCAAGGCAGTTCCTCAAGAGACATAGTTTCAATGATAGCCTCATCGGAAAGAAAAGTCTCTCTGAGAGGATCAGGAAAATCAGCTTGACCAAGCCAGGGGGATTGGGAGTAGACGTCGAGAGCCATGCTCAAAGGAGCATGCTGAGGAGGCGGAGGATCCGATACCGCAACAATCTCACAGTAGCTGATCTCTACTGGCGTTAAAGGCATGGATTCTCCAAACTCATATACCTGCTCAGGTGTAGGAATAAGCCAGGGGTCATCAGACCTGGACAACTTGTTGACTTGAGCGGTATGCGGTGGCGGTGTAGGAAATATACCCATGAGGACTGGGTCTTTGAAGAGACCAGGTCCTACACTGTCTAGGGGATTCGGAATTTGATCCACATATGGCACATTGTTCTCAGAGTTAGAGGTGAAAAATGAAAACTGATCCACTGTGATAATCTTGCCCTCGTGAGGGAACTTAGTGAATCAAAAGACGGTGGACGGCATGCAGAGTATGGCATGGGTCCAGCTGCGGCCAAGAAGTATATTGTAGTTGAGTTTAGCGTCAACCACTTCCACTTCTACGTTGACAGTTTTCCCCTGTAATGTGATCGCGAGACTCTCAATAATGCCCAGGGGTTTAGATTCCCGACCATCAAATGCCTCAAGGGCATTAGGGGATGACGACAGGGCTGGAGAGCCGATGGCCTTCCAGCAAGCGGAGGACATAACGCAGGTAGATGCACCCTCATCTACGACGGCCCTATGAATGTTCAGACCGTTAATCCTGACTTGAATGACCAAAGCGATTTGATGTGGAAGCCGGGGAGTAAAATTCTCCAGATCGAAGGTGAGAAGGCTCGAGTCGGTGGGATCGATGCCCCCGATTGCAGACAGTAATTCCTTCCGTTGTGAAGGACAACTTTGAAGAACCTCAAGTGCGAACATCGCACATGGCACCTGTGCGAGATCCTCAACAATACTGTAATGTTGAGCGGCACAAGCATTTGGATTATAATAAGATCTTCGAAGAACACCCTTGGGAGGTGGCTTCACAACGGGTTCCAAAGAAGGCTTCTCGATTTCCAATGGACCGAAGACAGGTGGGGGAGGCGGCCCATCTGCAACTGCCTTCCCGGGTGCCTGCCGCGGTTCATTATAGTCCTTCGACCGCGTAGCGACAGAGATGGGTGCAACACTCTTCACCATGAAAACCTGAGACCCAAACGGTGTAGATGGTGATGCCTGTTCGACCATCTGGGTCTGCTGAGATGGAAATGGCTCTTTCAAAATATCCGGAGTCCCTTTAGAGCCTTTAAGAAGTTGACTAACCTCGGATCGTCGTGGACAATCCTTAGTATAATGGTCCTCTTCACAGATGAGGCAAGGGTACTTCGGTTTACGCTGGGAGCCATCCTTAGTACGAGACTTAGATTCTGGTTTCGGGGCATCAGATTTTGATTTGCCTTTGCCCTTCTTCTTCCCCTTGGAGGATTTGTCCGCAGGATTAGCCTGAACGGCATTCACCTCGGCGGTTTTACCAGAATCAAATGAGACGAGGTTGGCAGAGGTATTGTTGGAAGAATTAGCCTTCTGCTTCCCATTTGAGGACTTCTTCGAATTTTGAGAGACAGAACCAACGACACCATCCACCGCAGGGGTGGGAGGGGCCTTAGTGGTTCCGGGCCATGGAGCATCGGTCAAGATGTCATAAAGCGTGCCAGACTGTGAATCGACAAGATCCAAGTACTGAGCACGCGCTATGGCTTGCTCCTTAGTCACGCACGCTCCCATCGCGATATCCTGAGCGATTTTATTCACAAAGGAGGTGGTGAACCAGTGAGTCAAAATCTGATCAGGTATGTGAAACTTGATCACTCGACGATGGCGCCGCCACTCATGTATTTGATCTGAGATGTGAGTGGCTTTATCCTGCTTCAGGGAAGTCAGGAGGTGCGTCCCAGCTTCATACCGAACCAGTAACTGGAAATGCGTGAGGAAAGCCATTGCTAAAGAGTTGAAATCTTTAAAAATGCCATGGGATAGCTCTATGTACCACTTAGCAGCAGCTCCAGTTAAGGTACGCTGGAAGAGGCGCAGGTGAATCGAATCGTTGACCCAAGAGTTAGACGAACACCAAAGGTGATACGTCATCACATGTGCTTGGGGGTCCTCCCCAGCTTTCCCCTCAAACTTGGGACAGTCACGTGGTATCTTGGTGGGAACCAGAGGCCAATATGGATTATGTAAAATCGGATCATTGGTCAACTTTGAAACGTCCGGCAGTTCCAAGGTAGCCAGGAACGGCAATGGAGGGTTAACTACCATGCCAGGCCCAGGATGAGGTCCGGTACCCATACTCCACGATGGTTGTGAATATCCTTGCCCCCACGGGTTCTGTCCCGGAGGATTCTGACCGTAGGGGGCGTAGGTCGTATAACCAGACTGATTTGGATGCTGGTAACCATAGTGTGGGGCTTGATAACCAGGGTACGGACCCTGATTATGCGTTGGCCCTGTATAAGCAGCGTTTGGATTTGGCTGCTGAGTGTAGGTAGAACCGGGTGGAGGAGGATAGTACTGAGAGCCTCTGGGGTGGTTATAGTTCAGTTGAGACTGACCATGAGGATAATAACCACCCTGAGGATGAGTAGGCTGCTGAAAAGTGGAACCCTGCAGAGCCTGATACGTAGGGCGTAGCTGTTGATTTGGCTGCAGAATTGAATGAACCGACTGCTGTGCAGGGTTGATGGAATGAGCGGGCTGCCCTGAATGAATAGGTTGACCTGACTGAGAGGGCTGACCTAAGTGAACAGGTTGACCCGGGTGCAAGGGTTGACCCGAATGACCAGGCTGACCCAGATAGACAGGCGGCACCGGTTGTGCAGGTTGACCTGGTTGTAAGTGAGCCCCAGGTTGTACCGGATGGACCGGTTGGCCTAGAGGCGGAACACCGGGTTGTACTGGATGAGCCGGTTGGCCTGGTGGTGGAATAGGACCAGGTATTTGTTGGAAACCGGTTTGACCTGAAGCAGAACCATAGGATGGTCTTGGCTGATATGCAACGTTAGAAACAATAGGATACTGCAGTTGCATTGGTAAAGAAGGCTGGATTTGCCCCCCAGGACCATAGACCGGTCCTGGTTGGTACCCCGGCTGAGGTTGGATAGGTTGACCGGGAGGGCTGTAATACTGTCCTTGCAGACTGTACGACGGCCCTTGCTGGCCCGCAGGGTAGCCCTGAATGGGTTGCCCCTGTGGATCATAGAGATAGCCAGGTTGGCCCGCAGGTTGGCCTTTGAAAGGCTGCCCCTGCAGGTTATAAGCCTGGTTGTACGGTAAACCTTGAGCATAAAGATAAGCCTCAGGAGCAGGTAGATGCAAAACCTCCCCGTGCTCATCATACTGACCTGGGAAAGCATACACGGGAGTACCATCCTGTGCATAGTGTGAAAAGTAAGGTCGGTAGGGCTCCTGGGCGGATGGTCCAGCCTCGGCATTCGGCTGTTGCAAAGATAACCGATACTCCTCCGGAGAGATGTTCTCCGGTATAGCAGTAGCTAGATAAACATCTTCAGGAGTTGGCCCATCCCTGGTAGCAGATGCTGAGACAACAGGAGAAGAGGCAGCCACGCAGACAATGGGCCGAACGGGAACAGATGTGACAGGCGTCTGAGGAGACACCCCGGGTGTAGTAGCAGCTGGCCTCGAAGCAGGAGATGAAATTCCCATAGAGGTTGCAGCTGAAATGATCTGACCCAGAGATCTGTATCACTGTGGTAAAGAAGGACTGGTTGTTGACATGTTAGCCAGCTCAGAGTTGTCTCCCTCAAACAATATACGCGGGAAGAGCTGATATTCTTCACCGGACGTTGGGATTTCCTCACCAGAATCACTCATGGTTGATCCTACCGTTAAATCACGCAAAAGACGGCGAGGACTAGGAGGAAATAAAGCAACAACAAAAGGCGAACCCGAGGTAAGAGAAATGAAATCAACTCCTAATCTCAATTCAGACACAGGGTCCGAAAAGGGCCAATTGAACTCAACTCGTCCTCCAAAGGGTTGCTCAGCAAGAACCGGTCCCCCGTCAGGAAACTCGGAAACAACAGGCTTCTGTGGTTCGACAGAGGATTGGGAAGCCTCTGAAGAATCGTCCGTGTAAGGACTACCAGTCGACGAAACCGAAGGTTCCACCACTGTGGCAAAAGACCAGAGAAAAAGAAGCAAACACACACACAGGCTGAAAAACAAGTTAAGGGCACACGATCAAACGGTCAACAAGCAATATCTAAGTGGGCGTGTAATCGTGGGTGATTAATTTTACCACATTGAAAAGTAAGAAACTCTATCGTTTCATGTTTTAAGAGTCAAGAAACAATAGAAAGATGACTCTATCTCTTTCAGATTTGATACAAGCGTGAAAGGACAAGCGCTCGATGGTCTTTTCAAGTTTAGGGAGTTAGAAAAGACCAAATGACTACTCAGGAAAAAACTAGGCTCAAAGGGTGTACCAAATATCCGTGAACTGCCATATACACCTTGGTTTTAGTAATGAAACAGAAATTGACCAAGGACTTCCCGTACGTGCAAGTAGTCTCCCCGAATGCTGTGTTCGGTGTATCACAGGTATAGGGCGGCAGACTCAGCTTCCTGTGGATAAAGGATTGAAAACCTAGAGGGGTCTCCCTTTATATACGCGATGGTATGGGGAGCACAAGTCTGTACTAGCGCTGTCTAAAGCCAAACGGTGAGCGACAACTGCTAGGTTTAAAGATGCTGGAACACGTCTCTAGCCTAGACCTCTAAAAAATGTTTCGTTAAGTTTCAATGCTGCCTTAGGTTAATTGAATATATTTTAAAGTTGATCTTCAATTAAGTTTCAATTTTCAGGCCCTATCGTATGTAGTGTCTTAAAAGACTCCTAAATGAAAAGCTACATGCCACAGTCCAACATTTCGTTCGATGAAAACTAATTAGAGAAGAATTGAAAGTTTTTACACAAACGAAATGAACGGAAGACAAACAACGAGATCTCTAATGCAGCTAATGAAATTGAAAACTTTTCATTCAGATCACTAATCACTAGCAAAATTGAAAAGATTACAATTTGCACTAATTCAACCAAAAGCACAAGAGACTTTTTTTTTGCAATTTTCAATGTTTGATAGCCAATATGCACTAACCAAGCTTGAAAACAAATGGGACAATTTGAGAAACGATACTCGATAGAGCAAAACAAACAAATTTCACTCAACAATGCAAGCAGTCAAATCCCAAATCGACCAAAGTCTCTCAAAACCAAGAAAAGACTCAAAAGGCTCCAATGGGCTGTGTGATCTAGGCCCAATGCATGACTAAACGAAATTCGAATGAAGGAATGAAAAATCACCCGAAAATCACCACAAAACAATGAACAACTACTAAGAGGATGTGGAGAATCAATCAGAAAGTTGACCGGACAAACCAAACACCAAAATTCCCAAGGAGGGCTCGATACACTAGGCCACTAGATGCCCTAGGGCTCAAAATGTGAAATCGATAGATAAAAGCAAACAACCAAAGGATAGAGGTGAATTCCCAATCAAACAGGACTCCAACACACTCAGGCAGTCGGAAAATCAAGAAGAAAAACACTGACCAAACTCAGAGAGCTAAAAAATGAAGAAACTCAAAAACCTTACAAAAGTGGCGCGACTGTAAGGATGAAATTGGCGCCAGAAATCAATTGGCGCGGGCTAAACAAAAGCAACATGCGCCAATTGGCGCGACTGTCGAGCTAAAAAGCGCGCCAGTCGAGTTTCTCAGCCAAAAAATAAAAAGAACTACTCCAGAAGCAGATCAATGCATACTAAGCAAACCAAGAAGTAAACAACAGCAAAAGAACCCAACCCAGAAGGCTCATCAAGCAAGGAAAAACATAAAATAATCAAATGAGACAATGAAATCGAGACAGTGAAATCTAGACGATCCCCAGTGGAGTCTCCAATTGTTGAGGAGGTAAATCCCCTCTGCGGATAGAGGCGATCCCTACTAGACCAGCAGGGGTCTAGCAACAATCAGAAATGTTAGGACGCAAGTTCCTAGTTACGAATGAAAAGACTAGAGATAGAAGCCTACCTGGATTCCAACGCTATAATCTGAAGAAGAGAGTGTTCCTGTTCCTCAGCCTCGGTAGATCACGATCCTCCAACGATCTCCATGGGTGGACACCTGCACATGCAAGAAACAAATAGATACAAGCATAAAATATGGCATACGTAACTCAATATCAGTCAGAAAGGATACTACTCATATTAACATCATTGAAAACAGAGTGGAACCATAATCGTAATAATTCATTAAATAACGATCGAAAGAGATTACAACCAAAGTTCTGACGTCGTGGTCTCCTTCCGATGGGTCTTTAGTCGTTCACGTCTCGCAAAGCTCGCCAGGGAAAGGGCAAACCTCTCCTGAGTCTCTCGGCAATAGTCTCCTTACTTGAGTCGGCCTTAAGGGAGGAAAGAGGGCTCTTACGGCACAAAGGCTCTTGGGAATTTGGAGATTCAAAGCTTAGGCACTTCAAGACTAGCTTGCCATGGAATTGAGCAGGCTTTTATAGATGGGGAAGGAGGGAGTTGGGATCCCTATTATTGTGGGATTGGCCCTATCAACAAGGAAGGTTCCATGGGAGGTGGCAAAACCACTTCCCTTCCATAGAAATTCCGCAGCCAAACCTCCCAACTCAAGATAGGCAATGGTTCCTGAGTTTGTTGGAACTCAACTTCCGCCATCTTTATTTAAAAAACATTCCTCAAATTGGGTGGCGCGATTACTGCTCTGGGACAGAGCGCCAGTTGGCGTGACCTCTTTGCAGGATTTTCCTCATTGGCGCGAGTGATGAACTGTCTGCCCGCGCCAATGCAAAAAGGGATGTTTTTCATGATTTTTTCAAGGAGATGTCTTTAGGGAAAATGAAGCTCATGCTTAGAGGAATGCATTGATGATGTTTTCAAGGCATGACAATGTTCACAGGTCACAAAATGGGTCCTCCATTGTGCGGGACGGGGAATGGTATGGAGGGTGAAAAATTACAATGTAACAGATACTTACATGAAGTATGAGACACATAACCAACAACGCAGTAGATAGATGGGGTGGTAGGCACTTTAGAACTCCCAGGTCGCAGGGCATCAGTCAAGATATCATATAATATGCTCGATTGAGAGTATGCTAAATCAAGGTATTGGGCACAAGAAATGGCCTGTTCCTCTGTGACACATGCCCCCATGGCTATATCTTTTGCAATATGATTTACAAAAGAGGTAGTGAACCAATGGGTAAGAAGTTGATCAGGAACTCTGAATTTGATCAGATGACGAGGACGTAGATACAGGGAGCCCGGTCCTGTTTCAAGGATGTTAGGAGATGTGTCTCGGATTCAGAACGAACTGGTAGCTGGAAATGAGTAAGGAATTCCATAGCGAGAGAGTTGAAATCTTGAAATATACCATGAGACAGTTCAATGTACCACTTAATAGCAGCTCCAGTGAGACTTCGCTGGGAAATACAAAATCAAATAGAGTCATCCACCCAAGAATTGGAAGAATGCCATAAATGGTATGTCATAACATGTGCTTGGGGGTCTTCTCCAGACTTTCCCTCAAACTTGGGGCAATCACCAGGAACCTTTGTTGGAACCGCAGGCCAATACGGATTATGAAGGATTGGATCATTTTTTAATTTGGACACATCAGGTAATTCCAACATGGCGAGAAAGGGTAATTGAGGGTAAGGCATAACAGGTCCTCGATAAGGATTCATAACCACATTCTATCCTGTTTGAGTGTAAATCTACCCCCATTGGTTCTTTCCTGAAGGATTCGGACCATAACAGGTATAAGACGGATATTTCGGCTGATATGGTAGCTGAGGACCGGGATACTGATTCTGAGTATATGAGGGTCTCGATTGAGCAGCATAAATATTTTACTAAGGAATGTAAGTATGGCCTGGTGGTTGAGGGTAATAATTATAACCTTGAGGCACATTGTATACCGGTCAATATTGACCTCGAGGGTAATAAGCGCCTTGGGGTTGAGTGGGTTGTTGATAAGTAGGGCCCTGCTGAGCTAGATAAATCGGGCATGCAGGTTGACTCGACTGCGATGTAGAGTAGAGTGGTTGCTAAGCAGGGTGAACTATCTGTGCAGGTTGTCCCTACTGAGCAGGTTGACCTAACTGATGAGGGCCACCAGGTTGCCCCTGCGTAGCGGGTTGGCCTGATGGTTGCGATGGGCCAAGTTGTGCCTGATGACTAGGTTGACCTAGGGCGGGACCATAAGATGGCCCTGACTATGCAACATTTAGAACAATTGGAAGGTATGGCTACTATGTTTGCACAAAATGTTGCCCTTGAGATGGATAAATTTTCACCCCTGGACCATATGAAGGTCCCGGTTGATATATCAGTTGCCCAGCAAGTCCTTGGGGTTGCCCAAGTTGGATCACAGGCTGACTTTGTAAAATTTGGCCTTGCAGATTGTAAGACTGCCCTTGCAGGCCATAAAATAATCCTTGTTGGACCAAAGGTTGTCCCTGAAAGGGTTGTCCTTGTGGGTCATAAGCATACCCTTGCTGAATTGAAGGTTTTCCTTGAAATGGTTGTCCTTGTGGGTTGTAAGCATACCCTTGCTGAACCGAAGGTTGTCCTTGTTTGTTAGAAGGTTGCACAGGCAAGGTAGGTCTAAAATCGGAGAGGAACTGATAAGCTTTGGGAGTAGGAAAATAGATAGGGTTGTCATGCCCATCATAATGAAATGGAAGTGAATAAACTGGGTTACCAACCAGGTCATAGTGAGAAAGATCAAGATCACCAAAATCCTGAGGGGACTGGTAATTCTGGGAGCTCTACTACTGTACATCCAACCAATACTCTTCTAAAGAAAGGTCGTTAGGGATCTCCATGGCAATTGAAGTCTCTACTAAAGGCGAAGCCTCTGACGACTGAGTGGTGACAACTGGTGCCGATGCAGCCATGTAGACAGTAGGTCTAGTTGGGACAGATGTAACAAAAGGTGTCGACGAGATAGGTGTAGTCAGCGACATCCCTAATGATGGAAATACCACCCCCTCGATAGAGTTGATGTTTCCATGGAGGAAATACTGGCCATAATCTGACCCAAAGACCTATATCTAACTGGAAGTGACACCGATGGTGAATATTGAGTAGACCCTTGAGGGATTATTTTTGAAAAAAGTTGGTATTCTTCATCAGAAATAGGAATTCCCTCAATAACAATAGGATCAGACGATTCCATGTCTGAATTTTCCATGAGATCTTGTAAAAGACTACAGGGACTAGGAGGTATGATAGCAGCCAAAAACAGTGATCCTGATGTAAGGGGAGGAAAATGTCCCCCGACCCCAAACCCAAACCAAGCATTCGAAGGAGGCCAAGTGAACTCAAATAGTTCTCTAAAGGGGTACTCTGACAAGAGAATAGGCTACTGAAGCTCAACATACCTAGAGGATTGGGAAGTTTCAGATGAATTGTCCGAAAAAGGACTGTAGCACACTAGAAAAGGAAAAAAAGATCGAAAAAAAAGACTATTGGACAAAAACCAAGGCAAACAAAGACAGGCCAAGCGATCAAAATTTAATGGGCATGTAATCATAGGTAGTTTAGTTTACCACATTGAAACCAAAAATTAGTTGTTTCATGTTTTAAGAGTCAAGAAATAGGCAAAATATGACTCTAGTCACTTTCAGTTTTAAGCGAGCGTGAAAGGACAAGTGCTCAATGATATTTTCAAATTTATGGAGTCAGTAAAGATCGAAAATAACTACTCAGGTAGTCTAGGTAAAAGGGTGCACCAGGTTTCCGTGAATTTCCATTTATACCTTGGTAATCAAATGAAAGAAGAATTGACCATGGACTTGATGTACGTGCAGGTAGTCTCCTTGAATGTTGTGTTCGGTGTATCACTATTACAAGGTGGCAGACTTGGCTTCCTACGCATAAAAGGATTGGAACCTAGAGGGATTTCCCTTTGTATACTCGACAGTACGGGGAGCGCAAGTCCATGCTAGTGCTGTCTAAAGCCAAATGGGGAGCGAAAGCTTCTATGTTTAAAGACGCTGGAACACGTCTCTAACTTAGACCACTAGATGTTTCGTTAGGTTTCAATGTTTCATTAGGTTAATTGAGTAAATTTTAATTAGATCTTGTATTTACGTTTCAATTCTGAGGTCCTACCAAATATTGGATCTCAAAATCCCTAAATGCAAGCTACATGCCAAAAGATACCATTTCATTCGATGAAAAGCTATGTACAAGAAAGTTAGGATTTTTCAAGCAAGAGAAAATAATAAGAACACGCAGAAGCATCCACTACAGTATTCGATGCAAGCTAATGAAAATGAGAAATCTTTCCTAGAATTTTCCAATGATAGATATGCGAAATAATTTCAATTTCCCAATGCAAATAAGAATGCAAACAATAATCTTAATTTTTTCTTTTTTCAATGTAATAGAGAAAAGAGTGCACTAAATGACATGAAAAACAAACCAAAACACTAGTTTGAGAATGTTAATGCGAGAGTTGAAGCGAAACAATTTCAATCAACCCAAAACAAACATAACATAACTCAAAATAATGTTGCAATCTTTCAAATTGAAGAAAGATTTCAAAAAAGACCCATGCAAGCAGTGCGATCTATGCTTGGAGTGATAAGAAGCAAAATTGAACGAAAAAGTCAAGAATCATTCAACCAATGAAATCACTCAAACGGATCAAGGGAGTTTAATGCAACCAAACAAGGAATGAAGTTGACTGCAAAACATAAGACTGAAACTCCTACAGGAGGCTCAACATACCAAAGCACTTAAAAACCCTAAGGCTGCGATGTTGATAGGAAACAGACAAAAAACTAAAGGAAGAAAGCTAATCACAATAGAAAACAATCCCAAAGCACTTAAGACATATCTAAAAATAACCTAGAAGAAAAAGTACTAACCAAAAATCTTCAAAACAGACAAAACCCTAAAACCTATAGCGGTCGGCATGGTTGTTTGGATGTAATCAGCGCTAAACAGGGGATGGCACGGGTGCAACACTAGCAACTAGTGCCAATCGGTGCGTCTATCTGAATAGAAAGCATTCCAAGCCAGTTCAATCAGGAAAAAGGGAAAAATTTTGAAAGACAAAGGTCAGATCTGATCCTTTGGGGCTAAACAAGGGTCTTATACTTAGCATAATAATCATAAAAGGAAAAATAAGCAAGAAAAGACCAAAAATAAGACCTAATGGATGAAAGAAAAACTTGCAATGATCCCTAGTGGAGTCAGCAATTTTTTGGTGTGGTAAATCCCCTCTGTGAATAGAGACGATCCCACTAGCCCTAGGGTGGGTCTAGCCACAATCAAAACAAGCTATAATATTTATTCCTAGTTAACGAATGGATGGATATTCGATAGATGAATTACCGGAGGTCCTATGTTGTTTTTTTCGAAAAGAGTGGCTGCCTCTCGCTCTGGGTTTGACAGATCACGATCCGCTCTCTTTCACGCTCGGGCACCTGCACACACACAAGAAACAACAAAAATATACAACATACTAATTCACATTCATAACTATTAGTCATTCGAAGAGGACTAAATCAATTGCATCAAATAAACAACATAACACAACGATGGAACCAACACCATAGTTGAGTATATTAATAAATGAAAGGAGGAGTACAACCAAGATTCGACATTGCGGTCTCCTCCAACAAGGTTCAAGAAGAGCACATCTCACAAAGGCTCATCGGGAATTTGGATGAGACTCTCTCTATGAATTTCTCCTTGGTTCTACCTTCTCAATAGAAATTTCTCAGCTATAGTATTCTTCTCCAAGTTTAGCTAGCTTTCATAAAGGGAGAAGGCTTGTTTATATAGAGGGAGAGGGAGAGGTTAGGATCCATATAATTATGGAAGGGAGGCCTATCTTCAAGGAGTGTTCCATGGGAAGTGGAAACCACTGCCTAAAGAGAGAGATCCATGGCTGATCAACTTAACCACTTCTAGTGACTCATCCCTGAGGTGGTTAGAAGGAAAATTTCGCCTCTAATTTTTAAAAAACATTCCTAAAATATCTTAGCGCAGGCACTGCACTGGGACAGAGCGCTAGGTGGCATGGGCTCTAGTGCAAATCTTCCACATCGGTGCAAGGGGTGAACTAGCAACCCACGCCAAGGCCAAAACATAGGTTTTGTGTGCTTTTTTGAGGAAATGTCCAATAGGAGAAATGATGTCCTTATGTAGAAGGATGTAAAGAAGGTATTTGAAAAGTAATACACTGCTCACAAGTCACGGGAATGACCCTCCAATATGTGGGGTGAAGGATTGCAGGGATGGTGACAAAATTCTGTGTAATAGCCATCGAAGAGATAGTGGACTCGGGGGAGGTCTGAGACTTTGGTTCGTAATATGTCAACTAGTCAATGGTGATTATCTTTCCGTTATGAGGGAAGGAAATATTGTGGTGGACCATGGAAGGGACAACAGACATCGCATAAGTGTAGCTATGACCCAAAAGAGTGTTGTAATCCAAGGGGACATCTACGACTTCTACGTCGATGCAAACAATCTTTCCCGCAAGAGTAATAGGACAATTGCAGAATAAGCTAATGTGCTGGGGGGTGTCACCATCCCACACTCGGAGAGTGATCGTGGAAAAATTCAACTCAGGTGATCCAATTTGCTTCCAAATTGAAGCGAACATCACACAGGTGGATGCCCCCTCATCAATAATGCACCGGGAAATGTTGGTGTTCCAGATCTTGACTGGGATTTGGAAGGCGACGAAAGCAGAGCGAAGAGGATGTTTTGACTAGTCAATGTCAAAGACAATCAATCAATCGTCGAAAGGATCTACAATTCCCATGGTAGATAGTAGAGGTTTTCATTATGAAGGGCACGACTGGAGGAGTTCCAGTGTTAAAATTACAGTAGGGGATTGTGCCAAATCATCTACTAAGATATCCAAATGGGAAGCTTTACCATAAGAAGCATTTTGGCAGAGTGGTCCTTAGGGATCTTGGTATGAACCTATGCCTTAGGCTGAGGGATCTGCAAGGTGCCATTAGGTGTCGAAAGAGGCTCTGTAGAGACCGAAGTAGGCAGCTCGGGGATAGACGTAGCGGGAGGCTTGTTGTACTGATGGGACTGAGTTTGAATATTGATATCTAAGGTTAGAGATTGATCAGAGTTCATCATGAGAATTTGGTAATCGGAGGTACCATATGGAAGAGTTTGAATGGCCACCTGACCTTCAGGTGGTTGGGTAGCCAGAAATCCTTGCCGAGGGAAAGGATTAGTAATCACAACCAGTTGACTAGGTGCAGCACTGGGAGGGATGGAAGGGGAGGCTTGCTGTCCTCGCAATGTTGCTTGAGACTCACATAACTACCACATATGTGGTAAAAGAGGACAATCATATGTGTAATGGCCATAAACACCACAACAAGAACAAAGATTTTTCGTGAGAACATGACTATCTTGCTTGGGTTGGGTGCCCTGTTGCTAGTTAGTAGTGTTAGGAGAATTATTTTGAGGATTAGGTCCAAGATTACCAGGAGCAGACTGATTTTGAGTGCCTTTCCTCTTCTTTTTTGAGGGAGTAGGATTAGTCACACCCTGTTGTGCATACACCTGTCCCTGAGGGGGCGGTGGCTACTATTGTGGGGGTTGAGAAGGCAAGGGAGGAGGCGGTGCTAATGTTGGAGGAGATGGAGCACCAGGTTGCTGATACAGGTAATAAGGAGGTTGGGTAATATTGTGGTAAGTAGGAGGTTGGGAAAAAATAGGAGGCATGCCGTATCCTGCATACATGCTACCGAGAGGGGAAAAGTGCATGAGATGCTAGCCCCCCCTTAGGAAAGCCATAGCCCATGGGAGGTTGAGAGTATGGATTAGAGAGAGCTCTAATGATACCGTTGGCAGCATGAGATGCCCCCCGTGCGTTGGCACCATTGAGTCTGGGGAGATCAGGTAGAACGGTATAAACATAACCCAACTGAGCATAGATCAGGTCACATTTTAATGCAATTTGGAGAGTGGATTCTTTGGTTTGAGGAAAGTGAGATGCAACATATTTTCCAATAGGTGGAAAAAGAGATCTAAGGAACCAGTCCATGTAGACATGGTCTTCGAAGGTAGGAGCTCGACATAGGCTCTTTCTTCTCTGCCATTCCTGGACATGGTTGGAAAGGTGGGTCGCAAACGATTGATGGAAAGAAGTCAAGAGTTCAGTACCAGTGTCATAATGAAGGATAAGTTGGAAGTAAGACAGAAAATCCTGGGCAATAGTCGCAAAGGTGGTATGAGAGGAAGGGGCCTCATCAGCATACCACTTAGATGCTTCACCTATAAGCATACGTTGGAACAACTGAAGATGGACAGAGTCATCGGTAATGGATTTAGACAAACACCATGTTGAGCTAATTTATGTACCTAAACTAACACAATTATTTATTATCAATACGGGTTGTTTATGCTTTGAGGCAAGTTCACTATATGTGAAGATCAACCTTGAAAGATAAGCTATTCAAAAGCTGAAAGGAATACATTCTATAACTCTAACTCAATTAGTTTAAAAAGAGGAATAATATTGAAATGGTTCTTGACTCAAGAAATCCACTTTCACCTCAATTACCACTTAATGAATCAGAGATTAAAACCAAGAACTTAAGATGGATAAATTATTAATGAAAGAAGCTCTTAACTTAAGAGACATATAAAGTATTCCATTATAATTCATTCATCTTAATATAAAAAATCTCAACAAGAAACTACTTGCACACAAACAAAAGAAACCAATTTTAATTCATCATTTTAATAGAAGGGATGCTCAACTTGATACATCTGCTTTTCCAACTTGATAAAGTGATGAATAAGCTATAAACTAATGACATCAATCATTATGCATGAACCATGAAGCAATCTGAAATAAAGCTTTGAAAAACCAGTTCTACAATCATCAAATTACAAGGAAATAAAACTAGTTAACAGGAAAGTGTACTTAGCTTGGAATGGGGGCCCTTCCACCCTTGCCTTGCACACTTGATAAATAATCTCAGAAGCTTAACTTCAGTCACACATCCATAACATTGAACAGAAAAATGATAACAGCACCAGTCTTCAAATTAACTTCCTCAATCCAAAGTTGTCACAATATAAAAGTATAATAAGTCAATAATAATCCTAATACATAAGCCATCAAAGCTTTGGCTTTAAATAAGAAGTCTCATGAACAAACTGATCTATTTTTACTCAAAAAAACCCATCTACTTCTCATCCACCTATCTAAGTCGAATTCATTATTCTTATCCCAAGAAATATGGCCAATCCCATAGAATCTCAAAACTGCCCTATTTCTATGGGATTTATGAATGACTAGTCATGATTGACTAGAACTAAATGGGCCTAATAAAGCTTGTTCTGTTCGAACTAAGCATAGGTGGCTTAGTCCTAGTTGCCAAGCTGTCCATCCATGCATTAAATTCGTGCCCAAGTGTCCTGCAACCACATCAACCATAGAGCTATTACGGGAATTTCTGAATCTGCCAATTTTGCACTAAAACCAAATTTTCATAAAAACTTTAGAATTTGAAAAATTAAAATTAAATACCTGAATAGATATCAAATATATGTCAAAATGGAATAAATGAATGGAAAATGGATGGAAAATAGATGGATTAGTAAGTTTCTTTGAGCAAAATAAGACCAAAACTAAGGCCCAACATCTCTCCCTTGCTTATCATCAAGCATGTCCCCATGCTTGCCTATTTCTCTTTGACCTTCTTCTTTCTGAAGTAGATGTTGTACCTGTAGATGCTTCCTGTTGTGCTGCCCTTGCCAAACAATCCAAACCTATGTCATGTCTTTCTTTGAACAAAGCTGCTTTAACCTTCTGCTTTTCATACTTGGCCTGCCACATGTTCTTTTCCTTCAACCACTTAAATGCTTGTTTAGAAATTAGATCATTTTTCCTTTTCAATCTCCCCAACTCTTCTTTCAATTTTTCATTTGTTTTGACCAATTTAGCATTATCTTTCCTGTTTGCTTTGTTCTCTTCTTTTAATTGTTTTTCCACAATTTTGCTAATTTCTAATTGGTCAGTTAAATCCCTGATTTTTCCATCATTGATTTCTTTTTCAAAATCTTGAGTTGTTTTCATTAATGATGCTGCTGCTTCATCATCATATGAGGAATCCCTCTCAAATTCTTCTTGTGGAATGTTATTTTCTTCTTGTGGTCTTGGAAAATATGTTTCTTCTTCCCTGTCTAAATTAATGGGAATATTATTTGTAAATCTTTTGGGAATAGACATCACAGATATTTCATTTTCCATGGCCATATTATTTTGCTGTTTGGCTCTTGTTCTAGGATATAAGGGTGAATTCATCAATCCTTTACTTTCCTGCTCTGTTTTATCTTGTACCTCTTTAATCTGTTCAGTAAAATGATTTTTAACCATGAATTCTCTCCACACTATGCCCTGCAATCTCACTTGATATTCAACTAGGATTTTAATCAATCCTTGATGATACATCTGTCCTGCCTTAAGCCTGTTTTCATGTCTTGCTGTTTCAATCATTCTTAAGAGGCTTTTATATAGGAAATAAGGTAAATTAATCCTATCTTCTCCCTTAATGTGCTGTAGAAGTTTAACATGATATAAATGGGCAACACTATATCCTCGGTCACAAGTCAAGAACTTTTGGATGATCAAGACCAATTCTCCCCATGGCTCATTAAACCATTCCCTGGGTATACCTTTTGTCCTATCAAATGTCCCCTTCCGGTTTTTCTCAAGGAAGAAATTCCATGCTTTCTCCTTGAAGTGTAGCCCTTTGTAATACTTCTCCCCTAACATTGGCAAATCTAAGGCTTTGGACAAGTATTCTTGGGTTACCGGAACAATGATTTCTCCTACTCGAGTCTGGTCTTGATTGAAATTCTTTATAAAATCTTTGGTTATCTCCTCAGAATGGCCATTAAATTTCTGTAAGAAGCCTATCATCCCTGCCTGATAAAGTTTTTCTATAGTCTCTTTTCCCCAGCTTTCTATTTGAAATTTTGGCTCTACCCTATTTGCCATTGTTTCTGTAAACCAATCAATGTAGGCCTCTGCTGTTACTAACTTCATTTTAATAAAAATTATGACTATCATTTTTTTAAAATGAAATTTAGTAAGCAAAGAAGCCTACCTTCCTCTTCTGACTCAACTCAACTCTGCACTTTTTAACCTCTGATATATTCCCTTGCAATAGCACTCTCTGAATTCCCTGTTTAATGCAAACAACACCTGTATACTTCTGTTAATACACTGGTCTCTGTTTT
This sequence comes from Pinus albicaulis, assembly GCA_034641835.2. Lineage (NCBI taxonomy): Eukaryota > Viridiplantae > Streptophyta > Pinopsida > Pinales > Pinaceae > Pinus > Pinus albicaulis. The sequence continues at coordinate 543,322,272 of CM076570.1, forward strand.
TTTAAATTAAATACACACGCAGCATCACAAATCACACAAACATGATTTACTGTGTATATATAAAAAAACTAGAGAGTGCTCTCGGCCTCGTCAAAATTTCCACAATGTTTTCGGCTTAAGCAAAGGTGTTTGCAAAAATTATTGCTTGCAGGCTCAGCATAAAAATCATAAATATGCAAAAAGGCTCTCGGCCTCAACCAAATATAAACACGGCTTCAGCAACCCGACTCCCTTTGGCAACCACAGTTCAATGTGACAATCAGGCATTCGATCCCCTGTTTTAGTCAAAAACAAAAACAAAACGCAGTGGCAGCAAGTGTTTATGGCATTTTTTCGTTTTCATGTTAACTGTTTGTCAAAATATTAATGCGCACAATTCACTCAGCAGAACACGGTTTAGCGCGCAATTAGTCAACAACCACTGCCATGCCACTTCAATCACAGCATTCCGTTAAAACTCTTAACATGTTACTCATGCAATGAGTTTCCATCAAAATGCTGCGCATCAAAATCTATCAACAATCCGTAAGTGCTGTCAATCTGGAGATAATCACGGATTTGTAGTTACCTGACTGTCAACGAGCGCGTGGAGTGTAACCGGGCGCTCCAAATCCCTATTACTTCGGTTAATTGAGCTGGTGGCAAAGTAAAGGATCTAAAAGTTAATGACAAGCAATATCCCATAATCGCTGAGTGTAAATGAACTTCACTGTTACCTGACTTAATCCTGAAAATCTGCTATCTCTGATCGTTGAACCCGGAGCGATTTCCTTTCTTAAATCCGCCTTCTTGCTTTTCCGGAGTGATTTTCACTATTTTGCTGCTTCAAACGCCTTCTCTTCTCTCCGGAATGATGTTTTGTTTCAAAACGCCTTCCTTCTGAGCTCTGGCAATGAGGAATGAGGTCTAAACGGTCATGAATTGACCGAGTTCATGGTTGTACCGTGCCTATTGGTGTTATGATGCGCAGTTGGTATGGCTGTCCTCTTTGACCAGTCGCCCGACTGTGTCATGAGGATGCCACCGCCTTGTGCTATGTTTAAATGATATACACGTATTACCACCACCGGCGTATGCTATGTTTGAATGATATGCCCGTATTGTCACCACCGGCGTGTGCTATGTTTGAATGATATGCCCGTATTGTCACCACCGTGTGCTATGCACGTATGATTTCCATTGTCGTGTGCTATTTTTTTTTTTTGAATGATATGCACATATCATTGCCACCATCGTGTTTTATTTTGAATGATATACCCGTATCATTGCCACCGTCATGTGTTATTTTAAATGATATGCATGAACTATTACCACCGCCGTGTTTCCATACGTGCAATGATACTCCTGCATTGTATATGCAATTATCATTTCACCATACCCTGTCAATCATACAAGCCTGCCAGATCATAACAATCGTGCCCGTCCTTCATTTTGTATGCGCCATATACCTTCGCTTATCCTTATACCATATGCGCGTTGATCTTATATACCATTAACCTTATATCTTTTGCGTATTAACCTTATGTATTAACCTTATATCCTTTGCGCTGAATTTTTATATAGATGGTTTTAACGCATTCCTTATTTACACTATGGTATATAGTTTAATATAGCGCATTATTTGTTTTGCCTTCTATGCACATCTTTATGATTTTAAAATGACCATCTTAGGTCATGTTTAAAATCATCACCATACTAATGCTTGATTTGTATATGCAGGTGGAAAAAGTTGTCCTAGCTTGGTCTTTTGCTCTTAAAGAAAAATACTTAGGATTATAGGGAATATGTATGGGAAATGTGTATGAATGAAATGGAATATGTATAGGGGTATTATGAATATAGGATATGTATAAGGAATAATGAATATCCTCATGTACTAACTTTAACTTAACAAAAACTAAAAATTCCTAAGAAAAATTTGAATTTCAAGCACAAAATGACTATACATATACTTCCCTGGATGATGTTTGTACAGGTGGAATGAAATCAGATGTTGTAGATGAATCAAAAAGTAAATTTTATTGCTGCCCCTTGTTCTTCATGCTCTGGTTCTTGAATTGAAAAATCAGGTCCCTTTGTAATGATTCTTTGTTTCAGGTCCCTCTGCACTGCTTACATAATATGCACATGTTGTTTTGACTTTGGCAGGTCTCTCAGGTCCCTCTGTATTGATTTCTTCTTTCAAGTCCCTCTGTTGACAATACAAGTTCCTTCTATACTTCAGCTTTCCAGCTAAAGATCTAATACAAGTCTCCCCCTTGTTTAAGATATGACTTGTCCTCAAGTCAGTTGTTGATGGAGAGTACCTGTATTGAAATTATGTGAGAATAGTAGAACAAGAAAAGGAATTCATAGAGTCCAAGTTGCCTTGATTTTCCCCTATGAATTCGTGTTTGCATAGTGCCAGTTGCCTGGTTTTCACTAGCAAACAAATTATTATTTTTTATGTTTTTTTTTTATATATTTTTTTTTATATATATATAATTTTTTTTTTTTTTATATTATTATTTTTTTTTATTCAACTACAGGACTGGAAGATGGCTGAGCCTGGTGTGCAATGACTTCCAGTTCTGTATCTTCTGTCAGTTGTTTCATAAATGCTTCTTTACTGATAGGCCTATTATAATCTTTGAGCCTATGTCCATTCACTATAAAGGAGGTGGAATCCTGGTCAATTGTCTTGATTTTGACTGCTCCATTATCGAAGATTTCATCAATTTCATATGGGCCTAGCCAGTGTGTTGTGAACTTTTCTTTGAAATCTTTAAACTTGGAATCAAAAAGTAATGCCCAATCTCCCTTGCGAAATGTCTTTGTTTTGATATATCTGTCGTGCCATTTCATTCTTTGTTGTTGCACCAATGTAGTATGTTCTATGGCTTGTTGACGATGCTCATCCAACTGATTCAGTTTCATGATCCGCTGCTGTTGTGCTTCTGTCAGGTCTAGTCCTAATTCAGCTGCTAGTCTGTATGTTTGTATTTGAAACTCTATAGGCAATAAGGCCTCTTTTCCATATACTAACTGGTATGGACTAAAACCAGTTGTATTCTTCCATGTAATTCTATAGGCCCATAGTGCATCTTGTAATTTTTCAGACCAATCTTTTCTGTTCAGCTGTATTGTTTTTGTCATGATATTCTCTAGGACTTTATTTGTTGATTCAACCTGCCCATTTTCTTGAGGATGATATGGTGTAGATGTTCTGTGTTTGATCTTGTACTTCTCTGTTAGATCTCGTACCAGTTTTGATGTAAATTGTGTTCCTTGATCTGTTACAATTTGTCTAGGTACTCCATATCTGAAAAAGATTTCTTTAAAAAGAAAGTTGACCACTGTATCTTCTGTTGCTCTATTCACTGCTTTAGCCTCTGCCCACTTGGTTACATAATCTGTACATACTAAGATGTACTTCTTTCCATTTGATGGTGGATTGATGGGTCCAACAAAGTCAAGTGCCCATTGCTCAAATGGTTCTATGAGGACCTGTGGCTTCAACGACATCTCATCTCTTGTAATTGGTCTCCCTGTTCTTTGGCAACTGTCACATTGCTTGACATATTTCTTAGAGTCTTTGAAGATGGATGGCCAGTAGTAGCCTAGTTGCAGCACCTTATATGCTGTTCGTTTATCTGCAAAATGGCCACCACATGGTTCATCGTGACATGCCCTTAGAATATCTAATATTTCATCTTCTCGCACACATTTTCTAATTATCAAATCTGAACCAGTATAAAATAAATCACCATTTACCCAACTATACCTAGAACTCTCTCTAACAATTTTGTGTCTTTGCTTTTTAGTGAATTGGGTTGGTAACTTTCCAGAAGATAAATAGTTTGCCATGTCTGCAAACCATGGTGTTTTTACTGTGATAGCAAACAGATGTTCATCGGGAAAGTTATCTGCAACCGGATTTGGATCATTGGGTGAATGTATGCGGGACAGAAAGTCAGCCACTTGATTTTCCTTGCCTGGCCGGTCTTGTATTGTAATATTAAATTCTTGCAATAACAGTAACCATCTTGTTATTCTTCCATTGGTTATAGGTTTATTCATCAAATATTTGATTGCTGAATGATCTGTATGAATGAAAACTTGATATCCTGTTATATAATGTCTGAATTTGTTTACTGCATGTATAACGGCTAACATTTCTTTCTTGGTGACTGTATAATTCAATTCTGCAGGTGTTAGATTCTTGCTTATAAAGTATATTGCATAATTGAACAAGTTCTCTTTCTGTCCAAGGGAGGCACCTATTGCAGTATCAGATGCATCAGTTGATATATGAAATGGCAAAGACCAATTTGGCCCACGGAGAATGGGTGCAACTGATAATTTTTCTTTTAGATTTTGAAATGCATTTTGACAGTCATTTGTCCAGTGAAATTCAATATCTTTTGCTAATAGTTTAAACAGAGGTTGGGCTATTTTACTGAAGTTTTCAATGAATCGTCTATAATAGCCTGCATAGCCTAAGAAACTTCTTACCTCTTTTTGTGTTGTAGGAGGCATTAAGTTTACTAGGACTTGAATTTTTGCTGGATCCACTTTAATTCCTGAAGCAGAAATATGGTGTCCCAGAACTATTCCTTCTGTCAACATTATATAGCATTTCTCATTGCTTAATGACAAATTTGTTTCAATGCATCGTTTCAGCACTTTCTCAAGATTATTTAGGCAATCATTATATGTGTTTCCATAAACCGTAAAGTCATCCATATAAACCTCTACACATTCATGGATTAGATCAGCAAAAATTGCAAGCACTGCTCGTTGAAAAGTTGCAGGTGCATTACATAAACCAAATGGCAAAACATTATATGCATAGGTTCCCCATGGGCAAGTGAATGTTATCTTGTCTTGGTCTTCTGTTGCTATTCTAATCTGGTTGTACCCGCTAAACCCATCTAAGAAAGAGAAGAATTTCTTTCCAGCCAATGAGTCTAACACTTGATCAATAAATGGTAGAGGAAAATGATCCTTGAGTGTAGCTTTGTTTAATTCTCGATAATCCACACATACCCTCCACTTTCCATTTTTCTTTGGAACAATAACCAGTGGAGAAACCCATTGACTATCTGAAATAGGATAGATGAATCCAACATTTAACAATTTTTGCAATTCTTCTTTCACTATTTCTTTCATCATGGGATTCATTCGTCTTTGAGGTTGTCTTACAGGTTTGAGTTGATCATCTGTATAGATGTGGTGGACACATGTGTTAGGATGGATTCCTTGCATGTCAGTATAATCCCAGGCAAAAGCTTTTGAATATTTCTGTAATAATGTAATTACCTCTTGCTCTTGTTCTGATTGCAACTGGTTTCCAATGTTTAAATATTTTCCAGGACTTACCTCAATTGTTTTTATTGTTGGATTGGACATTGTGTTTACAGGAAATATGTCTATAAAATAATTTCGCAAAGTTTGAATAGTACAGGTTTCCTGAAAACATTGATTCAAAAGGTTATTTGCAGCTTCATATTGCACTTCTCTAAGCTGCTCTGAAATACTTGGTTCTGAAATGAAAAGATCCATTAAGTCTTCATTCTCTTCTTCTTCTCTTAAATCAAAGAATTTATTTATACTTAAAACTGATTTAGTTTGCTGTTTTTCTTGAGCTTCAAGTACTGATTCTAAAGAAGTTGACTGTGTAGGTGAATAAAGAGCAATATGTTTCCTTTCATCTCCATGTGAAATAATCATGCTCCTTGATCTGCATCCTATAAAGGCATCAGCGGTAGCTAACCATGGTCTGCCTAAGATTAGAGGATGTCCTCCCAAATTTGTTTTTGGTTGCAGAATAAGGAAGTCAACAAGATACTCCCATGAATCCAAAGAGACTATAATATCTTCCAATATTCCTTCAGGAACAACTTTAGATCTGTCTGCTAATTCTAAGATTGTAGAGGTTGATCTAATGTTGTTCAAATGCAAAGTTTTCATTGTCTCCATTGTCATTACATTTATAGCTGCTCCCAAGTCTATTAATGTGTTTGGTACCGAGAAATTATTTATTGATATAGTAACCATAGGGATACCAGGATCAATATATTTTTCTACTTTGGTTTCTGTAGACATCAGGCTTGCTAGTTTACCAATGACTTGGATTGTAGTAGGATCCTTCTTCTTTTTCTGTGATTTCTTAATGCACAATTCCTTTATTGTTTTAGCATATATTGGTATTTCTTTAATTGCCTTCAACAAAGGAATTTTTACATAAGCATTTTTTAACTCATCTAAAATATCAAATTCAGGAAGGGTTATTTCTTTTTTTTGTTCCACTAACCTTTCAGGATAAGGTGGTGTTTGAGTTGTAATGTTTGTTCCTTTCTGAATTTGTATCTTAGTTTGTGATGTTTCAGGTGATTCTCCTTGTTTGGTTGGTTCTTCTATAATTGGAGGAGAATCCTTTTTAAGCACTTTTCCAGACCTTAGATGGACTTCATTAAGAGGAAGAATTGAATATGTGGGAAAACATGTTGCTTCCTCTACAGTGTATGCAGCTTTTTCCACCTTATTATTCGGATTTGCAATTGGTTGGGCTGGTAATTGAGTTGGTCTGGGTTGATTTGTGGGTAGCTATAACTGTTGTGGTTGGGTCAACAACGGTGGAGGATTCTGCTGCGGATATGGGATGGATTGTGGATATGCAGAATGTTGTTGTTGAAATGGTATGGATTGAGGATATTGTGGATATGTAAATGGCTGTTGATATTGTTGCTGGTATTGTTGTTGATACTGTTGAGGTGGCTGGTTTCCATAACCATATCCTCTCCAACCTTGTGCAGGTTGTTGTGGATATTGTTGTGGAGGCCAAGCTTGCCATGGCATTGGAGGGGTCCAAGGATTTTGAGGTGGATAGAGGTAATTTTGTTGAGGAAATTGTTGCTGATTTTGTTGAGGCATCCTAGGTTGCCATGGTCTTCGTGGTGCTACATAATAAAAACCTTCCATTCCTGGCACTTCTTCCATTGAATTCATTTGTAATTCTTTCAATTTTAGACAATTTTCTGTGGAATGTTTTTCTGTACAAAGACCACAAACCTGAACACTCTGAACACTATCCAAAGGACATTCTCTTAATGGATGTTTGTTTCTACATTTGGGACAAAAGATTGCTAGAGCTTGTTCTTGTTCTTCTTTCCTCTTATTTGCTTTTAGCACATCTACTTGTGTCCCTAATGTACTCAAAAGATCTGTTTTGAAATTCTCCAATAAACTTCCTATTTCAGCTCTTGTTATCCCTCCTGAAGCTGAATTTGCTGCTTTTGAACTTACTTTTCTTCTTCCTGTTTTTGCTCTTCCTCTAGAATATTTTTGACATAAGTCAACAATTTCATCGAATGGTAGGTTTGAGATGTCTCCTTTACCCATCACATTCAAAATGTCAAGGTATTCATCCCTTATACCCTTGAGAAAGATTGTTCGAATGGTTTCTTGATTTAGAGAGTGTTGTTTAGATTTCTGTAGATTATATAAAAATCTTTCCAAATATTCTTCTAAACTTTCATCTTCTTGTTGTGTCATTCTGAAAATATCTTCCTTTGAATCTCTAGATCTGCAATAAGCTTTATATTTTTTAAGGAAGACTGATCTCATATCATCCCAAGAAGCTATTGTATGTTCTCCTAAACCCATAAACCATTTCAAGGCTGCTGCTTTTAATGTTGCAGGAAAAAGACGAAGTTTATGAATGTCATCAGTATATCCATATGTTCTACATAGAATATCAAATTCAAACATAAATGCATCAAGATCTTCTGTTGACATTCCATAAAAATTTGGCAATACAGAAGGTGGAATATTTTTCATTTTCACTTCTTCTCCTAATATTGCACTTGTGTCTATTATTGGAAAGCCAAAGGTAGTCTCATCTTCTTGTCTTTTCTGATCGTTTTTTATTTTTCTATCATTTTCTTGTTTTGCATCCTCCTCTCTCTTTCTTCTCCATTCTGCTTGTTGTCTTTCATATTGAGCTCGTTGTTCAGGAGTGAGAATAACAGATCCATGTCCTTCTTCTGCCATTGGTTGATTTGTTTCAATTTTAAGTGGAGTTTCAGGTTGGTCGAAGATAGGAGGATTTATGGATGGAAATAAAAATTGTTTTCCTTTGATAATTTCTTTTTGTTTTCCAGAAGTTGAAGATTGTTTTTGCTTTGCTTCCCAAGCTAACAAAGTTTGTCTCTCAATCAAAGTTAATCTTTGTCCACTTCTTTGTTTTTCTGCCAATTCCTCAATGATTGGATTACTAGTAACTGGGGTGTTTGATGATCCTATCTCTATTTGTGGGGGGTTTTTAATAAATCTACCATGAGGATCTCTATGTCTAGGCATAAAGAATCATAACTAAAAAGTGTAACTATTGTTTTTGTGTTTTTTTTTCTTTTTTCTTTCTATTGACTATGCCGATATTTGCCTCCCCGGCAACGGCGCCAAAATGTTGAGCTAATTTATGTACCTAAACTAACACAATTATTTATTATCAATCCGGGTTGTTTATGCTTTGAGGCAAGTTCACTATATGTGAAGATCAGATATAATCAAACCTTGAAAGATAAGCTATTCAAAAGCTGAAAGTAATACATTCTATAACTCTAACTCAATTAGTTTAAAAAGAGGAATAATATTGAAATGGTTCTTGACTCAAGAAATCCACTTTCACCTCAATTACCACTTAATGAATCAGAGATTAAAACCAAGAACTTAAGATGGATAAATTATTAATGAAATAAGCTCTTAACTTAAGAGACATATAAAGTATTCCATTATAATTCATTCATCTTAATATCAAAAATCTCAACAAGAAACTACTTGCACACAAACAAAAGAAACCAATTTTAATTCATCATTTTAATAGAAGGGATGCTCAACTTGATACATCTGCTTTTCCAACTTGATAAAGTGATGAATAAGCTATAAACTAATGACATCAATCATTATGCATGAACCATGAAGCAATCTTAAATAAAGCTTTGAAAAACCAGTTCTACAATCATCAAATTACAAGGAAATAAAACTAGTTAACAAGAAAGTGTACTTAGCTTGGAATGGGGGCCCTTCCACCCTTGCCTTGCACACTTGATAAATGATCTCAGAAGCTTAACTTCAGTCACACATCCATAACATTGAACAGCAAAATGATAACAGCACAAGTCTTCAAATTAACTCCTCAATCCAAAATTGTCACAATATAAAAGTATATAAGTCAATAATAATCCTAATGCATAAGCCATCAAAGCTTTGGCTTTAAATAAGAAGTCTCATGAACAAACTGATCTATTTTTACTCAAACAAACCCATCTACTTCTCATCCACCTATCTAAGTCGAATTCATTATTCTTATCCCAAGTAATATGGCCAATCCCATAGAATCTCAAAACTGCCCTATTTCTATGGGATTTCTGAATGACTAGTCATGATTGACTAGAACTAAATGGGCCTAATAAAGCTTGTTCTGTTCGAACTAAGCATAGGTGGCTTAGTCCTAGTTTCCAAGCTGTCCATCCATGCATTCAATTCGTGCCCAAGTGTCCTGCAAAAACATCAATCATAGAGCTATTACGGGAATTTCTGAATCTGCCAATTCTGCACTAAAAACCAAACTTTCATAAAAACTTTAGAATTTGAAAAATTAAAATTAAATACCTGAATAGATATCAAATATATTTCAAAATGGAATAAATGAATGGAAAATGGATGGAAAATAGATGGATTAGTAAGTTTCTTTGAGCAAAATAAGACCAAAACTAAGGCCCAACACACCACATGTGGAAATATCGAACATGATTTGTAGGATCTTCTCCAACAAGGCCTTAGAACTTTGGGATGTTAGAAGGGAGCTTCATTGGCATAGTAGGCCAACTAGCATCATGGTGTATAGGGTTGTTGATCAATTGGTCCAAATCAGGGAGGCTAAATCTTGCCATGAATGGGAGCAAGGGGGCAGGCGGGGTAGTGTCTGTTGCGGTCCCACTAGTGGTATTCCCAGCCTGAGGGCCAGGGTTACCATGAGCATTAGGTCCTGCACTAGACATGGTAAAGGTGCCAAGGGGAGAACTGAAGGCAGAACAAGAAGGAGAACCCGAAGGACTAGAAGAAGAGTCAGTGTGTGGACTCGGTGAAGGACTAACTCGTACCCAATGCGAAGGAGTAAGTCTTCCTACTGGAAATTGAGGATGAAGGCCAAGAAGTCTCTGGGATAAATGCCTTGGTGGAAAAATGATGATGACACAAACATGACACGAAGGAAGAATAGAATGAAAAGGGTAGGGAGGTGCAAGATCAACTGATTACAATGTCAAAACAAGGGTAGAGAGGTGCAGGATCAATTGATTTCAATGTTTTACAGTGTTTGCTTGGTGATGTTAACCAAGCCCTTTTGTGCTTAGGATGTGTGTGTGAAGTGTGTAAATTTTAATTTTTAAACCTATACATTTGTAGAGAAAAATAAAAATTGTGTTGTATAGCTGCAAATAAACTTGCAAATGATAGTATATAAGCCTACAAAAATAGTGCAATGTTCCCAATTTTTAGCCTCAAGCTAAAAAGGAACATTATAGTTAGCATTATTTTATTTAATTAAATAAAATGGGTAAGAAGGCCCCATAAACCTGAGAAGGAAGAATAAACACTCATCATGTGAAAGGAGGAAGAATAAAGGAGCTAAATTGAGCACCACATGGTGTGAACAGGGCTGGATCATGGTTGATCTAGACATTTTGACCAAGTCCACATGCACTGTCTAGATACAATGTATCTCCTTGATGGACTATGTGGTTTTAGAGGAGGATCACATGCATGAGTTGGAAGGCACATGTGGATGGGACCCATGGTGGAGAGGAGAACTTCCAATATAAGAATAAGAGGAGAGCCATTGTTCTTTATGCTTGATTATTATTTTGGTTAGCTTGTTGAGACTTCACTCCTCTTGCTGTTTAGCAAGAGTGCAGTGCTGCATAGCACTATGGTGTTCCCGATTGGGAATACCTGCCTCATCCTTAGGGAAGGAGAGGTTCTAGAGCTGCATTTCCTCATTTCGACATTTGGCCAAAGTTATCTCCTTCAGTCACAGTGTTATTCCTGGAGAAGGATAATTTTGTGCTGCAGGGTCCAACAATAGAGGATCTCTTGAGTTGTTCCTTGGTTTTTTTTCAATGGAGGGCTCAGCTATTCATTCGAGGATCAGTGAGGAGGACTCCTTGGATTATTTCCATATCATTTGCATCAGGCCAACCATCCAGCTTCCCTCACAGTGTAGTTCCAACTTGATCTGCGTTATTTTGGCTAACAGTTGCTAGGAGGGTTATTTGAGCTCATCAGGAGGAGTTTTTTCAGAGTAAAAGGATCAGAGTTTTGCTTAGATACACTATTAGAGGAGGGCATCACTATTTCTAATCTTCTTCAGCCTCATATTATATTTTAATTTAGTTGCAGTGACAAGTCAGATTGTCACATTGTACATTTTCCAGCATTCCTAGCAATCTCTCCTAGATTGGATAGAAATCTTGTATTGGAGCCCATTATTCTATTGTTGGGAATTTATTTATATATTTAAGCCATATTTAATGTATGTGTATCTATTGCAGCAGCTACCATAATATAGATAGTGATGTCACTGCCCTTTGGCATTTTGTGCAGTTGCAGCAACTCATGTATTTCATAGTTTGATCATTGGGGATTCATTCCTATAGTTTGAGTGCTTGTCCCTCAAAATATTTCTTTATATTGTATATGATATATTAATGAACATGATGGCTGTAGTATATTTCATCTTCTGTTGCATTCAAACTTTCAGATTTTAATGGTTATGTTCATATATTGTTGTAAGCTCTCTCTTTGAGCATTCTTTACGGGATATAGTTTGGGGAGATCTGAATAACCCAGCTAGAGTCATTTATTTGGGCTCAAATTATAGAAGAGAAGTGTTTTATGTATTAAAAAAGGGATCCCAGACCCCTTTCAGCTTATTTTTACACTTCCTCTCTTATACAACGTCCTTGAGGACCATATTTAAAAAATTTCTGAAAAAGGAATATTACAGTGGTATCAGAGCATGATATTTGGCTCATCTTGTGGCTTCAAGCCAAAGTGCTGAATCCCAAAAGGAGGAATATTCCAAGCTCTATAGATAGATTCTACAGATGGCCAGGTAGCCTCTGGATCTAATCCTTTTTTCAAAGGTGACATATCCAGTAAATGCCCCTGCAATCAATCTCTGAAATATAATTTTGATATTCCTGAAAAGGGAACTTTACAGTTATGCAACCCAAGATAAAATGCCATTGGAAGAAGAAGCTCCTCATTTAGAAGAGGATATGTATAGAGAAAATAGAAAAAGAGGAATGACAGAAGAGGAGGTCTCCCTTCTTCTTTTCCAAACCCTGGAGGGTATCATTGAAGACCTTGAGGAGAAAGAAAGGGAAAATTGGAAATATTTTATAAGAGGGTTTGTAGATGAAGAAAGCCCTAGATATTATTATGATGGGTGTGAGAATTCAGCCACACATGCAGATCCACAACGAAGTTCATTGCCCACTTGCATTGCAGGAAGAACGGAGGAAGGATATGAGACCATTGAAGGAGCAGCGCTACAATTCAAACGTATGGCTCATGATTGTTGGTTTGAAAATTCTGTTTCATATTTTCATGAAAATATATATGATGAATTCACTAAGGGTTTGATGAAGAAGTTTGAAGGAAATCAATGTGAATCATCCTATAACATAACTTCAAACACTTTTCATGCATTGGGTGGAACCATAAAACCAACTCCATTTCTTACTTCCGAAAGGGATGAAAACATGTATGATGGCTTTCGAAGGGAAAGGTCCCTATTATATGAAGGGTTCTCTTTCATTTGTGAAGACATGGAGGTACTTCCTTCAAGAGATGACCAAGATCTAGGGTCACTCCTTGATGATGAGGTAATCTCACTTATTTATGGAGAGGATGAGCATAAGCGATATAACAGTGTTGTCCCACTAGGAGGAGATCCATCACCACATGGAGGTGAAAGGGAAGCCATTGCTTCCATTGGAGGAGCCCTTGTGTTACAAGGAGTTCCAAGTATTTTAACATGTGGGAACCATGGCACAATTCTGGAGACATATGTAGCAGCTATTGGGGATTGTGAGACGGAGGAAGAAGAGAAGGATCAGCAACAAGGTTTGATACACCCTTACCTATTCTAGAAGGTATTTTCACAAGAGAATGAAACTGTACAATGTAGTGAAGAAAGGGAAAAATTAGTCCACTCATACATACAGTCCACTTCCGAGCTTGATGTCTCACTATATGGAGGCATTCCACCTGGGAGGCCACTTGATCTAGAGTTGATGAGAGGCATCTTGTCATTCAGTTCACCACTCTTGGATTTTGGAGAGGTGAAGACATTGGATGAGTCCAGCACAACACAGAGAGTTCAGGATAAACCTAAGGAGGAGGGAGACACACTGTCATTTTCAGTATCACCCACTCTCACCAATTATACTGTGCTGACAGAGTTTGCTACAGGGATGGAGGATTGCATCTTCATGATGCAGGTTGAATGCTCCACAAATTTGGAGAGGAAGAGGATACTTCCTTTGAGCGAGGACTCTTTCATACATAGAAGTGGATGGAGGCCACTCATGCTTACTTTGACCCAGCTTGGGAGATTCCTTTCGGATGACAGCTTCTCATGGGAGGCCAACTTCTGAAGGACATCATCATTATTTGAGCATGACCAACTGCATGATGGGCATGGCAGGATTTCAGAGGATGAATTTGGCATGGGGGATGTCAAATTAGTAGGCAACAGCACGAGGGGAGCACCACATTGCAGATTACTAGTGTTGTCTATGAGGAGGATAGATCCAGGTTGGAGGACTCAGCTCTTGGTAGAGTACTCCCAGGATCTAGATGCATACATGACTCTAGATGACCCAGAAAGAGATGACATATACATGATTGATGTGATGGTCATCTATACTGATGGCAGGATCTTCTTGACAAGAGATTCTAGTCTCAAGGAGAAATTATTGCATGCAGCACATGAGGACCTTCTAGCTATGCACTTGGATACATACTTTTCTTTGCTAGAGGAGTTCACTTGGGAGGGAATTCAGCATGATATATATTAGCATATGGATATATGCATAGCCTAGATGATTTTTGAGAGGTTGGCACAACCAATTCCCTACTCATTGGAGGTGAGGGAGAGCATTCAGATGAGCCATTTCAGCTCAAGGCCTCAAGTACACAGTAGAGAAGGTATAATTTCACATTATCTTTTGTACTTCTTTACCTTATATGAGCAGCATGTTGTATCAAGGAGGATCATCCCTTCTTTAATTTTTTATGATGTACTTGCAGCTACTTGTAGCATTGATTTTGGCTACCTTAATGGTGGCTTGTGGGGGAAGCCACATACTTCTTGATGTGCACCATTGGCACTAAATTATACTTACATGTTACCAACTTATGAGATGTTTGTGGCAGCAAAAAAGTGGCTAGTAAATCACTTGTTATATTTTATTTTGAGGCAGGCATGGAATGCACCATGCTAGTTCCTCATATAGAACTATGATTCACTCTCTGGTTTCCATGTGGCAACTTATTTTCATTGTATTTTTCTTCCATATGTTACCGGTGTTTGTATACTCATGGGAGGATTTTTTTGGAGAGTGGGCTTGGAGTTGAAGATTCCCATTGGGAGTATGATCCTCCCCTTTTCACTTGTTGTATGTTTCAGGAGAAACAATGGGCACACCATGATTGCCATATCACTACCTTTCTCTCTATGTAGGAGGAGCTACTGGGATAAAATGCATTATTAGAGGAGGCACTTCACGGTTGATTAATTTTGTGGGGAGGCTTGGGCCAATTGTAGAGGCCATGAAATTTCAGCCCAATATCACTAATCCCCTCACGCTTATCATAAATCGAGGGAGAAACTACTTAGATGGGAAAAATCTAAACTCTCCATTCAGCCCCAACATGTTGCATAGATCCGAGGATGAGGATTGCTTTGATGAGCTACCTAGTATGGCTCATTTCATTTAGATGATTACATGGGTGAAGGAGTCACTCATTCGGAATAATACTTCCCATGCTTTCCATCACTCCTACCTTGGGGAGGCCATTGAACAACAAGGAGGTCTCCACTTGCACCTTCTATTGTCTCATGATGTATACTTTGGTTTTACATATTTGGAGGGATACATAGAGGACAGATTCATTGCACATTTTGATGAGCTATGGTGGGGTCTATTGATGAGGAGGCCACAAGAAGAGGAGGAGGAAAATTTTTCTCTACCTTTGAATTGCTTGAAGACAAGAAAATTTTGAAGGGGGAGGACTGTAATGTTCCCAATTTTTAGCCTCAAGCTAAAAAGGAACATTATAGTTAGAAGTATTTTATTTAATTAAATAAATGGGTAAGAAGGCCCCATAACCCTTGATAAGGAAGAATAAACACTGCTCATGTGAAAGGAGGAAGAATAAAGCATCTAAATTGAGCACCACATGCTGTGAATAGGGCTAGATCATGCTTGATCTAGACATTTTGAACAAGTCCACATGCACTATCTAGATACAATGTATCTCCTTGATGGACTTTGCAATTTTAGAGGAGGATCACATGCATGAGTTGGAAGGCACATGTGGATGGGACCCATGGTGGAGAGGAGCACTTTCTATATAATAAGAGGAGGAGAGCCATTGTTCTTTATGCTTGATTATTATTTTGTTTAGTTTGTTGAGACTTCGCTCCTCTTACTGTTTAGCAAGAGTGCAGTGCTGCATAGCACAAGGGTGTTCCCAGTCGGGAATCCCTGCCTCATCCTCAAGGAAGGAGAGGTTCTAGAGCTACATTTCCTCATTCCAGAATTTTTCCAAAGATAGCTCCTTCAGTCACAACGTTATTCCTGGAACATGATAATTTTGTGCTGTAGGGTCCAGCAACAGAGGATCTCTTGAGTTGTTCCTTGGCTTGTTTTTTCAGTGGAGGGCTAAGCTATTCATTGGAGGATCAGTGAGGAGGACTCCCGAGATTAATTCCATATCATTGGCATCAGACCAACCATCCATCTTCCCTCACAACACATTTCTAGCTTGATCTATGTTATTTTGGCTAGCAGTTGCTGGGAGGGTTATTTGAGCTCATCAAGAGGAGTTATTTCTGAGTAAAAGGATCAGCCTTTTGGTTAGATACAATGTCAGAGGAGGGAATCAATATTTTTTATCTGCTTCAGCCTCATTTTATATTTCTATTTAGTTTCAATGATAAGTCAGATTGTCACATTGTACATTTTCCAACATTCCTAGCAATCTCTCCTAGATTGTCTAGAGATCTTGTATTGGAGCCCATTCTTCTATTGTTGGGAATTTATTTACATATTTCAGAAATATTTCATGTATGTGTATCTATTTGAGCAGCTACTATAATATAGACAACGCTCTCACTACCCTTCGGCATTTTGTGCAGTTGCAACAACTCATGTATTTCATAGTTTGATCATTGGAGATTCATTCCTATAGCTTGAGTGGCTTTTCCCTCAACATATTTCTGTATATTTTAGCTGATATATTAATGAACATGATGGATGTAGTACATTTCATCTTATTTTTCATTCATACTTGAAGAGTTTAATGGTTATGTTCATATATTGTTGTAAGCTCTCTCTTTGAGCATTATTTATGGGATCTAGTTTGGGGAGATCTAAATAACCTATCTAGAGTCATTTCTTTGGGCTCAACTTCTGGAAGAGAAGTGTTTCATGTATTAAAAAAGGTATCCCAAACCCCTTTTAGCTTATTTTTACACTGCCTCTCTTATACAGTGTCTTTGAGGACCATATTGCAGAAATTCCCGAAAAAGGAATATTACAAATAGAAAATAAAAAGCTCATAATGAAATAATATAAACCCAAAGAGGCAGGATTCTCAAAAAATAGTCTATATGTGAGTAAAAAAATAATCAAAACACACTAAAAAATTCAATATATATAAATTCAGAAGGGACAGGGATCTAAAGGACAAAATTTGATGGAAACTCATGGAGAAAATAACAACAAATCAGAGGAAAATTTGTTGTAAAAAGAGGTGGCGAAAGGCAATCTCCAAGAGGGAGACAGAGTGAGCCATAGAGGAAAACCAAAAAAATTCTAAATGAGGTGTTTTTGATGGATAACAAGCCGATCTAAAGTGGATGTGAAGGCGAGGTATCAGATTTGAAAAATGGCTGGAGACTCTGAAATTTCAGACAACCTGCAACAGTAAAAACTCTTCCAGAAAAAGTGGAGGGTACTGAAGCCCTAGGGGGCTAGGTTCCCACTTAATTGAGCAAAATAGAACAAGTACGTGTCCAAAACGGGCAAACATGGAGGTCAGACAACCCTGAACAGAGGCTCATACAAACCGAGAAAAATTTTAGAACAATCCTTGCAGAAAATCCAGGTCGTAGTTTCTAATCTGTTTTCAACAGAGGTCGTAGTTTTTGGGTTGATTCCTGCTTCCTGAATCAATAATAAATAGGTCCAAAAACACACGGAAGTTAGAATTTTTATCGTTTTATGGTTTTATAGGTTAAAAACAACATCAAGAAAAGAAAAAACAAGAGGCTAAAGATAAATCCTAGGGTTTGAAGCAGCTGGATATGCAAGGATCAGAAAAACAATAGAAGTTGTAATCATAAACCCGTGTGGAGTCACCAGTTCTTACTATGAATCTGAATTCCAAGTGTACAAAAAAAACCACTTTAGCTGTGCATAAAAAACATCCCTCATAGAAAATATGGCTGCCAATATCCTTAGATCTAAAGTTAGGTGATCAAGATAAATGCTGCAAAAATCTAGATCTATGCATTAGAAGAAATTAAGCAATAGAAAAAAAACAAGATTTACTCCATCCATCCAATAGACAAGACAAGAATATGTTAGATGAATTTTGTGTTAATGGCACCTGGGAGGAAAACACAGGAGGGTGTTCCCAGTTCTCCTCAATGGGATGGGTTCTTGTAATTCCTCAACACTTCAGATCTAGAATTCCTCTCTCTTGATGGTGTAGAAAACCCAGAAAAAAAATGATAGAAAAATATGACTATGATGGTGGATCAATAGTCAGACCAAAATTATAGATCTAGAGTGATATTTAGGCAACAAAAGGTGGTAAATGAATGGGAAAACCCTTCTATTTATAACAAAATATTGAGTTAGTCTAGATATTGGTTCATAATTAAAATATTATTAACCAAATCAAGATCCAACTTTTATGGAATATTTTATTATATTTTTTGGAGGGAAAAGGAATTTGACTTGGGTAAAATCCCTTTATTTGTAAATAATAAATAAATAAATGATTTATTTATCATTTTAAGGATGTGGTTGAGTAATAATCAAATAAATAATGATTTATTTAACTATTTAAGAGTGATTTAGTCACATTCAACAAAGAATATTATTTAAATAGGGTTTAAATAATTATTCTTAGGAAATAATAAGATAAATAATGTTTTATCTAATTTATTTCCATGTTTTCGGTTAAACATAACCAGGAATATTAATTAAATTGCTATTTAACTAATTATTCCTTGAGGAGAATCAAACAAATGTAGATTTATTTAATATTTCCTCATGGTGTTTCCTGTTTAGACCATAAACAACTTAATAAAGGTGGTTTACTAAGTTATTTTTCATAGTGAATATAATTTTACTTAGGGTAAAATTGGTCATACATGGTGTACCTAGGTCCATCTAATAACAATGGGTTAGATGACCAAAAAATGGTGTAACATTAACCTTAACCTTGACTTTACCCTTAATCTAACCTTAACCTTAACCTAACCTTAACCATAACCCTAACCTTAACCTTAACCCTAACTTTAACCCTAACCTTAACCTTAACCTTAACCTTATCTTAACCTTAACCTCCACTATAACCTAAAATGAACCTTTACCTTAACTATAACCTAACCCTAACCTTGAACAAACCCTTAACATTAACCTTAACCTTAACCTTAACCTTAATCTTAACCTTAACCTTAACCTAACCTTAACCTTAACTATAACTTAACCCTAACCTTACCCTAACCATAAGCTTTACTTAACCTAACCTTAACCTTAACCTTAACCTTAACCTAACCTTAACCTTGACCTTAGCTATAACCTAACCCTAACCTTGACCAAACCCTTAACCTTAACCTAACCTTAACCTTAAACTTAACCATAACCTTAACCTTAACCTTCCCATAACCATAACCTTAACCTTGACCTTACCCTTAACCTTAACCTAACCTTAACCTTACCCTTAACCTTAACCTTGACCTTAACTATAACCTAACCCTAAGCTTGACCAAACCCTTAACATTAACCTTAACCTTAGCTTTACCCTTAACCTTGACCTTACCCTTAACCTTCATTATAACATAAACTTAACCTTACCCTAACCTTAACCTTAACCTTATCTTAACCTTAACCTAACCTTAACATTAACCTTACCCTTAACCTTATCCCTTAACCTTATCCTTAACCTAACTAAACCCTTAACCTTAACCTTACCCTAACCTTACCCTAACCATAACCTTATCTTTATGCTTAACCTTAACCTTAACCTAACTATAACCTTACCCTTAACCTAACTTAACCTTAACCTTGACCTTGACCTTAACCTTAACCTTAACCTTAACCTTAACCTAACTAAACCCGTAACCCTTAACCTTAACCTTAACCTTAACCTTCACCTGAACCTTAACCTTGACTTTACCCTTAACCTAACCTTAACCTTAACTATAACCTAACCCTAACCTTCACCTTAACTTTACCCTTAACCTTGACCTTAACCTTAACCTTAACCTTGAACTTGAACTTAACCTAACCTTAACCTTAATGTTAACCTTAACCTTATCTTACCCTTAACCTAACCTTAACCTTAACTATAACCTAACCCTCACCTTAACCTAACCTTAAACTTAACCTTAACCTTAACCTAACCTTAACCTTCCCCTAACCTTAACCCTAACTTTACCCTTAACTTAACCTTGACTTTAAACTTAACTTAACCTAACCTTAACCTAAACCTTAAAAAAACCCTTAACCTTGACTTTAACCTTAACCATAACGTTAACCTTACCTCACTAAACCCATGACCTTAACCTTGACCTTAACTATAACCTAACCTTAACCTTGACCAAACCTTAACCTTAACCTTAACTTAACCTTAACCTATCTTAACCTTAACTATAACCTAACCCTAACCTTGACCAAACCATAACCTTAACCTTAACTTTACCCTTAACCTTAACCCTGACTTTACCCTTCAACTAACCTTAACCTTAACTATAACCTAACCCTAACCTTGACCTTAACTTTACCCTTAACCTTGACCTTAACCTTAACCTTAACCTTAACCTTGACCTTGACATTAGCCTAACCTTAACCTTAACCTTAACATTATCTTACCCTTAACCTAACCTTAACCTTAATTATAACCTAACCCTCACCTTAACCTAACCTTAACCTTAACTTTAACCTTTACCTAACATTAACCTTAACCAAAACCTTAAATTTACCTTTAACCTAACCTTAACCTTAACCAAAACCTTAACCTTGACTTTAACCTTAACCATAACATTAACCTTAATCTAACCTTAACCTTGACCTTAACTATAACCTAACCCTAACCTTGACCAAACCTTAACCTTAACTTAACCTTAACTATAACCTAACCCTAACCTTGACAAAACTTTAACCTTAACCTTAACTTTACTCTTAACCTAACCTTAAGCTTAACCTTAACCTTGAATTTACCCTTGACCTTAACGTAAACCTAAACCTTAGCCTTAACCTAACCTTAACCTGACTAAACCCGCAACTTGAACCTTAACCTAACCTTAACCTTGACTTTACCCTTAACCTAACCATAACCTTAAACTTGACCTTAAATTTACCCTTAACCTTGACCTTACCCTTAACCTTCACCTTAACCTTAACCTTAACCTGACTAAAACCATAACCGTAACCTTAGCCTGGCTAAAACCATAACCGTAACCTTAACTTTAACCTTAACCTTAACTATAACCTAACCCTAACCTTAACCTTAACCTTAACCTTAACCTTATCTTAACCTTAACCTCACCTTAAACTTAACCTTAACCTAACTATAACTTTACCCTTAACCTTCACCTTGAAATTAACTATAACCTAACCCTAACCTTGATTAAACCCTTAACATTAACCTTAACCTTAACCTTAAGCTTACCTTAACCTAACCTAATATAATATTCTCAAAATTTAGACCTCATCTAAATGGA